>OW028595.1:23086069-24336069 GCA_932294275.1 Chloroclysta siterata | reverse complement strand
AAGGACCACTTTGAAACGTCCTATAAACTAGACGAATCTAGGCACCAGTTCCTTGCAACCACAGTCTAAAAGAACAGAAAAATACGACTGTCCCTACCTATTTCAGATATTACCTCTATAGATTAAATAATTTTAGAGATATTCTTAATATCTCTCTTAAATTATTAAAGAAAGTAGTCGCAGTTATTTCCACACACTTAGACGTGTTCTACTTTTTAATTACACATCATTATTATATCACAGTCGAAAAGATACACAAACCTACGCCATATACGAGTAAAACCTTGTACCTGCGGTTCTGTTAATTATTAAAATGATAAATGTCTCCTATTTCAGGCATAATGCTATAGATATCCACTCACTGGAGTATTATCAATCATGATATTCGTGTGGTTTGCTAAAATTAAATTTAAATTATTGTTTGGATGGATGTATTTGTTGAAACAAATGTGTTTCCGGTTGGTTTAGGTAAAGGTTGAAAACAGTATTATTATGAGAAAAAGTGTGAAATGTAATATTTATAACATTTTCTTGCAACCAAGCAAGCAAACTATAACAAGAGTAGTAGAGCTCTTTGTGAAGGTCTCGTCCGGGGAAGTACTACTACCACGCCTTTTTCTGCCGCCAAGCAGCAACGCTGTGTTTCGGTTTGAAGAGTGCGGTTGCCGGTGTGATTACAGGCACATGAGGCTTAATATTTGTATGCCTTAAGCTGATGGACGCAGGGCAATGCATCGTACGGCACGTTCCTATCGTGCGTGACTTGCGAGGCAATTCTTTGTTATAGGTGATGGTTACCACTTAACACCAGGTGGGCCATCTACTTGTTCCATCAGCTGGTTGTATAAAAAAATAAAAACAAAAGCAAGCAAACGAGTATGGACGTTCTAGTGAGAGCAAACGAAGGCGAAGTGTCTTCGGTTGTGCTCCCTCTTTTTATTGGCGACGTCCCACGCCTAGCTTGCTTGCTTCGTAACGTATTATAAATTGGGTGTATCTAGCGCCAGCTCAAAAATACCTATTATCAATCCAAGAGTACCTACCAAGAGACCTGAGAGGAAGTCTACCGGACATGAGGACTTGTGGCCTATTTTATTTATTTTCAACTATAATGAAACTTGCCGGTAATATGGTGAGTAGCACCGTTATAAAACGGCCCAATTATCATAAGAAGCCAAGACGTAAGCATTATGTATTCCCAAGTTTTGTTATTCGAAGTCGTTTGATATTGCTCGGCCGTTTTCTGTCGTAAAAAGTAACTGTCGATCGATTCGCGAAATAAAGAAAGACTTACGAACACGTTACTTAAGTATGTATTACTCAGACGGAAAGTCGTTGTGGCACTGATCTTTAATCAAAGGAACTTCTTTGTATTTGAGCCCACCCACTTGATGAACTAAAGACATAATAAAGATTACGTCAGGTGGTCGGGGAATGCAGGGGACTCAAAAGATTATACTTACCACAAAATAAGAAAGACTTTAAAAAATATTAGTTTTATGCACATAAATGATTCGAATAAACGATCTAAGTAATTTGGCATCCTACTAATATTATAAACGCGAAAGATTGTAAGTATGAATGGATGTTTGTTACTCTTTCACGTAAAAACTACTGAATGGATTTTAATGAAACTTTACATTAATATAGCTTATACATCAGAATAACACATAGGCTACAATTTATAAAGATATTGTGTGACTAATCCTGCGCAGACGAAGTCGCAGGCACCGCTTGTATAACATAAAACGTTTGTTGTATAAGATCAAAATTGAATAAGTCTTGCCAACTAAATATAATGACTTGACAAATGATAATAGTTCCTAAAATTTCTGGAAACTTCTATGACATGCCTGTACGAGCTAAACTTAATCCAGAAAGTTGGCAAAACCAACTATTTCAAGATAAGAGTCTAAGTAATTTACTCACACATAAACTTACCGAAACTTGCTGCTTATCAGCTAATGAAAATTCACAATACCTTAGGGATCCTATGCACTGAAACCATCGATAAATCTCATTGTTTTTCTCGAACGTCACATTTAGGGGAAAATTCGATGATAAAACCTCCCAAGTCCGCCTAGTGGTTGGCGTTTTAACAACACGTTCAATGAAATTTCTCGAATGTTTACAATGTTTGGGCCCGGGTTTCAACCTGTCATTCCATACCCAAACGAGGCTATCCTGCTAAGTAAAGTCGAAAAGTTTCCTACGTATAGTAAATTAGTTCTGATTAAATTCGTTGCGGGTCCCTGACGGTCCTTCTTAGGCTGGGTTTAGACGGACTGCTTGAGCAGTAGGACCACTTGAAAGTCAAAGTTGAAAGGTATTTATTCAGTAAAATCACAAGGATCACTTTGGAACATCTTAAAACTAGGTCTTTAAACCGCGCCCAACTCACCTTCACACTGTTCTGTCACACTGGTCTTACGGTTAGGAAATAATTTTACTAACTAGTCCAAAACTAGCCTAAAAAAACAGGCAACAAACTTACGGCTCGGTTGATACTGTTATTTTGTATGACCCTTTTACAATGTAATACAATACATATCATTGTGCAGTCTCTTGTATCATTAAGCTGCTAGAAAATAAACAGGTGTATATTTTAATTTTACATAAAACATTTATTTTATTATTAACTTATTACTAATTGGTAAAGAAAAGCTTAAGGAAATCCGCGGCTTCGTTTGTTCCTCAAGCATCGACTATTTTCACCCTGGACTTTATTGGCTGAGAGAATGATCGGTATTCTTCATTGAAAATTATTGCCTAGGCACAGCATCACAGCATTCCGTAAAGCAGACTGAGCATGTCTGAATTGTTGCAAATTAAACCAAGGCTTGGCCCTTCCTCACTTTTAAGCATAGTTTAAAGAAAGTACGAATTCGTAGTCCAACGCCACTCCTAGTATAATATCAACTAGCAACTTTTCTGTCATTATTTGATATTTCTCTCATTATTCAAAAGCACTAAAGAATGTATAAATTCCCTGATATGTATAGCTAAATCGGAAGCTACCTCTAACCTACCATCAGCCGCTGTCAGCTGTCCGTTTGAACTGAGCCTTAGATAATATCGTCGTCAGTTAAGTACAGTATCGTCTGTAGTCGGGCTAGCTAAGTACATCCATATCTTGTTATGCTTTGTGAGGGTCGTGCAGGTAAAATACCTTGGATTACCTTCATCTTCAGAAAGTTTATGTGACATCTTATTACCTTGAAATTCTGGTCTTCTAGATCAAAAAAATGTTTGCTTGATTTTCTTTATTTCGAACACGTTATTTCTACTTTCGAAAATAATGTTCAAGTTTTAATATGGAAAATAAATATTTGAAAATGTACTCGTAGAAAATTAAAGTTGCAAAAAAAAATTTTTTTTTTGCGAATTTTTTCCAATTGTTACTCAAATTATAAATGAATAAGATAAATAAGAAAGAAATAAATAAGAGTCAAGTTTTAAAGCTACTAATTAAAAATTACATAATTGTTATTTTTATAAGTTCAATTACTTTTAGGTCATTATTTAAAGTTCCAAGAGATTATGGTTTACGTAGTGAAATGAACTGCAGCAGATGAACACTTTAACACCTCTTATTTATTCGTAGAACACAGGTAAAACAATTTCACTTTTATTCTTTGCACTTGTTACAGATGTCAGTATGTCAGCCAGTCAAGTTTACTCTACCAAGTCTCTTTCCAGAATCCCACATTTTTTTCAATCTTCCCCTTTCCTCTCTTTTCTGTTCGGCAACCTACCAACGCTATCAATCCTACCCACCTATCGGACCAAAGCTGTGACTTGGCGGTCAATTGACTGACTAAAAGACAGGAAGATATAAAATTAATTATGCTACTTCAATTTTAATCTAAAAAAAACAAGCTTAATATTTACAAAATGAATTATAAAATTCGAGAAATCATTACATTCGGCCATCCGCCATCATGCGATCTCCTGACGCATGATCAAATAAATTAACTGAACGTACTAATCAATTAAGAATATTTATATTATTTTAATTTTAAAGAACAAAAAAAAAATCTTATTTTTGATTGTAATATAATAATAAACAAATTACAAATTCATTTTATTATTTTAGTCCTTATCAACTTCAATTTCTTCATCAAATTTATTTTATTAAATAATTATAGAAAATACTCAAATAAATTGAATTTACGATTTTAACACAATTACATTTTCAGTAATTATAAAAACAACATTTGAATAATAAAAAAAACAATAACTCCCAGTGTTTCGCTACATTATTATACTAACAATATTACTTTAAATTATTAATCATTACATTTGGCATTTATTTAGTATCAGAACTGCTTGTATTATTTTGTTGCCGACCTTTTGTAGGCATATTTTCGTCATCATTATCCTCGCTTTCGGATGAAGTATTACTTTTGTTAGATATTAGTATCGTAGTCATGAGAAAGGTTAACATTGATCCAAGGTCAAATCCGATCAAAAGCAACTACGCTATCGTATTTACTTTTAGGAGTACTAAATCCAGTAAGTTCAGAAATTTTATATCGATCATTATATATACTTCTGTGATTTTAAAGAGGCCTATAAATTTTGATAAGAGCTTAGTTCTATTGTCTTTATTGTTAAAATTGGTTCTCGGTTTTTTTATTAGAAATAAATTAGAATATTATTATTATTTATTGTAACTGTAACGACGACATGGGTGTCGGAAGACCAGCGTTATAGTAGCGTATGCTGCTATTGCATTTATGCAGAGTGACTGCCAATTTATATCACTTACCTACTTACTTTTACTGTCTTTTCTTGTATTTTTTTTATATAAACTGCATTTACGTGTGGCATAAATTATTTTGTATTGTATTGTAAGATGACATTTTCCATTAACTACGTGATAAGCACCTTTGTGCAATTTTGATCGATTGATTTTCTTTACCCGGTTCAATACTACTGTAACCTTCCACATACACATCCCCTGAAAAGTTAGTTGATCCCTGCGTTATAACTTCAACTAACCCTGACAAAGGAACTTAGGTAGAATTTTATGTAGTCAAGTTTAAGCTATTTTCAATGTCAAAGTTTGCGTTAAGAGCAGGACTTTTGTAGAAGAATAGTTTGCAATTGTCTTTGAACACAGACACCTAAGAAAACTCTATAAAGTTTTACCCTATAAGCAATGCTGTTGTCACAAACTCATCAGTAACTACAAGAACTTCGATCGTCGCCTCAACATCATCGATTTCAATGTTCACAAAGCTCCTATAGACAGGTGTAACTACAGAGTTACCGAAACCTTTGATGATAGGCAATTGTGTGTATCTTTTTAAGAAGTTTAGGTCTTGAGCATCAGATTCACGAACTTCGATTTATTTGAAAAATTTACTGTTAGTATCACCAGTCGTGGAAATAGTCAAAGTTTTCAGTTCTTCAACGTCCGTACGCGAAACGCGGTATCATTGGTAGAAATTTACAGTTTTTATTGTCGTGATCAACCCTTTGACACTTTTGGCATTTTACTAATGGCTTAGGGCATTTAAAATAAGAGTAACCTTTTGCGCGACATTTAAAAAAAAGTCGCTAAATCATTGAGGTAATATCATAATGGAGAGTGCCATAAGATCCAAAACCTTTTACAACTGTGTATCAAACAGTGATCATCTATCTTTGTACCTCCCACGCAGCCTAGCTACAAGTAAAAGAAAAGAAGATGTAAGTTCACTCACTCCAACTCACTCACTGTCTGTGTAAATAGTGTCCGTCAGTTGATGCAATGCTTTGATGTTCTAGTTGGAGTCGGTTGAAATATGCGGTGAAGCGAAATAAATAGTGAAAAATCAAAAGAATCATTATTGTTTAAGCAAAATATATTTGAAAAGGCGAAAGTATATCCCGTGCAGCTGTGTCTTGTGCATCAAGAAAAACAAAAGGAAACAAAAAAAAAACAAAAGGAGGTTAAAGACCCGGAATTGTCATTTGATACGTAATATTTTTTTTCAATTTACAGACTGTAATTACATTTTATTAGTACTAGTCATATTTTCCAATATGAAAACGATGTAAACCCATTAATAAAATATACCCTTATAATAAAATGTATTGTTTTGATCATCTGTTCTAGTGATTTACATACACAGACTAATTTAGCTTCATATTTCACACCTAGGCGTCTCGCGCCGGCTCAATTTTCGTTAAATTTAACATTATTATTTTTTTAGGTTCCCAAAATGCCCAGAATGAAGACGGGTGTGGATAAAAGCTGTTAAAGGCGTGAAAACTGGGAGTCCACAAAATTTTCCTATGCATGGACGAAATGGCCATAAGAAAGTATCGAGTGGGATGGACATCGCTCTCACAGCCAGGTCAATATGGGAAATAATATTGACGATAATAGTGTTCCAGTATCTATATTGGTTTTGGGTTGTCGCAATAAAAGTCAGCAACCAGTTAAAATTAAAAAGTTGATTTCCAATTAAAACGCCTTTTTCATCCATCTCTTATTCCATTGATAGGTTAGTCAATGTAGTCCCTTCTCTAGTAACTCACACGAATACAATATCGACAACTGCACGCTAACAAAAAAAACGACACGCCAAAAACCGAAAGGCTCCGTGCAGTATGATACTTCGTCCAAGCGCTAAACTGTTGTTTGAAGTTGACGCCAAATCTCCTGCAGATGTCTTCGAAGACTTTCGCTTTCGTTTAGAATGCGTGTGTGTAATAAGAAGTTCCTCCCCAGGAGTCATCGCACCGTAAGAGTTCATAGAAAGAAAAAAAAAATACTGTAGTTATCATATTCACCAGATAAAACTTATTTCTAAGTTTCTAACTTTTTTTTTTTAATTTATATTCATGTTTTATTTATTTTTTTAATTTTTCATATGGGTTACTTGGCTTAGCATAACAGCTGTCCATGTAATTTTGCGACGTACTTAGCCACTTACAGGTCCAGTGCTTAAATGCTTATATATATATATATTTTTGCACCATTGTACTAATTATTTGGTTAGTTTGGAACTTACAGGTATACATACCCCATTTTTCACTAAGAAACTCACTAATAGCGCACCTGGCTAAACTCTGGCATACATAGCCTGCTAATAGCGCACATGGCTAAACTCTGGCATACATAGCCTGTACCTGCATACATAGCATGTACCTACTACCTACCTATATAACTAAAAATTTTAACTTTATAGATATTTAGTACACTTTGCTTCAGAGACTCGCATCAGAGGGTAGGCTTGATCATCGATATTTATAATTTTACGACAGTTTATCAGGTGACAACGGCAAGTATAGTTAATTTCTGCTTGATATAGGTAAGCCAATTTTTATTGCTATTGGAATATTGATAATAGCAGTAATGTGAAATAGAATAATAAAAAAAAAATATAATAGTAGGTAGGTAATCAACGAATTTAAAGGTGCTAACACTACCGGATAGTCTCTGTTCAGTACAGACCAGTTCGTGTGAGGAACAATTCAAAATACGAATATAAAATAAGATAAAAATATAAAATAACCTACCCTTCAATGTTAAAATTATCGGATAATATAAAAATTTGTAAGATTTCACCTACTTTATCCTAGAAAAATTTGCTCGATATGTATTCAACTTGAATGTTCATGGGTAAGGCCCTGACAATTTTTAAAAACCGAATAGTGCTAGTACGGCCAGATAGTATCGGGGCAATCTCGACCGATACATGCTAACAAAATGTTTCATACCGTTAAACTTAAGTCGAATTTAATAACCTTTTACTCGAAATAAAAATATCATGATGTGGATGAAATAAATTTTAATCACAGCTACAGTAGGTAATTATTTGGCAAATATCAGTGCATTGTGTACGTAGCAAAATTGTTATCATTATCTGTACAAAATTTGTTCACTGTGGCATAGGTACATAGACACACTTAGTTCCTCACCTTGCTTATAAAAAAAAAATGTTATGGCATACATAGCCCCCTGAACTCACTTGGTCCATCACAGCATACCCTACTTATTGTTATGGCATACATAGCCCCCTGAACTCACTTGGTCCATACCCTACTTATTGTTATGGCTTATATAACCCCCAGAACTCACTTGGTTCACTACTTCGCTATATTTTAATAATGTTTTTTTTTTTATGTAGGTAGACTTTTTATCGTAAAATATTCTTTCAATTAGCAACATGCTATGGTGGCAAAAAGTTTCACCAGTAATAATTCTATCAAGTAACTGCGGTAAAAATTTGATGAAAGACATCAATAAGTTTCAAACTTAATACTTCGAGTGAAACAGCATGAATTTTATTCCTTGTATTCGTTAGACTCCACATTGTTAAAAAAAAATATTTTAGCAAAAATTGTTTTCACAAAAACTTTTGTGACGGTATTAACAAAAAATATTTTCATAGATATGGTACAGAAAAGCAACTCATGATCACACACAGTCACTTGCACGTTTAGTAGATTGGTATTCTTTGTCGATTTCTATCAGCTTTTGCTAGAAAATCTATCCAGACTTTTTGTAAATTTTATCTTTAATGGGTAGGCACAAGTACCAACAGCTCCATAAACCGAATAGTGCTAGCATGGCCAGATAGTCTCGGGGCAATGCCGACTGGACCACGCCAACAAAGATTCAGTAGAAATAAAGCCGCTAAGTACCTATGCTTTCAACTGAACAAAACTGGCACGATCGGATAGTCTCGGGTCAATCCCGACCGATACATGCTAGTAAAATCTGTATCTCCATTATACTTAAATGGAATAAAATATTGTACCAATCTTCCAAGCGGCAATAAAATAATATTATGTGGGCAGAATAGGTAACATTTTACATACCTTGGTTCAATCGCACTTCTGAGATGAAATGAACTGCAGCAGATGAACACTTTAACACCTCTTATTTATTCGTAGAACACAGGTAAAACAATTTCACTTTTATTCTTTGCACTTGTTACAGATGTCAGTATGTCAGCCAGTCAAGTTTACTCTACCAAGTCTCTTTCCAGAATCCCACATTTTTTTCAATCTTCCCCTTTCCTCTCTTTTCTGTTCGGCAACCTACCAACGCTATCAATCCTACCCACCTATCGGACCAAAGCTGTGACTTGGCGGTCAATTGACTGACTAAAAGACAGGAAGATATAAAATTAATTATGCTACTTCAATTTTAATCTAAAAAAAACAAGCTTAATATTTACAAAATGAATTATAAAATTCGAGAAATCATTACAGTAGGTAATAAAAGTTGTGAGCTTATTTTGATAAATTTGAATTATTCTGCCGCGACGCAGGTCAAAGTCAAAGTCAAAAGGTATTTATTCAATAAAATCACAAGGACCACTTTGAAACGTCTTAAAGCTAGATGAATCTAGGTATAAGTGACAAAAAGCCCCTGGCGTCTAGAATAGATGCAAAGATCTGTGTGTGCTTAGCATAACACTTCAGACAACTATCTAAAACTAATAACTAAGCTTCGAAGTTACAATCGATAATCCGAGTGCATTCCCACATCGCCACTATCCTATCATTAAATTGGTCCGCGTCTTGGGAACGCTCGAAGACATTTGCTACCAACACATAGAACTTAAATTGAGATGTTTAGTTTTGAAAGTTTGACAGGATCTTAGATATCTTGAATTTGGAATTTACAACTTTGCACAATGACTGTTATTCTATCAACAACACTCACCCAAGTGAGTTTTCAATTTGGCGTGTAATTAATACCCATCGCTAGCGCAGCTTGTGTTTTTTGGCATTATGTACTACCCGCATGAGTGTTTTGGTCAGTGGAAATGCCAACGTTAGTAAGGTGAAGCTCGTGATCGAAGTGAGCGCGGAATAATACTTTTATAAGAAAATGTGACGATACCAGAAGAAAAAAATTACGTTTTACAAAACGTCCCTGTATTCTGCGGTTTGCTGTTCAAAAACATAAGTAAAGTTTTGAAAATGATGAAAACCTTCTCGTATTGTCTTCTCAGCTCGTTACTTTTTAGCACACGTTTCTATTATCAAATGTGATTTTTTTCCAGGTCATCGGAAAATTAACCAATCAAATCCTGAACGGATTAAAGGTTGTTCATCGTCTATAAGAATATTGTGTCTAGTCTCTGAACAGTCAACATTTTTTGTCTGAAATATGATCAAGGTACTATTCTAGGTAGGTAAGTACCTAGCTATTGTCTAGAGAATGGTTTTGTTTTGTTATTTTTTGTTTGAACTAGTTTCTCTTTCGAGCCAAAATAAAATGATATTTTTGTCCATCATTGTTTGTGTTTGAGACTAAGTTTTTATATAAAACTTCGGCTAATCGACACAATGATATACTAAAGTCATCGTCAAAATGTATTTATTTGATAAATTACATGTACAGTGTTGTTATGACAACACTAGTATTTTGTTGTTTCAGTGAAATTTTACCCTATTAGGGCATACAAAAATTAATTTATTACAATTTTATAAAATACCGATGATTTATATAATTTAACTATGTTCTTATATTAGCTATGCGTCAAGAGTGCGATGTTGCTTGCTTTGTTTATCCAGTGGTTGTGTCTTATCATTGAAAAAATTATGTAGTAAGAATAAACTTAAACGAGCAAAACGAAACCATTGTTTAAAAGATTTTAAGCATTCATGGAATAATTCACGTTATACAACTTTTTCTGGACCATCTGAGAATATGCAGTAGAAATAATGTCGTATTTTTATGCAAAGCATAGGATGCAAAACGTTTACAAAAAAATAAATATTTTTCTCTCGAAAAACCCGCTGGAAACCTAATTATTAAGATTATCTCGGACTCCAAATGAAGTCATTCCTATACTAAAAGCTACGACAAAATTGCACAACAGTAGCAATTCCCATGCAATTGTTCGTGCAGTTTTCTGCAATATCCGGTGTTGGCTGGAGTCACAAAGAAAACGGGTGAATAGTTTTTGATTTTATAAATTGGTGATACACGCTTACAATTTATTTGTTTTAGCAAGGAAACTAACTTTATAGTCAAAGTGATAAGTACACACATAACCCTCTACTTACTCTATGACGCAGTTAATATAATATCTTGTTTATGAGAGGTCATCTATAGTGGTTTAGGTAGAAATGATGTAATTATGAAGTACTCTACCTAACCGGTTTTGCTCTCAAACACTCTGATAAAAAAATAATTACAATTTCAGATAAATTCCATAAATTCGAAAATTCCATCCATTATTTATTTCCATGTTTTATGTTTCATCCAAACCGGTCCAGTCACCATATAACTGAGTAACAAACTTCTAAGCATCCAAATATGCAAAGACACAAACTTTTGAGAATATCGCTTAGGATTGCAAAGATTACTCTGTTTTCACGACATTTGGCCCTGCATTCCTACAAAACGTACTCGGTGATTTCCGTGCGGCAGTAAAACCCACAGACTCACTCCATATAAAATATGCGAATTGATTGCACTGGAATTTGGATTTTCCCGCAAATATTTCGGTTCGATTGTTTCGATTCAATCACTAGGTATCCCGTTTCACAGTTTTAGATACATTTTTCAATGGCTTTATTTTTGTTTGGTTTTGATATTTGAGGCTTTACCAAAGTTTTGATGAAACCTGTTAATATCTATATACCAAGTAATTTAGAGCTGGAAACCGTTATAGGTGTAGTATAACACCATGTTATGTGGTAACCATCACCATCCATCAGGCAGCAGGGCAGTGCAGAAGGGCAGAAGGCATAAAGATATTAAGCCTCATGTGCATGTAATTTAGAGATCGCAATTTCTGGTAGAGATCGCTATTTAGCGATAAGACCGCCCATTGTACTTTGTAGTTTTAAGTCTGTTTTTTTTGTTATATCCATAAGTTGTGTGCAATAAAGTATTTTCTATTTATCTAATTTCACTGACAACCACACCCTTAAGCAAGCTACGCTGCTTGACGGCAGAAATAAGCATGGTGGTAATACTTCCCCAGGCAAATCCTTAACAAAAAGACATACTACTCTTGTCTATCAGCAGCTAGGTCATTTAATGTTTCCAAATTATCTAATAACTAGCGGCCTGTCCCAGCTTCGCATGGGTGGTCATAAATTTTTTGAACATTTTATGATAAACTTAGACCGTGGGTTCGAGCCTCGCGTCTACTTATTTCATACATTTGCACGCGCTTCTCCTTGAGTGAGTGAAATCGCACCCCGCGCGTGACCCGAGGACCCGTTAACATTTTTAATTTCGTCATATCTTTTGAATGGAATGTCCGATTTGAAAAATTTAAGAAGTAATCCATAGGTATTGAAACCGTCTTAATTATGAAATGATTTATTTGGATAAGGATTAATACCAAGGTACAAATAAAGACCCTTTTCTAGCGGAGGCATTTCAATTATTTTTTATAATAAAAGAACACTTATTGTGACATAACTATAATAGTTAGACATATGCTGTCGCGACATTTTTTGTAGATGATGACGTGTTCTACAAAATCGTAGTACATTATTTTATTCTATCTTCAATAGTTTTCGCAGCGCACGCGATGTAAGGTTTTTGTTTTCCACCTTGGGTTACATTATTTAAGTTTTAGTAAGGATCCCTGATTTTTTTGAAAATATAATATAACCTATTGTAATGATTTCTCGAATTTTATAATTCATTTTGTAAATATTAAGCTTGTTTTTTTAGATTAAAATTGAAGTAGTATAATTAATTTTATATCTTCCTGTCTTTTAGTCAGTCAATTGACCGCCATGTCGTAGCTTTGGTCGGTAAGGTTGGTAGGATTGTTAACGTTGGTAGGTTGCCGAACTTTAAAAAGTGGGAAAGGAGAAGATTGTAAAAAATGTGGCATTCTGGAAAGAGACTTGGTGGAGTAAACTTGACTGGCTAAACATACTGTCATCTGTAACAAGTGCGAAGAATAAAAGTGAAATTGTTTTACCTGTGTTCTACGAATAAATAAGAGGTGTAAGTGTTCATCTGCTGCAGTTCATTTCATCTCAGAAGTTGGATTGAACCAAGGTATGTAAGATGTTACCTATTCTGCCCACATGATATTATTTTATTGCCGCTTGGAAGATTGGTACAATATTTTATTCCATTTAAGTATAATGGAGATACAGATTTCACTAGCATGTATCGGTCGGGATTAACCCGAGACTATCCGAGCGTGCTAGTTTTGTTCAGTTGAAAGCATAGGTACTTAGCGGCTTTATTTCTACTGAATCTTTGTTGGCGTGGTCCAGTCGGGATTGCCCCGAGACTATCTGGCCATGCTAGCACTATTCGGTTTATGGAGCTGTTGGTACTTGTGCCTCCCCATTAAACATAAAATTTACAAAGTCTGGATAGATTTTCTAGAAAAAGCTGATAGAAATCGACAAAGAATACCAATCTACTAAACGTGCAAGTGACTGTGTGTGATCATGAGTTGCTTTTCTGTACCATATCTATGAAAATATTTTTTGTTAATACCGTCACAAAAGTTTTTGTGATAACAATTTTTGCTAAAATTATATTTTTTAACAATGTGGAGTCTAACGAATACTAAGAATAAAATTCATGCTGTTTCACTCGAAGTATTAAGTTTGAAACTTATTGATGTCTTTCATCAAATTTTTACCGCAGTTACTTGATAAAATTATTACTGGTGAAACTTTTTGCCACCATGGCATGTTGCTAATTGAAAGAATATTTTACGATAAAAAGTCTACCTACATAAAAAAAAATATTTTTAAATATAGTGATGTAGAGAACCAAGTGAGTTTTGAAGGTTATATAAGCCATAACAATAAGTAGGGTACGCTGTGATGAACCAAGTGAGTTCAGGGGGCTATGTATGCCATAACAATAAGTAGGGTATGCTGTGATGAACCAAGTGAGTTCAGGGGGCTATGTATGCCATAACAATAAGTAGGGTATGCTGTGATGGACCAAGTGAGTTCAGGGGGCTATGTATGCCATAACATTTTTTTTTATAAGCAAGGTATGCTGTGATGGACCAAGTGAGTTCAGGGGGCTATGTATGCCATAAAATTTATTTAGATAATGCTAACAATTTTGCTACGTACACAATGCACTGATATTTGCCAAATAATTACCTACTTTGTAACTGTAGCTGTGATTAAAATTTATTTCATCCACATTATAATATTTTTATTTCGAGTAAAAGGTTATTAAATTTGACTTAAGTTTAACGGTATGAAACGTTTGGTTAGCAAGTATCGGTCGAGATTGCCCCTTGACTATCTGGCCGTACTAGCACTATTCGTTTTTTAAAAATTGTCAGGGCCTATAGGCCCTGACAATTTGGAGCAAATTTTTCTAGAATAAAGTAGGTGAAATCTTACAAATTTTAATATTATCCGATAATTTTAACATTGAAGGGTAGGTTATTTATCTTTTTATCTTATTTTATATTCGCATATTGAATTGTTCCTCACACGAACTGGTCTGTACTGAACAGAGACTATCCGGTAGTGTTAGCACCTTTCAATTCGTGGATTACCTACCTATCATTTATATATTTTTATTCCATTTCTCATTACTGCTACTATCAATATTCCAATAGCAATAAAAATTGTCTTACCTATATCAAGCAGAAATTAACTATACTATAGTTGTCACCTGATAAACTGTCGTAAAATTATAAATATCGATGATCAAGCCTACCCTCTGATGCGAGTCTGAAGCAAAGTGTACTAAATTAAATATCTATAAAGTAAAAATTTATAGATAATATTTATAGGTAGGTAGTAGGTACATGCTATGTATGCAGGTATAGGCTATGTATGCCAGAGTTTAGCCATGTGCGCTATTAGCAGGCTATGTATGCCAGAGCTTAGCCAGGTGCGCTATTAGTGAATTTCTTAGTGAAAAATGGGGTATGTATACCTGTAAGTTCAAAACTAACAAAATAATTAGTACAATGGTGCAAAAATATATATATATATATATATATAAGCATTTAAGCACTGGACCTGTAAGTGGCTAAGTACGTCGCAAAATTACATGGACAGCTGTTATGCTAAGGCAAGTAAACCATATGAAAAATTAAAAAAATAAATAAAACATGAATATAAATTTAAAAAAAAAGTTAGAAACTAAGAAATAAGTTTTATCTGGTGAATATGATAACTACAGTATTTTTTTTCTCTTTCTATGAACTCTGACGGTGCGATGACTCCTGAGGAGGATCCTCCTGTTACACACACTCATTCTAAACGAAAGCGAAAGTCTTCGAAGACATCTGCAGGAGATTTGGCGTCAACTTCAAACAACAGTTTAGCGCTTGGACGAAGTATCATTCTGGACGGAGCCTTTCGGTTTTTGGCGTGTCCGTTTTTTTTTGTTAGTGTGCAGTTGTCGATATTGTATTCGTGTGAGTTACTAGAGAAGGGACTACATTGACTAACCTATCGATAGAATAAGAGATGGATGAAAAAGGCGTTTTAATTGGAAATCAACTTTTTAATTTTAACTGGTTGTTGACTTTTATTGCGACAACCCAAAACCAATATAGATACTGGAACACTATTATCGTCAATATTATTTCCCATATTGACCTGGCCGTGATAGCGATGTCCATCCCACTCGATACTTTCTTAGGGCCATTTCGTCCATGCATAGGAAAATTTTGTGGACTCCTAGTTTTCACACCTAACAGCTTTTATCCACACTCATCTTCATTCTGGGCATTTCGGGAACCTAAAAAAAAAATGTAAAATTTAACGAAATTTGAGCCGGCGCGAGACGCCTAGAAGGTGTGAAATATAAAGCTAAATTAATCTGTGTATGTACATCACTAGAACAGATGACTAAAACAATAAATTTTATTTTACAATAATTAATGGGTTTACATCGTTTTCATATTGGAGAATATGACTAGTACTAATAAAATGTAATTAGTCTGTAAATTGAAAAAGAATATTACGTATCAAATGACAATTCCGGGTCTTTAACCTCCTTTTGTATTTTTTTTTTGTTTTTTTTCCTTTTGTTTTTCTTGATGCACAAGACACAGCTGCACGGGATATACTTTCGCCTTTTCAAATATATTTTGCTTAAACAATAATGATTCTTTTAATTTTTCACTATTTATTTCGCTTCACCGCAAACCAACCAACTCCAACTCCAACAACCAACCCCGCAACCAACTCCAACTAGAACATAAAAGCATTGCATCAACTGACGGACACTATTTACACAGACAGTGAGTGAGTTGGAGTGAGTGAACTTACATCTTCTTTTCTTTTACTTGTAGCTAGGCTGCGTGGGAGGAACAAAGATAGATGATCACTGTTTGATACACAGTTGCAAAAGGTTGTGGATCTTATGGCACTCTCCATTATGATATTACCTTCATGGTTTAGCGACTTTTTTTTAAATGTCGCGCAAAAGGTCACTCTTACTTTAAATGCCCTAAGCCGTTAGTAAAATGCCAAAAGTGTCAAAGGGTTGATCACGACAATGAAAACTGTAAACTTCTACCAATGATACCGCGTTTCGCGTACGGACGTTTAAGAACGGAAAACTTTGACTATTTCCACGACTGGTGATACTAACAGTAATTTTTTTCAAATAAATCGAAGTTCGTGAAGATAATGCTCAAGACCTAAACTTCTTAAAAAGATACACACAATTGCCTATCATCAAAGGTTTCGGTAATTCTGTAGTTACACCTGTCTATAGGAGCTTTGTGAACATTGAAATCGATGATGTTGAGGCGACGATCGAAGATCTTGTAGTTACTGATGAGTTTGTGACAACAGCATTGCTTATAGGGCAAAACTTTATAGAGTTTTCTTCTGTGTCTGTGTTCAAAGACAATTGCAAACTATTATTCTACAAAAGTCCTGCTCTTAACGCAAACTTGACTACATTAAATTCTACCCAAGTTCCTTTGTCAGGGTTAGTTGGAGTTATAGCGTAGGGATCTAACTTTTCAGGGGATGTGTATGTGGAAGGTTACAGTAGTATTGAACCGGGTAAAGAAAATAAATTGATCAAAATTGCACCAAGGTGCTTATCACGTAGTTAATGGAAAATGTCATCTTACAATACAATACAAAACAAAACAGAATCATTTATTTATGCCACACGTAAATGCAGTTTATAAAAAAAAATACAAGAAAAGACAATACAAGTAAGTAGGCAAGTGATATAAATTGGCAGTCACTCGGCATTAATGCTATAGCAGCATACGCTATTATAACGCTGGTCTTCCGACACCCATGTCATCGTTACAGTTACATTAAATAATAATAATATTCTAATTTATTTCTAATAAAAAAACCGAGAACCAATTTTAACAATAAAGACAATAGTACTAAGCTCTTATAAAAATTTATAGGCTTCTTTAAAATCACGGAAGTGTATAATATAATGATCGATATAAAATTTTTGAACTTACTGGATTTAGTACTCTTAAAAGTAAATACGATAGCGAAGTTGCTTTTGACCGGATTCGACCTTGGATCAATGTTAACCTTTCTCATAACAACGATGCTAATATCTAACAAAAGTAATACTTCATCCGAAAGCGAGGATAATGATGACGAAAATATGCCTGATACTAATTATATGCCAAATGTAATGATTAATAATTTAAAGTAATATTGTTAGTATAATAATGTAGCGAAACACTGGGAGTTATTGTTTTTTTTGTTATTCACATGTTGTTTTTATAATTACTGAAAATGTTCATTGTGTTAAAATCGTAAATTCAATTTATTTGAGTATTTTCTATAATTATTTAATAAAATAAATTTTAATAAGAAGTTGAAGTTGATAAGGACTGAAATAATAAAATGAATTTGTATGTAAGCTATAACAATAAAAAAAAAAAAAATTTTTTTGTTCTTCTTTAAAATTAAAATAATAATAATATTCTTAATTAGTACGTTCAGTTTATTTATTTGATCATGCGTCAGGAGATCGCATGATGGCGGATGGCCGAATGTAATGATTTCTCGAATTTTATAATTCATTTTGTAAATATTAAGCTTGTTTTTTTAGATTAAAATTGAAGTAGTATAATTAATTTTATATCTTCCTGTCTTTTAGTCAGTCAATTGACCGCCATGTCGTAGCTTTGGTCGGTAAGGTTGGTAGGATTGTTAACGTTGGTAGGTTGCCGAACTTTAAAAAGTGGGAAAGGAGAAGATTGTAAAAAATGTGGCATTCTGGAAAGAGACTTGGTGGAGTAAACTTGACTGGCTAAACATACTGTCATCTGTAACAAGTGCGAAGAATAAAAGTGAAATTGTTTTACCTGTGTTCTACGAATAAATAAGAGGTGTAAGTGTTCATCTGCTGCAGTTCATTTCACTATGTTACTCAAGGATTATGTAGCATTTTAATGGTGAAAGAATTTTTGAAATCGGACCAGCAGTTTTTGAGCCTATTCGTTACATACAAAAATACAAATTTTTCCTCTTTATAATATTAGTGTAGATAGTGTAGATGACTACAAACTATTTTTTTTTTAATTTAATTAATCTAGATACATATTTACATACTTATATTGTTATTGCTAAAATTCTTATTCCCACCTTGTTTTCAGCTGAAAATTAGCGATGAGTGGTTTTTTGTTTATAGAATTTCGGGTTGTGTGTACACAATGCAATGCTACATTATGTATGTATTAATGTATACAATGCTAATTAAAAGTTTATTCTATTCAATTGTTTCAAGTGAAATCCTGCTTAAATTAGTTTGTGTGAAGATATTTGAATACAAACTTCCACCCCCGCTGCACCCGCAGCAAAAAATAAGTTTTTTCCTCTCATAATGCACGGTAACACTACAACTGAAAACTACCCTCAAATTTGCATACTGCTCTTTTGGTTTTTGCAACTTTTTGTTTTTTCTATGAGTTAACTAATGTAATTGTAAGAGCAGTGGTGGTCTAGTGGTAGCTGCTCCGCCTTTCGATCTTAAGGTCGTGGGTTCGTAACCAGTTTTTTGGTTCTAAAATGTATGTGCACAATGCCAATGCTTTTAAAACGACGAAGTAAAACATCTTGAGGAAACCAGCATTTTATAGGATGTATTTTTTTATATTATATCGTATGTGATATGAATATTAATTTCTTGAGAATGGACCCGAAAAGCCCGTTCGGACACACCATACAATAACTGCCCCAGGCTACACAGGCTACATAGGAAGTTACTTTGAGCGTATCTAATATGCCCTATGAAAATAAACAGGCTTTTCGAACTTGTCTGTTTAGGCAGCTGGGACGAGCTTAGTTCGTTAAAATAGATAAAGATAATAGTAGATTGTTTAGCTAGGGAGCAAACCACTATTTTAAAGTCGAGAGTGTTTTTTTGAATCCGAAGCGGAACAAAAGATACTAGAGTAAAATCGAGCATAACAAGGAATCCTAAGGGTAGCGAGGGATGCTAAGTACGTCACTCGACCTTAAAATATTGTTGTTTCTGAGATGGACACTCTATTTTTTATTACCCTCTATGAGAAAACAAGTGCAACTTAAGAATAAGAATCGTTTGATTATTTTTATAAAATAATTTTAAATCATAAATAAAACTTAGTAACATTTGGATATGAGTAAGTAATTACAAACAAAAGCGGAATACATTTCGCGATTTTTATTTTTTACAAACTTTATTTATTTATTTGGCGTGCGCACTGTTTACATTGTCATACAGCCTATTACTTGTTTGTTGATTTATTTTTTTGGTGATTGAAACTATTACACAACTATATACAATATCCGCTATCAAAATTCAAATCACTTTTTCTCCCTAGGGAGCAAAGTGCTATTTTGCTCCCTGTTTACGATGAACCAACTACTCGTAGCTCTTTATTAATAAATGAGATAAAATATATTTATCTATAGAAGCTTGTTTAAATTCCAAAGAAGAAGAAAAACTAATATGACTAGCTTGCTGATGGAACAAACAAATGACCCACCTGATGTTAAGTGGTAACCATAACAACGCATATCCTCGCAATTCACACAAAATATGAACGTGCTCTAAGATAAAAGACCACGTCCATCAACTTGAGGCATAAAGATGTTAAGCCTCATTTGCCTAATCTAAAGAATATTTAGGATCATATAATAAAAAAAAATATAGTTTAGATAAAACAATGTAAAGCAGATTAACATAAAATGCCCTTCATTCTTATAAAAAATGCCAATCATTTTTAATGAAATAACATCGTTTCGTAGTTTATGATTTCAAAATGTCAAAGGTATGTATGTACTTCAGAGCCTCCAAGGCCTTGGAAATCGTTTCAGGAAAATAGCTAACATTTTTAAAGCCTTTTCATAATGGAAACTCAGATTTTATAAAGGTCTACTTTTTTGAAGGAGTAATTTAGTTGTATAAGTATTTTTTCAGGAAAATTGGATTTGTTAAACTTTTTAGACAATGGAATGTACAAAAATGGAAGTGCAAAGCATAGCAATTGCTTATTTATTTTACTTTAAAGCATAAACAACAAATTGATGATTAAATGTATAAAATTAATATGATGTTTATAGAATAGGCACATTTTCTATGTTTTTTTGCCTATATCAATATCATCACCTCATATCACACGTCCACTGAAGGCATGCCTTACGTGGTCTTACTGCGTCCATTATTCTAAGTCTTATTAGTCTTACCTTTTTCACTTTGTCACAGCACCACTGCTTGGTCTTTGAGGCAGTTTTAATATTACTTGCTGATGGAACAAGCATATAGCCACTAAGTGGTAACCATCACCTATAACCAAGTATCACAAGTAGCGCACGACATGAAAATCCCGTATGCTTTGCCCTGCGTCCATCAATTTAAGGCATAAAAGATGTTAAGCCTCATGTGCCTGTGATTTCACTAGCACCCACACCGTTCAAACCGAAAAATAGTAATACTGCTTGGCGGCAGAAAAAGGCATGGTGGTAGTAATTCCTCGGACAAACCACATACAAAGAGCTCATCTACTAATAATATAGATATTTTCCCGGATGTACGAGTTCACAAAGACCTCTATAATGCTCTAAAAATTCTAGCGCTAGAATCATCAAGGAATCGCGTGCCACTGTTTCATTTCCCAGCGGTCCATCTTCACGGTTCCCCGGCACACAAAAGAAGATAAAATTCAAAATGGCTGTAACTCATAATTTAATTGTTCCAGATTTGCCGAGATTCGTGGGTCCGGGCTCGAACGTGACCGCCGCCGTGGGAAGGGACGCCGCGCTTACTTGCAAAGTTGACAACTTGCAGACCTTCAAGGTAATATCAACCTAACCACGATGCAATACAGTATAGAATGGCAAATGGTTTGGATACTGCTTGTTACGGCTGACAACTTTGCTATATAAGCGTTGTTATCGGTGTGACAGACGAACGGACACACGGACACGACAATTAGTGTTGCGATTTCGGTATTTGGATACTAGAGAATTCTCATCTTATCTCTGTTTTAATTTTATTATTAGTAAACATAATATTTACCTTCACTAAAATTCGTCGACGGGCGCGTTGGATACGTCGACATAGGCCTTTCCCATACATTACCAGAATAAAACGATTCTGAATAATCCAACAACTTACCGAGACTTTACAGTGTCATCAGTCCATCGGGTGAGAGGCATCCGTTTTTTTGCTTTATTGTCGCTATTCGAGAATATTTTTCAACGATTGTCTGTGAGCTATCTGAATAGCGTGTGTATTAATTTCCGATCCCATGTTAATTTACCAACTGATTTCAGAATCTAAACTGATCGACCGTTACTTTTTTCGCTTTTATTTGTCTCCCATCCATCGCCATTATTACATTTTTGAATATTGTATTTTTTTGTTATATTCATAGATTTTTCCTAATGTTTAAATGTACTGGCTGGACAGTGAAACCAAAATACTAACCCTAATATACCCTAATATATAACCAAAATACCAAATTGGTACCTTGTTTCCATAGACAATAAATATCTTTATCAAATCTATAATCCGACAATAATGTAGGAAAAAGGTGGAAAGATTAAATTTGATAAAGCAAACTGGTCAATATCTTGCAAATCTCTCGGCGAGTGAAATCTAACAACAAACAATTTCTCATTTTATCAGACTTCGCAGCTGGCGCTCTTTGGCGAAGTTAAACGAACCTTGTTCACCCTTCGCCCCTTTTCCGCTTGCCGGCCGGCGTTGCCGATCGTGACGAACGGTGCCCGTGGAGGCTGATTTTGTTATATTCAATCGCGTTAAAAGGCTGACCATCGTCGTACTTCTCGCACGCAAATGTTTTTAAAGACACACATTTTTAACGTTCGTTTGAGCGAAAATATCATTTGCTCCGTACAAGTTTTCCTAAAGGTTTGTTTAACAACCTGGAGCAAGTACTTAAACTAGTAAAGTATGCTTTTGGGTAGCAAATCTTGTTTGTATTTTTTTTTTTTTTTGGTTAACTTAGTTGTTTGCAATTTTTCATTATGATGTTGCGTATCTTCGAAAATGTTGAAATTTGCGAGCGAGATGTTTGACCCTGATTTTTTTTATAAAAAGTGACAGTTGATTAAAAATATGAGATGCTAACGTACTACGGGCATGTTAAGAAAACGGGAAAAACAAGAAAAAGCTTCACGACTTTGATCATCACGGTAGGTTATCCCTTCAGATCTCTGAATAGCAAGTACCAAGTCAGAATTCTTTGAGAATGCCTAAGGGGAGAGTTAGCGGTATATTCAAATATAACATTTCTTCTGCTTGTTTCATCTGCACTACCCACAGTTTGGAGTAGGCAGTTGGTATTCCATACGTATCACGTATCACGTATGGAATACTTACCAAATCGTAGGCAAAAGGCAAAGCCAGTGGTAGCAACTTTATGTACTAATCTACACTTCTACACTAATATTATAAAGAGGAAACCTTTGTATTTTTGTATTTTTGTATGTAACGAATAGGCTCAAAAACTACTGGTCCGATTTCAAAAATTCTTTCACCATTAGAATGCTACATTATCCCTGAGTAACATAGGCAAATTATATTTTCAAAAAAATCAAAACTTCAATAATGTAACCCAAGGTGGAAAACAAAAACCTTATATCGCGTGCGCTGCGAAAACTATTGAAGATAGAACAAAATAATGTACTACGGTTTTGTAGAACACGTCATCATCTACAAAAAATGTCGCAACAGCATATGTCTAACTATTATAGTTATGTCACAATAAGTGTTCTTTTATTATAAAAAAATAATTGAAATGCCGCCGCCAGAAAAGGGTCTTTATTTGTACCATGGTATTAATCCTTATCCAAATAAATTTAATTACATTTCATAATTAAGACGGTTTCAATACCTATAGATTACTTCTTAAATTTTTCAAATCGGACATTCCATTCAAAAGATATGACGAAATTAAAAATGTTAACGGGTCCACGGGTCACGCTCGGGGTGCGATTTCACTCACTCAAGGAGAAACGCGTGCAAATGTATGAAATAAGTAGACGCGAGGCTCAAACCCACGGTCTAAGTTTGTCCTAAAATGTTCAAAAAATTTATGACCACCCATGCGAAGCTGGGACAGGCCGCTAGTTATCTATAATTTTGATACATTATCGTATTATACATGAATTCACCTTATAATGGCTTAGTGACTTTTCTTATTTTTTTTCTCTTAATAAAACCGTAAAGCAGCAAACTACAAAGGCATAAATAAACTTAAAAAGAACGAAGTCTAACGAACTAGTGAACATGCTCATACATAATGCAAAAACAAGAACTTCTCGTAAAAACTTGTTGGCCAAAGGTGTGTTATAATTTATAAGGCCTGTTTATGACAGAGAAAAAGATTTTATATGTTTTTAATTTATTTATTTTAATAAAAGTGGCCTGTAATTATGCTGTCACATAGAATTAATAACTGCTACAGTCTTGGACCATAGATAAGAACATATTTTAAAAAGTATGGCATTCTTTGTCTATGGTGTCTAGGCATTTTTAAACACAGACTCAAATCTTTGATCCCCAAGCATTGCAGATATCTCCTTAGATCTCATAATATCAAGTACCAAAATTTATCTTCTTCGCTCTGTTGTTGCAATATACCATTGTTTTATACTTCCAATTAAGCAAACAAGCATACGGCCCACACAATGGGAATTTCCCCAATTGGAAACTCTGGTTAATGTGCCCTCTATCTCAGACACAAGTTCCATTTGGTTTTCTTCCACCATGGAACGACGGATGCTAGCACGGCCCGTATAGAATGTGTCCATAGTACTGTCGTTCGTATAACAATGAATACTATCAATGGATAACATAATTATCATTAATATGCAACAGAAATAACGTTGGGGACAATACGGAACCTTGCGGGACATACCCACATTTTGCAGTTGATGGTATTCCAAACGAGATACATAGATTGCAAGCTCATTGCAGCTGCTAGAATATATTTATTTAGTAATTTATAATAATATACAGGGCGTCCCAAGACTATGCGACGTGAAGGGAAAGTACCTTATATTGTGGATGGGATATTTTGCTTAAAGGATACTTCATTTTATTAAAAAGTTAGCAATACTGCTGGTGATGGAGATGATGTGTAATAATGCATTCAAAGATAACTGACGTTAACTGAAAATGAATCATTTTTACATTTTAACAGTAGAGTATAAAGTCTTAAAGTGGCTTGTCTGGTTCTGGTTATTCACTTGCAGTGGCATCGTCAACACAGTTAGCGACTTCCACCCCTCAGACCGGTTGACCTCAATATGCAGTGCTCAACCTACTCCAGCAAGAGTACCTCGCCAAGACTTTGCATCGAATTAGAACGGGGTTCTTTCCGGACTGCAGTTGCCATTTGTTAAGGAAAATATGCTCCTTTTTAGGTTTGAGTAAAGATTTTCAAAGTAATGTTGATTGCAGCTTGATTTAAAATGAGCAGACTTAACGCCACAGCGCTTTTTCCAGACAATATAAAACGTGATGGCGAATAGAGGGATTCCCTAACACATGATATGGATATGTTGTATAGCCTTGGTAATAAATATCCGTCAAAAAATAGACAATGCTGATAAACGATGGCCATATTTTACCAATCAGTATTTTAATAATGGCAAACAGTAATTTGTGTTATTTCAATTAAAATATGAATGGGTTTGCTGGTGAAAAATTCTTGATTAATGACGGTGGGATATTTTTTTAAAGTTTATATTCATCATTATTCTTAGCCTCTAGCCCGACCTCACCTATTATTGGGTAAAATACTTTCTTTGCTCTTGCCATTTCGTAAAATCTTAGCCTACCCTCATCCATTTGCAGCCTACGATGCTGACAACAACATCCATCATGACCCATCGTATGCTACTGTACGCCCCACGCTTCTCTACCCAGTCCTTGGCCACAACTCTAACAACGTTTTTACATGACATACATAGCAAGTCCAATCTGAAGCAACGCGGTTATTCTCTACTTGCCTGCATAGAATTTTATAATACTTTGGCCATATTTAACGCAGAAATATCGATTAAATCGACAGGCAAGTTAGAGGGCAAGCGAGAGGACGAAGCCTCAATCACTGGACTAATCAGATATGGGAGCGTCCGGTAATGCCAGCCGGTAGTGCTTCTATCTAGCCACCAAGTTCTTATTATGGAGATAAATTTTCCTCAAAATAGAAAAGAGTCCCGATCATCAATGAGGAAAAGGAGGACTTAGCTAGCAATATAGACTGTCGATAAGGCAGCTTATTTTCCAACATAGTCGAGCAATACTTGGGGTTCTAAAAACACCGTTTGGCATCGAAAACCGATGAGCCACGCGTTTCATTTTTATATTCCATCTAAACCTTTAATCCGAGGATTGCGTGGCAAATAACTATTCTTATGGAACAATTTGATTTTTGATCCGTGAATTTTATCTGATCTTTCTTTATACTATACTAAATAACATGTTCTCAAACGATTTAAAGAACTAGATCTAGATCCATCAAGTTTAAGACGTTTGAAAGATATTATAGTTTTCCTACCTTACACGCAGGAAAAAAATGGCCAACAAAGCCACAATAAATGCTTTGTTGATAATTTCCTGTCGCAGCAACTAAATATTTTGTTACTATTACAGAAAGAGCTTAGTTGGGATTAGCAACTTTTTTATTGTGCGCTGATTGCCCGTCGTTTAATGTGCTAGGAACAATTTAGTTTTGTCCTTACATCAAAGTTAATAAAAACTTAGATGTGCTAACAATAAAACGTTTTAGGTGTCACAATGTGAACATTGTTAATAAATCTGACAAAATAACTATAGTCGTAGCATTAAACTACCATCTGTCGTACAATATATATGTAGCTGTGATAACAATGGAACGTTGCAAGTATGTCAATATGAGCATTGTAAATAAATCTAACAAAATAACTATAGTCGTATCAGTAACTACCATTTGTCAGACATTATATATGTGGCTATAGTAACAATGGAGCGTTGCTAGTGTATCAATGTAAACATTGTTAATAAATCTAACAAAATAACTATAGTCGTATCATTTAACTACGATTTGTCAGACAATATATATGTGGCTATAGTAGCAATGGAGCGTTGCAAGTGTATCAATGTGAACATTGTTAATAAATCTAACAAAATAACTATAATCATATCATTTAACTACCATTTGTCAGACAATATATATGTGGCTATAGTAACAATGGAGCGTTGCAAGTGTATCAATGTGAACATTGTTAATAAATCTAACAAAATAACTATAGTCGTATCATTTAACTACCATTTGTCAGACAATATATATGTAGCTATAGTAACAATGGAGCGTTGCAAGTGTATCAATGTGAACATTGTTAATAAATCTAACAAAATAACTATAGTCGTATCATTTAACTACCATTTGTCAGACATTATATATGTGGCTATAGTAACAATGGAGCGTTGCTAGTGTGTCAATGTGAACTTTGTTAATAAATCTAACAAAATAACTATAGTCGTATCATTTAACGACCATTTTTCATACATTATATATGTGGCTATAGTAACAATAGAGCGTTGCAAGTGTATTAATGTGAACATTGTTAATAAATCTAACAAAATAACTATAGTCGTATCATTTAACTACTATTTGCCAGACAATATATATGTAGCTATAGTAACAATGGAGCGTTGCAAATGTATCAATGTGAACATTGTTAATAAATCTAACAAAATAACTATAGTCGTATCATTTAACTACCATTTTTCAGACAATATATATGTGGCTATAGTAACAATGGAGCGTTGCTAGTGTGTCAATGTGAACATTGTTAATAAATCTAACAAAATAACTATAGTCGTATCATTTAACTACCATTTCTCAGACAATATATATGTGGCTATAGTAACAATGGAGCGTTGCAAGTGTGTCAATGTGAACTTTGTTAATAAATCTAACAAAATAACTATAGTCGTATCATTTAACGACCATTTGTCAGACATTATATATGTGGCTATAGTAACAATGGAGCGTTGCAAGTGTATCAATGTGAACATTGTTAATAAATCTAACAAAATAACTATACTCGTATCATTTAACTACCATTTGCCAGACAATATATATGTAGCTATAGTAACAATGGAGCGTTGCAAATGTATCAATGTGAACATTGTTAATAAATCTAACAAAATAACTATAGTCATATCATTTAACTACCATTTGTCAGACAATATATATGTGGCTGTGGTAACAATAGAACGTTGCAAGTGTGTCAATGTAAACATTGCAAATAAATCTAACAAAGTAACTATAGTCGTAGCATTAAACTACCATTTTTCATACAATATATATGTGGCTGTGGTAACTATGGAACTTTGCAAGTGTGTTAATGAGGAGAAGGCGTATGCCATGCCCAACAATAGACTTCTCAGGTTGATGACAATTATGATTGCCTATAAAAAGTACCTACCTACTTTCGATGGTGACATCGAAAGAGTGCTGAGAGAGCTGAGATCTCGCGATGTCCGTTATACACAAAGTTTGGACTTGCCTCTGACTATCACCTTCTAACTGGACCTATAGTTAGGTACTACCAAGTTTCAACTCAAATGGCCTAGGTATTTATTGAAGAGTTCCGTTGAACAGACCTTGGGTCCATCATCAGACCAGATCGCTAATCACATATATTTTTTGTTCGTTTACTCGATCTATTAATTGCAAGTGCTGCGTTCACTCTAGGTAGGCAGCTGTACCTATACCTGCTGCACGCAAAAAAGGGTTGTTGGATGATCTTCTCATTGTAAACTAAATAAAACCGTTTTAAAAGTAGAGGATTTTACGATTACAAATGAATGACAGCCCTCATTGCTCGGTTTGTAGGTAATAGCTCTGCCTTCTGCGCTATAAAGATAGATAGATAGATAGATAACTCTTTATTTTTCACCACACAGAAACAAAATACAGGATTAAGGCATACATTTAGGCAAAACAATGGGCGGCCTTATCGCTGAGAGCGATCTCTTCCAGGCAACCATGGACAGATAGAACTAATTTAAAATTAACGGCGGTGTAGTCACTTACGGAAAATATTATAATTTAATGACTAATAACCTACTAGCCGCGCCGCCGTTTAGTAGAATCTATAAAGTATTGCGTTCTGGATAAGGGTTACGTTTCTTTGGCACCGCCCCGTCTTATAAAATCAAAACTTGCATGCTTTGCTTCATTACCATTACTTAGATTAGACATAGGTACCTTTAACAGATAAAATTAAATGACGACGATGACGGATCAAAAAAAACTTCATAGTTATCGAATGTCGTCCAATTGCAATAGGTAGGTATAATGCGAAACTCATTATTCTATGTGTAGGCAGGACCTGGGCGACCGAGCTTTACTCGGTTTTTTTTAATACAGATTAACATAATAAATGAAAAATTTCCATTGACCTGTCCCCGCCGAGGTAGGTACGTAAAAAATACCTATCTACAGGTCTATTTGCAATAATTGTTCGTTTATAGGTATAACATAACATACATAATATACTAACGAAAGGTCTGTCTATCGCTATAACCTACCTACATAACATCGGAACAAAACATTCAGTCAGTACCTACCAAAAGTAATAGCGGCCCTTCGCATTAGTTAGCATAGCATAGCGCGTCAGACGTCAGGACATGTTTAGAGTACTGCGTACTGATAGCATGCTATAGGTATAACGCGGTACGAAATGTCATGCCATATGGCATTACACTATATAGTACTGTTTTGCGTATGTCTAGTTGTGATCTTGAAAAAGAATAAGCCCCTCAATCGAGATGTCGTGAGAGGCGACAAGTCAACGCAACCGAGGAATGGGCAGCAGCATTTCCGGAGTAGGTAGGTAGGTACCTAATTCGAGGGGGCGCCAGCGCGCCCCCACGAGGTCTATATCCATGTCTATCCTAAGTGCTTATCTATACCATCTACTAAGTATCTCTAATCATATTATTCCTTCTTTAGTAGGTAGGTTTTCATTCGAAATATTCAAAAAGAGGCAGAGGCAAGAGGTAGGTAGGTACCTAGGTACCTGAACTGAAGCCAACTGAACAATCATACGTGTGTATGCGTGCATAGGTATGACCTAAAAGAATCACACTTTACATTAATCCGACGGCAAAGTAGGTATAGATAGATAGGAAATTAAACAAAACTAATTTTGTGCTCACGGCAAAGACAATAAAACTTGTCGAAACATGTTCGGTTGTAGATTGGTCATCGGGGCGGGGCGGCGGGGCAACGTGGCGTGGCATTGGTGTTGCCAACGGTTTTATTAACACACCCGATTAGTTTCAATCGACGCCGGATGACATACCACCACAAATCCATCATAGTATTTAAACGAACTACTAACGCTAGATAAAAAACAGCATGCAAAATTTCAAGTTCATTCATGCATGTTGCATAAAATTTATAGCATAGCTCCCAATACCTCATAATAATAATTTTTTTGGTAAGTAATATTTGTTTTGTAACATAATCTAAAAATATTACAATCTAGCCATAATTACGGTCAATAGGTAATTTAACACTGACCTAGTTTTTTAAAGTAAGCTACATCTAAGAATGTGTCCACTAACACTTTTCTTACTGCCTCTATTTAAGGCAAAGACACTTTGTTCTTGTGTTCTTGATTAGAGTTTTTCACCTTCAACTACATCTACACTAATATTATAAAGAGGTAAACTTTGTATTTTTGTATTTTTATATTTTTGTATTTTTGTATTTTTGTATGTAACGAATAGGCTCAAAAACTACTGGTCCGATTTCAAAAATTCTTTCACCATTAGAATGCTACATTATCCCTGAGTAACATAGGCTATATTATATTTTCAAAATAATCAGGGATCCTTACTAAAACTTCAATAATGTAACCCAAGGTGGAAAACAAAAAACCTTACATCGCGTGCGCTGCGAAAACTATTGAAGATAGAACAAAATAATGTACTACGATTTTGTAGAACACGTTATCATCTACAAAAAATGTCGCGACAGCATATGTCTAACTATTATAGTTATGTCACAATAAGTGTTCTTTTATTATAAAAAAATAATTGAAATGCCTCCGCTAGAAAAGGGTCTTTATTTGTACCTTGTTATTAATCCTTATCCAAATAAATCATTTCATAATTAAGACGGTTTCAATACCTATAGATTACTTCTTAAATTTTTCAAATCGGACATTCCATTCAAAAGATATGACGAAATTAAAAATGTTAACGGGTCCACGGGTCTCGCGCGGGGTGCGATTTCACTCACTCAAGGAGAAGCGCGTGCAAATGTATGAAATAAGTAGACGCGAGGCTCAAAGCTCGAACCCACGGTTTAAGTTTATCCTAAAATGTTCAAAAAATTTATGACCACCCATGCGAAGCTGGGACAGGCCGCTAGTGAATTATAACTTTACACTACACTAGTTCAAAAGGTTTAGTTCTTTTAAGTCTTCTCACTATGTCCGTGTTGTCGAGGAGCTGGATGGCCTCGATGATGAAGTCTATCTCTCGTTCACATGATGATGAAGTCTATGTTCGTGAGCTTCTGCATATTTTTTTATAACATTGTCAACGAACTCAATATTAAGGTCCCGGTGAAGGTCATTATTTCTGACGTACCAGGGCGCATTTACGATCTCTATGCACTTTATTCTGGAAAGTTTGTATAATTAGGATGTTAGTCTTTTTGGTACAGCCCCACAACTGTATACTATATGTCCATATTGGCATTAGGACCTGTTTGTACAAAACAATTTTATTTTGAACTGACAAAGTGCCAGTTCATATCTTTTATTTTTCACATGAGCTTTCCAGCGAAGTTTTGCATCAAGTGTCATGCCTAAGTACTTGGCTGTGTTTTCGTAGGGTATGATCTTATTATTGATATACACTGGACAAAAATGTTCCTTCTGATTTGTAAAATTTATATGGACCGATTTAGATTCATTTAATCTGATTCGCCATTTTTCTGTCCAGTCGTGGACTTTGTTAACAGCCAATTGAACCTTTTCTACTGCTTCTACGTGAGTGCTTCTAAATAATGAAAAATTTTGCTGCCGATCGCGGCATTGTTGGGAGGAAAAAAAAACGAGTTTGCAACACTGCGCCTGCTCACGTCCACTCAGCCAGCAGACACACACAGCCATTTGTATTGAGCGACGCGCGCGTTGCGCACGTCGCTCGCTCGAGCGTACTCCTGCGCACTGGAACTTATGCGGAATGTAGATTCGTAGATTACCTATTTGATTTTTGTAAAAAGTGATTTAATATTATTGTGATTGTGATCTGCGTTACCTACCTGAAGTGTGAAATGGAAGAATTTCTTGATTCTACCCGTTTGGGCCATATAAGGAACAGTTTCATTGGTAAGAGTTTTCATGTTATTTACTTTAATAGCTTTTTATCTCTTATGAAATAAGGATGGTCCGAATCATCTAAAGTACCTATCTACCTACCTTGAGATATGATTAAATTGAATACATGAATAAAATAGAGGCAGCAAAGTATTTTGTCGTTTTAACAATGTTGTGATTTTACAAATTATGGGAAAAGGTTTTTGGTGGTTCAATAATTTTATTATTAGGTACTTAAGTATAATAATAATTTAAACCATTTAAATATTAGGTACTACACAGTTCCACCAATTTATCTATTCCGACGAGAGCGGCGCGGCGTGGTGGTGGCGCCAAAATTGTTGACGCCATTTTGTTTCGTACGTTGAAATCCATGTAGGTGTTGATTGGAAAATTTTATTTGAAAATTATTACGAGGTACATACGTATAATGTACCAATGTATCTGTGACAATTCCATATATTAATATGGTATATACCTTGCTTGCTACATACCTACCATTTACTACTTAACATTTTGGTACTTACCTAAAACAGAAAATAAATGTAAGGAATTTCACTAGGTTATTCTTCTTAGTACCTAGTAGTATTGTTATGTTTTGACCTGCATTTTAACTACCTACCTTTAGCTTTACATTAGCTCTTGTATTCGCCTTAACAGTAACGGTATAATATAAACGAACCCATATAGGTACCTAATAATACTTATTTCTTAGAAAATTAACAGAAACTAAAAAAAATAGCAAAATTGTAGTTATTGAAGTTGGTTGTTTTCAATGTGATAGCATTATCAGTTACATATACATTTAATTTAAACATTTTATTTTTATTTTTCAGATGAAATCGGATAGCAATGTTTCATCTCCTACCTATATTGTTCGTAACAGAAGATGATGGGCCAGTAGATACGTCAATTCAGGTAAACCATAATTCATATTAAAAACTACCACCATTCAGTTGGTTTTATATTTATTAGAATAGGGAGAATGTACACTGGGTATTTGGTGGAACAATGTAGGGATTAAAGAAGCTGATCAAGGGTACCCAAGTGGTCATTTACTATCAACAAATTTCAAAAAAAAAATGCAGTCTGGTATTTTGCTGTTTTTTAAATAATGACTTGTTTATGTATTTATTACAGTAATACAGTAATGGAATTCACTATAAGACAAAGAGTTGGAATATTTGGATTGTCAAAATATTGGAACAGCAAAAATTTTAAAAATTTAGCAAGAATGGGCACTTGAGGTATCTTTATTCAAGAAAGAGGTTACCGAAGTGTATTATATGTCGCTTACCATGTCGTCGGAGGAAAAGTTATGCAGGCCGTAGTGGCCTCTTCCACAACAGGTTGATTACACATCAACGACTAGTTACTTCTTTCTTCAGAAAGTCAAAATGGAAAAGTAGCATAAGCAGTGAGAGCGATAGCAGGTGCTCTAAAAAGAATAATTCCAAACGTGTGAGGCCTCTTCCAGAAAGTTTTACTGTTGACGACTCTGATTTTGAATCAACCTCATCTCTACAAGAATATTTAAACTGGTTGCGGGGAACATCATCGCCCCGAGAGACAGTGGTGACAAAGTGGCTCACCACTTTTCAATTAAACAGTAAACTGAAAGCAGAAGGTCTATCATGCAAAGAATACTTTGACTGGTTTCCTGCCCTCACTTTGCCCGATGGACATGAACTGGTGAGTAGTTGCATTAGATATTAGAGGTTTAAAACCTGTCTGATCTCATCAATAAATTGACATATTCCGCTTCCCTAGGTATACTTATCTTTAATCCCTCATCATTATTTATATGTAGGTATATCATGTAGTTAATTTTACACATGTTATATGTTTTAATTGTATTTGTTGCAGTTATCCCTGGACTTCCAGAAAGTGTACCCAAATGCTGACAAAGTTTTTGAGGAAAAATTTCCAATTATTAAAACAAAGCTTCTGCAACTTCTGGCAAAAAAGGAAAGTTCTTCCAGGCAAGATCAAACTATGCTTGAGCTGCTCGATTTAGCTACCGGTAGGTAATTTTAATTACTAAGATTATATTGCAAAATATTTGTTTCTAGTATTTGTATTTTGTTACTAAGAGCCCCCTGCGGATTTACTATCATACTGGAAACATGCATGGGACGAGCGTTTTTTTTGAGTAATCTTTGGATTTAAATGTTGCTTTATCTTTTACAAAAATAAAATCACCATTCACGCGCCACGATGTATAGTTAAAAAAACAATAGATATGTTTATAATTATTATAAAAGATTAAGATACGGTAATGTAAGTGTATTAATGTATTTTCATAATGTATTTTTTCAGTTGGAGAATACCAGGCATCATTAGCAGCATTTTTGGGAATAATATCGCTTTTACGTCAAGTGCCAACTGCTTCTGTACCAAGGAAAAAATTGTGGAGGCTGTCAAAGGAAGAAGTACTTTCAAGCTTTCTTACTCGTGTAACAACAGCTTCAGATATCGAAGGATATTGCGCCGACAGGGATGCATTTGTGGCTGCTAAAGGTATTCCACCCCAACCGTATGTACTTGCTGTAGGAAGTTCATGGGCTACAGTAACTCATTATGAAATCGTCGTTAATAACGGATTGAGATACCAAATGCCTGATGTTTGCTCTGCAATCAAAACAATTTATCACATCTATTGGGCACTAGATTTAGCATAGCCAAAAGACTCGGGTATTTGCTGGATGTTTATACAACGTGCAATGTTCAATATGAGGTCTAAGTATGACTTGAGGGTGTACCTCTGCGTGAATTGTTACACGTATTGAACGTTTAGATTTTGAATGTTAATTTACCTTATTGATTTTGGATATAATTATTATCTAACAAGAATATGGTACCCTGCGAACTGTGCCAAAACTCATTTCAGACATTTTGACAATTAAAAGTCCACATGCAGTTTTATCATCCTTCCGTAAATAAATTTAAATGTGCTAGTTCAGATTGCACCAGAAATTTCCAATTATTGAATTCATATAAAAGACATTAACAAAATATTTTAAATAGTGCAGGTAGGTACTTTATCTTCTAGGCGTAATTGCAGGAACTAGTTTAGACAATGTAGCAATGCCCTTTGAAATAACTATGGCTCGACTATTTTCATCTCTATATGCCAATCTTCTAATACCATAAAATACTGCAAATATTGTTTTTTCACATTCTGAACAGTACGTTGTTTTGCGAGAACCACTTTAAATAATAAATTATTGCTACGTTTGTGTTAAGGAGAATACAAGAGCTATTGTGACTCACTAGCACGTTTCGACATGTTGAAAGATATAAAATAACTAAACTCATTTTAGAAAAAATAGCAATCAACCATTTTGTGTTCAATCACATTGCACACAGTTTAGTAAAGAAATCATTTTGATCGATACATGCTTAGGAAAATTAGTTTATTGATTTTATATCTTTCAACATGTCTAAACGTGCGAGTGAGAGTCACAGTAGCTCTTGTATTCGCCATAAGTATAATTATAGTAGGTATGTAAAATAATAGTACATATTTTATAAAATGTGTCGTCGTAAATTTGTATTGAGTGTAAGCTTATTATTACGTTGGTACCTACTCATAAAAGTAATTAATTTCGTGTAATCATAACTACTATAATATTTTACAACATACAAAGTATTGACTAGACTTGACTTGTACCCCAAATCGTGAGTTTTTTTTGTTTTTGGTTTTCCGTATTGCGCGTGAGCGCAGTTTTGTATGCAGACACGAGAGTTTTCAGCACGCCCGATAGAGGCGCTTATTGCTTCTCCGTTTAAAACTGCGGACTCGCAATACAAAGAACCTAAAACGAAAAAAACTTACGACTTAACAGACTTGGGTTACTACTGGTAATGTCAGATTTTATTGCAAGAAGTGTTCAAACTTAGACTAACTATTATGTAGGTACCTAATTATAAGAGAGTAATTCATTTTTTGTAATCATACCTTATAAGTTCTTATTTAACAATACACAAATACCCTGAAAATAATAGATTGTTTTTATCATAATTTGGACCACTGTTAGGTAAAACCGTCGTAGCTGCTATTGTTTAGTATACTTTAGGTGTTTAGAATTTAATTTCAGTAGCTATTTTTTACAGCTATACTGCCATGCATTGTTACTACGAATAAGCCTTTGTTTCAGTAGGGAATTATTGTACTGCCAGTACCTATGTATCTTATACTCATTTGTGTTTCAAACATAAACTAGTTTACTGTAATATAAGAGTATGTTGGCAAACTAGTTTATTGGGGTAGCTAAATGACAATTACCTACGATGGCATAATTACTTTTTTGGGAAATCAAATGAGTATTAGTTACTGGTACTAATACACTAGTAAGATACAATTTTATTTCAATGCAGGAGCTACTCTACTTCGTGAAAACAACTATACTTCCTTGTTAATATGACAGAGCCTTTGCTGCAGTAGCAGTTTTATTTAAATGCGGGAGCTACGCTACTTCGCGAAAACAACTATACTTCCTTGTTAATATGAATGAGCCTTTGTTTCAGTAGCTAACTCTCCTTTGCTAAAACAACTACACTTTCTTTGTTTATACATAAAAGCTTTTGATCAAGTAGCAATATTATTTAAATATAGGAGCTATATACTCATCTTCGCCAAAACAAATTATACTTTAATTGTTCATATGAAAAAGTTTTTGTTCGAGTAGCTTCTATATAACACAACTGTATTTTCTTTATAACTACGAATAAACCTTTGGTTCAGTAGCAAATGTGTTATTACATTATTTGCTAATATATTTATTAGCTACTGAACCAAGGGTATATTCGTAGTAAAAAAGAAAATACAGTTGTTTTATATGGAAGCTACTTGAACAAAGGCTTTTTTATATGAACAAAGGAAGTATAAATTGTTTTAGCAAAGTTGAGTAGCTCCTACGTTTAAATAATATTGCTACTTGAATAAAAGCTTTTATGTATAAACAAAGAAAGTGTAGTTGTTTTAACAAAGGACAGTTAGCTACTGGAGCAAAGGCTCTGTCATATTAACAAAGGAAGTATAGTTGTTTTCGCGAAGTAGCGTAGCTCCCGCATTTAAATAAAACTGCTACTGGAGCAAAGGCTCTGTCATATTAACAAAGGAAGTATAGTTGTTTTCGCGAAGTAGCGTAGCTCCCGCATTTAAATAAAATTGCTACTGGAGCGAAGGCTCTGTCATATTAACAAAGGAAGTATAGTTGTTTTCGCTAAGTAGCGTAGCTCCCACATTTAAATAAAATTGCTGCTGGAGCAAAGGCTCTGTCATATTAACAAAGGAAGTATAGTTATTTTCGCTAAGTAGCGTAGCTCCCGCATTTAAATAAAATTGCTGCTGGAGTAAAGGCTCTGTCATATTAACAAAGGAAATATAGTTGTTTTCGCTAAGTGGCGTAGCTCCCGCATTTAAATAAAATTGCTACTGGAGCGAAGGCTCTGTCATATTAACAAAGGAAGTATAGTTGTTTTCGCTAAGTAGCGTAGCTCCCTCATTTAAATAAAATTGCTGCTGGAGCAAAGGCTCTGTCATATTAACAAAGGAAGTATAGTTGTTTTCGCTAAGTAGCGTAGCTCCCGCATTTAAATAAAATTGCTACTGGAGCGAAGGCTCTGTCATATGAACAAAGGAAGTATAGTTGTTTACACTAAGTAGCGTAGCTCCCGCATTTACATAAAATTGCTACTGGAGCGAAGGCTCTGTCATATTAGCAAAGGAAGCATTGTTGTATTCGCGAAGTAGCGTAGCGTCTACATTTACATAACATTGCTACTGGAACGAAGGCTCTGTCATATTAACATAGGAAGCAATGTTGTTTTCACAAAGTAGCGTAGCTCCTGCATTTACATAACATTGCTACTGGAACGAAGGCTCTGTCATATGAACAAAGGAAGTATAGTTGTTTACGCTAAGTAGCGTAGCTCCCGTATTTAAATAAAATTGCTACTGGAGCGAAGGCTCTGTCATATGAACAAAGGAAGTTTAGTTGTTTTCGCTAAGTAGCGTAGCTCCCGCATTTAAATAAAATTGCTACTGGAGCGAAGGCTCTGTCATATTAGCAAAGGAAGCATTGTTGTATTCGCGAAGTAACGTAGCGTCTATATTTACATAACATTGCTACTGGAACGAAGGCTCTGTCATATTAACATAGGAAGCCTTGTTGTTTTCGCGAAGTAGCGTAGCTCCTGCATTTACATAACATTGCTACTGGAACGAAGTCTCTTTCATATTAACAAAGCATTGTTGTTTTCACGATGTAGAGTAGCTCCTGCATTCAAATAACTTTGCTACTGTACATAATCATGAGTTGATTAAGTCCAACAACCTTAATACCGTGACTAAGCTTTAATGGTGGTTACAAAGGAAAATATTTAATTTAACAAAGTACAGCTGTTGCTCTTTTAAGTTAGTATTGTTATTACAGCAAAGTCACAGTTAAATGGGATTAGTTCCACAGACAAAAGACACATTGTTGTAGTATACAAACACACTTTATTGAAAAAATATTGTTGTGTTAACAATATACAAACATTGTTGTAGTATCAATGCATATATTTTGTTAAAGATATATTGTCGCAATGACAATTTACTTCTTGACAAAAGAAACATTGTTGTAGTATCAATACACATAATAATAATTGTTGTACTGAGATTTAACTTGACAAAAGAAACATTGTTGTAGTATCAATACATATATTTTTTGAATGAATGTTGTTGTTCTGACAACTTAATTCTTGACAATAAAAACATTGTTGCCCGGACTATACAATATGGTGGGCTCTCCCCCGTTAAAGTTTTATTGCTGGAGCCAACAATATTTTTTTCTGCGTGTAGTAAGATAAGTTTAAAAAAATACTGTTACCTAACTAAAAAAACTTGTTTACGCCAAAACAATATTATTCTTATTCTTATTCTTCGCAACCGGATTCTTTTCTATTTTTCAGTTATTCTGTGGTTTTATATAAATTAGGATATTTGGATAGATCTACTCTCTTCTCATTCAGTCGATTACTAAACCAAAGTTCCAAAACAAATTCCTTATTCAGCCTTCATTACCACCAATGAGCTCCGAACAATAGTGGCGATCGACCAATAGTGGCATAGCTAAATTGGAACTCAGCAGTTCAAATCGACGGGACCGAACAATTTGTCAGTTGGCTGGCTCCCTATGTTAATTACAGGTGGTTTGTTTTAGCGAGAGGCATTGATGTGTGGCCTTTTATTACTGCGGATATTTCGCGTTCTATTTACCTACTGCGTGGAAAAACTGTAGTGTGAAACTGGCGTGAAATAAATAACCGAACCCACAGTTTCGTTTAATTTAGTCTCTTTTACAATTGGAATAAGGTTTTGTTTTGTAAATTAACCCTGGTTCGCTGTTTCGTTGCGTTGTACCCGTGTAGACTACAGACACAGATGGGTGTATAAATCTAAATATCCATTAAATTGTGGACTAGTTGGTCGAATACGCTTTGAAATAAAACTCTCTTTTGTATAGAGTATAGTATTTTTTGTATCAATAGTTCTTTGCATCCGTAGTTGAACAAAATAATCAATTTTTATTTATATACCAATGACATTTTTTATGACAAGCTCAGTTTGAGTTCTCTTGGTCGGTTCCTGCAATAATTTTCAGCCTAATAAAATCCTTTTGCAAAGAATATTAAAACACCTTCAATAAAAACTTCAGCTATAAATTCCAAGTTTACAGAATAATCTGAAAACAATGAATATCATCATAAAAAGTTGTCAGAGCTCTTCAATTCTTTGAAAGAAAATCCTTTGTCCGTTTAATTATTAATACTTATTTGCATTTTTATTTTAAAAAATTTCGTAAACTTCCTCTACCCATTCTTTTTCTAGTAAATATATTATGAATTGAAAACAACACTATATTAATGTTGTTTTCAATTAAACGTAAACGTTTTTATTAACATTACAAAATAATGTGAGAAGCACATAAGGTTCGATTAAAGGACCTGCTATTTTAAAGCTCTAGGAAGTAATTTTAAGTATTGACTAATTTTATATTTTTTATACTACTACGGAACAAATAGATGGCCAACCTGATGTTAAGTCGTAATGCATGGTGCCTTAAGATGCATAGCCTTGCGTCCATAAACTTGAGAGATGCTAAGCCTTATGTGCCTGTAATTTCAGCGACACACACAATTCAAACCGAATACAACAACACTGCTAGGCGATAGAAATGGGCATGGTGGTAGTACTTCGCCTGTGAATCCCTTCACACAGACCTCTACTGTTCTTATGTCAGCTATATTCGTCTGAAAATACGCCAAATAACTCGTCTCTGTGACGCAAGAGATTTATATGGTTTTGACTTCCGCTGCGGTACAATATTGCAAGTTCTTCAACTTGTTCCATGTAAACATTGTTGAACATTTCACACTGCAATATTCAAATTAAGCTCCAAACTAACATAAGCTTGTACTTTAAAAACCCAATATCAGATAAGTAAGTAAGTAGAAAGGGGTAAAAGCTATGTATAGGTAGATAAGTCTTAAAAAATATCTTACTGTACTAAAATAATAAAATAAATAATAATAAATATTGGAGGACTTTCCACACATCTAGCCCCAAACTAAGCCAAAGCTTATAATATGGGAACCAGATAGCTGATATAATACATAATATACTTTTTTTTTTGTAAATATATACTTATATAACAATAATATTATATAACACCCAGACAGAGAACAAACATCTATGTTCACCACACAAATGTTTGTACTCGCTGGGGATCGAGCCCACGGCCTACGGCGCAGAATGCAGAGCTACTACCAACTGAGCTGTGAAGGCTCTCATCATATCATACATGGCTGTTTATCAGGCATGTTATTTAATTTAATCTAATCGATAGCTAATTGGGGCTTTTTTAGTGCCTAATGTGTAGTGCCTAGGTATAATAGTGGACATATTTTAGAAAGTCAAATTTCACCCGTAAATGAGTTTTCTTCCAGCAAACCCTCGAGACTAGAGCGTATACAAAAATAAAAATAGTTTTTCGTTCGCAAAGAAAAGTTTAAAATTCCGATACAAAATAATCTCCAATCCTCTTTAAGATAGATAAAGAGCGGTAAACAAAAAACGAACTCGACACTAAACCCTCCAATCCCGTAGATAAATCAGCCGACTCAATAGATGCCCAACATTCAGATTGGATCGTCTCGCGGAGACGTACCAATGCAGCGATTGATCACTGCACCAAGATTTATGGAATAGAGACGAACGGAGCAGAGACAAATGCGAGAAAGGTTCTAAATGAGATGGAAGCGGTGCAGTGCTTTATGCAATTGTAATTTATCAAGCTGAGCTACATTGATTGTTGCAGTGGGTTTTCTAAGCTAGGTTTAAGTTGTTTTAACTTTATATATTTATACACAGTTTACATGAAATTTTAAGTGATTTTGTTGAATAGATTTTGTGTTCCAAGTAGAGTATTTATGATTATATGCATATATTTTTTCACAATAAATGGGTTTTTCGCAATTGAAAATAAAAAAACCAGACAATAATTAATTTACAATCACTTATTAGCATCAAATAAAGTCATTGCACAAATCGGCTAGGTTTGAATATCAACTAATCACGCGTTAGGAATGATTCTATCAATACCCATTGTTAACGCTGTGGAAGTTAAAATTCTAAAGATAAAAAAACAATTATTCTTTTGTATAATATTGTTTGCTCTGAATTCAATATTTTCCACTCGTAATTCGTAATAAAAAAACAATTTCTTTATTATAACTACTTTGCAAAAATAATTATATTCGTTTATATGGCCTTTGCAGTGTTGCCTGCGAGAGCACTGGTGGTCTAGTGGTAGCAGCCCCACCTTCCGATCCTAAGGTCGTGGGTTCGAAACCGGTCATGCACCAATGAGTTTTACTGCTCAAAAATGTATGTGCACAATGCCAGTACTCTCAAACGGTGAAGGAAAACATCGTGAGGAAACCGTCATGTCTTAGAACCTAAAAAGTTCTATAACATGTGTCAAGTGCTCGAAAGGAGCCTCTTGAGGCGCAGTTAAAATCCTTTCACCACCCTGTTTCTAATGAAACTAGTCACGACAAGAAGAAAAGTGTTGCCTGCAATTTTGCCAAAGCCAGGTTTATCAAAAATAATGAATAAAGACGATAAAAATGACGTAAGAACGACGTGATCCAACGAAGTTTCAATCACACTACATCATTCTGACAGTACATCAAGAACCGGGTAAATTAACGCAATTGGTTTCTTTGTGCTTACGTAAGAATAAAAGCCTTTGTAAATGGTAGCCTTTGTGAGTAAATTATTGATTTGTGTAATAAACATATTTATTATTGTTATGGTGTAAATGGAATAGCTCAGTCTCATAATGCAATGCGCATTAACTTAGACATTAATTATAGACGCAGGACAGTGCATCGTAGGGCATGTTCTTATTGTGCGTGACTTGCGAGGCAATGGTCGAGGTGATTACTATCATCAACTACTATTGTAAAAAATCTAATTAAAAAAATGTTTACTTTGTGTACAAAAAAGTATATGAAATAAAAAAAAACAATATTGGGTATAGGACATCCAAAATTGATCGTCACTCAGCTTTATGTTTCAATAGTGTTTTATGTTCCATTATCCTCGCACTCAGAAAAGTATATAAGTAAACATTATTAAAATTTAAACTCAAAATATTATAATCCCTCTGATATAAAATTACAAAGAGCACCGGAACAGTTTCCATATACATTACTATCCGAGTTCGCAGACTATCCGAGCAGTCACAAGGTTATGGTTTATTCAATGTATCGCCGGCTTGCTTTATTTAGTTTTGATCCCGTGTGAGCACGCTCTGTGAGTCTCGCTCTGGTTTTACTACGGAATTATAAAAATATCTTAGCCGTGGGTGTTTCTGTCTGAGTTTTATTGTCTGGAACGGTGGATGCAATCACTTTAAAATGTTTTGAAATTTGAGGAAAATATGGTTGAGTTTCAGCGAGATAACTGGGTATCTTATAGCTAAATAAATAATATTTTAGTACTTTTTTTCTGAATTGTGTGATGCCTGGACTGGATCAACGACATCGTGAAGATCGCATTAAGTTGGTGGATGGCTCAAAATTGTTGTTCCTGGAAATGTAAAGGAGGTCTATGTCCGGCAGTGGACTTCTCTAGACTGACGACGACTTTTTTTAAAACTACTTTCTGGTGGAACAATCTTATCATTGACCAGTTAGGTGGCAATAACAAAGCATTTGCAACAAAAGCATTGTCTCGCAAGTCACACACGATATGAACGTGCCCTATGATGCACTGCAACACAGCACTGCGTACATCAATTTGAAGCATACAAATGTTAAGCCTCTGTAATTTCACCAGCACCCACACCTTTTAAACTGAAACACAGCAACGTTTCTTGCCGTGACTAACTGGCACGGTGGTAGCACTTCCGTGATACTTATAAAAATAATAAATCTAATAGCCAAATTAAATAAATCTAGCATAATGACATCTCCAAATATTATCAATTAATATTAGGTAATTAGCTAGAGATCTGAAAAACTATTGAAGCATGCGAAAAAAATTTGCTTGATTTTGCCAACATACAAAGCCATTTTTTCCAGAAGCAACACTTTTAGTTTTTATAAGTGTGTGATAACAACGAGGATGTAAAACTATTATTTTTTAGTACTACGCAACTAACTCTTGTAGCAACTACGAAGAAGGAATTACTTTCCTCTTCTCAGAACTGTTTTACAGAACAATATACCACTTTGTGCATTTCGATACGAGGCTTGTTGGTTTAGCAAAAAGATAGTGTACACTCGGATACGCATCAGGCTATACACTGCTCGCTTTTATGTCTTTGTGTTAAGCGTCATTTTTCTTTGGCTTTGCGTAACTCGATCTGTATCCATGTGTCACTTGCATTAATAAGTAAACAGTTTCAACTTTTCTTAATAATGTAAACATAAGATTCCTCAAAAGATGCTACACTGATTCTTCGCTCAAAATTATGTAGACCTCAAAGTGTGTCAAAATAAGGTAATGTCACGTTTACGTATTAGTGACGAAACAAACTGAATTGCTTATAAATAAAAACAACGATGGATATATAGGTAAATAACAAAGATGGATATATCATGTTTGTAGTATTTACTCAATTTTGATATTGTCTTGTGCTTACATTATTCTGATGAAAATGTATACCGAATTTCGAAACTTTTTGACGTCTACATAATTTTGAGCGTAGAATCAGTGCAGCGTCTTTTGAGGAATCTTATGTTTACATGACTAGGAAAAATTGAAACTGTTTACTTATTAATGCACGTGACTGTACAGGCATGTCGAATTAAGACGAATGCCATTCGTTGATAGCTTGTAATTCTGTTTGATAGCTAGTGAAACTACTGGACTATTAAAGGCTGACAACCGTCACTTTTATGGTCCAGTAATAGCTTCTCTCCCGCACATCAGTAAATTTATATTTTGAAACATGTTGAAAGATGTTTTTCGACGGTGTGAGTAGTGACGGGTTTTTCGATAGGTTTCGTTTATTATTATTTCTTTGTCAATCAAAATAATTCACTTTATATAAAAAGATGAGTACCTACATATTATTATTTCCCTCTCATTGATTTAATAATGATATAGTATACGATTTCAAAGTAACAAGAAATTCATCAATTTAAAAAAATATGATGTCGTGTTTTAATTTACATTAGCTGACTGGATAGTCAAAGTTTGAGTCACAAGTTATTTACTCAGTCAATTCACAAGGATCACTTTGAAAAGTCTTAAAACTGGGTGAATCTGGGTTGTAATAACCTTATAGAAGAGATAGTAGTGGTAGTAATGATAGTTGTGGTAGTACGTTTTTACGTGAAATTATTGTAAACAGTGTTGAGGATTGGGAGTTACTGTAAAACACACTTTTGTCTGAATACCGATTTATCGAATTGTCCCATAAAAGATTCACAACCGCACCGATCGCCCGTGCGCAGTAACTGGCGACCGCTCGTTCATTCGTTTCTCATGCACTCTATATTGCTGACATAAAGACATTCCACATTCATACTTACATGTCCCTACAACAGGTAGCGTGGCTCCGCGTAGACACCCAGACGATCCTCACAATAGCCGGCCACGTGATCACCAAGAACCACCGCGTCAGCGTGGCGCACGGCGACGGCTCCTGGAGCCTGGCTCTGCGGGACGTCGGCGCCGCGGACGGAGGACGGTACATGTGCCAAGTCAACACCGAGCCGATGATGAGTCAGACGCACTACTTGCATGTTGTTGGTAAGTTGCAAGTAAGCGGCGATGAGCTTGCATCCTGTCACGTATGGAATACCAACTACTGCATAATGTGTGACGACCCTCTGACTGCTCTCTTTGTCTAACGCGGTAAGTTAGAGGTTCATCATCATTCTGAAGAAGTCCACTGCTGGACATAGGCCTACCCTAAAATTTCCAGGAACAACGATTCTGAGCCCTCTCCATCCACCGACTTCCCACAATCCTAATAATGTCGTCAGTCCATTGAGTAGGAGAGCGTCCCACGCCTCGCTTTCATGTTCGTGGTTGCCATTCGACAACCTTTATTCCCCAGTGGTTGTCAGTTCTTCGAGCTATATTCGTCCATTACCACTTCAACTTGCTGATTCTGTGAGCTATGTCGGCTACTTCGGATTCTATTCCGCAGTGAAACTCCTAGCATAAAACTCTCTCCGTAGCCCGTTTAACATAGTCAGAGGTTATCAGGGCCTAAATGGTTTCCTCACGATGTTTTTCTTCACCGATTGAGAGCGTCGCCGTTGTTCTATTATGAAACCTTTGTTCTCTTCCTCAACAGTACCACCTGACATCGACGATGACATCAGCAGCAGTGAGATCCTCATCAAGGAGGGGGAGAACACGGCTCTTCGCTGTGTGGCGTCCGGCACGCCACTCCCTGTCATAACGTGGAGAAGGGAGGACTCCAGGCATTTCAAGATGGACAATCAGACTTTAGGTATGATTAATGCTGAAAAAATTGTATCAAAGTATGGTCCAAAAGCTTTTTAACCCGTTCTTCAACTTTTTTGTCGTATTAGAAAGTAAGATTATATTGATGGGGTTAACAATGTTCCAAGGCTAAATTAAGGAATCTAGTTTATATCAAACAAAACAAGTTAATATTTTATTTCCTTTCAACAATAATTATTGTCAGAGGTAACCACTTTATCAGTTTAACATCGAAACAAGCACATCCCAACCCATCATCTCATCTCAAGAGGCTCGTCTTTTGGTCGCACTATGTCTGATAAAAACATGTTTTCGAAATAAACAGCAAAGTTTTGGTTTTGACACTAGTAACACAATACGGCTAAAGAACAAAGTAAGTAAGGTAACTAATTAAAAACTAGAATAAAAATAAAAATATCCTTGAACCATCCAGAAATCTGTAGATAAATCACGTGATTTTATCACAAAGGCCTAAATGAGCCACTGTTTTTACACCAGCCTACCTGTTCAGACAAAAACCTAATGATTTGCTTGAACAAATCTTTGCCGCTCCAGTGTGGACTCCTCAAAGGACACCTACCTACTTTCCCTGCCTTTTTGCGCTCTAACGAGGGTTTACTAAGCTTCGTAATCTTATTGATGCGACTCCGATCGATTCCTGATCTGATAGGGGCTGTCTCATTCACGTAATTTTTCCTTATAATACCAATCTCAGGAATTAATCTGCGTATTCGAGTAGGTTAGGAAATTGGGTAAATCCAAAATTGAGGAAAGTTGATTTCGTATGAGAAAAATAGGATTTACTACTTTGGTGGTAGAATAAGACAGCTTTGAGTTATTTCGAGAGTAAACGGGTGGAGCTTATCAAACTTTCGCAAACAAGAAGTACCTAGGATGAAGGAAAGTTGAAACGAGAAAACCGCCGACTCGCTTTAATCTTCTTTGAGGCAAAAATGAACGACGAAATTAACAATCAATCTTTCAAAGTAACCGAAATTGTGATTTTGTGAAGAAACGGTACGGAACAAAACGTCTGAAGAAGTAGACGGCTGGCGAGTTCAATCCTGATACACAAAGTTTGGTCTTCTACCATCGCGCTTACTAGAAATATTCAATATAAGCATAGGGACACAGTCTACTGAAGCGGTATTCATACAACACTGAGCAATGTAAGCCACATTAATCTTGCTCCATCAACTGAATTGGAAATATGGTATGTAATTGAATATTTTATGTTCAAACACCGATCAAACGATAAAATAAAAGACAGCTGTCTTAAAACTGGTATGACCATCACATCGTGTGTTTAGACTTCAATGATCCCAAAGAATCATTATTAAACAAGGTAGGTATTAACTTAGGCTAAACAAATATTTATAACATTGAACGTTTTACAAAGCGTATAAGTAAAACCTAGCAAAAAGTTGAACTTATACTTTCGAATCCAAGTAGCTAATAATTTATGAATACAAAATTTGTATAGGTACCTATATAATAGCACCCAGACGTAGAACAAACATCTATGTTCATCACAAATGTGCTTGTTCTTAGTCTTCAAACCTGCAACTTAAAGGGCAAAGGGTATGAATTGCTGAGTTGTGGGGCCACTCAAAGTTAAATAATTAGTTGCGCTTGTGTCCAAACGCTTTAGTAGCCAACGTTCCTAATCTACTTAGCGAACTTTCGATACAACACTTACAGAGAGGATACTCTACAATACAAAGTTGTATTATAACAATGCAAATAAGGGAGTTAAACATTCAATTTATAGCCACAGGCGTAAAGTTTTCCCTTTGTGCCCACTGCGAGTTGTTTTGTCCGGTGCGACTTGTGTGCAGCGCTGTGGCAGTTTTTGCACTGTGCCCACAGACTATACAAAAGTAACGTACAAAACAAAACTCGACGACGCGAAAGCTGATTCCGTTTGTAGAAACGTGAGTGATAATTGGCGGGCAAACGTTCTTTCTTTCTGACTTATCTGTCGTTACGCTATCAGGCCTTATGGCGATTTAGTCCAAACGCTATGTAGTCCTAACGCGATGTAGTCATATCGAGATTTAGTTAGAAAGTGATGTAGTCCTGCTATCTTGTCAGAACCAGATGTAGTCTCAAAGCTTCTAACCCGCAATTGCTGCCAACAAATCACGGGGAGTGAAACTCCCCTAGTCAATCCGCGCTCATTTCGATCACAACCCTCATGTCGGCACTACCATTGCCGAAACACTCAACCGAAACGCTGGTGACGCTAGTGATGGGTGAATGGATTACAGAAAGCCAAAATGAAAATGCACTGCGGATTTCGCGGTCACTTGGGTGAGCATCGTTATCAGAATAGCACAACTGTTTCGGATAATCTTGATTGATCAAAGATCCTACTGTCAAATAACGCTATCAGTTGGTTAGGTAGATGAAAGATTAACTGAAATTCTTACATCACTGCTCTTATCGGCCATTTCGAAATTTTGTATTTTTCTTCGGAGCAATGTCACTTATAATTTTGACCAAGTGCAATGTATGAGGTATGAGAAAGATAAATGAACTGGGTTTGCTTATTGCTGTAAAAACTGATTGAGTTCAAAACTTTAAAAAGGCCGCGGGCTTAGTTTAGTAAACGCACGCAACAAATATACTTATGCGAATTCAAATTGAGATTTGAATTTCTTACAATCAAAGAATATTATACTTAAACCCAACACAATAAAGCTTCTTTTACATTGCACGTTTCAGTAACACGCCTGCCTTTATTCGGAAGTGTGAGATAGTGTAAATAACAGATAAAAGCTATTTCCCAGTTTAAATAAAACAATGTTATTCGGATGTTCTGATGTTTTGGAATTAGGGGAAATGGAGCTAATTCTGCATTTATTGCGTAATTAAGAAGGCGTTTATGTTTTGTTTTGAAATTATTTTGTTGTTCTATTTCCGTGGAGTTCCAACGATGATGTCGATAAAATTATGTTCGCTTTGAGGTTTGTGTCACGTCTTTAGATGTTTTTCCTTATAAATTGTGATGTTTGGAAACACAATTATTGTTGTGACCTATTTTTAGGAGGGAGTATTTTTTGTGACATGGCGTGAGAAATTGGCCTCGATAGATACTTAATTTCCATAACATTAGGTATAGATATTAGATTTCATCAAAAATATATTTCATTTTTCATAAGTGGTAGGTATGGGGTCGTTACAGGATAAAATTAGTTTACTTCACAATCTGTTATCACTTTTATTTTAAAAGACTAACATAGCAAGGAGGCTTATAAGTTTACTAACAAAACTGGCCCAAAAGTTGTCTGAATATAAAAATATATATTAAATAATTACCTACAATATTCTTTTTAGATTTCAGCCTAAAATATAACCATAGATAAACATAAGTATTTACAGAACGTACAAAATACATATTAAAAAGGTGAGCTATCTGCAGACCGTTGCAAAGGATCTAGAGATAGCTCAAAAGATCTAAATCAGTGCCAATCAGAAGCGTCCCCAAGACACTGGCTGCATTGCCACACTGAATGGCAACGCTGATGCGCTAAGCCAGATACTCACCAGCCCTTGGGTTACGCGCCGCCTCGATAAGACGCCTAGACACAATTTTGAAGACCCGTATAATAGTCTAATTTCATAATCCCCCTGTTACATATTTTTTCTTCATTAGCTTTTTTTTAAGAAATATGTTTATTCGCAGTTGCAAAGTGGAGTGGTCCTTGGCTGAACCTGACTGCAATAGAGCGAGTGACATCGGGCGCGTATCTCTGTATAGCCTCGAATGGAGTTCCGCCCTCCGTGAGCAAGCGGATACAAATCAATGTGATGTGTGAGTTTCAGAATCTAATGAATAAATCCATATTGGTGAACATTCTACAAGGCACTATTTACCCAAACTAAGCAGTCTATGAGAACCAGATAAAATTCTTTTTTTTTATCATTATTTTACTTATAATATTTAATAACACTAAGACAGAGAACATCTATGTTCATTAAACAAATGTTTGTTCTCGGTGGGTTCGAACCAACGTCCTAGAACGCAGAAGGCTGAGCTACTTCCAATTGAGCTGAGTGGGCTGCCATAAATATACCCACAGAGAGCATAATTATTTAAAAATTATATTTTAAAATGCTCAAGCATGAATTGACCAGAAAACAAGACACTGCTCAATTTATTACGACAAATTATTTTTATGAGCATTTCTTCCATCAAAATAATTTACTTGATTCTTGATTTACACTTGAGTATCAGTAAAAATACAAGGGGATTAAATAAATCCTAGGCAGGCTTAGATAATAGCAGTATCCAGGTTTTAAATACCAGATACTAAACACCAGTGTCAAAAAATGTTATTTATTCGCATCTTTTGACATTTGCAATTTTGTTAAGACTAAATCACAAAACACGCTTGGTCTGCAATTACGTAAAGGTTAAATTTCGCTCTTAGTTAAATATTTAGATGCAGTCTGGTTAAACGTAGCCCAGTCAAACTCCGCATTGGTTATAGCATAGATTTCATAGAATTACGTGGCTATTTCAGGACTATAAAATAGAGTTTTAAGTGCAGAATCAAATGAAGAAGGTTATTTAAATGATAAAGAGAAAGCATATTTTATTTGAAATTTTTAAATTATTATAGAATGTGCCCTTTACGTTAAATAATAAAAAAATACAATAAAAATATGCTCACTTTCTTTTGTCATCTTAGTTCTCTCCCTAATAGCCTCTATGGACCGACCGAATTTGTATAAAATGGCTTTGAAAGGAACCTTTTCTTTTATAAAGTCAATGAGCAATGACAAACCCTAAAATAACGACTGATTCGAAAAATAGATATGATATGGCATATACATAATAAGGCATGTGGCTCGTATGTCAGATGATCTTTGGGACAAAATAACAACAAATTGGGTCCCACAAGATCAACGTGGCAGCAAGGAAAATGCCAGGCCGATCACGATTGCCATTTGAAGGTCTGGCCCACTGTGGACGAAGATTGAAAAGTGTGTAAGGTAGGGATGGAGGTCTTTGCCCTGCAGTGGGACGATACAGGCTAAAATAAATAAATTTAATATAAAATAAGTGTGTGCCAAAACCACTACCGTGTGGCGCCCTGACACAGCGAGGCGCTGTCGTGGCAGACCACGCATGAGATGGCGGGACGAGCTAGACGTATCTTAGAGAGACTGGCAGATAAAGGCTCATGATCGTACTAACTGGCGGAAATAAGGGGGAGCCTTTGCTCAACAATGCGACACTGTGGGCTAGTAGTAATTTATTTATTATTTATTTATTTCCTTCACAGTCTCTCCTTTAGTGTGGGCCGGTCGCGTGGCGATACGAGCGCCCTCTGGCGGCGTGGTCACTCTGCAGTGTACCGCCGAGGCGTACCCGGCTCCTACCGCGTACTGGACTCTGAACGGGGAGCAAAGACTTATCAATGGTGAGTATCTCTGAAAAAACGTACTTCAACATCGATATTTTCTTAGAATGTAGTAGTTATCGGAATCTACGTGATTCGTCCAGGAAAGTACTAGCATCATGCCTATTTCTAACGTCAAGCAACGTTCCTGTATTTCAGTTCCACAGGATGCCGGTGAAATTACGGGCACATTAGGCCAAACATATGTATGCCTCAAGGTGATGGACGCAGGGCAGTGCATCGTAGGGCACGGTTCTATCGTGCGTGACAAGCAAGGCAACACTTTGTTATAGGTAATGGTTAAAACAAAGTGAAAACAAGTATATACCTACTAATAGCTAAAGTGATAGCAGTAATAAAACAGACAAATACTTATTATAGATTCACTATATTTGATTAAATTTCAATACCATGATGTGTTTAAAAGGATTATACGACAAAAGTTTATGAGTTTATTGTAATAGTAGATTATAACTTAATTAAAATAAAGTGCTTTTATAGCCCATTAGCATCATTGTATTTTCATAGCTATTACAAAAACGATTTATTTGTTTAATTACTTATTATATTTCGGGCTTTATTATACTCTTAAAGTTTTATTTTCATAGAAGAATTCAATGTTTATTTATGGAAGATAATAATATCTAAACTTATTTTTAAAGTACTGTGAGCTGACTTTTGCAGAACTATGAAACAGTATACTACTTGTAAAGTAAGTATTTAAAACGGGAATAATAGTTGCTTTCATTTGTAGCATAAATTATATAATTTAAAGATTACGACTTGCAAAAAAAATCCCCCGTTTTAGGCAAAACATTATCGCTGAGAACAATCTCTTCCAGGCAAATCCCTCAGGCAGCAGTCCCTCGAGAAATATATTCTCTTACATTTCGTTCGTAGGTTCCAAACACAGAATAAGCGTGTCCTCCCGTGGGTACCGACACACGCTGACCATGATAGTGAGCGATATGTCGCGGGAAGACGCCGGCGCATACCGCTGTCATGCGGAGAATACGCTGGGGCGTGCGCAGGCCGAGTTGTTCTTGCATTGTAAGTATTGAAGTTGCTAAGACGCTGACTGTCAGACAACTTATCGCTGAGATTTTAATGAAATCCCAAAAGTTATAATCCGAGTGGGATTTGAACCCACGATAATATCAATGACGCCCCGTATCAAGGGGAAGGTCGTGGGTTCTAATCCCACTCGAATAACTTTTGGGATATTATAAACCATCATAGTGATTTTCTTAAGTCTAGGAAACACTATAAAACTAATAAAAGTTAACTTATCGCTAACACTTTTTTTATAATTTAATATCTATTTATTGATCGAGTGAGCGAAGCGAACGAAGATCTTAGTTTCAACTTGGGCGATTTGGCATTTTATGTATGTATGTTTTTTTTTTACAACCTATAGGTAAAACGTTTGACCGCAATCTCACCTGATGTTAAGTGATGATGCGGTCTACGGTGTAGCACGCTTACCTAGAAGATACCTATTCACTCGTCTCTTGAAAACACCCAAATTATAGGCATTCGGAAAAACAGACGCCGGCAAGGAATTCCACTCTTTGGCTGTTCGCATTATAAAAGTAGATGCAAAGCGCTTTGTGCGGGCTGTAGGTAAGTCAACCATGAATGGATGTCTCATTTCCGTACGTCTGGTAGTCCGATGGTAGAACGGGGATGGGGGAACCAAGTTGTGGAGTTCCGTTGCACACTCTCCGAAATGTATCCTGTAAAAAACCGACAAACAGGCAACTTTGCGGCGATGCTCTAGAGTCAGGAGCTTAGACTCAAACAACGTGTAACCTATGAGCCTTTTGGCTCGTCTCTCAATAGTTTCAAAGGCCTCAAGTTGGTATTTGGCAGAGCCATCCCAAAGATGAGAACAGTACTCCATACACGACCGGACTTGCGCTTGGTACAGATAAAGAAGCTGTCCCGGTGTGAAGTACTGCCTCACCTTCGATAATATGCCTAGCTTCTTCGCAGCTGTCTTGGCCTTGGATTCTATGAACGAGCCAAAATTCAGTTTGCTGGTTAACGTAGACCCCAAGAGATCGAGTTGGCCTGATATTGGAATTGATACATCTCGGAAAGTTGGAGTCAGGTGGATTTGACTCCTCTTAGCAGAGAACAGACACGCCTGGGTTTTCGCAGCATTGAACTTGACTAGATTGGAATCCCCCCAATCAGCAACTGCTTTCAAAGTCAAGCTCAAGCGGTCAACCATGGCCTCTCTGTAAGACTGGACCTGAGATCCACTAGGACGTGTATCAGGTATATAGCTCTCTACGACAGTGCTGTCGTCTGCATACCCAATGATTCCGGGCATAAGCAGATCATTGATGTGCAGCAAGAACAGTGTCGCAGAGAGAACTGACCCCTGAGGGACCCCGGCATTAATTGCCAAATGATCAGACGAGCAGCCATCAACGACTACTCGAAGTGACCGGCCCCTCAGAAAGTCTGATACCCAGACACAAAGGTCAGTGGATAAGCCGTAAGATGGAAGTTTGCTTAAAAGGCTATCGTGCCAAACCCTATCAAAAGCTTTCGAGATGTCTAGAGAAACTGCGAGAGCTTCACCGTTTTTCTCTATGGCTTCGCTCCATACATGAGTGGCATATGCAAGAAGATCCCCAGTAGACCGGTTTCGGCGAAACCCGTATTGCCGGTCACTGAGGAGATCATTGTCTTCAAGATATGCCAGGAGCTTATTGTTAAGTATACGTTTCATACTCTTGCATAGTATGGACGTAACCGAGATGGGTCTGTAGTTGGCAGGGTCGGCGCGACTTCCCTTTTTGGGTACGGGCTGTACATTTGCAAACTTCCAGGACTTTGGCACTTGACCTGTCTTAATAGAGAGGCGAAAGAGGCGTGTCAAAACAGGAGTCAATTCAGGCGCACAGTTTCTCAGAACGACGGCTGGAATACCATCGGGGCCACTAGCCTTGTTCACGTCCAGATTGAGTAGAGTTTTGCGAACCTCTATCTGACGGATACGAATCTCTGGCATGAACGTCTCGCATCTAATCGGGACAGATAGAGGTGTTGCACTACCAGCATCTAAACGCGAAGACTCCACAAAAAGAGAAGCAAATAAATTAGCTTTTTCTTCAGCAGTGTGAGCTAGTGATCCGTCTGGTTTCAACATTGGAGGCAGTGTGGGCTTGCAGAAGTTAGATTCGACCGACTTCAACACTGCCGAACAACCGACCGAACAAAAACCACTGAACAAAAACTACCTACCCACACTTCACTCACTCAAACCCTTTCGCTCACTCACTACCTCACACACACACATACACACCCTCTCACACACACACACCCTCACACACACACATATGGGGGGTTCTCCTGTGAAACCATGGCTCTTAAGAGACATGTGTTATCAGGAGATCCCCTCACACAATGAACCTACCTTAAAGTTTTTATTTTGTAAGTTTTTGTTTGTTTTTTATAATACCCTGTTAGTTCATTAAATTGCAGAGCTATTGCTCATTGGTTATGGAGGTGGGCGTTGAGACTGCATCACAGTTTATAACTTTCGCAGTTTCATCGTTATTTTGTAACTTGTGCACTTTGTAACTTTGTACTGAATAAATATTACTGATTACTGATTACTTCGCAAGGGACCAAAAAGCTTTACAACCTGCAGGGTATGAAGCAAGTTTGGTCCCCACTCTGCTAATGTGGTCAAATCGTGCCTTCCGAAGTGCCTTCTTACAGGACTTGGCAGCTCTGTTAAAGGCTTTCTTCCATTTACGCACATCATTCGACTTTCGGTTTCGAGCGTCTACCCATGCTAGGTAAGCCTCATGTTTTTGCGCCTTAGCGCGGCAACATTCAGCTCCAAACCATGGGTGAGCTTTGCCAGACAGGGGCACGTCAGCAAATGGAATAAAATACTCCATAGCCTGTCGTAACACGTCTGTCACGGCATCCGCACTAGTCGAAGAGTCGCCGGAAGAGAAGCAGACTGGTTGCCAAGGGTAGGATGCAAAGAAAGACCGCATCTCTTCCCAATCAGCTGACTTATATCGCCATACTCGCCGTGTACCTTTAAGGGTGGGGTCAGGCGGGGAATAGGTCGATACAGACTTCACCAGACAGTGGTCGGAGCTACCCAATGGTGGGGCTACCGAGACCGAGTATCGGTCTGGATCTGTTGTCAGCAGAAGGTCCAAGCAATTGGCTGTGTGGCCATCAATATCAGGTATCCGGGTCGCTTCTTTGACAAGCTGGGTGAGACTTAAAGATAGTGCAAGTTTGCGTGTCTCTCTCCCAGCGTGGTCTGTGCTCTGATATGGGAATAACCACTCCTGATGGTGTGCGTTAAAGTCCCCCAGAACAACCAATTGGGCAGTGGGATAAGTCTGCTGGGCTTGGTCGGACTTGTCACTAAGGTATTCGGTAAGCCTTGTTGTCTCCTGGTCTCCACTGTGCGAACGGTAGATAGAGGCATAAAGGATTTTCTCCAAACCAGTGTCCACCATAACCCAAAGTGCGTTGAAATTGGAGTCTTCAAGATTTTTGAGACGCCGAATACAGATGTCATCCCGGGCGTATAAACACACGCCTGCTCGTGGCTTGAAGCTGTGTTCCAAGGTGTACCCCGGATAATTTAGGTACGCCTTTCCGATGGACACCCGATCTGCGTCTCCGAGAGAAACAAAAGGTGTGGTTTTTCAGTCTCTAGATGGTAGTGGACTGCCACGAGATTGGAGTGCAGACCTCGTATGTTAGACAGGTGCACTTTTAATGAGAGGGAGTGCAGCCGCTGTGGAAACTTTTTCTTTTTATTTCTCTGCATGATAGTTAAGGAGTGAGGGAAGGCGGATCGAACGGCAGTAGAACTAGACGACACTTGCGCACCTGGGGCACGCCCAGAAACAACACGTAAAGGGGAGACTAGGCTGGAGACTGCGGGGACGCCCGAGCCCCCCCGGGGATGTCCATTGGGCCCTCTCATCCGGTCGCCGACCGGCACAATGGCGCATCCCGGGATTTTTCGTCAGTTGGTGTTGTTGGCGATAACTTTACCATGTTTGTCTGGCGATAACTTTAGAACCGTTGATCCGATCTGCATGAAATTTGATATGTCGATAGCTTGTACTTGAGAAATTTACTGGTAAGTATATGAGTAGAATCGGATGAAGGGTTTTTGAGAGATGTTTTTTAAGGAAGGAAAAATAAAAAAAGTTACTTAAAAAAATCAAGTTACATGTCATATGAAAGGGCTTTGTTTGGACATCCCAAAATAATTTTTACTTTTTTTTGGGACGCTCTGTTTTTGAGATAAAACAATAAAAGTTAAATTAAAATAACCAGCGATCCAAGAGCTCCCATCTCTAAGAGTTTCGTTGACATCAAGGTTTTTCTACTGGTCGGCCAGTTCCTTTGCTTTTTCTTATTTTTTTTTCTTGAAATATATTAAGGTGGTACTCAGTTCTCATAAAATGGTGAAAGTCAAAGTCAAAGTCAATAGGTATTTATTCAATAAAATCACAAGGATCACTTTGAAACGTCTTAAAGCTAGGTGACTCTAGGTGCCAGTTCCACGCGACCAAAGCCTAGAAGAACAGGCAACAAACTTACGGCTTGGTTCCTACCGTTCTTTTGTATGATCCTTTTACAATGTAATATAATATATTATTGAAGTTAAGTGAGGCGTAGGCATACAGAAAAAGTTAAACATAATCAAATTTATAAGACAGCTACGCTTCAAACTAATAATACCTAATGCATAAAATTAAATACAATCTATTAAATCAGAGAAAAATAAAACACACAATAGTAGGTACAGTACAGACATTGCAGACATGTTAGCTGCCGATGGGCAGAGCGACCGGGACATCGGGCCACGCACTTTTATCATCAATATAGCTATCTAAAGTATAATAAGCTTTACTTATTAGATTATTCTTAATGTATGCTTTAAATTTTCTAATAGGAAGCCCAGTGGCACTTTCTGGAAGTTTATTATAGAAGCGTATACCGTTCCCCATAAACGAGCCATTTACCTTTTGGAGTCGAAATTTAGGAATACATAATTTGTTTTTATTTCTAGTGTTAACGTTATGTGCATCACTCTTTTTCTTAAAGCTATCTATGTGTTTATGAGTGTATAATAGATTTTCATAAATATACTGTGAAGTTACTGTGAGAATATTAATTTCTTTAAATCGCTCCCTCAATGATTCGCGTGGTTTCATTTTATAAATGGCACGTATCGCCCGTTTTTGAAGTACAAATATACTTTGTATATCAGCAGCTTTCCCCCAGAGCAATATACCATAAGACATTACACTATGAAAGTAGCTAAAATATACTAGCCTAGCTGTAGCTTCATCTGTAAGCCATCTTATTGTGCGAACTGCGTATGCAGCCGAACTCAGTCTACCAGCAAGTGATTTGATATGTGGACCCCACTGCAATTTTGCATCAATATTAAGTCCTAAAAAAATAGTAGAATTGACAAGGGTAAGTGATTCTCCATTTAATTCAATATTGGTTGGACGCTGAACCACATTTGGCAAAGTAAATTTAATGCATTTCGTTTTCCCGGCATTGAGCAAAAGATTATTAACAGTAAACCAGTTAAGTACTTGCGACAGAGATGCATTAACGTCATCGAAGTTAGTCTTCAATCTGTCGACTTTAAATATTAAAGAGGTATCGTCAGCAAATAGAACTATTTCACATAAATCCTTTACAAAAGGTGGAAGGTCATTTACATATACTAGAAATAAAAAGGGACCCAATATGGAACCTTGAGGTACCCCTATATCAATGACCGACCCAGACGACCTCTCACCGCCAACATCAACTTTTTGCACTCTATTGGTTAAATATGACTGTATAAGACCAATTGCCTGGTTTATGATGCCGTAATGTTTAAGTTTAGATATTAAGGTGGCATGACTTACACAGTCAAAAGCTTTGGACAGATCGCAGAATACCCCAATCGCATCTTGTGAGTGTTCCCAAGCATCATAAATGTGCTTCAGGAGCGTCGAACCGGCATCTGTCGTTGATCGACCTTTAGTAAATCCAAATTGATGACTATGAAGTATGCCGTTGACGTTAAAATGTGATAATAACTGAGTAAGAACAATTTTTTCAAAAATTTTACTTAACGAAGGCAGTACCGAAATAGGCCTGTAGTTCGCAGGATCTTGTTCATTTCCAGACTTGTACAGGGGAATGAGTTTACTGTGTTTCATTAAATCAGGGAAAACGCCCTCATCTACACATCTATTAAAAATGTATGCTAGACATGGTGCAATATCAGTTATAATAGCGCTTAAAACTTTTGTGGACATTCCCCATAGATCTTCAGTATTTTTAATATTTAAGGATTTAAAAGTTTTCACAATATTATCAGCATTAATATATTTAAAACTGAAGATATCATTACATTTTTTAACGCTAGACTCTAATAGTGTTGTCGCTTCAGCAGCTGAGGAATTTAGGGATGAAGTCACAAGTTTAGGTATACTGGAGAAAAAACTATCAAACGCGTTGGCGACTTCAATATTTTTTGTAAAAACATTATTGTTTACTTTTAAATTTATCTGTTTATTACCGATCTTTGATTTGCCTGTTTCGTTATTAACTACCTTCCAAGTGGCTTTAATTTTATTTGTCGATTTTTCAATTTTATTTCTTATATGCAATGATTTTGCCGCGTGACATACTTTTTTGAAAATTTTAGAGTAGTTTTTAGTGTGTAGAATAAACGTTGGGTCATTCAGCATTGACTCCCTAGCAGCGTATAGGTCATATAATTTATTCCTACTTTTGTAAATACCTGGAGTTGCCCAGTCAGCGAACTTGACACTTACACTAGCTTTACATGTTTTAAGTTGAAAAGTATCATTATGTTCTTCATTTATTAAATTTGTCAATTTTATAAAAAGATCATTTGGGTCAGTCAAATATGGTAAAAGGGACACTTTCAGTTCAACATTGTTCTGAAACTTTTTAGTACGGCTATCTGTGATAAGCCGATAGGTGAAGACCTCGTCTTTATCTGATTCTTTATATTCAAACCTAGCGCTATGACCGTAATGATCTGAGCTAAAATGCTTAACTACGGACTTACAAATTGGTTCATGACTGCAAAAGATGTTGTCTAGACAGGTGGCTGTTGTTAATGTCACTCTTGTTGGGTCTTTAAACAAGCTGACGACGACCAGGTCTGATGATGGAGCCAAGGTCTGTTCAACGGAACTCTTCAATAAATAGGCCAATAGAGTTGAAACTTGGTTACCATACCAAGTTAGTAGGCGGTAGTCAGAAAAAAGTCCAAAGATAATGTTTGGACTTGCCTCTGACTACTACCTACTCAAGTTTTGATGCGTTCGTCGGGTCAGTCGCATCACGATATCACAGTTCGGGGCGAACTACTAGTATCAATATTTCTCTTTTTTTTTAATAATTAACTACATATTGTTTGTTTTGTCAGTGCTAACAACAACAACTACTACAACCACTACAACAACTACCACAACAACTACAACGTCTACAACGATGGCTCCGTCTACTACCAACATTTTGTGTAAGTTTTATAATCTTGTACGTCACCATTCATATTTCAATAGGCTTACAAACTATAATATCTAGCTAAGGATAAAACTGCATGAAGTTTTTTATACTCATGCTAAAGAATACTTAGTTAAATATAAGTCAGAAAGAAAATAATCAGATACATAAAAAACCAATGTAAGATGATTTTAAATTTAAACAGATGACGTGGAACACTTGGAGCAGCTCCACCGTGGCGTGCTGGAAGACCCGACTCTTGAAAATCCTTACATTGTGCTGAGCCAACATCAAATGCAGAATCTAGGTAATGTTCAAAAAAGTTAACATTTCTAGAAAAAATAACTGGGCTATAACCAGACTTTAAACGAGTAAAAATGTCCTACCAAGGGCTCAAACTTACACAATATGATTTTACAACATATATTTTATGGTTCATAAGAAATGAGCAATTTTATTCCGTAATGCACATGTTCTTTTAATATGTTATGTAGAAATGGTGACAACAATGTGACCCGAAGCTGGAGGCCAAGGTCCCTGGAGCGAGGGCTGGCCGCCAACGAACGCCGCTGCGCGTTCGTTGTGTATGTGGACGATAGTGTGCGCTCTCTTGGCTATGGCGTGACTATGTTAGGACACGACAATGGGCTTCATACTAAACATTGTGACATATTTTGTGCAATAATGTAGTGTTGTGACACAAGTGTTGTGAAAAATAAGGACTCAAAAAAATAATCTTTATGAAATGTTAAACTGTGAAATGGTGGATAAGAAGTACTCAGCACGTACTTGCAGCGGATCAATCTGAAATCTAGTCCAGCGAAAATAACTTTACCAATTTAGCGGTAAATATCAAAGTTGGAGTGCCAATAGATGTCTTTTTGGTTTGTTGAAATGTTAGCCGATTTTTATATTTTTTTATGACATTATTCATATAAATTACTGATAATCGAATCAAAGATAAAACAGCCAAACTTTGTAGAAGCTAAATGTTGTAAATGCTTGGAGACATGCATGTACTTATATTGTTGACTTATTATTTGAAATTCGTAATTTTCTTCAGCAGACTCGAATAATTTAGATGTTTTGCATAATTGAATTGTAAATTTGAAGTATTAATAATAGAAAGACGACTGCTGTATTTATGAATGGTTGAAAATTAAATGTAAATAGTATGTACCTAAATAAATATTGTTTATTAATTGTTAAAAAATTGAAAGAAAAACACATTTTTATTTCAAGTTCCTTTGAAAAAGAAAAATAAAATCTTGATTAAATTTATAGGAAAATTACTCTATTTGTAAAATAAAACAATTTTGGACATTGACGGTAAAAATGTGTGTTTTCGTGTTTCAAAATAAAAATATTCTTGCTGTAAATAACTTTGCACGAAGCTAGTCATATCAAATTTATAGACACTTGCCAATTTGTAAATAAACTAAATATAACCATGATACACCTAGAGCTAAGGTGCAAGACAGAAACGGTTAGTTCTGTCGCTAGATTGTTATTTTTTCGGACATTATTTGACTTTGACCAGTTCAATTTGTAGTCTCAATAGCCAGTAAACAGATTGAACCCTGGCGAACCAGATGAATCACAACTGTTTCACAAATCAATTGTCTAAGTAGCAATAGACACACTTCTTGCAAGAATTTTGTATTAGTGGGTTCATCAGGAATCAACCTATTTACTAGCATACAAAAATAAACTACACGAACAAAATTATAAGGTCCGTTTAGAAATTACCTATGTTACTGTGTTATTACCTAAATTACCATTTCAAATGTACTGTGAACACTTGACTAACATTTGGCTTATATCAAACATGCTGAACAGCGTGAAAATAAAGTAATTTTATGTTTGTTACTTAAAACAAAGAGAACAATGTTTTTGATTGATTTTTAGTTAAGTACACTCTCCGCCCACTTTTGGATACTGGGTCTAAAACTGTAATAAATAAAATTGGTAATTGAATTTTTTTTCTATTCAATTATTCTCTCTCCCTATTTGAGTTTCCTTTGGCTAGGAGTAATCATACTTTTATAACAAGTTGGAACTTCAAAGAAGCTTAATATAAAATTCAGAGATAATGAACAAAGAAAAATTTAAGCCCTTGTTTTATAAGAAATGAATATTTATGATATAACTGACACTGACAGGAGTAAAGTAAAGAATCATTGATTCACTCTTATTGCTCGAATTCATAGTTATTAGATGATTCATATGGGTTAAAAAAACAGTCCCCTTAAATCTTCTTAGCTGTTATTGCTGTTAGATAATATTAGCTAGTGGTTATTCGTATCATCAATTTAAGACAAGGCTTCCTCAAGACAACGAGAGACGAATCAAGCAAACTCATAGATGCATTTTATAGATAAAAATCTCCAGTTTGAAAGAAATCAGGACCTGGATGTTTCATGTCCTTATTTTGTCATCCAATCAATTCCCTATCAAAAAGACACCGTTTATTCCATCCAGTCCTACTAGTAGTTCAATATTCTCACTGTTTGGACACAAATATTCCACTATGATCACTAATGCTAAATTATGGACTGAAAAATTCCTCGCAGTATTTCGCTAACTACGAATCAGTCGCCTTTACAAAACTATAAAGATTCAACATAATATGTAAAACTGCTAATAAGTAATGTAATGAAATATAATATATATTGTAGAAGGTTGTCAAATCTTATAGCATTGTTTAAGGAGATTTACTTGATTCTAAAAAACTAAAATTAATCTACCCTCCCAGACAACAATGCCGCTCGAACACGGCTGGTATCGACCCTAAAAATCTTTTGCCAATAAAATTAGTTCGAAACGATTCGGCAGTTACGTACATCTCCCGTGTACGCTAATTAATCTTGGAGTTTTGCATTTTCTCGGGAACAGCTAATGTGCCGCATAAAATTACGATAAAACAGCCTTATCTAGAGCTAATGGAGCAAGCTTCTTATTTATTGCACCTGGGCGATAAATTTTGTACGCCGTCACCGTTTCGTCTTGCTATTTCTGAGGAATTCTCGGCCTTGGGAGTGTTGACCGTTGAATCCTTCGTAACTCACGCCTGCCTATCTATCTTACATAAGTACTTAGGTATATCATATTAGATTTATGTCATTGTGATCTACTTTACTTATGTCCAGATAAAATGTTTTTTTTTACAATGATTAGACCTTCCTTTGACAATCTCACCTGTTGGTAAGTACTTACGTAGGTATATTTAACGGTTTTATTAAGAGTATTAAAATTATGTTCATTTGTATTTATTTTACATGCAGCAAACTTCTTGTCCGCTTTGTCAAATTTTACAAACGCAATTTATATTTTAAGGTTGGGGATTTTACATATAATCTAGAGATTTACTATTATTTCTATAATTTTTATTTAATCTTAATGACTTATACATTTAGATATCAATCAAACACTGTCTATATCCTTTCAATAAGGCTCAAACTCACCCAAATACACTTGACTTACATTATGGAATCCCAGACACATCACTCACACCTTCACCCAAGTGATAGTCGTTTGTCTTTATAAAAAGCGTTTTTGTCTTTTATGTACCAGAGATGTCCTAATACCACTAAACGACAATCAGGGATTTATTGTCATTATAGGCACATTACAAACATACCTATCTAAAATACCTGGCTAAAACAGTCAAAATTGGATGGGTTTTGTTCTATTCACTCTCGGATTTGTCTTCATTTCCTATAACAACAGATGCGTATGATGCAGGGTCACGCAATTTTTCGTTACAGGTAATGGTTACCATTTATCTTCAGGAGGGTCATTAACTAGTTCAGATTCAAGTGGTAAAAATAAAATATTTAAATTTCCAGTCAATATATTTGTACTTTAATTCGGCAACTGTACTGGCGAGAAATTTCAAAAGATTTTTTTTGCTTTTTCTTCTGTATTGTATTGAGTCTCGGCCAATTGAATTTCAATACAAGAGTGGCTACAAGAAATTTCAATTTGAGTTATTGGTTTTTAAAAGCGTTTTGCCGCTGAGTCAGGGTTTACTCGTAGGATGACCTATTTTCAAGATCTTAAGCTGATACAATTCAATTTTAGTTTCATTTCAAGCTTCAGTTATTTTTCAGCATTTGTATTACTTTGATACAACACGCTATATTGATTTTTCACGTGTTTTTCTTAGAGAGAGGTTCCTATAACCCATAACTAAACAAAAAGGTTGTGAATTTTATTACCTAACTGCCGAAAAAGAGTTTGCGCTGTAGATCGTAGGTTCGATTCCCATTTTCCGCATGAAGCAATCATTAGCTTGATGTTATAGGTATGTAAAAGTATATTTATTTATTTTTATTTGAAAAACATACAGTGTTACTTTATATACCTAATTTAAATAACCTTGATATACTAATCACCAATCAGATTTTAAGGGTTTGCTGGAACAAAACTCTATGTACGTAATCTACATCTACATCTACACTAATATTATAAAGAGGAAAGCTTTGTATTTTTGTATTTTTGTATGTAACGAATAGGCTCAAAAACTACTGGTCCGATTTCAAAAATTCTTTCACCATTAGAATGCTACATTATCCCTGAGTAACATAGGTTATATTATATTTTCAAAAAAATCAGGGATCCTTACTAAAACTCCAATAATGTAACCCAAGGTGGAAACCAAAAACCTTACATCGCGTGCGCTGCGAAAACTATTGATGATAGAACAAAATAATGTACTACGATTTTTTAGAACACGTCATCATCTACAAAAAATGTCGCAACAGCATATGTCTAACTATTATAGTTATGTCACAATAAGTGTTCTTTTATTACAAAAAAATAATTGAAATGCCGCCGCTAGAAAAGGGTCTTTATTTGTACTTTGGTATTAATCTTTATCCAAATAAATCTTTTCATAATTAAGACGGTTTCAATACCTATAGATTACTTCTTAAATTTTTCAATTTTCGGACATTCCATTCAAAAGATATGACGAAATTAAAAACGTTAACGGGTCCACGGGTCGCGCTCGGGGTGCGATTTCACTCTCTGACGACGTGCAAATGTATGAAATAAGTAGACGCGAGGCTTGAACCCACGGTCTAAGTTTATCCTAAAATGTTCAAAAAATTTATGACCACCCATGCGAAGCTGGGACAGGCCGCTAGTTCTATATAAGATTTGAGTCAATCATGTGTGCGTACGATAAAAAAATAAGAATTTAGAAGTATTTACAAAAGCTATCTGGGTCCCTTATTACAAGCTTTGCTTAGTTTGGGGCTAGACAGCGATGTGAGAAACGTTCTCCGATATTTATTTATAAAACATTCCATTCGGAGGTGTGACTTCAAGCCCAGTCAACTAATGACAGCCACTTAGTGCTCTCAGATATTTCAGTCAGAAATAATATCGATTAACAAGCGCAAATCGAATAACGAAATAAATTTTCCAACACAATAGACTATTGGAACACAAAAAATCACTTAAGGACCTCTATGCCCTCTAGCGGAGAATAATAATGAATTATATGAGCTGCTATAAGCATCGAGACCAATCATGAAAATAGCGATTCCTAGTACGAGATTCACTTGTTTTATTTATAATAAACAAGACAAGTCATTATAATACATCTCGAAAAACTGACAACCACAGAATAATAAAGATTCGCGAATGGTGACCATGAACTGAGAGACAAAGCGTGGGATGCCCTCCTATCTGATAAACCGACGACATTGTGAGAATCGCAGAATATCGGTGGATGGAAATTAAAGAGGGCACAGAACCTTTCTTCCTGGAAATGTATAGGAGAGGCTTTTGACCAGCATTGGACTTCTCAAGCTGATGATGATGATTATAATGAACAAACAAGACATTGACTCCATTTAGATAGGTGGCAGATAGTGACCACAAAGGAGTAAAGAGGAACCTTTGGACAATCTAAAGGAAGCGTATAGGGAAGGCTTATGACCAGCAATGGACGTCTTCAGGCTGGTAATTATGATCATGAACAAACAAGACTCAGTGTTTCCACCACTTGGATAGACGGCTGCTAGTACCATGAGTACCGAGGAAGAGCCATTGGCAAAACTAAAAACTATCACATAAGGCCACTATCTCATTCAAACTATTTACCTGCAATTTTCAGAAAAGCCTTATTAAAATGTCATGGCTCACACCGAAGCAGTCTTCCAGATAAAACCTAAGTAATGCTTAAATGAAAATCTAAGGATTAAAATGAAAATCCACAAACAAAGGAGACTTAAAAACATTTTCAGAAAAATGCAACCCTAAAGCGACTTTAAGATCGCGAACAGTCGTGGAATTAAAATGCATAAAATTTAATCGCAGATTCGTGCTTATCGTTGTGAGGCTGTGTCGCCAGGATCTAGGTTTTTCATAGGATTCCAAAGTTCTACAAAAATATTCTTAGTTTTGCCACGTAGGTTTGTCTGCTGTTTTTAATTCTGAGTGAGTAATTGAAACAAATCAAGGTGAAATGGAATGAAATTTATTTAAAATCAGTAACTGACACTACAGTATCTTATTAAATTGGGTTTATGTACATATAATGTGTGTACCCTGTGTTATGCCATACCAATACCCTCCACCGACAAATAAAGCTTATATAATATAATTATAATATCAAGTAAATTAAAAAAAGTATTATCCACTCAAATTAAGAAGTTAAATACTGAATTACAATTTCTATGACACTAAGGATAATTTTAATTTCAAGTTATAAAAGATGCGAAAACTTACGAGCTAGTGAGTACGTACGTACAATTCTCCGTAACGGGATAATGGATATGGAATATACAGAGTTCATCACCTGGAACATCATATAAGCAACTTTTTATCGAGGTAAGTACTATATGAGCGTATCCACGGACGGATGCTAGTTTAGTCATAAGGTACGTAGTTGTGTAAGGTACGTAGTTGCAGCAATGAAGAGGTTTACGTGCTCCGCGTTCGCTGAGACGCTTGGCTCCCAAAGCCCCATGTGCTTGTAATCTGACGATGCATCCTGCATTTCAAACAGCCGATCCACTTGGAATCGGCAACCGTCAGATAACAGTGCTAATTAGATATCAGTAATCATCGGTAAGTCTGCTACTGGATATTTATTTATGACCCCATAAATGACTCGTTCATATTGTGGTCGCCATGACAGCGGGGCCCCCGCAACGCCCCCGCCGTTACAGCGGGGCCCGCACGCCCCCCCCCCTTTGCAGGGAGGGACCCGGGAACGACCGTGAGTGCCCGGCCGTTCCCGCCCGACGGTGTGGTGAATAAGTGCAATGCGGGAGAAGGCCCCTCCAGGTCTTCTCCCGCTATTCACCACCATGAGCGGCGCGAGAAGTTCCGCGTCTCTCGCGCGCGCTCTACCGCCTGGGCAGACCCGTAGGTCTACCCTGCCTCATCACACTGTGCCCTCTGCTAGACAGAGGGACATGCGGAGAGGCCCACCGTGTCGGGTTATTAGCCACCATGAAACACGTCCGCAGTACTCTGCAGGCGTGTTTCACGGTGTTACCAGGGTGCACCACGAGGAGGTTACCCGACCTAGCACCCCGTGTCAATACCACCATAGCCTAACCTTAGGCCAAGTGCTACCTATTGGTTATGTACAGTAAATGGCAACTCTGTGAAAAACTTTGTGTTTACTAAATATAATTATGTCAAAAAATATTATATTAATAACGGAGTCTTGTTCTAAGATCAGAAGGTTTCTGGTGCCACTAGGATTCAAGTTAAATACAAGATTGTTGAATTAACGTTCTAAACAGCACGTGCTCTGCTTACAACTAACAAGAGATCCAAAGTTCTCCACTTACTTAATAGAGGTGCAGTGAAAAAACTTTATCTACCAACGCACGTTATGTTCATTCATAAGGTGCTTAGAGTTTCTAACGATTCCCAAGAAGATAAATAAGTAACATATAAAATAAACAGATACATTTCCGCAGCTCTCGGCCAAACGGCCATCAACTAGGTTCGTTACCGCTCGGCCTGGCTGGGTAATTAGGCACATGTCGGGCCGCAGGCTCTCGATATGACGTCACATTTCGGACAGGCCGGTTCTCTTTGTAATTAAAAACATAAATATATTCAGCTGAAGGCTGCTCCGGTTGAATATGGAAAGGTTTTTCGTAGACAGGGTGTACAAATTGAATTACAGGGTTTTATACTGCGTTTTACTAAACAAAACATTGATAAAATATTATGTTAGTGTTAGTGTCATTATTTATTTGTGTAATGTGACATTTTTTTTTTTCAATTCCAGTTGTCAATTTTTTATATTATTTTTACATTTTGTGATTTTATTTTTTGTTTGTGTACTAAATTATGATGTACCCATGTGGACGTATAATGTACATTATGAATAAATGACTATTATGACTATTATTATGTTAATTTAATTAATCGAGAAATAGTGAAGGGCTCATCCGGAGAAGTTCTACCACTATGCCTATTTCTGCCGTCAACATACTCTGTTTCGTTTTGAAGGGTGCGGTTGCCAGTAAAATTACAAGAACATGTAGCGTATCATCTGTATGCCTCAAGTTGATGAACGCAGGGCAGTGCATCGTAGGGCACGTTCATGTCGTGCTTGTCTTGGGAGGCAATGCTTTGTAAAAGGTGATGGTTACCACTTAACATCAGGTGGGCTATCTGCTTGTTCCATCAGCAATTAGTATAAAAAAAAAGAAATAATTATGCCTTTCGATCCTGAGGTTGCGGGTTTGTAACCAGCCTATGAAAATTTATATTTGATAAAAATATGTGCGTAATGCTTGTGCTCTCAATGAAAATATTGTAGTTGCTTTCAAAATACCTATTATAATTTCACACCCTGTATAATACCCCAATACAACCTGATACCGGCTTTGCAATATAATTGGATGAGATTGAGTCTTTTAATCACAATGGCAATCACAATCCAGTCAATTTGTGACGTCACGAACGATGACGTCAACGAACTTCAATTTGTTTTGCAAGTAAGCACAATGTATGTTTGCGAGGCAATACTTTATTATTGGTGAAGATCACTTGACATCAGGTGAGCCATGAATTGGGTCATCAACAAGAAGTTTAATAAATATATTAAATAAATGCAGACCGCGGCGAAGATGGAGGGACGAACTGGATACCTACCTTAAGGAGTGGTCTACAATAGCCCAAAGCAGAACAGATTGGAGAGAAGGAAGGGAGGCCTTTGCCCTGCAGTGGGACACTACGGGCTCTTAATAATAATAATAAATAAATAATTAAATAAATCGTATCGCTAAACACAAACAATAAGGTCGGATATCGGTACCTCCATAAATTTTGCGCCGCAAATGTCAAATGATCGCCTGGAGTTCATCCTTGAACACAGGGCTATCTAAACACTTAGAACCTACTGAAAACCATCTTTTCCATATTCAAGAAGGACTCAACATGATTTAAGTGTTTGGTAAATTTTTAATTGGCCTGTTACTGGAGGTTTTAGGTTTCCGATGTCGACTCTTGCCCAAGTTTCAATTAATTTAATTTGGTTATCAATTCTACGATTATAGATGCCAAAAGTCGTTCAGCTTACTCTGAAGGTCTCTGAAGGTCAGAAGTGATCAGAAAAAATTGCCACTAACTGTCATTCATTGTTGTCAGCACTGGTGGTCTAGTGCTTTGACTCTGCCTTCTGATCCAAGCCGTAAATTTCAAAGTCAAAGCCAAGTCAAAAGGCATTTATTCAATAAAATCGCAAGGATCACTTTGAAACGCCTTGTGATTCAATTGAATAAATACCTTTTAACTTTGTTTAGATCCTAAGGTCGCAAGTTCAAATCCTAACCTATGGATTTTTTCAAAATTTATGTGCGCAATGGTAGTGCTCTCAAATGGTGAAGAAAACATTGTGATGAAACTAGCGGCTTAGTCAGCTCCACACATTTTGAACAAGCATTTTCTGTGAATTAGGCCGACTAAGATTTGCAGATGTAGTCAGAGGTACGTCCAAGTGTTACATTTGGTGCACCTTTTGCAGTAGTTGGTATTCTATTCGTGACAGTTTGCAGGCCTATCGCTGCTCGTCAGGGCATTTATTAATTCCTATGTTGTACCTCTATATCAGTTATTTTATTCCATTTGTATAAATTTCCCTATCAAATAAATATTTAATACGTACGTTATCTCATAATCTGCTCAACAGCTCGACCATTACCGCAACTCAGTTCCACACCCGGCACTAATACCCCCAATTATAATAAACACAAACATAACCTACACTATCACCAAATTAACCGAACACACCATTAACCGTATCTCACCCTTTTACATTAAAATTGAAATATGGGCCTAAAATTGGCCCGGCCATAAATCAGACGAATACAGGCGCTATCACAGAGTATTAAAACGGCTGTTTAAAATCCTTCGAAATGCCTCGTATAAACGTAAATGGATCCTTTTGGACCCTTTTTGGAAACAGGCGTGGGACAGGTTTGGGTATCACATTCGGGTTTTTTTGGGTTTGGCCGAAGAAAATATTCGGCATAGGTTACCTTTGGTTTCTGTTTATTGGATAGCTAGATTTCGCCCGTGACTTTGTTTGCAGAGCAAAAAGTAGCTATTAAACTAGTCCTGATACCGAAACTTGTATTATAAGTTTGTTTTAGTTGCAAGTCATCCAAATATTTGCCACACTGTGGATAGGTTAGGTAATCGAATCAAAAATGAGTTCAATTGTTGAGGTGCTAAATTAAAAAAATCTGGCAAAGTTACTTAGTCAAAATCTAAAATCAAAACAATCTTTATTCATTTCAATCATCACTTTGTCTTTTAAACTAGGTGAATCTATGCGCAGGTTACTAAAAGAGCAGTCTCTCAAATTGCGTTATTACACCCCTCAAAGAGTGTTTGTGTAGTTTTGTAATGAGTGAGTGAATACTTCGTTTTTAAATAATAACTAAGTCAATAGCTTTATACAAAAGCAAGAATACAGTAGGTAATATTTTTGTAACTTTTGCCGAAAATCTTAAGCCTCCTGCGCCCAACACTTGACATAAACCCTACATTCGCACCTTGAAACGGGGACGAAACTAAAACGGGGCTTTTAACATACGGTAGGTTTTATGACACGACCACGTGTTTTATATGTGACAGATTTGTCGGACAAATGAAAGGTTTATTTCACAAACCTCTACCTTAGTATACTTCTTTTTTATACCTCTGTCTGATGGTACACTTGCACGTAGTACAGAAAGTTTTTCTACTATTTTAAACTGGAAATGGCTTTTTTTCAATGATAACATGAAGCCAATTAAGAATTCACTCATTCAAGAGCTAAATGCCTCTTTTCTTGTCACTTCCACTAATACACACACTTCCATAATACTGGGAAAAAACAAATATGACTTCTAGTTTTGATTTTTTAAGGTTTTTATTTATTTATTTATTTATTTGATCACCAACACAGTGTACACCGTTACATGCGTTTACAAAAATCGATTTATATAAATTTAATGCCACTGCAGTTACAGGCGAAGACAACATGCTTACATAAAAATAAACAGAAAATATGAGCGAGTAACAAATTTAACTAATACTATGCCTAAAAATAAATAATTACAATTGAATATATTGAAAATTAAAATAATAATAATAATAATAATAATAATTCTAAATTACTAAACTAAAATTAAAAACAAAATAAAATTAAAATATAATAATAAAATACAAGAAGAAGTTTTGTTTCGTATACAAAATTGCATCAGCGACATGTTTTAGTTCTCAGTGGCGATGGAACCCACGGCCTACAGCGCAGAAGGCAGAGCTACTACCAACTGAGCTGTGAGAGCTGTCGACTAATAGGTATAATTTTCATACAAATTATCTTTCCGCAGGCGTGTTCTTCAAACAGAAAGTGTATTTTGTCTAGATCCGCAGAAAATGGGGTAACCAACACCACTTCCCTTTTTTATGAATAAAATATGCGTCCACTGACAATTAGTCACAAACAGTAACAGTATTCAAATATTTGTAGTTAGTAATAGTTCAAATATGTGGTTAGTAAAAGTTTTCAAATAGTAAATTGACTCAGTCCACAAGCGGAAACCTTTGATCCAACAAAGTCCGGTTTGACACACAATTTAAGCAAGGGGAAAGTAATCACAAACTCTCCTGGACTTTAGCAGTAGTTTTGAACGTTATCGACTGCTTTAAGAACTTTTTTTTCATAATTATGCATGCCGGTCACAAACATTATGTGATATTTTGAATGAAGGTTCAATAAAGTCAAAGACAAAGTCAAAAGGTATTTATTCAGTTGAATCACAAGGATCACTTTGAATCGTCTTTAAGGATTAAGTTAAGGATAAATAGAAGCAGGTACGTTCTTCTAAGCTTGGTCACAAAAAATATTTATTAGTGGCTTGATCGCTTGGAAATGACACCTAGATTCACATAGTTTATAAGTAGTTTCAAAGTGATCCTTGTAATTTATAAGATTAAAAACTCCTTGAATTAGACCCGGTTCGTTGCCAATTTTTGCCAGGCTCACGGAAATGGCTAGACATTGAAAAGTTTCTGCTTTTTATTTGAAATCGATTGAAATAATCGATTTACATATTTTCACATTCGCTTTTTTCTTTTTACCTTTTTTTTTTTTTCAAATGAAAAAATAAATTATGTAATCGTAAAGGTACCAACATAAACTATTTAATTCGATTGAGTACGGTATTCTAAGCCACAGACAACACTTTTCCAGGGGACAGAGGCTCACTTCTTGATAAGAATGGTAAAAAAAAAAACTTATTTATTTTTTCATTTTTGACTATTCCCTTGCCCATGTGCAGGTTCTTCCTCTCCACCCTCCTCTATAAGACTATATTTTGACAAACAATAGAATCTTTGCAGTGTTTCGATAACGTCGGAAACCGGTGCTACAGGCAAAGATTCAATAACCGAGGCCGCAGTATTTGCATTAACTATTCAAACTTGGAGCTTTGATGCTCCTTTGGAATTGACTTTTAAATTATCTCGGATAAAATCGTCGGTAGAAGAACAGAAAATGAAGTAAAGTTTTTAAGTCAATAATATACTTTTTTATGCGGAGGTTATATATACTATGACCATTAAAATAAAGAACACAAATTTCAATATATGTACCTTCATGAAATATATATTTTCATCCACAGATATCTATGCCTTTATTCATATCCCCAGTAATTTTATAGAGGCTCTATAAATTTTATTTCACTTTCAATTGCAAAAAAAACTGAAACAGTAGCATCTCGACTTGATACCCAGGCACGGTAGATATCCCCTCAGATCTCTTAATACCAACTCCAGATCTTTGGAGACGTCTAAGGGGGTAGTCAGAGGTACGTCCAAACATTACATTTGCCACATACCCACATTTTGCAGTAGGTAGTTAGTATTCCATACGTGACAGGTTGCAAGCCCATCGCCGCTTGCATGCCAACGAACACACAGCAATAGACTTATATACTGCGTTTACATTTAGACATTTGCGCTGCCATTCGCGTGGACGGAAATGTTGCCGTCCATATGTCTGCGGCAGCGTCGCCGGCAATGTGTGTTCACGCAACACGGGCAACGCGAGCGGACATGGAAGTGGCCTGTTTACATTCTCGCATTGCCCAAGTCCCTGCCCATGTTTTTGCATATTTCCACGGAAATGAGCTGAGTGTAAACGGGGTAATAGGTCAGATTAACAAGACTTCCGTTTACAATTAGTTGGTATTCTATACGCAATTAATTCAAAAGATTAAAATTAAATGCATACTAAACAAACAGTCCCATCGGTCCCATTGGGATCGCGTAAATACGAGTCAACGCAGGTCACTATTTGGACATAAATTGTGAACGTGCCACGACTACAATGTCTATTTAATTGGGCCGAGATAACGAGTTTTAGGCCCATTCAGGTGGTATTGAAGTCTGTTCAATGAAGGGAGCAAGTTTGGAAATCCTGAATGTACATTGATCTTCTGGTTTTAATTAAAATCAACCTGAGGTGAAGTTGGACGCTATTTGAAACTAGTGCCAAGTTATAGTAAGTAGCGTCGAAGTAAGTTGGTTCACCTGAGTGTGTTGATTTTGACGTCTTCTGAGTAAATATTAATATGCGTAGTAATAGATTGATAGTAGGTACCTTATTTCTTAGTTTATGAAAATTTACTTATTAATAGAGCAAGCACGATGGAGAACTAAAGGAGGCCAGGAGGCCTATACCCAGTAGCAGGTAAAGATGGGTTGTATATGATGACGACGATGATGAAGCAAGCAGACCCACCTGATGTTAAGTGGTAACCATCACCTAAAACAAAGCTTCACCTTACGTGTCACACACAATAGGAATGTTCCCTTCAATGCTTGCGTCCTTCGGCTAGAGACTTACATAGTACCGCATAACGTGTAAGCATCGTTTCCTTTTTAATATATTGTCAGTGATTAAAAAGGTTATAATCTGCGATCCGTTTTCATCAAACTCATAGCCGTACCAAACTATAAAGTTGTAACACAAAATGCCAAAACTAGTCCCCATATGGGCCGATGTAATCTTCATTCAACGACTCCCAATTACAGTTATCGGCAGAACAGATGCGTCAAGCCTTGGCGTATCCTCCCTGGAGGCCACTGGAGCTTCACTATTGTATTTTTTTGTTGAAAGAACCATACAAAAGAACTTTAGGTTGCCTGTTCATCTAGATTTGGTTGCGTGGGACTGGTGGATTCACCTAGCTTTTGGACGTTTCAAAAGGATCCATTAGTTTTACTGAATAATTGCCTCTTGTGTTTGATTTCGACACTTGACGAGAACATAAAATCCTTTTTTCACACTAGTTTCTGTCTACGGCTTTGTTTAATTGGTACCTGTGATAAAATATTGCACAGAATACCATGTTATTTATGCGTAGGACGGCCCCCCACTCGATGGGTTGACGATACTGTGACGATCACGAGAAGACGGTGGAAGGAGAAGGATACAATATGTTCATCTTGGAAAATCTTGATAACATGGGAGACCTTTGTCCAGCGGTAGACTTCTTGAGGATTGATGTGTGATGATGATAATGACTAATACATTTTTTTCTTTAATGAATTTTCATTGTGATTTCGTATTTTTTAAGTATAATTCTTAATATTTATTTTACGAAAGTAATTGCTTGTTGACCGTGTTCATTAAAATGAATAAATAATGATTTAATAAAGTCAAGTTACGGTTCGATTGAGTTACAAATATTGACACATCTAAACGTTATAAAAAAATAAACTGAGCTGGAATTTTTACGGCAGACATCCACTCAAATTTTTATAAATAAATACGAGCTCTGGTTACATAAAGAAATCAAATATCGGTAGATATTTTCACACAGCTACCTAAACCTAAACTGAGAAAAATATTACAAAGTAAATTCAATGAAAATGTAATCTAGATATTGGTTTGTCCGAGAGTGCAGCCTATCCCAACCGCTTCGATCGACTTCTTCTAACAATTGGCTCATGGAATAGATGTACATTATGGTGTATTGAGGAAAATAAGAGTGTACTAGTGTACTAGTGTGTGTAGGCAAGAAATTTAAAGCTTTCAAAACTGACCACTACACTGATGAATCAAGGTGGAGTGAATAGGTGTCTTTTAAACCCTCCTGCGTCATGGCGATGACAAGTCTTAGTGCTAATGAAACTCTAGCTCGCACATTTCAACATTTTGAAACATTTAACCATATATTCTATATATCTCTATATATTTAATCATTTAATCACTGAACTAATTTATGAAAAATCGAAATCAACGAAGATGTGAGATTCGCCATCTTATTAACCCGTTATTCGATATAACTTTCATGCAGTACCCCAAGTATGAGTTTTGCTTACGATATTTCGTTTTTCGTTTTACGTTTTTGTTCCGTGTTCATTGCGGGTTTTATATATGTTTAAATATCGTAAGCAAAACTCATACTTGGGGTACAGATCGGATAAACGGTTCGAAAGTTATGGCCTGACCAACATACATAATAAATAACACATAAAATTACAAATCGCCCAAGTTGCTTGCAAGATTTTCGTTCGCTTCGCTCACTCAATCAGATAAAGATGGGCGTAAACGAATTACATCAATATTTTTTTATTATGTTTGTTTTAGGTGAGATATTATAAGTCTTTTTATTGTAAAAAAAAACGTTTTAAAGCTGTTACTATGTTTGCCCTAATCTAAACCTAATCTAACCTAACTAAAACTAAAGAAATCTTCTCATTTGTAAATAATAAATTATTTACAAATGAGTAGATTTCTTTAGTTTAGTGGTTAAGTCGTTTCATGGCTAAACTACTAAATATTCAAGGGTTTGTTAATTCTTTGATTATTTTTTCTATCACTTTGGCTAATAACTTTACATTAGCCAATAAGACACTAGATAACCTACGAACGACGACTCGTATTACAAAATGAATGCTTGAGGATTATAGGAACCGTGCATAAAACGAGATGAACTTTGAGATTTGGCACGGGTCATTGGCAACCTTTACAATGTCGTTGGCCTACCCGCGAGTCTATTATCTAAAACAAGCCGTAGAAACAGCATTATCAGTAAAATGAGTCGTTTCTTGTTGAATAAAGTAATCTCACCGTTATCTAATTCTGGTTTCGATTTTCGTGCAGTCAAAAAAGATTTATTTTTTAGTAAAACTGTATAGTACAAGGACACGCATCGGGCTAAAAACTGCTCGCTTTTATATCCTTATAGTAAGCGTCATTTTTCGTTGGCTTTGTGGAGCTGATCTGTATCCGTGTGTATGTGGTATCGGGATATCGATGTATTTTCCGATACCATATTGTTAATGACGTGTATCATAAGCCTGAAGAAGACCACTGCTGGTAACTACTCCAAGTCTATGTTAATAGGCATTTTATAAATTAAATCATTTTATAAATAAATCACTAGGATCACTCTGAAGCGTTTTAAATTCCTCAGAGTTGTCGGTTTTAAGAGCTATAAAGTAAATATACCACTCTTGAGAACTTCAGGGGGCTAAAATACCCATCAATATGAATAACTTTTTCTAAGGAACCAACACTGTGAACGTGAAAAAAAAACAGCTGTTTCATACAAAAGTTCAATACCTACCTTGCTAAAATGTACGAAACAGCTGTTTTTTTTTTCGCGTTCACAGTGTTGGTTTTTTTAGAAAAAGTTATTCATATTGGCTCATTCACTTAAGTCCCCTGAAGTTTTCGGGATTGGTATTTTAATACCCTGTATAGCCCATTGCCACGCGAACTTGTTAGTTCTGCCTGCTAGATATTTAAGCAACTTTAGTCCTCATATAATTTAACTTGTATGTTCTAATTTACGTTACTGTCTCCAAACATAATTTGATCTACATAATTACGTAACAGAGATATGGTAGTCAAAGCTGAAATTCCAATAAGGGTCAATCCATTAGTTTATATATACGTAACTAATACCTACACTATCCGCTAAGAGCTGGTGGTAAATACTAATTGAACTGCTAAATAGCATAGCATGGTCAATAGCTCTCACATACCTACCTATACTTTGGGGCATAAAACAATCCCAAAGAGCTTAGATATTTTTTATTAGTAATTTTAGTTCGGTTTACGGACTAAACTAGCGGTCAATATTTTGTTTGTTTGATTCATTTTGAAGTCCAGTTCCCATCAACTTTCATGATTCTCATGTTTTAAAGGAATACACCAGGCCACCACCTCTCTTAAGTACTTATCACCTACACTACGATAATTTTTCGATTTTTTATTTTGACGCGAGGTCTTGCACTTCGCCTTATGACCTTCTATTTTTAGCCTTTACTCAGTTTTAAGACGTTTCAAAGTGATTCAATTGAATACTTTTTGACTTTGACTCTGTATGTCTAGCGGTGGACTTATCCAGCCTAATGTTGAAGGAGAATAAAATACTCTTTTCGTAAGCACTTCAGGCTTATACATTAAAATAAGCAACAACGATAACTTACTCGCTGTAGCTCATAATAGAACGTGACTTCATATTTTCTCACTAAAGTAATACTGTAGTTTTTGTGCGGAAAACTTACCTTCTCAGAATACAAAAACTGGGGCGCGTACGCATGTATGAACCTTAAGTATGTGTGATTATGGTTCAAAGCTGTTTTATTCAAAACTTTACTGTGAGAAGTATTTTTCACAGTAGAGACAGCACACAATGCCTAACATTAAAACTTGTATATTGGCAGGCCGTTTTGGTCAGTCGCTGTTGTAGCAATGCACTTTTGATGTCAATACTATTCAAATCTATGCCTTTCTCTAAAACGTCTGCTATCTGACTGAGATACGTCTGCCGACATCTTCCCTTCCCAACAGCTCCATTTACACTCACCTGATGCACCTTCATCCACCCACTTTACATGCCCAACCATCTCAACATACATTTATCTACTCGTCACTACGTCTTCGTAATTCCACATTTCTCTCTAATCACAAAGTTATATTTGTACTAAAACATGTTAAATCATCAGCTAAGTTCATATAAAAACGAACTTTACCGCTCTGTATCGTAATATTAGTCTGCAGTTTTTGTTGGAAACGTACTGAACCATTTTCATTTTAGAGCCCTCCAGAACACTGGGGCTTACAATGGGTCATCCGTTTTTGTAGTCGTTGGATTTTACGACGCTTTCATAGGTTTTGTATTATGCACATAAAATTGTGTGGGGAAATACATTTTAGAAGCGATATAAAGTTTTCCTTTTAGTTTATTAGAACGATGGTGCCATTCTATTGGCCGAGCAAATTGTGATGGAAGTAAAAAAACACAAATTAATTTTGTGGACATTTGACACAATGCTATCTAATCCCTAACTAAGCAAAGTGTGTTCTAAGGAATTCAGGTAACCGATAGATTACATATAACATTTTCATCATCAGCCTGAAGAAATCCATACATGGCTTTGCCCAATATATTTTCAGGAAACGGTTCTGAGACCTCTCCATTCACCAACGTCCCGCGATCTCAGATCACAATGTCGTCAGTCCGTCGGGTAGGAGGGCGTCCCACGCTTCGTTTTCCACTACGTGGAAATTTTAAAATAGTTGGACGTATGTATTATATTAGTATAATACAATGCCACATAAACGCGTAACAAACGTGCATATATTTATCATGCAGCAAAAGAGATTAATAAAAAAAATATATTGAACTCTAAAAGTTCGTTCTAAAAGCGCTGTTTGTATTCGTACAATCTGTATGTGCTCAACAACACACGAACATCGAGTTTCCCCTAATTTATGAAACGCGACCTGCTCAACTTTCCGTTTATAAACCGGATGTGTATTTCAAAAACTACCCTCAAAACGAGAAACGTAATGAACGCCTCCGAGGGGTGAGACTGAACTTTTTTAATTTTCGACGAACATTTTCATCCCTCAGCTCGACCCTGGGGTGGCTTAAAAAGAAACTTTGAACTGAAGGGTTAGAATTTAAAGAATCTATTTTCTTTAATGGTAGGTTTGTTGAGTTAGGCCTCGCAAAGTAATTAATTAAGACATGCTGTTTTAATCAAATTTTGGGAGATCTTGTGATTTGTGTCGACGAAAATAAGTCGGAAAATTTATGCAAATTAAATAAGGAAGATGTTCCCAAGATAAGCGAAACCTTAATTTATGTATCTTTAGAAAATAAAAAAACGAATCTTAATAATGGAATCTCTTTTATTTCCAAGGTAAGGGCCTCAGATATCTCGCTAATACGGGCTTAGTAACTTTATAAAAAAAAACCACTACACCACAGTTACTAATTTAAAAAACCTATCAACACTATCATTGCGTGTTTAGTGTGTCACTCATTAGTTTAAGGCGAATACAAGAACTAATGTAACTTTTGCTCGCACGTTTCGACATGTTGAACGTTATAAAAACAACGCGATAAATACCCGTGTAATACTTTTAAATATGTGTTATGATCGCAAGAGTTTAAAAACTACTGTTATAAAAACACTAAACCCATTTTCGAAAAATCGCAAACAACCATTTTGTGTGCACACAGAAGTAAATATTTCATTTTGATCGATACAAGTTTTCCTACTCAAAAGTTTGCATAGGTACGAAAACTAGTAAAGCAAACTTTGGAGTAGGGGGTAGTCAGAGGTATGACCAAACATTACTTTTTGGCCTACGCTCAAATTTTGCAGTAGGTGGTATTCCGTACGTGACAGGCCCATCGGTGTTAGCTGTTTTAATTTTTTTTGTGCCTGGGAATCAAAGTCCTGAAACTGTTTATTTTTTTTTATTTTCTTTTACTTTATTGTGTAATAGTATGATCGTCAAACAATAATTCTGGTCATCGCTTAACGCTGTCACTACAAACGCACTAAAACGTAATAATTATGATGGACTTAAGCCAAGACAAATGCAAGCAGCTTTGGCTCAGTCTTTCGGCACTATTGCCAAAACATTACTTGGACAATTCCACCCCAAAAACCCATTAGATTGAGATAACATGCACATAAATAGGTTGTAAAAGCTATAACATTGTAATGGCGTAGGAATTGTGGTGTTTGACCTCAGTCAAACGTTAAGTGCAGTTTTATACTTTGAGCATTGAATAAAATTTTGACAGCTTTTGTAGCGCATCTGGTCTCCAATAGCTCCAACTTCTAGAAATCATTCACACAACGCTTTATTTATACAACTAGCTGATGGAACAAGCAGATGGCCCTCCTGATGTTAAGTGGTAACCATCACCTATAACAAAACATTGCCTCGTAAGTCATACACGATAGGAACGTGCCCTGCGTCCATCTCCTTGAGGCATATAGATGTTAAGCCTAAGGGCCTATAATTTTACCGGCAACTACACTCTTCAAACCGAACAAGCATAAATAGGCATTTCAAATGCACCGTTTATAAGTAATAATAAATAAAATAAAACCGTTTATAAGTACGGGAACATTATTTTATTTACGCTTATGAGATATTTTGATGATGAAAACTTTTATTGTTTTGATTATATAATTATAATTAAAAAAAATCTTTGTGTGAGTAGGTAGGTAGCAGTTCTATTGTACCTCTTAGCTAACTGTTTCCTATAGCAAGCATATTACTTAGTTTGATGAGATATGTATTATAACGCTGTATGAAATATTCGCCGGCTTATTTATTTATAAAAATTAAATTTATTTTACAACTAACTTTAATTCAAACCTCTGCACCAAAATAACGAATGAAAATGTAAATAATTCCATGAAAAACACGTTATTTAAGGATACAGTAAAAATTGTCGAAATGAAATCATAATTTTATTCCAAGCGGAATCACGCACGAACTGATTCTGAAAAGCGAGCGAAATAATCTGCGTTTATTTGAAAATGCTCACGGTAAATCCGCACTACTTTCATAAATAATTTTACTGGAAAATGAAACAGCTTTGCGACTTTTATCTCGAGGCTCGGTAGACATCCTCTCAGATCTCTTAGTACTAAGTAACAACTCAAGATTTTTTGAGGATGTCTTAGAGGTACGTCCAAGTATTAACATTTGGTACATACCCATTTGACAGTAGTTGGTATTCCAATAATTGTTAATTTCGTTGGATTTTTTGTTTATTGTACGTGACAGTTTGCAATCTCATCGCCGTTATTAGGATATGGTATTATAACTGGCTTCCTTACGGTGTTTTCCGTCACCGTTTGAGAGCACTAGCATTGCGCACATACATTTTTCGAAGAGAAAATTCGATTTCGATTTCGATTCGTACCCACGACCATGGCCATTACCACCGGTGCTCTTCGGTGTACATAAATAATTGACCTTATAATATTAATAATCTTTGAAATGGCGCTTTTCGCTGAATCAGACTGCTGTTTCATGAAAATAAATTTAACATTACGTAATAAAAACATCGGATTTTATGCGACATACGCTACATATTAAATTAAACCATCTTGTTCAAATGTTAGTGTAATACGTTTGATTTAAAGAGATCCTTGTGAAATTTAATATTTTGTTTATATAATTTTAGTTTGTATTTCAGTTTACTTTACTAGTTTTCGTACATATGCATACTTTTGGTAATAAAACTTGTTTAGACCAAAATTATATTTTTACTAAGGTGTGCAATGTTATATCTTTCGATCGTAACTTTACAATGTTATGATTTTTCATAAATAAATTCAGTAATTTTATTTATCTCAAATTGCTGAAATGTGTAAACTTGAAGTACATTGACGGGTGCTAGCGCCATAAATACGGTAGACGTCCTTTCAGACTTTAATTAATACTTTACTTATTTACTAATTCACACGATAGTGACAGCTCAGTGTCACCCTTCACAGCTCAGTTGGTAGTAACTCTGCCTTCAGTGCCGTAGGCCGTGGGTTTGATCCCTACCAAAAAAAAACATTTGTGTAATGAACATAGACGTTTGTTCTCTGTCTGGGTGTTATATAGGTACTATTATAAGTACATATTTTTTGGCTTAGCTCCGACAGACTTCACAGCTCAGTTGGTAGTAGCTCTGCCTTCTGCGCTGTAATAGTAGCTGGATTCGATCCCCACCGAGAACAAATATTTAAGTGACGAACATAGACGTTTGTTGTCTGCGTTTTATTATATGTACCTCTATATATTTACAAAAATATGTATGTATTTACAAAAAAAGTATTTAAATATTATATCAGCTATCTAGTTTCCAAATTACAAGTTTTGCTTAGTTTGGGGCTAGATCTAGAGGCTAGAGAGGGTCGTTGTGTGGAAAGTTCACCAATAATTATTTATTTATATTTAGTTTGACGCGAGATAGTGTAGAATGCCCACCAATATTTATATTTATTTGTATTATTTTTATTCAAAAAGTTCAAATTTCCAATTACCTACTTCAGAATGTGACTGATGAAGCGGTGCCGTTGGAATGGCTACGTAATTACATACTTATAGGTCAAACCACTACTCAATTTACATTTTAATTGACCTATGGCTCCGGAAAATACGTTTCAGAATGTTATTACTTCTCTTTTGAATACATGTTATTAATCACATTGAGAGACAATAATATGCAGGGCTAGAAGAGGCTTAGTTGCGTGGAACTGGCACCTAAATTCAATATGAAGTAAGCTATAACAGGTAGCATACTTCATATTGTAACATGAATATATCAATAACTTTCGTATTTTTTTAATACATTTCCAAATAAAGCTATATTTACTAAATAGCATCCTCCAAAAATTTTTACTAGCATCTTGGTTGATGTGAATTGCTAGGTTATGCAACTGTTGCAGGCACAGGTAGCTTCTCAACATCAGATCACCAGCTTGTACATCACTTTAATAGTTGCCAAGGTATTACTAAAACGTACTATAGTTAAATAAAATAGATACATCAGGTAAACAAACAAGATATCCTCTAGAGATCGCTCTCGCATCTACCGTTCACATTATAAGGTTTCTTGTAATTTAACGGCCCTTTTGCGCCAAACGGAAAGGTTTCATATTGTTTCTTTGAACCGTACAAGTTGTGAAAGAGTAGCTTTTTCGGGTGGGTCTACTACATATTTCTGAGTAAGGCTAGCTGACATGACATACAAAAATTTCGTCATAGTTTTTTTTCTTTCAATAATCTCGTGCACCAATAAACTTTTTTTTTACAATTAATTTCTTTTTTTTTGTTGTTTATTGGTTATTGACAGTGTTTCTTGAAATAATTAAACTAAGGTTACTAAGGTATGTATTAGGATATAAAATCATAATAATAATTTCAAAGATTATTTCGTTAAGGCTGGGAGAAAAAGACGGTGGCGTAATGAAACAAGCACATGTCTTCCTGATGTTGAGGCGTTTCATATGTGCACTACAAGCTCACTCATTCATGTCTTTGAGAAGTGTTTGAGGGCAGCTTCATTTTTTTTGAACTGTGTAAATTTGACTACTAGACCCCTCTAAATCCATTACCTTGCACCAAACACAATGCGTAGATATCAATTGTAATACGTTTGCGCGGTCACGTACGTATAACATTCAATAGTTTAGCGGACAGCGGCCTTTGTGCTTGATCGACAAGGCGCTTTATTGATTTGGAGGGCTAGCACACGTTTAGAAATATTGCTAGTGAGTTGCTAACGTTGAATTATGCAACTAAAAGCAATAGATCAATAAATTTTATTATAATTTATTTATAAATAATGGCAGAAAATTATCACAGCACCTAATTATCTAGCCCTAAACTCAGCAAAACAAATAGCGCAGAATATAGATTTATTGTATATTATATTATAATATTTAAAAAATAAGTTACCATGTGCGGTCTTATGGTGAAAAATAATCTCTTCCAGACAACAATTGCATGGCCAGAAACATATTGCATCAGTTAAATATGTTTGATATGATTCATTATTATGTCATAATGTCTGTTAGCAATTAATATTACAATTATTTTTGTTGAAGTATAAAAATAGCAAGAAAATTGTGTTTCCGCCTGTTTTTTTTTATTTATATCTTACCACTTTTACACACAATTCGAGAAACAAGATAATAAATGTGTGGAATGACCATTATTTATTATTATAATTCCAATATTTATTAAATTTTTCGCAAAAAATATCAAATTGTTGCAGAAAATACCATTCCTCTTATTTCTATATTCAAGAAGATAATAAATATAAAAAGCTTTTAGTTTAAAATGTCGCATAGTCTGTTACTCGGCGATACAAAAGGCTTATATAGGCTTTAAATAAAGCTAAGGCAACAGTACAGGTGTTGTATGTATCAGCACAACACAGATAATCTCATTATTTAGAACCTGGCCAGCAAATACACAAACTAGTGCTAATCTACAAATTCATTGCTATTGCTTTCCGTCTCTTGTGTGCTGTTAAACGTAGTTCGTCAACATGTCCAGAATTGTTTGCAACTGAAATTCATGTTTCTATATTAATTTATAGTCATGTTTGGGTTGGGTCGTACCTAATAAAATAAACAAGTTAATTAAAATTATACTCAATTATTAATATTTTTAATAATGGCAAGGGTAACAAAGAAAATTAAATGTATGCGTGCCATGCATTACTATGCAATAATTGCGAAGCAATGCTTTGTTAAAGGTGATGGTTACCATCAGGTGAGTTATCTGCTTGTTCCATCAGCAAGTAGAATATTAAAAATAACCGGCCAAGTGCGAGTCGGACTCGCGCACGAAGGGTTCCGGACCATCTCTAATACTATAAGAATCAAAGTCCTGACTGACTGACTGACTGACATATAGACAACGCACAGCCTAAACCGCTGGTCCTAGAGACTTGAAATTTGAGGAGTACATAGGTCTTATGGCGTAGAGGTGCACTAAGAAGGGATTTTTGAAAATTCAACCCCTAAGGGTGTAAAAAGGGATGAAAACGTTTGTATGTAAAATCGTATTCCTTGAACCTACAAACTTGAAACTTGGAGTACATTTACTTCAAGGCAAAAAAATAGAAAAGGCATTTTTGGTTTTTTTAAACTACCCTTAATAAGTGTGCAAAGGGGTGTCAAAGTTTGTATGGGAGTTTTTTGACCGCTGGTCCTAGAGACTTGAAATTTGAGGAGTACATAGGTCTTATGGCGTAGAGGTGTACTAAGAAGGGACTTTTGGAAATTCAACCCCTAAGGGTTAAAAAAAGTAAAAAGGGTTGAAAACGTTGGTATGAAAAATTGTATTCCTTGAACCTACAAACTTGAAACAACTTGAAGTAGATGTACCTAGGTAGATGTACTCCAAAGCCAAAAAATAGAAAAAGCATTTTTAGTTTTTTAAAACTACCCATAATAAGTGTGCAAAGGGATGTCAAAGTTTGTATGGGAGTTTTTTGGCGCGTGGTGCGATTGACTTAAAACTTGAGGTAAATATACTTAGAAATAAATAATTAAGAATGACGCTTTTAACTTTTGATAATTACCTCTGCAAAGGGTGCAAATGACTGTAAAAGTTAGTATGGGAGAGTTTTTAACGCATAGTGCGATTGATTTCATACTTGAAGTAAATATACTCAACAATAAATGATTTAAAATCAAGTTTTCAATATTTTACAACCATCCCTGCAAAGTGTGCAAAGGGATGTCAATGTTTGTATGGGAGTTTTTTAACGCGTAGTGTAACTTCAAACTAAAATAAAATGTGTTCTGTGTAATAAAAAGGATACAACGAGGCGTCAATGTTTGTAAGGGACATTCTAAAAACGGGAATCTTGAGTTGGTACGAAGAGATCTGAGGATATCTAACGTGCCTGGGGATCAAAGTCGTGAAGCTGTTTCGTTTCGTTTGTTTTTGGGGTAGAAACTAAGTAAACAAATAAGTACATATTTTCCGTGTAAGGTTATCTTTGTTGTATTTGTCATGTTTGTACTATACTCAGTACCTATACCTACCTACCTAATATAGGTAATGGACGCCTATAAGTATCTCTGATACCTACGTAGGTATTTAAAATCATACCCTAATAATATAAGGTACAAATCAATGCGAAAGTTACGATGTTTGGATGTTTGTGGATCAATCACGGCTCGCCACTTCAACGCGTGCGAAGCCGCGGGAAGCCTCTAGTTATCTATAAAAACGGCAAAATAATCACATTTGTTGTATAGGTGCCACCTCAAATAATTATTTTATTCGGTATTTTAGTATTTGTTGTTATAGCGGCATCAGAAATACATCATCTGTGAAAATGTAATTTGTCTAACTATCACGGTTCATGAGATACAGACTGGTGACAGACGACAGACAGACAGACAGACGGTCGGACAGCGGAGTCTTAGTAATATGTCCCGTTTTACCCTTTGGGTACGGAACGCTTAAAGTTAAGGCGCTGACTACTGCTAATGTACCTCTCGCTCGCACATTTTCACCTTGTTAAAAATCACTGAACCTATTTAAGAAAATTTTCAATCAGCCAAGTTGTATACAATCACACGTGGTTTGCAAAAATATCATTTTGATCCAATCAAGTTTTCTTACTAAAAAGTTTGCTTTACTTTCGTACTTATGCAAACTGCGAATTCGAATTAAATGTGCGAGCGGGAGGTACATAAGCAATAGTCTTTGCCTTAAATATGCTAAACTATATTACAATTACAATCTCAACGTACGACATTGCTGTATGCTTGAGAAATGGCTCCCGATCGTTAACCCCGAGTGTAACAATGTACGATCGAGGCATTGCTAAAGCATTACTAAGCAATTCACAGATCTCAAAAGCTACTTTGCTGAAGTACCTTGGTTTGTGGAAGCGTATGTTTCATTCAAAATGGCTAAAGGTCTTATTTATAATAAATTGGTCTAATTAAGACTATAAACTGCCTACTACGAGTAGTTGTTATGTCCTGGCTTTGGGTAAATTGATATTTGTTTTAAGAAGTATCCAACTGTTATTTTTTGTTCATTCTATTAGCTAATGGAACAAGTAGATGGCCCACCTGATGTTTAGTGGTAGCCATCACCTAAAACAAAGCATTGCCTCGTAAGTTACGCTCGAAAGGAGCGTGCCCTACGATGCACTACCCTGCGTCCATCAACTTGAGGCATCAAGATGTTAAGCCTTATGTGCCTGTAATTTCACCGGCAACTACACTCTTTAAACCGAAACACAGCGTTGCTGCTTGGCGGCAGAAAAAGGCATAGTGGTAGTTCTTCCCCGGACGAGCCCTTCACAAAGAGCTCTACTACTCTTGGAATACTACATATGAGTAGTATATAAATGCGAAACTTACTCGTAGCGAAACTATTTGTAGCTCAATCACCCATCAAACCGTTTGAGGTGAAAATTAGAACAAATATAGTTTGTAATATGGATTAGCATATTATTATAAGCTTCTTTTTCCGGGAACAGGGTAGAAAAAATAAACCAACCCACGATTCGATTACACATGGTTTGCAGACTCGATCACGAATACATTTTGACATTTATGGCGTTAAATCGTGTAACCGATATCCGACCTTATTGTGCAGTAGCGGATAGGATACGTTTACACCACTTAAGTCGAATCCATTCGTGATTAAGCCCCTGATAATCTTTTGCAATTAGATTTTTATACTCATTAAGTACTTCCTCTGAATTTTAAGAAATAGTATGTTTCATTTTAGGATAGTAGCTTGCAGAGTTTGTGTCATAAATTGTGGTAACTTGCTAGAACAAGTTCCTGGCTACATGTAAGCCAGGGTCTAAAGACAAACCCACTTTGTACCCAAGTTCCACCGAGGCATCAAACTTAATTTGTTCTCAGAGTATAACTTGCAACTTAACACTTGTAATTTAGATGTACAACAAGACTATGTTAGCGTGACGCTACCATAAGCTACCATGCATGCGAAATATTGTGTTTCACACAGAGTAATTATTGGAGCTAGAATTATCAATTTCCTAGTAATACATACTTTCCACAGAGTTATACTTATGTAATGTAGTTATACCTCTTAGACATCCTTGAAGAATCTAGAGTTACGTTCTTGGTACTAAGAGATCTGAGAAGATATTTACAGTGCCTGGGGTTCAAAGTCCTGAAGCTGTTTCAGTTTTCAGGTTCCGTTTGAGTCAATCAAAACAATTATGCTGTACCCTGTACCTTACTCTCGTTATATCCACCAAAAATCTCTCTTTACTTCCACAAAAGAACAAAAACAAAACCTTACAAACTCAAAGAGCTCTGCACGACACTGGAAACATAATTTGCGTTCTATAAATTTCTTTGAAAGTTCAGCTAGTTTATTCATTGTGGCGCCGCTAATGAAACTTCTTATTGAATGAACTATGTTCAAGTTACGCTCACTAACACAAGCAGTCCTGGTATACCGGATATTCGCTTTTGGTTTTATTTTGTCAAAATATTTTTTTTTATAAAACAGGATTTTTATTAAGTCACTCTATAAAAAGAACCTCGAACGCTCGCGAAGGAACTTAACAAAACAGGTGGCTCAGTGACCAGTGGTCTCTGATTGACCATGCCTTTGATGGACGTACTTGACGCAATGCTTTTGTTTCAGCACCGCTCAACGTCAAGCGAAGCATGTGATGTGAATCTACACATTTCCACATACAAAACTGCATCACGGTAATTGACCTCACACCCTATACCGGCCAGACCGACTACGCCACAAAGGTTTGAAATTTAACAGAATTTATAATTCTTGTAAGTTCTGGGAACTGGCCTTTTTTCTTTTACTTAGAGGTTCAAAGTGCTCGGTGCTGTTCAATATTCATTATAGTGCATTATTTAACGAAGGTTTCTTGTACTAGTGGAGTGCCCACAGCTTTGTTCGCGTGTTGATTTTTTCTTGCAAATATTAACACTTTTATAAAATTATAAATAAAATTTCTGATACATTCGGAGAATATCAATGTCAAACGGCCGGTTTCTGAAAGCTAGATCAAAACTAATCGAATTAGATGGAGATAGCAAGTGACTTGAAATTGGATTAGTTTTGATCGGGCTTTCAGAAACGGCCGAACAAAAATGTAATTAATTATAATTAGTTTAATTTTGATCAGAACATGTTTTCTTACTAAAAGTGTGACTAAATACGAGAAACTAGTTAAACAAACTATTATGCAAGAAAACCTGTTTGGTTAAATATTAAATTTTTACGGAACCTTTGTATTGTTATTCTCCAAAATTTGGTAGTTTGCTATATTTTATAATTTTATTCAGTGATTTGATAGCTTCGAGAAATGCGAGCAACAAGTTAGTTGATAGTAGTCTGCGTCTTATCAGGTGACCATCTGCTTGTTCTAACAGCAAGGTAGTTTAAAAAACTCTCAAATTTTCATCATATTTGTCCACAACGCGAATTCACTCCCACTACAGAGTACAAACTTATATATAGACAGGTATATATGGTATGTATGTATGGTATTTAGAGGTATCCACTTTTGACAGTCTAATAAAACCTTCTATACAACGGGAAAATCCATTCGTGCTTCTGGATCGAATGGCATAGGCTGTGTGTTGAATGTATGAGTCGATAAAGTGACGGTAGAAACAAATGGCTCACTTGATGGTGTGGGTTACAATAGTATTTCTTCACAGAGCACTTCTGAATCGTGCCCTGCAGACATCTCTTTCGCTTTGCTCGATTGACTCCAAACTGGAGCTTTATTATTGTAATGTTTTGAAACAAGAATCATACAAGAGAACGGTAGGAACCAAGCCGTAAGCTTGTTCTCTGTTCTTCTAGGCTTGGTCGCGTGGAACTGGCGCCAGATTCACCTAGCTGGCGTTTCAAAGTGATCCTTGTGATCCAACTGAATATTATACCTTTATATACCTTTTGAATTTGACTGGATACAAATTCACGTATAAACTCTCTGTTATAAGATAGGTATCTCTTGCAACAAGTTTCCTTTGAACGCAAAATTAACTAAAAGTGCATTCACACGTCCGTCAGTCTGTCCATTTCCAAATTCTTGTTAAACTTCTACTTGTTAGGTTGCATCATGTTGGTTAACTGAGCGATTTGTCATCATTTTAATCTTTTAGATGTTTTCTAGCAGCGGCGTTGGGCCTGTCGCCTGTAACGTATAATAAAATACCAGCTATTGCTAAATGGGCCAAATGTAATATTTGCACATGCCTCTGGCTACCTCCCTTAGACTTCATCAAAGAGTCTTGAGTGTTTACTTAGTACTTACATAACTGAGAGAATATTTACCATGCCTGGAGATCAAATTGTTGTAGCTGTTTCAGTTTTCGCGTTCTATTATATTATGGCTGTCTATAGAAAAACCTATGAATTCCATGAAAGTCATATTTGAGCCTATGCAATGTCGTCGATCCATCGGGACGTTCTACGCTTCCTTTTCCGGTACGTGGTCGTCATGCGAGCACCGTTTTGCCCCGGTTGTTGTCAGTTCAACGAAACATATCGCTACTTCATCTATCAAAACAACTACTACAAAGATATATAATATTTGTTCATTTAAACAGGATAGCGCCTTGCTAACTAACTACCATGCCTTTATCTGCCGCCGAGCAGTATTGCTGTTTGGATCCGAAGAGTGTGTTTACAGATCGCTGCGCTGATCGCTAAGCTTGTTACAAAGACATGTCCTTAAAAGCTCGTACTCCGACTTCAAGCATAACTTAGAGCTGCAAAATGACGTTTCACCTGCACCGCCTGCCGTGCCTTAGCACTAGTTTATAAAATTATTTTATCTCCAAAAAAACACAATAACCGCTAATATAACAAAAGTATTATGTAGTTTTTAATACTAAATGTTTGTTTTTAGAAATAACTATGTACGTACTGAACGTACTAAAATGTAGATAATGTCAAAACTTGTGCTAAGGGTATGACAGGTATTCGAGAAATTCACTCTTTTAAGTCGAGAGACGTAGCGAGCATAACCTGAGAAGTTTTAATGAAGAATAAAATGGTATGAATAAGAGTTGTGGAATTGATGTATACTTTGCCAAATAATACAGTTTAAATGGATATAGAAGCCATAACTTGTTTGTAAAATTTTATATTCATATAAAAAGGTTTGGGGTTGTGTTCGGTTATAAATGTAATAATTACTGTTCTCATATAATTATTTAATAATTTTATTTTAGTTTTGCAGTATTAGGTAATTGTAAATAAATAAATATGATGTTACATGTAAAATTCGCGATTTCAAAGTCGTTGGTCCATCGGATCTGAGGCATTCCATGCTTCGTCTTCCAATAGTTTTATTTATTATTGATCTTTATTTTTTACTTTATTTTCTCTAGCCCCGTAGACACTCACAAAATAGTATTGATAGATCTGAAGAGATACTTACCGTTGCTGGGGATGAAAATCGTGAAGCTGTTTCTGTTACATTTTGTTTGTTTAGATTATTAAAAAAAAATGGGGGATGGGAGATGTGTCGAGACACACCATACGAGTATGCCAAACAAATTTTAAGCCAAAATGAAGACCGATTGGGTCCCACAAGGTCGGCGCCGTCGAGGTAGACCTAGAAGAAGATAGCGGGACGATCTATACTGCCATTTAAAAGACTGGCTCACTTTGGCCAAAGATCGAGAAGTGTGGAAAGAAGGGAGGTAGACCTTTGCTCTGCAGTGGGACGACACGGGCTGAAATATAAAATTAGATAAATAATATGAAATGGAGCAAACCATTACGAGCTGCAAGAGAGTTGCAACCGTTTGCAATCGTTTGCAACCAATTTTGCTGCATAAGATTTCCCCCGGGGAGGATTGCGGACGGCGCTTAGGGGCGCATTATTGCAGATATCCGTGGCTTTGCGCTATTTGTTACAACCTTATTCCACTACTTATATTATTGTATAAATATTGAAGCGAATTTTTCACAGTAAAACTCGTTTTTGTACAACTTTTTAATAAAACAAGGAGAAACTAATTTAAAATCCATTAACTTAAAGCAAAAGTCAAACTTAAAGTCAAAAGGCATTTATTATGATCAAACAATCATTTTAATGTGATTTTTGTGATTCAATTGAATAAATATCACTTTATTTTGACTCTTAACTGACTTGAATATGACTTTCAACTTCTTTAATTTTATAGGTACCTAGGTACAGCATTTTTACCTATAATCAAAATCATCAAAAATCATTATTCATTGTTTCATGTGGTCAAATTAGTTCTTAGGGGATTACAAAATGTCCAGTACCCCAAGTATGAGATTTGCTTACGATATTTCGTTTTTCGTTTTACGTTTTTGTTCCGTGTTCATTGCGAGTTTTGTATAAATATAAATAAATATAAATATAAATATTGGTGGACATTCCACACAGCACTATCTCGCCCCAAACTAAGCCAAAGCTTGTGATATGGGAACCAGATAGCTGATATACTACTTATATAGTTTTTTTTTTTGTAAATACATACTTATAATATTATATAACACCCAGACAGAGAACAAACATCTATGTTCATCACACAAATGTTTGTTCTCGGTGGGAATCGAACCCACAGCCTACGGCGCAGAAGGCAGAGCTACTACCAACTGAGCTGTGAAGGCTGTCAAAAGGCTGTATGAAGACGCGATAGAGATACCGATACGGAACCCGCAATGAACACGGAACCAAAACGAATCGTTTTCGCTGCGTGCTCATTGCGGGTTTTGTAAAGTTCCGTATCGGTATCAATATCGCGTCTTCATACAAAACCCGCAATAAACACAGAACAAAAACGTAAAACGAAAAACGAAATATCGTAAGCAAATCTCATACTTGGGGTACGGGTTTTGTAAAGTTCCGTATCGGTATCAATATCGCGTCTTCATACAAAACTCGCAATGAACACGGAACAAAAACGTAAAACGAAAAATGAAATATCGTACGCAAATCTCATACTTGGGGTACAGGTCATGAACCTACTTACTGTTCGTACTTCATGTGGGGTCGGCACAAAAGGTTATATCTCTCCACTCTCAGCACACTCCTTTGCCTATTTTAAGAATAAATATATCGATTATAATTTATTCGCTATCATAAAATCGTGTCCGAAAACACGTGACCAAGCCTAGTCGATATTTTATCAGAAACTATACAAATAAATTCGCAAAAGTAGGCAAAGCATGTCGTTAAATCGAGCGAAGATAAAACAAGGTTTATAGTGTCTGCAGACTTGCGGGCGGCGATGTATACCCGCCCTTGTAATATACGGCCGACTCAGATAATACATCATATTATTCAACAATATGTTTTGAAAGGCGGTTTTATTGGTGAACGAAAAGATGGCGGGACGTCCCATCAAATAAATTGTTATTTATGTCTTAGTACTCGATTTTTAGTATTTATTTATTTGCTTACCAGCTTCCGCCGCGGTTTCACAATCGAACTAAGTATTTTGATCCCCTGATACGTAAGATATCCTCTAACTATCAACTCAAGATTCATTGAGGATATCTTAGAGAGGTAGTCAGTGGTGCGTCTAAATATACAATTTTGTACATACCCTGATTTTGCACTAGTTTTTATTCCATACAGCAGCAGATGGACAGCAGCGATGGGATTTCAGCTTGTCACACGCTGAAATCCCATCGCTGCTGTCCATTAACTAATTAGTTTCTGCATGTTGTTTTCCTTCAACGATTGAGAGCACTGGCATTGCGCACATAATTTTTTCGAGTAGAGAATTCCTTTAGTGCATGACCACGATCGAACGAACCCACGACCGTACGATCAAAAGGCTGGTTATTCCCACTAGACCACCATTGCTCCTACCTTTGAAACTGTAATTTTTTAAATGACCTCAAAAGAGGCTATCAGTTTCGTCCAACCGGTGAAACATGCATGAAATTTGCATTCTGACGCTGGACAAAATTATTAATGGCGGGATATTGGGAAAACAAAGTCTTTGTACAGTTAAGTTTTACATAATAATATACTAGTACCTAACCCCTTTTAAATATAATTTTTTTACAGATACAGCCACACAAAACCAAAGAAAAATGGCGCTTATTACAAGACTATAAAAGCGAGCAGTATATTGTCTGATGCGTATACGCGTGTACCCACTAACCAAATATGGATAAAATAATGCTTAACTGTACACTGAACGTGTTGTTTTCACTCTTTGTTACGTTTTCTAGACATTTAAAGATGAATATGGATGATTGTCACTGCTTCTCAGAAACCAGTATTTTATTTTCCCACTGAAATGCAATATCAGAAGATACACAACTATAATCTTTCCATTCCAGTGGTAAGTCGATAAGAATGCGCTTCGCTTCGTATCTCCTCAGTTTGATCGCGCGATCGGCAGCTCAGCGATGCAGCGACATCTAAATCCAGGGTAATTGAATACTGAGACCTGAGTGTGTATTCTTAGTTTTGCTCACTTCTTCTTGACTTTTGAAACAGTGTGGTGAAAGGATTTTATTTACAAAACTTACCTACACTTTACTAGTGTTGAAACTGAAACATGAGAAAAAACATTTTATTTAAATATACAGCGGACACTCAGGTCTCAAACAGAAACGAATTGCAGGTAGAATTACAACAAAATGACAAGCATTTTCACAGTGGTGACTTTTCACTACAATTTCTACTAAAGATGACGTAAGTTTCAATTGCAGAAAATTCTGGAGACCACACAAGGTAAGCTCAGTGTGACTCAGTGTAAGACGCCATGACGTGACAAAAAGAATTACACATATGTTTTTCTTCAGTTGTGATCGAACCCACAACCTGCAGCACAGGAAACAGAAGTTCTAGCAACTACCTATATATTTTTTAAAGAAGAAACTAATTGTTTAAAAAACATTAAACCAAATAACCGAGTCACGTGATTTATTTATTGTACAAAAGGGGAATAAAACGTAATTGACCTCAAATTCATTAGTGGACCATCAAATTATACGGCTACACATTTTTTAGGACCCACCATTAAGGCTCTATTGCGCTAGATACTGCCTTAGAGGCGTTAAGGAGATTAACAGGCGATCCTTCCGGTTTATCTAAGACGTTATTTTCGGCGTTATTTTTATCCTTGTTTGATAGTATTTAAGGTGCGAGAATCAATTTCATTTTGTTTTTTTTCTACCGTAAGAAAGCCTGATGTAATATTAGTGATCCATGAATTGACGGTTCGATTCCCGTCAGTTACTATAAGATTTTTCTAATTGAGAATATTACATAAAAGAGTAGTAAATAATAATATTAATTTTAAATTGATCAACCTACTCTTCAATAAAATAACGTCTTGGAATATTCTTTTTATATTATAGAATAAAGAATTTTGTCATGTACTTTTTAGGAAAAGTTTCAGAATCAGAATAGTCTTTATTGAAAACTATTAAAAATATTAGGTGGTAGTATAACAAGCAGTAAAAACAGTCTGCCCTATTCGATTGTGTAATTTAAAGATGTCAACCATTTTTCTTAGCGTAACTTAAGCTATAAATATTAGCACAAGTCAAAAGTAGTTCTTGACATTATACAATTCATTTAAAAATGTAAAAGCCTTTTCTTTGCTAAGCCAAAACCACGTCTGGTTTAAAAACGGAGAGTCAACTCAGCAAAACTAAAAACTAAGGTTCGAACGAAGATATTTGACATTTAGAGTTACACTGCGCTTCGTGTCTGACAACGATTTATGAAGAGTAGTAGAGCTCTTTGTGTGTGGCTCGTCCGGGGTGCCTAGTTCTGCCGTCACGCAGCGTTGCTATATTTCAGTTTGAAGGGTGTGGTTGCTGGAAATTAAAGGCACATGAGGCTAAAGTCAAAGTTAACTTTGAAGGTCTCAAGGTTTACTTTGAAACGTCTTAAAGCCAGGTGAATCTTGGTGCCAGTTTCACATGATCAAGTATAGAAGAAAAGGCAAAAAACTTACGGCTTAGTTCCTACCGCTCCCTTACCTAAATATCTGTAGGCCTCAAGTTAATGGACGCAGGGCAGTGTATCGCATGGCACGTTTCCATCGCGCATGATAAACCAATGCTTTGTTGTAGCTGATGGTTACCACTTAACATCAGTTAGACCATCTGCATGCTACAACAGCATGAACTATAAAAAAATCTTCGACTCGCTCGCGGCGTGGCTACAATATTGCCACGCAATGTAACACAAAATTTGTAAATAAACGCTCGTCTATCGGTTAACGGAGTAGAAGCGGCTTAAATAATTTACGCCCGTAGCAATTATAACTTGACCCACCGAACCCGTTTCCATTTAAAAAACAAAAAGTTCTCTTGTTCACCAATTTTTATAACAAAACAAAGTTTAGTTGGCGTTGAGTTCAGACATGATACCTGCCCCGACGGCGTCGGCCAAATAAAAGTTGGCAAATTAGTTGCTCGCTGTAACTGAGAGGTGTTTAACTCGTTCTAGAACTGAAACTCAATATTAAATAGAAACATGTTTCTATATGGTGGGCTTGAGAGTCGACTCCAATACCAATGACCTTACCAATGTTGTTTTAACTCGTTTGGTCTTTGCTCCTTTCGCATCCTTTCGCATACTTCAGCATGCAATCGTGTCCTTTGTTCCCATCCTTCCGCATCCTTCCGTAGCCCATCACATCCTGTTGCATCCTTTCGCATCGTTTGATTTAATTAAGTATGATAACAAAAAAATACGTTTAGGTAGGTAATCATTTATCAATTATTTTTTTGCTGAACCTTTTTTTACACTATGCTCTGAAACTTGGTCGGCTGATATCATATTTTAAAAATATTTAAGTGTGGAAGCGAAAACTTGTTTGTCGATAGTCTGCGAGAAAATACAAGAGTTTAACTTCTCTACGTTACGGCAAGTCCAATTCGCACTGGTAACTGGGGGATATAATATCTGTTTGGGAATTTGCATTATTAAGTCAGCAAGATAGCGCCATGTCGACGACACGGTTACCCACCTCGCACATGGCGGCTTTTTGTATCGAGTTTGATTAACATACAAAATACATTACTGCATACAAAAAACTAATGTTAGCCAGCTGTACAGGCTCGCTAGAGACCTAGTATGCGCTACATAATTTATCAAGGCATAGGCTTCTTTAATGCTATATTTTATAATACAACTATGTAACTATATGTATGTATTAATTACAAGGCAAAATTGATTTTTATTATAATAATCAATCTATGTAACTAATAGCACACTGTTCTGTCTGTAAAAAAATAACTTAACTTTAATTAATAATAATTATAATAATTTTATTTAGTAAAAATATCACATAGGTACATACAATTTAATGAAGATAAATAAGGGATCGAAAATTAACATGATTTGTAGATAATGTGTACTTTACATTTTTATTTACACTTAACACAACTAGTGACAACGACTTCAAATGCGTGGTGACAACTAATTGGTAACGTAAATTATCTAAGTAATTTCCCTCTTGGGCTTGTGTTTTTTTAATACTTTAAATTCTGTTTATTTTTTTGGGATAAAAGTAGCCAATATGCAAATCCAGGTTCTAAACTATGTTTTCGTGTAAATTTTTGCCAATGTGAGTCCATTGGATAATCGGTAGAAACATCTAATTATCAGATAATAACTTTCGCTTATATATTTTTGTCATTAAATAAATTGCAATTTATCAAAATTATAAACACATTTACAACAAGTTCAACCAAGTTATATCAATAGTCAACAAAACGAAGATAAAATGTAAATGAGGCATACAAAAGCAATCTATACCGTATCTTTAAAACTAATTTCGAAAACAATCGTTATTTTCTCGATAAAATATCAAAAGCAATCGTTGCTTCTAAACTAATTATTGTGACTTTCAAAATAGTCTAGACTTTCGCAGTTAAAGTCCAGTTACACACGAGCGATCAAATTGAAGTGCAACATTCAAAGTGGAAACGACTACCTTTGTCGGTTACAAAGTAGATAGTTGGGTTTTAGTATAGTGTACACTAATTTGCATACTCGGTACAGAGAAATAACTGGATTTGTAATAGATTCAAACAGATTTTATGTTAGGAATTCAGACTGCACAAATTAATCATTTAAATTTTTAAATTTAAATTAAAAATTGAATTTAGCTATTTCATTTGCAGTCATTTGGTTTGCACTATTTATTTTTGGGGCCAATTGCGATAACTTTGAATGATAATGCCAAAGCAAAACCACAGACGTTAGGATATTGTATTGTATATACAGCTGCATTTGTATATTAGGTACACTGGGGTTTTAAATCATTATTTTTTACTTATATCATTAACATTTACCTACTGTCATGAAATCAGTTTCATGACAGTAGGTAAATGCTCACGATCTGTCAATATCGAACAAAATTTTGATAGGTTCAAACATTGAATATTTTGTTGACACTAAAACATCTATGTGTGACCTGCTAGTATTTTTTTATAGGCGTTGTTACCACTTAACATCAGGTGGATCATCTGCTAGTATTAATTTTAAACCATGACTCATGATGGCGAAGGCTTGCACTGCAGGACTAGAGGGAGTGGTGTTTTAAAGATGAGGCCTACATCTATCTACGTAGTACACATACACATGCTACGTAGATAATTGATTCAGCAGTTGGTATAGAAAAAGTTTAAATCAAGCCTTTATTACACATTACTACCTCCGTTTAAAAATAATAAGTAATGTTACTAATGTTTCTTACTCGGTTAAAATAAATATTCAAATATCTATCTGGAACACAAAACATGCTAATCGAAATACGAGCAAGATTCATTGTTTGTGATGATAAATAACTAAACTGCAACTATTGTAGAAAATATACAACAGAATATGTAATTAATTGAAGTACAAAACATAAAACCAGATTATTTTGTTGAACACTGTATATTTCGATAGATGAGCTGGTTTTACTTCAAGAAGAACTAATGAGGTAAGGTAAGGACTAATGAGGTAAGTAACTAAGCATTTCCCATTGCTCTTCCTGGTACCATCACTTGTCCTTGTGCCCCTGCCAGTAGGATCATGTGGATTTCTCTTTTTTTTATCTTTTCTAGTATCTTCCAGACAACCTGACTATTAACGCATGTAATTTAAGGTATATATATATTATAATAGACTTGATCTTTCCATAAAAATAAATCTTAAATTTCAGAAAACAAATATTTTTGGTGAAATTTTAGATTTATTTTGTTAAAATATTTTCACAAAACCTTACATTACTTCAGATAACAAGATTTTAAGTAAAAATCTAAGAAAGCAAGTAAAGAGCAAAAAACCATAAATTATGGTTTAAAGGGCGAGATATTTTTAATATCTCACCGGCAGACTTATCTCTAGGATTTATGGCCGTTATCTCACACACGATCATTTCACCGCTCAGACTCGACCACAGATAATATCTACTTCTAGGATTAAACGAAATTGAAGTCGTTGTTGAATTGAATATTTCTCAATGATTCAATCGCTTCACGCCGTAATGTCAAATTATTATTTTACATTACAACTTCTTTATACTACAAGTTCTTTTGGACTTGTTATTATAAAATAATGTAAAAATCTTACCAGGAAAGGTAAGATTTTTACCCACTTTTAGTATGGACCAAATCAGCGACTAAGATGGCGGTACCTACCTTTCTGCGCGGTCACCATTGTGGTTGTAATTTAGTTTTATATACAACTTGCTGATGGAACAAGCATATGGCCCACCTGATGGTAAGTGGTAACCATCACCATCACCAAAGCATTGCTTCGTATGTCATCTTCGTATCTTACAATAATTAGCTTTATATACAAAAATAAATTTTAGAAAGTACTAATGCCATACCACAATATTATAAAAATAATAAAACACCTTAATTTTACCCTGATCAATGAGGGAGATGGCCAAAAATAACATTAATTATAAAACCTCTGGGGGTAGGTAATTAAACGAACACTGATGAGAAAAATATTTTACCTACCCAGGAAAATGTTTTATTTTTGCTAAATTGCCTCAACTTACCACAGCCCAATTTATATTTTGCCACTAACCGCCAGATTCAGAAGTTTCAATTTAACTTAATGATCATTCAAAAGTGACTGGCATTCTGACTACCCCCTTATACATCCTCGAAGAATCTTAAGTTAGTACTTGGTAGGTACTGAGAGATCTCAAGGGGTATCTACCGTGCCTGGGGATCAAATTCCTGAAGCTGATTCAGTTTTCAGTTTCAAAAGTTACCAGTAATCTTATGAAAATTAAAGTAATTCATATAAAAAAAAATATTACACTTTTGTTTTCAAATTACGATGTAAATTAGAATTTCTCACTGTTGGGTAAAACTCTTCGTCAGTTTGTAAGTCTCTTCTTTATATTGCAGCTACTAAATTATTCAACCATTTTAAGTCTAAAAGAATCAGTTATGAAGACAGGCCAAGTGAATAATTCCCTAGTGCTAGACCAAGAAACATGCTTAAAAAAATTCGTATTAGTTGAGCTTTTTCAAGAACGTTTTCAATCGTCTGCAAATATTTAAACTGTTTCATGTGAGTTTTACACATTTTTATAATACTTGCATTAATTGAAATCTCTTTAAAAATCTTTGTTTTCACAATCTTTCACGCATAGCAATGCAGAAGTCCAATTAAAGATACCACATAATAATTTATAGCATACCTAGAACAATTTATCAACTTTTATCAATACTTCAGGTATCAAAGCCTCTAGCTGATAAGTTCAGGGGCCTTATGCTCACTTCGAGCGAGATTATCTCACGGTGGAGATGACGTCATATCTCGTTCAATAACTCGTTGAAGTTGCGTCTCGCATGAACTTTGAATTAGAAAATTGGGGAGTGAGATGGTGAGAATGGGGATAAATAGTTATCGAACGAGATATGACGTCACCTCTCCGTGAGATAATCTCGCTCGAAGTGAGCATAAGGCCCAGAGCAATGACTTGAGAAAACTAAGAGTCATTTTAATGAACTCTTAAATAAATGGAGAGCACTGAGTGCGGCCGTAAGTAAAACTCGAAATAATTAAGCTCCCGAATTTTTGTTCCGGAATTAATTACGCATTTACGTTAATGTGAAAAGTGTTCGCGAGAACTAAGTTTCAGGACGGTGGGATACTGCCTATTCTTAATTAAGATATTTTTTCAGATAAGAATATAGTCCAAATGGAAACGGTTTGACAACCAAGAAAATTTAGTTTAAAGGTGCTTTCAAACGTTAGTAGAACAAATGACAGAGCAGAGCGATAAATAGCCGTGCTGAGCGCTTCCAGTACCAGCACTAAAAAATACAAAAAATACAAACACTAAAAAACCACTAAAACAACACTGGACGAAGTCATCCAGTGATTAATAAGATGTGACGAATATTTAATAATAAAAAAAAGAAAACTGTTTCAAAATTGCCCCATGCTGACTAGCATTCAGGATTCTATTTGAACAAAATATATTTCTTTCAATAAAATATTATGAATATATATTATAATATATATAATATATTTCTTTCAATAAAAAATTATGAAACCTTTCGCTAGTTAATCCATAAGGCAAGGCTAAAAACATATTTGAAGATAAATATTTTATTTAAGAATATAAATTGTTAAAGCATTTTTGAAAAACACGTAAGTTCTACGTGATTTCAATGCAATAACATAATTTAGGTTTTAAAATACCTCAATAACTTAGCTGTTTGTCCGCCGTCTGTATGAAGACGGTCATTCGAACGCGTTACCTTAAACAGTTGAACATTGGAAAAGAAACGCTAAAACATTTTATCTAAACTATTTATCTTCAAAGATTTTTATCTGTTTTGACTGAAAAATAAGGTCCAAGAAAAGATACAAAACAAATTCAATTTCCACTTTCAAAGCAATCAGAATACGGGATTACCGTACAGTACTTCAATACTAGAGCTACTTAATACTTAATTATATAACTTTTTGTGAAGGGCTCGTCTGGGGAAGTATTACCACCATACATATTTGTGCCGTCAAGCAGCGTTGTCGTGTTTCTGTTTGAAGGGTGTGGTTGCCGGTGCAATTACAGGCTTAGGCCTAGTTTCACCATGCTCTGTTAGTTACTAATCAAGGATTAACAGGCCGTTAAATCTAACCTTAGATGTCAAACGCGTACATTTTGACATAATTAACGGCCCTTTAATCCTTTTTTAATCAAACAGAGCATGGTGAAACCGGCTCTTAGACTTAGACAACATTAGATATTAGACATAGATTTGACATTTTGTATTGCTCAAGATGATGGACGCAGTGTATTTCATAGTAAAAAAAACTTGGTGCAGTAACTGCTTTAGCAAAAATTATTGTTTGTAATTTATTTAAATAGTATGTATTTGTTTTCCTATAAATTTAGTTTCAAAGAAAATTATAATAAATACAAGAATTAAAAAATTGCACATAATATAGTTGAGCTATCTTCAGACAGTTGCAAACGATCTGGATATCATCATCGTCATATCTTCAATGGAAATAGTGTTTATTTCAGTTTCCTACATAAAATAAATCCACGCCACTGAAAGCTTAAACAAAGCTAATTTTACTAAACAAGAACTTTTGCTTTACATATAATATCAAAACATTTTATTTTAACACGTAAATGCAAACAAAATTATTTAACCCAATTTTGTTTCCAACATTAAGCCCGACTCACTGAAATCCTAATCCTAAAAATAACTTATTTCTCCTCTCAATGTCCATTTGCACAATTAATCCGGTACACGTCATACAATTTCATCTGCGAATGGAGGCCTAATGGAAATTAAAAAGCATCGTCTCTTTAGCTCTGTATAGACCGTCCAATTTGAATAACAATATTATGCTTATTTAAAAGGTATATGCTAAGATGAAAGTTGATCGGGAAGAATGGTTTAAAGCTGTAATAGTAGGATAAAAGCAGGGTGGTGATGACAGACCATCCAATTTTGAATCTAAGGTAAAAGAAAATTATATGACTAGGTTGTTAGAAAGCAGCCAGTGACCACGTGATGTGCTCGTTATGAATTGTTAGCTTTGGTTTCTCTCGGAATTCTATATTTTCCTATCAACTGGTTTAAAATGACCGAACTCACAATATACACACGTCTAGAATCGAAATAGAATCAATATTGCTTCTTGTGTTTATATTGTCTAAAACTTGGAAAATTGGAAAGTGTTGAACCTTTATCTGAATCCAATCAGATCGGCGTACAAGTTGTATCGTCCGCCGTGTTTGTACTCCACCTAATTGAAACAACAGAATGCCTCACAAATTGCTATTAATTTCCACTTGCTTTGTTAGCGAACCTTGTTTTGGTGTTACCTAATTTATTTCTGGCTTTGCTCGCTTTTTCATTAAATTCAACAATTTTAGACCTTTATTCTTAAAGCCAGCCATTAAATCCATTACCAGCCATACATTATATCCGTTGCAAACAATACGCATTTTCGATTGATGCTGATAACCTTTATGGTACAATTGACAGTCTCTTTCTTGTTTTTCTGTTCTCTTTCATGTTTTATGTTCAATCTTCTTTCTCATGAGGTGATCTTTCACACCTTGGATTAACTATTTTTCGTAACTAGCTTTGGAAAAATATTTTATTTCTCTAATTTGTAACTAGTTATTTAACAGGGACATTTATTCCATGTGCATAGTTGTGTTTCATAACCAGCTACAAAAACGGATAAAATGTTCTTATAATATTTGTTAAATTAAACCAATTAAACTATTGAAACAGTTCTTATAGTTTTATTTATTAAACGATTAGCGTCATCTACGCCTAGCTTCCTAGTTCGTACCTACGACCTAAGAATGGAAAGGCGAGTCCGTTACTAGATCACCGTTTCTCCATTCTGCTATAGCTTACCACAATCGCTTGGTAAATTAGTTCATGCGTTGAAATTCTGTTTCTCAGCGTAGGCTTGCAAGGCTGTAATGACGGTAGGCACTTGTACCGTCTATTCCTCCAGCATGTTCCATTTCACGTAATGACGTAGCAACTTACCGCGCCATTTCACACAAATTGCGGGTACATGACTGTTGCGTGCTACCGCCTTGTCTCCACTTGCCTAGACATTACTTTTTCTCTGGTTTTTTCATTAAAATAAAATCTCTGTAAAATAAATTTAAAATAGAATAAAATTTTAAATTATCCTCTGACTTAACCGCGGCGATGGACTTGCAACCTGTCACGTATGCAAAATGTGGGTATGTACCAAATGTTTTGTTTGGACGTACCTCTGACTACCCTCCTTAGACATCCGCAAACCATATGAAAGTTCGTATTAAGATACTAAGAGATCTGAGGGGACGTCTACCGTGCATGGAGATCAAAAGCGTGAGCTGTATCAGTTAACTCAAAATTTGTATGCCTCAAGTTTTTGAACGTAGGGCACATAGTAAGGCACGTTTAATTATAATTTTGTTTTGATAATAAAAGATTCAATAATAAATATTAAATGTACTTATTTGGCCAATTCTAACCTACTGGGTGAGTATGAAAGGGCTCAAAAGAAGATTTTTGAATCAATATTTTTGTTTGAACTACATAAAACCATTTCTGAAAATGTTCAGGAAGACAAAGTCTATCGCATAATCTTTGTGGCAAGCGGTTTTCCAATCTAATTTGCAAAGTGCTAAGCTTCTTAAAAATTTAACTAACTTGAAACTCTGCGCAAAAGGGTTCCTTGGGCAGTTATTTTGTCGAAAAACTTTTACGAACTAACTTGTAAGTATGGCATTAAGTATATTTTAATGAGTCTATTTTTACTTACCCCTGACTAAGTAGAAGAGTGTTTTAAGCTGTCTCTTTCCTTCCTGCTATGACTAGATTTTTGCATATAAATCTATAATATAGATATTCAAACTGACCTACCAAGAATTCATACAAAAATGCGTGTAAAAAACATATTTTGTTTCTTAAAAAAACAAGTCCTTGCATGTTTTTTTTGTTTTATTATTCTTCACTGATGATGATTGCTAGGATAGGATGGTCAGGAACTTCCAAGATACATAACTGATGGTTTTAATTTTTGTACTAATAACATCAGGTGTCCATTTTTATGTCGCATCAGCTTAGAAATAATCAAACTTTGTATTAATTAGCTACGTTAAATCGGAGTGAAATACAGTGTTTTAAATATTCATAATGAGTCATTAAAAGTTATTTCAAATGCTCATTAGGATAGAGTGGCCATTTTAATTCATTTCTCAAGCTCTTCTCAGACAGATTGGTTTTGAAGTGCCTATTTCACCATCTCCGAGTAACGTTATCCGTCAAATAAAAATATTCCCATTTTTTTTACCCGTCTTAATAGAAACAGAAGTGTGACAGACGGCAGCATTTTTAAAACATTCACGATGAACACATTATTATAAAACTCTTGTTTTTCACTTGTGACTGGTAGAAAATGCTGTCGAGCTCTTTTTTAGTACAAACATTGTATTTATATACAAAATTTAAAAAAAAATATGGCTCTGACATAGGTGATACGTCGAGAAAATAAAAGGTAAATAGCAGTGAAATATTCTATAGTGACGGACAACGTTACCCAAAAATACAGACATTAAGCGCAATATTTTAGAACTACTCAAAGAAATACTAGTGAGTCTATTCACGTTGTTTTTTTTTATTTCATTCATAGAACCTGGCATGTTAAATATCCCTTAGAGAAGCAATGCAAACGCATTTTTTTTTATCATTATCAACAATATGATTTTGATTTTGACTCCAACAAGTAAACGACTATAACTAAAACGGCTATAACATTTGGGTTTTCAAGGCATACTATAACAAGTATGCTTTGGAAACGCCCCTAAAATCCATCATGTTGACTGTGGACATCCAAAGTTTCACTTTGACTTCATATTGACATTTTGCCCTCAAAAAAGTTTTCTATTAGACAAACTTGTGCCACAGTAGATACATTGTGCTTTTACCACTTAGCATCCAGCCCTTGACGCCTGTCAAAATGGAGTTTTCTTAAGTCTAGGTAATGTCTATCTAAATTGAATTCGACGAACATCGGCATGAATAGATCCCTAGAGAGGTAAGGCTGATTTTGAAACATTTATAAGTAAAATTAAATTATAAGTTTGATCGCAATCTCACCAATGTTTAATTTATAGTCAAAACCATAACAAATTAATTGGAGTTACGATTTTGCAAAAAAAAACTTCTATAACGCAGACTACCGCTACTGCACTTTTGATCGCCAATTTTTAGGATATAGTTTAAACCCACTATATAAAATCAGAACTTTTTAATTCTGCGAAATTTGGTTGTTTCTATTTTTCATAACTACTTCTAGAATTTTTTTATCTTCAATTTTGAGTTTTAAAATTGAAATTTGGGAGCGAGAATTTGTTTGACAGCTGTCAGCTTCTTAAAAAAGAATTAACCATTTTTTTATGGACTGTTCATTCCAAAATTTTGCAATAAACATATTCAAAAAGCATTTGAACTAAGAGTACATGCTAAGGTACTTAGGTAAAGCAGTAGCAGTAATCTGAAGTTCAAACAAGATTGGAAGTTCAAATATTAACTAGTTTCCTGGAGAACTCGCTCGTAGTAGATGCAACTAACAAGCACACCCCTAAGAGAATTAGATGCAGTGCACAAATAAATAAATATAGGCGAACGTTTCGTACAGCGCCATCTAGCCCTGAACTAAGGGAAACTTGTACCTGTGTTGGTGTACCTAACACAATCGTAAATCAAAGTCAAAGGATATTTATTCAGTTGAATCACAAAGATTACTTTGAAACGTCTTGAAGATAGTTAAATTTAGGTGCCAATTCCACTAGACCAAGCCTAGACGAACAGGTAAATAACTTACGGCTTGGTTCCTACCGTTTTTGTATGACAATGTAATATATTAATGAACCTCCAGTGTGGTGCCAATCAAATTTAGTGAGGCGTAGGCATAACATAAACAGATCAAATAAGACAGGACACGCTACGTTTCAAAGTTTTCAAACTAATCATACTTTATGCTTATTCTATTATACATACAAGAAAGAAAAACTCGTGCAAATTGACATGAAATATTATGCAAGTAAATTGTGTTACTGATTAATTATGTTGAATTTACATTTATATTTATCTATGTATTAGTTTTTTATAATAATTACATAGCACTCTAAAATCGTGGTGACAAAGCAAAAACCAGTAGCCCGACTAACAAGTGAAACATATAGTTGACACAATGTGATTACAATTAGTCGTAGGTACGTTTCTGCAACAATGGTGGAAAAGAGCCTTTGTTGGACTCGCTATTGTCACACAGTGAGGCACGGTACACGGCTCAACAGTAGCGCAACTGTAAGCAAATACAAGCGCAAATATTGATCCTTTACTAAAAAAAGCGTCCCGCTTTCTATTGGCACTGTTGGATCTGTGGAACTATCTAGATCAGGGATGGCAAACCAATGGCACGCGTACCAATGATGGCGAAATATTTTGGGCATGCCACGGATCAAAACGGTTTGCATTTTTAGTTCTAACTATCCGCTACTTATCTTGCCCCTGCCCAATCCGATCAGAAACTACTTGGCTAAATCGCTCTACGGGCTGCTGCGGCTATTGGACACCGGTTGGAATTTTCGTTGAAATTATTATTATAATAATTAATATTATTACATTTCGTTTGAAATTATTTGAGGGCACGTTAAAAAAGGCACGTTGATTTAATAAGGTTCGCCACCCCTTATCTACATCATTCACAACGGTCTGCTCAGCTGTTTCATATTTCGTTATTTCGTTTTCGCTGTTTATATAATATTCTTTAAAAATAAATTTAAAAAAAAAATACCTATTATATCAGTAACGGAATTTTTATTAGTTTTTTATAGTGTTTACCCACACTTAAGGATATCACAAAGATTTGTAATATAGCCCCAAAAGTTATTATCCGAGTGGGATTTGAACTCACGACCTTCCCCTTGATACGGGTCTTATACTTATGGAATACCAAACTACTGCAAAAAAATATGTAGGTATATTATAGGTATGGATGTATATAATATAAGATCCGTTGAAGATTTCAAAAGGGGATAAGATCCGTTGAGAATGTCTATAGGGGTTACCTCAACGAATCTTGAGTCTTGAGTAATACCTAAGACTTTTGTCTTTTTTCTTCTTGTCGTGTCACTAGTTTCTTCCGAAACAGTGTGGTGAAAGGATTTTGATTTTAGTGTCTACTGTAGATTAAAGTCGTGACGCTTTACCTATTCATGAAGGCTTGTGATAAATGTGCAGGCACTGTAGACATCTCAGATTTCTTTAGATACTTAAAAATAAGTAAGGTAATGAGAAATATTTTTTCTAACAAAAAAAAACACCAAATTATTTGTTATATAATATCATAATTTTAAATGACATATTAGGCATATTAGGCTGAATGGTTACGTTAAAGCTTCAAATAACATGATTTACTTGTTATTCTACATTGTTTCTCCACCTGTTTACTCCATTCATTTCTATTTGAAACTCAGTTTTGTTTGTAATAAAACAGTCTGTTTTTAAATAATCCACATACTTTTAAAACACACTTGTGAGTTATTCCACCTGACAGCCTGCTTTTCTGCCTTTCATTTCAACTCATATTATAAATGCTTGTAATTTGTATTCACATTTTACAAGCTTAAGTATTCACTTTTACAACTTTAGGCCAAGTAGACATAGTACGCACGGAACAAAAAATACATGACGTTTTTGCATGAATTTTATAGACAGTGTCAACAGCGCATCCGATTTTTCTCGGACGTCATCACTTAAAACTCGTACGATAAGTTCTCGGTCCGTGAAAACTCTTTCAACGTTAAGCAAATAAAAGCGAATGAAAATTTTGTTACAACATGATCCCCAAAGGATTCCAAGTCTAAGGTTCCATGTCAGACTTCGGAACTCTTATAAATACAAGTTCAACATTATTTTTTAATGATAACACTTTTGGGCTTTTTCGTTACATTCAAAAAGGATTGTATAATAGATCATTTTACATTTTAGTTATCAGGAGTACCTATATTTTTACACCCTATAGTCTAGAATAAATATAAGCGAATGTATCTGTATCTTTTTCCAGTATTCGTATTAGATAAAACATACATTAAAACCATTATAACAAAAGAGAAGTTTTTTCCGCAAGCGGTGGACATTAGTTCGCCTTTTCAAATGCGCACGATACCTATCTACATGGCACTTGAGTTGTTTTCGTAAATAGTCATAGGATTTTAAAGTTTGAATCAATAATTATTATAATACTCGTAACTATATCATTTAGAGCTTAAAAAAACATTTTGTAGCCTGGTCTATTTACTTGAGAAAACAGTCATTAGTTTACTATTTATTCATAATTGTTTTTAGCTCAAAACGTATTCGTTTATCGGGAACACCCCGCCGGCCGTGCGATGCATATAACGTTCCAGGACATTCTAAAGCCCCCCGTGCGGCTAATTAGACGACTGGGTGGTAATATTCATTAATAAAAATGCATAAAAAAATAACAGCCAATACTAGGACGGGAGGAAGAGAGGAAGGAAGGTTGCAAAGGCCGTTAGTAAGAAAATATGCTAATTGATTAAAAATACAAAACAAGGTTGTATGTATACGTCAACCGTGTGCATAGTAAAAGGCATCCTAACTTCATGGCATATTCAGAATATTCCGTCCGATAACAGTACGAGCGGAACAACGGAACTACTCGAGCGAATTCAAATTTATTCTAAAAACAAACGGCGAATTATTTCCGACTGTTTCTGAACCGACGCCTAGGGTTGCTGTGATCCGGCAAATGTCTGTATTTTCAAATTGTTATAGTTTTAATTCCGAATTTCAAAGTCGAAAGGAATTTATTCAATAAAATCACAAGGATCACTTTGAAACGTCTTATAGCTAGGTGACTCTAGGTGCCAGTTCCACGCGACCAAAGCCTAGACAATAAGATACACTTGAGACGAAATTGTACGCCTCGTTTTGAGGCTGAAGACGAGACTACAAATTTCACATGATATTCTTTACACGTAAATTCTACAAACAAAAACAGAAATTCAAAGATTTTTATATAAAAATAACCTTTGTTGGTAAAAAATGTACCTTCAGCATCGCCGAATAATATTCTATAAAAACTTAAATCTTTGTACAAAATTGTTCGATTTATTTTATTTTGTGCCCTCATCACCAAAAGTAACATTAAAACAAATCCGACAACGACGTAACTGCGACAGGTTTGCGATAAGTCCAAAAAACAATCACAACCGGGTCAAATGTCACATTTTGTAAAAAATTGCAGCAAATTATGTACGTTTTACCTATTCACTATGCTACAGTAGCACACAGGCACTTATATCGACTTCATCATCATCATCATCATCATCATCATCAGCCTAAAGAAGTCCACTGCTGGACATAGGCCTCCCCAATACATTTCCAGGAAGAACGATTCCGAGCCCTCTCCATCCACCGACTTCCCGCGATCCTGACAATGTCGTCAGTACATCGGGTAGGAGGGCGTCCCACGCTTTGTTTTGCTGTTCGTGGTCGCCATTCGAGAACCTTTATTCCCCATCGGTTATCAGTCCTTCGAGCTATATGACCTGCCCATTGCCACTTCAACTTGCTGATTCTGCGAGCTATGTTGGCTACTTTGGTTCTCCTACGGATTTCCTCATTTCTGATTCTATCCCGTAGTGAAACTCCCAGCATAGCTCTCTCCATAGCCCGCTGAGCGACTTTGAGCTTGTTGATGAGGCCAATAGTAAGCGACCACGTCTCAGTTCCGTATGTCATCACTGGCAACACACACTGGTTGAAGACTTTCGTCTTGAGGCTCTGCGGTATCTGTGACGAGAAGATGTGGCGTAACTTCCCGAACGCTGCCCATCCGACTTACTTCCGGTCTTTGTAATTTTCCTTTGATTTTCCTTTAACTTTTAATCCTCTTCTTTTAAATATTTTTTTATTAACGCTTGATAGACGAGGATTTTTTTTGGTGAAAAATTCCACGAATTATTCGTTGAACCATAACAATATCTGTCGAGACGTGTCGCGAGTTACGTAATAAGGAGGCAAGTGTAAATGTTCTGCGGTGAAGAGCTCTGAAAGCCGCCGCATGGGCGAGGCGGGAATAGTGAAACTATCCAATTATGTGAATCCGATCTTATATAGTGTGGCTTTCGACCGCTATCACGCTCTGTCGAAGCTCAGGTTACTGACAAACGCTTTAATTCTATACTCAGATTCAATGTTGAATTTAATTCAACCCATAGGTTTTTATTTGTATATTTATTTCTCTTTAAATTTATTTATAAAGATATTTACTATAGTATTAAAGCTTTTGCGATCATGACACATGGCATAGTCGGGAAAGTGGCCGACATCATAATTTGTTTTGATGTGTGGCTCAATCGGTTTAGTGGTGATTAGTGACCACTAAACCGATGAGGGTAAAGCTTATAAAAATTTAGTTCGTGACCTGGAGTAACTTAAGGCTACTTTTTAGACCGGTTCTTAAAAGGTCAGTAGATAATGATCATTCTCAATAAACGCCTTAAATATGAGCTAGCAATCACTAATAATACGCGAGCTACAGACTGTTTTCCAATATTATAGAATTTCATGACTTTGGTCGGATAACTTTCACAACACTGTATAAGTTTCAAAGTTTTTTGTCAACTCGATACCGAAACATAGACACGACTAATTTTAGTTCAGTAACTAGCAAGTTAATAAATTATTGCACAAGTTAAGTAGCGTTCCACTTTTGCAATGTTGCAGTTCTATTTATTCTCGTTCAAACCGGGTCCTGATTTTTATTAGTATATTCGTAAAAGTCTTCTTCTTTTTTGCTTCGTTTATGGCACATGTTCATTCGACAGATAATCTTGCCAGTGTCATGTGATATATTAAAATAATTTTTTTTCGTCGTCATTTGTTTCGAAGAAAATGGTGGTAGTTTTCTTCAAAACTATTGAAAGATTGTCGTTAAAATCAGGATAACACATTATACACGTTCATTTTAAATCCACTTTGTTCTAAGACCATAAGTAATGTTGCTTAAAAAACCTCCGAGACTACACAACAGAACTCAAAATAACACTAGAAAAATAATTAAAACGAAAAAGCTATGTTGCTTCCCAAAATGACAGAAAACTAATCTATTCGTAAAAGTATTTCCAAGTGTACTTCAGACTTGTGAAAAACTAGTCGGATGTTTTATCTGACGAATAGCATTACATTTAAATGGTTAAACCTGCCCTTATCTAGAATAATATAGTAAATATAAGCTGAAATTCAGCTCGTAACAGAAATAGCATCAGAAAAATTGGTCTTGAACCTTATTTTTATTCCCCATCAGCAGACAGACAAAAATAATATGTAATATAAAGTGCGTTATACGCGTAGAAAAAAAAGCCATTTCTAAAGCCCTTGTTAAAATCACGATTCCATTTTCAAATTAGATTAATTCAAAATCGGAGCGTTGTTTTTGTTAGAAACTAGCGCCACCTGCATTGAGTTCACGTAATTATGTAAAGTTGATGTAAATCCGTCAACCCCTAGTCGCTTAAAGGAGGAATATAGGCACCGTCAAATTGAATATGAAAGCGCTTAGGAAACGGTAGGATTAATTTGAATTTTAAAATGACTTTACAAAGGGGGTGGGGCTTATGATTTAATTCAAAGTACTTGATTCTATAATGTTATCTGTAGCTAGTAAGGTAAGAACAGCGGCTGAATATAGAAGGCTCAAAATCGTTCGTTCTGGATATCTGTCGGGGACCCTTGATTATGTCCATTTGTAATTTGACTGAATAATATTTAAAACGCTTAGCCCCAGTTATCGAGCGTGACGATTATAGTGTTTTTTACCGCGTGAAGTTCCCGAGAGCTAAGAAAGTATTTAATGTCCAATATTACTACTATGATAAACACTTTAGTTCTAAAATAATTCCAGATTCTAAACTTCAGCCTCGAGAAAAAATAGCACTGACTTTGCTTATATTGCTAAGGAGGCTCTACTTCTTCTTTATGTTGTATCGTCTGTCATCTCTGACAATCACAGCATCAATTGAAAAAAAAAACACAGCCCATAGTTTACGCTATATAATTTTTTATAGTTTTGGCCAGTAAACATTAAAAAGGAGCCGCCTATGAATCGGAAAGCACTAAGCAGGTAAGTCCCATAGCCTTGGGATCGTTGTTCCAGCTGAGAGCACTGGTGGACTCCTCCTGTCGTGTCACTAGTTTCTTTCGAAACAGTGTGGTGAAAGGATTTTAAGTGCGCCTCAAGAGGCTCCTTTCAAGCACTTGACACATGTTATAGAATTTTTTAGGTTCTACGACATGCCTGCATCCTCCATCCTCCTCCTCCTCCTCCATGCAGGAGGAGGAGGAGACTGGTGGACTAGATGTAGCGGCCTCGCCTTCTGATAACCAGTTTTGAACCCATGTCCTTACATGGGTTCAAAACTGGTCATGCATCAATGAGTTTTTCTGTTCAAAAATGTATGTACACAGTGTCAGTACTCTCAAACGGTGAAGAAAAATATTGTAAGGAAACCGGTATATCATAGAACCTTGTTGTGCGGTAAAATCCTTTTTACCATACTGTTTTATCACAAGAAGAAGACCCGAGGCCCTTACCTGCAGCTGTTGCACACAAGAGCTAAAGTTATTCATAGTTGTGAAATTAGTTAAATTCCAGAGCAGGCTACAAATACAAGACTTTGGGAGGATGGTTAGAAAAAAAATCTCAGAACATTGACCAGTAAGAAGTGTTTAAATGAGAATTTCAGCAATAAATATTCAACACCACCTCAAATTATCAATCAAGGTGCAAAACAACACCAAGAAAATAATGATTTTAATATAAACTTGTAGTATCGAGTCATTGTAAAAAGAATCGAAAAAACCGAAAAAAAAGGGGTCCCAAATTACTTGAAATTACAGTCAATTTTAAGTAATTTCAGACACCTTTTTCTTCGCTCCATTGGTGGCACCTGTCACTTTAACATACAATATTGCCAGTGTCACGTTAAATAAATAAATACTTTTAGTTATGTCAATAGTAAAGTCAGCGCTTTGAAGAAAATGGTGACGGTTTTCTTCAGAATCTACGGAAAACTTTTTAATCAAATCGGGATACCACTTAATACACTTTCATTCCAACTACTCACTCGTACCTCTGACTACCCCCCTATAAACACCCTTAAAAATCTGGAATTAGTACTTGGTGCTAAGTGATTTGCCAATATAATCTGATATGTACCGTGCCTGGGGATCGTTGTGTTAACCTAACCTCAAATAATGTTAGTTGAAATTACACAGCAGAACTTAAACATTACAAAAGCAAATGAAATGAAAATGCTATGTCACTTCTCAAGATGACGGAAAACTAACCCTAGACCACTCTTAAGACTATTGATAGAAGTTCGTTTGACAGATGTCGCGTCGGGTGCTTGATAACGGTTTTACGGATGTCCAACTGTCAAACGTCTTGTCGCAACATGATGTTTGACAGTTAACCAGTTGGAACAAAGAATTATTGGTTTACTTATCTCTCGGTATCCGTGGGGGATATTCATGAGAACCTTGTTTAAAGATTGAGATATAACCTTATTTAATATATTATAATCACTTGCTTCACAGCTTAGTTAGTAGTAACTCCTTCTGCGCTGATTCTGCGATGTGGGAAGTTCGTGTTATTGATCTCCATATAAAACTCATATATGTTACGAGCATTGATGTTTGTATATTGTATAAAAATGACGAAGCGCTGGTTTGATGAGTCTGCCTAGTCCCAGTTTCTTCTAAAAGCAACTTTTTTAAATGTTTTTTTTTTTCCTTTATCTTTCTTTAACTTCATTGTTTAGTTTTTTATTTATTTAACAAATAAGCTCGTACATTTTGACATATTTAACGCCCCTTTAAACCTTTGTTAATCTAACAGAGCATGGTGAAATCAGGCCTTAGTCTCACTATGCGAAAACGTTTTAATGGGCAATAGCTTTCTAATGTTAATTACTACAAAGACTGTAAGTACTGTTTGTTTTCATAAGAAAAAAAAAACTAGATTATCATCACACTATACCAACAACTTAATATCTCCGTAATCAATAAAGTTTTTCATATTTTTCTTCCAGAAAACAGTTGTAAAGAACATCATTATTTTGATCCAGAATCCTTAAGAAAGCGGCTAAGACAAAGTAATTTTGGTGACATTTTGTTTTACTGAAACAAAGCCCGTCTTGGTACAACAATTATTTTCTGTTTCACGTGTGGAGTGCGTGCAAACAATTTGGCTTGGTTAAGGTTCGGTTTCGAAAGAGCGGGGGACGCTGTGCTCCAGTGTAACGGAAGACCAGCGTTATAGTAGTGCATCAAACACTATTATAGCTCAAAGCTGAGTGACGACCGATTTTGCGCTCCGGAACTTGAACGAATTGTACTTGGGTTAATACTAACCAATATTGTTCTTAGCATTTCACCTACTTTTTAGTGATTAGAGTGATAGTGATAAAGGTTTTTTTTATTTTGATTATTTTTTTTTATTGTAACTATATTTATGTTAAACCGTAGTTTAGTGATCTCCGTTGAAGAATTGAAGATGATATGACTCCATGATATTTTGATAAGCCGTAATAATAAATATTCCCTACAAGAACTGAACAAAGCTTGTGCAGTGTGAAAGATTTTATAAAGAATTCATACGTTGTGTGTGCTTACACAGAAGAACCAAATAGTTCATAAAAAAAAAACACTCACCTATTTAGCTGTTCACATTCTTTAGCAGTTACTGCATGTTGAGATACAAGTCTTTACGGCGCTGCAGCACAAAGCAGCTTCTTTTGTCTGTGCCGTCACCTTTGTCCCGTTTGTGTCCCGTAACACTCGGGACGACAAGTGGGACGTGAGATTTTAACAGCGAATAGTTAGTCAAATAAAATGAAATTGTGTAGAACAAAAGTTAGCTAGTTCGTGAAGTGGAATAATTTGATGTTTTTAAGCATAGAGAAACGCGGGAACCATACACGGAAAAATAGTCGAACCCCTCAGGTGAGATTTTAGTCAAAAGGATACTTTATCATATCTTACTCTTCTTTTTGTCGTATCACAAGTCCTTTCAAAACAGTGTGGTGAAATGATTTTAAGTGCATCTAATAGAAGGTCCTTTCGAGCACTTGACACATGGTTTAACAATATGCCAGTTTCCTCACGATGTTTTTCTTCACTGTTTGAGAGTACGGGCACTCTGCACACAAATTTTTAAACACTTTTCAATTCAATTTATTCCATTTTGATACAATTTGTACACTAAATTATAAATGACTAGCGGCCTGTCCCAGCTTCGCATGGGTGGTCATAATTTTTTTGAATATTTTAGGATAAACTTAGACCGTGGGTTCGAGCCTCGCGTCTACTTATTTCATACATTTGCACGCGCTTCTCCTTGAGTGAGTGAAATCGCACCCCGCGCGTGACCCGTGGACCCGTTAACATTTTTAATTTCGTCATATCTTTTGAATGGAATGTCCGATTTGAAAAATTTAAAAAGTAATCTATAGGTATTGAAACCGTCTTAATTATGAAATGATTTATTTGGATAAGGATTAATACCAAGGTACAAATAAAGACCCTTTTCTAGCGGAGGCATTTCAATTATTATTTTATAATAAAAGAACACTTATTGTGACATAACTATAATAGTTTTTGTTTTCCACCTTGGGTTACATTATTGAAGTTTTAGTAAGGATCCCTGATCTTTTTGAAAATATAATATAGCCTATGTTACTCAAGGATAATGTAGCATTCTAATGATGAAAGAATTTTTGAAATCGGATCAGTGGTTTTTGAGCCTATTCGTTACATACAAAAATACAAAAATACAAATGTTTCCTCTTTATAATATTAGTGTAGATTGAATATTAATATTCCTACTAAATTATAAATGCGAAATTTTTACTTTGGTACAATCAAATAATATTATCATTAAATTAAATTAGGTACATTTTAGTAAAGAAGTCCATAATAAATTGTCAGTGAATCAATAAAATTAGTAAGTCAATGTACAAGTTCAATTATTCAAAAAATCATTAACATTATAAAAACTTTTTTCTATTCTTTTTTCTATTTCATTATTTTTAAGCACCTTAAAGATCTTCTCCAAATTTGTCTATTAGTCACTGAAAGGTAAATAACCTTGCAACCAGAGGGACAGATTACAGGACTATAATATATGTATATAATTACAGGCAATAAGATCTATTTAAAACCAGAGGTCAATCAGTGACTAATTACGTTTAGGTATACATTATGTCAAAACAACGTATAGGTACAAATACAGCAACATTGGGTAGGTAACAACTAGGATTGGCTGTGTAGAACTGTCTGTGCTGTGTTCGACTGTGCATTACTACGTGCGACTAGAATAACTTAGTTTAAATATTTTTCAAGTGATAGATAAAAAAAACTTTCGCAAAATTTTCTCCGGTAATTTATGTGAACAGTCATTGTATCATTCAGATCTCTTAGTACAAAGTATTGACTCAAGATTTTTTTGAAGATGTCTTGTCTATTTCAAAATAAATTAACCACATTGAACAACATAGTTTAACTCATTAATTGCGAATAACCAATTGAGCTATGCTTAGAACCTAGCTAGATTATATCTGATGGCACAATAAACGCACAAATTAAGAACTATTATTACAGTACGTCAAAAAGTGCTAAAAGCATTACTTAAACCCCATGCTTCGTCAGTCGGGTAAAGCAAAAAGACCCACTTTGATGTTCAGGTTTCAGCTGAATTAGGATGCATTGATTGAAAGACAAAGGGTCCAATATCCCGGGCGTATCCGCCAAATTGAGTTATCCTTTACTGAATTGCTTCTGTCATTGAATTAGTATTAAAATGAATGGGGTCGGTTTTGGGGTGCCTTTTGATTCGCATCGGGTGGAGTGAGGCTGTGATTTTAGAAGTTGCTGTCTAGACAGGTTTTAGTTAAGCGTTAGTTTCAAATTTTTTGCTTGTTATTTCGTAAAAGACTTTAATTTTCTTACGCTAAAAAAACAAATTAGTATTCTAACAATAAAAGAGGTAAAAACATTTTTAAGGTCAACGGTTATATTGAAACGGTTATATTAAGGTCAACGGTTATAAAAATCCACGCACGTGGGGTGCGTGGATTTTTTATCAACAGTCAACCGCTTATATGATATAAATGCTATCAAATATTTACTCAGGCTACGCTATGATATAAACAGAACAGATGACATGACACTACAGGAGGTTGTGTTTGGACATGCTTCTGACTTACTTTACACATCGTCAATGATAACATACACTATTAAAGTCGCACAACGGGCTATAATGGGAGTTTTACGACGTTGTAGAATCAGGATTAAGAAACTTAGAATAACCAACGTCATCAATTAATTCGCGTTGAAGTGGCAATTAGGCCGGTCATTGCTCGAAGAAGCACAACCTTTGGCACAATCACAAATAGCGACCACAAACTGGAACACGAAGCATAAGACGCCCACCTGATGGTGTAGTAACTAGAAAACTAATATAAACAGCTAGATGATTATCATGCGTAGGAGCTTCAGTCGTGAGCTGATTATTTTGAATCATAAGCCGGTTCGGCACGTCTGTCAAAGCGAAATAGAAGTTGCCGAGCGAGCCGATCCAAAACGACTTGGAAGCGACTTACTGAAGTGGCATTGGATCGATTAGCGTTGGATCACGTAGAAGGCACAGCCGACATTGTACACCTCACTGCCTGGTTGGGATCAAGATGTAGATGGTAGCGATAGGTTCTTAAAGCTTTCTCAAGCTATGCATATGCTAAAGCGAATATTGATAGATGACACTTTATATTGAGTGTAATATTGAAGTCAGGTCATCGTCAGGTCAATCAGCAGCTATCAGATGATGAATAGCATGGAGTCTCCGTAGCTTTGTAGACAAAGCTACTATGGAGGAAATGCAGGTAGCTGGCTTGCTGACTAGAGACTACAGAAAGCGGGAACGTAAGAAGCCTAGTCAACCTGGTGCCGGGATGATTGCATGGAAGAAGAAATAAAATAGTAATCTTGGATTCATCATCATCATCTTCCTGCCCTTATCTCACGCTTAGTGGGGTCGGCACCACAGGTTTTCTTCTTCCACTCTCCTCTATCATTCGTCATCTCAGTGTTCACTCCTTTCTTACTCATATCATCTTTCACACAATCCATCCATCTTTTCTTTTCTTTTTCAATCTTGGATTCCAATGAGGAAATGAACATTAAGGCTCTTATTCATATTCCCTGCCATTTTATAGCGGCTTTAAAGAATATACTTGTCACTGTCACTTTCATGCCAACGAAAAGAGACAGCAACAGACTTATCGGTCTGATAAGCTAAGGGAGCGCTCAGCGACCAATAGGGTTATTGTTTACCACACAAAAACATATTCCAGGGTATGCCTTAAAGGTCATTTAGGCAAAACAATAGGCAACTTTATTGCTGCAAGCAATCTCTTTCAGGAAAACTTGTAGTGTACATCTAATCTACACTTAGTCTTATAAAAATATTAGGAACGAAACAACATTGAAAGGATTGCATTTACCTACCACTGAATGACCACTCAATTTTACTACAACTTATATCTTAGAAGCTTTTATACGTAAAAACAAAGCTATATTCGCGTTTTAATCAATTCGTACGACAAAAAAAAAACAATTATGTTTATAATACTAACTCAAAACAATTCAATTGAAAGTTTTTCCCTTGTTATGGAGACACAAAAAAAATTACTTATAGGTAATTAATTATGCGTTTTTTTCCATCGAGCCTAATTATATAAGCCATAATTTATTCGTGTTTTACGTCAAGGTAAAGTAAGCAGACAAACGAGTTTGAAGATAAAAAGAATATCCCAGTATTCTTTTTGTCTTCAAACAGCCAACTTAGTATATAGGCGCGTGTACTTTGAAAAAAGTGAACATAACACTAAAAGGAAGTTGCAATAGGAATTGCTTGGGCTAGATGGCACATATCCCCCACATCCTACGGGGGGAATGCATAAAGCTTTTTTCCTAGCGTCAAAGAAAAATATGGGTCAGAGATCTATTAATATTAATTTATCAATTTTGATATAATAAACCTTAAATTTGTAAAAAACTGAAGTTGGTTCGGGGAGACTAAAGTCATAAAGCTGTTTATTATTTTGAAATACTTTTCTTCTATTATAACCTCAATCATGTTATTCTTAGACCACACATCAAACCAGCACTATCGAAACACAAAACCTCAGGGAATTTCTAATCTTCGCCTATTCTGAATCAATACGTCTGCGACACCTTTGATTGTATTACAACCTTTGAGCAATCTGAGAAGCTCAGCTTTTACTGAAACATTTTAGTTTTTCTGCCTCCAAGCAGCGTTGCTGTGTTTCGGTTTGAAGAGTGTAGTTGCCGGTGAAATAACAGACACATGAGGCTTATCTTCTGTATACCTCAAATTGATGGACGCATGGCTGTGCATCTTAGGGTACGTTCCTATCAAGCGTGACTTACGATGCAATTCTTTGTTATAGGTGATGGTTACCACTTATCATCAGGTAAGTTCCAAGGTTAATGTTAAGGTTTTAAGGCGAGTGGTACAAAAAGCAAAAAGTGTACCTAAACTTTAAGAGAGAAAATATCTGTTGTGTCAACCCCCACATGAAATAAGATTAGAGCAGGAATATGACGATGAAGTGGGAACTTTAAGACAACTATAATTAAAATGTACGTAAGCGTGCTATATTCAATCTCACCTGATGATAAGTGATAATGGTTGACGCATTATCACTTATCACCAGGTGAGATTGAGTTAAAACGCAAGATCGTAATTTGTAAAAATAGTATGTTTAGGAACTTAGGTTGTTTTAGATCTTGAACGTTGCTTAAAACCCAGTACTTTGTATATCGTTTTTGAAAATGTAATTGAACTTTTTATCTATGTACCGGCGAACAATGCTGCTAACGGCTGCTAGTAGTGGCATTATATTAAAATAAACATCACCAATTTTTTCTTATATTTCATGTTTTATCTTCAAAAGAGGCAATTTTAATCAACGTCAAAAACGAGCAAAGTAATTTTTAATATCAACAAACCTTTGACTGAGATACCATACAAAATGCTTTCATTTTGCGAATAACTTTCTTTCGCGTTTTCTTACAAATTGAAACATTATTGCGCTCAAAGAAGACGTGAGATCTCAAAGCTTTTATTTTTTTGAAAATCGGTGCACGTCATTTTATTGTACATCTTATTGCAAAGAGTCTGGAGTCTCATCGTATTATAAAAATAGTAGAGCTATTTATGTGTGGCGCGTCCGGAAAAGGACCTACTACCACCATGTCTATTTCTACCACCACGTTGCAGTTTGAAGGGTGTGGTTGCCGGTGATATTACAGACATATTAGGCTTAGGGCCGGTATCACCAAACTTTGTTAGATTAACAAAAGATTAAAGGGCCGTTAAATATGTCAAAATGTACGCCTTTGACAGTTAAAGTTAGATTTAACGGTCTGTTAATCCTTGATTAGTTACTAACAGAGCATGGTGAAATCTAACCTTAACATCGCAATTTTAATGGCGTTTTAGGCATCGTACCAACGTCTTTGGTTTAGTTTTGGCGTTAAAAAAATCTCAGTAAACTTAACATTTAAATTACCTAGATTTAACTTTGTTTTTTTTTTAATTTAAAATTCGACTTAATCACGCTTTGACCGAAATATTGACTATTTTTAATTAATTATTCCTTAATATATTAACTTTGACATACATTCCCAATACCTGAAAATAAATATTTTTTTTGTGCCAACTAATAATAGATAATACCTACCTAAAGGTTTTTACCTGTCTACCAACTATACGCATAATATTTTAAAACTACGGCCTGCCTCCACGTTGACATACCCTATGCAGGGTCCATGTGATACTAACTAACACCTAACAACTATGTATGTATCTAAAATAAACCATGTGTAAGCAATATATGTATTGAGTATGAGTAGTGTAATCTATGTACCTACACAACTTTTCGTAGGCGTCACAATACGCCACGTATCAGATATACAGGAAATACGTCACCTGTACGGCCGTAGGGCCAATAAAATAACGGTCGCCGTGTCTTAGGAATTCTTTAAAGGTGGATTTGGATTTGGAGCTTTTAGGAAAAAAGTGATTGAATTGCAGCATTGATACTCGAATAAACAAGGTTTAAGAAAGACACATTACCCTAACTAAAGTCTTGCTGAATTTTTAAAGATTCGGTTTTAAGCAAAAATATTTGGAATGAAAACCTGTGAGCGACTAACTAACTAACACACTGTTTCAAAAGAAATATTGTATGTCACTAGTTCAATTTAAAAAGCGTAATAGTTGTGTATTCAATTCCCAAGGCCGGACCTTTGCATATGCATAATCAACAAATTTTATAACATTTACTCTAGCAGTTGTAAACCAAAATTGATTTATCGATCTTTATAAAACCAGTTTATTGCTCATTGAATGGATTTACTAAAATAATGATATCCATGTTTAGCTTACGTAAGTGATATTCCTCTCCCACTCAGAATAATCAAACGAAAACCCTGAAAAAATAACGTTTGAATTCTAGTATCAATTCACTTTAGTTGTATTCATTATAATCATCATCAACCTGAAAACTTCAACTAAATTAAAAAGACTTGATTCCAAGTGTGGAAGTACTAAGTACTTACAATAATACACACACTTGTTAATATACTGTTAGCAATATATTAACAGTATAAGATGGTGACCAACCGATACAAATAATACACTAAATTGCGAACATTCTACGTACATCTACGAGCACGCTATGTTTCCATCATCAGTTGCTTACAAGATATATTGTAAACAAAAGTCTATACGCGTTGCTAGGAAATGCTACGCGTAGCTATAAACATGCTACGCGTAGCTACGAACATGCTACGCGTAGCTACGAACATACTACGCGTGGCTTTTGGACGGATATTTACAGCCAAATCCTTACTTTACGTTTAGTATTTACTTAAAATAATCATTCGTGGCGTAGCTTCTTAGTTATTCGTAATAAGCACCACGTCTTGTTCTGCCGCCAAGCAGTGTTGCTGTGTTTTGGTTTGAAAAGTGTGGTTGCCGGCGAAAGTACAGGCACATGAGGCTTAACATCTGAATGTCTCAAGTTGATGGACGCAGGGCAGTGCATCGTAGGGCACGTTCCTTTCGAGCGTAGCTTACGAGGCAATGCTTTGTTTTAGGTGATGGCTACCACTAAACATCAGGTGGGCCATCTGCTTGTTCCATCAACAACATGTATAAAAAAAAACTGAGTTGATCAAAGTTCTACGGAGTCGCCATTTGGATTATATCTGCGCTTCCGTACTTTAAGGTAAGGCATGATGGAGATAGTGGGTCGGTCAGTGGGTTCGGGAGGCAGTGGGTTCAGGAAACATACTCAAAGTTCAGTTTGACGAAAAATTTTCTGCACAATGCCAGTACTCTCAAACAGTGAAGGAAAACATGGTGAGGAAACAGGCATGTTGTAGAACCTAAAAAGTTCTATAACGTGTTAAGTGCTCAAAAGGCCTCTTGAGGCGCACTTAAAATCCTTTCACCACACTGTTTCGAAAGAAACTAGTGACACGACAAGAGAGAGTGAGTTTAACGAATTTATCTCAACAGCTTTACATTTACTAGTTAATATAATCATTTTCGATAACCGCGCCCCCTAGCGGTCGGAGTGCACCGCTCGAATACAGATAAAAGCCCCTAATTTGCAAATTGGAATTAGATTTGCTAATTAGCATGCGGCGCGTGCTCTAATTTAAAAGTGATTTCGGTGGATTTCGGATAAGATGAAAATCACTGTCAAATAAGCCTACTGCTTCTTCTTGTCGTGTCACTAGTTTTTTCGAAACATTGTGGTGAAAGGATGTTTAGTGCACCGCACCAACGAGGCTCATTTTGGGCACTCGACACATGTTTTAGAACATAGTAGATTATACGACATGCTGGTTTCCTCGCGATGTTTTCCTTCACCGTTTGAGAGTACTGGCACTGTTCACATACATTTTAGCACAGAAAAATTCATTGGTGCACGACCGGTTTTGAACCCACGACCTTAGGATCGGAAGGCCGGGCCACTACCAATAAACCACCAGTGCTCTATAAGCCTACAAGCTATATACTATAAGTAAGTAAGTAGGTATGAGCTAGTAGTATAAATAGTGCTGACTCTGGTAAAGGCAATTTTAGGTTGTCAATGGCTCTGGAGCAGGACAGGTTTTTTTCATTCTTCTTGCTCATGAAAGCAGATGGCCCACATTTTATACTAAGCTCAACCAAAAATCATCCAGGCAATGCGTTATTTGACAAAATTAATCAACAAAACACAGGTACGGCAGGCCGCTATTTTTCACAATTATAATCTCTTCAATTTATTAGGCAAAGAGCTAATAAACAGACGCCACTCCATTAATCGCCAACATTGTTTAGGGTGAAATATTTCAGTGTTTCCTACCCTTTCACGCCCTGTGTCACTTAAACAAACAATGGACTTGGTTGTTAGTTGTAGATAAACAAACTCATAATGTAATTAATAATAATTTAAAATGATCTTACATATTATTATTCATAAAAAGAGGGATAGTCAGAGGTACCTCCAAATTTAAAATTTGGTCCATACCCATATTTAGAATCTAGAGTTGGGACTTGGTACTAAGAGATTTGTGGGGATAGCTACCGTGCCTGGACATTGAAGTCGTGAAGCTGTTTCAATTTCATATAAAAACTATAGAGCATGAGATAACTTGCAATTATAATAAAGATATCAAATGTAAAAGCATGAATAAACTAATATAAATTATAAAAGAAAACAATAGAATACAAAATATATAACATTCAAATATTATAAAGTTATAAAATATACTCAACTATACTCGCAACAATAATAAAAATTACAAATAAAATCTTAAAATTTAGTACGAACACTGCAAAATGTTTTTGTTACGAAAACTTGTTTGTCGTTTTAATACAATTTTATTTTTCCGTAAGCGTGAACGTTCTCACAGAAAAGAGTACATGTCTAGACACACTGATTTCTTTACTATTCTGATGGTTATTGCATATGTATGTACCAATATCATGCCTTTTCCTATCATATTATTGATGTTGAATATGTTTATGTGTATTTATGTATGTATATGTTTTATACAAGGTGTTCCAAAATTTGTGTATACAAACTTCAGGGGGCTAAAGTACCCATCAATATGAATAACTTTTTCTAAGGAGCCATCACTGTGAACGCGAAAAAAAAAACAGCTGTTTCATACAAAAGTTCAATACCTACCTGGCTAAAATGTATTAAACAGCTGTTTTTTTTTCGCGTTCACAGTGATGGTTCTTTAGAAAAAGTTATTTATATTGATGGGTACTTTAGCCCCCTGAAGTTTATATACACAATTTTTGGAACACCTTGCATATATGTTTATGTAGTTTTCTACGTAGTTCATTCATTCATACCATAATTAGTTTTTTACATATATATTTTGGGAATAAAATTAGTGTAGGTGACACCGCCATTTGATATTATTAAAATCCTGTCTATCCAAAGGTTGTCTGGAAGAGATCGAGATCGCTCATAGCAATAAGACAGCCCATTGAACTTCGCTGTAGTTTAAATTTATTCTTAAATGTTATGTTATTTTCTTGAGTTTTCTATCTATTCGTCATAATATTTTAGTATTTCTTATATTGTTATTTAGTTTTAACATTGTTTTAATCTTAGAGCCTTCCTCTAATATTAAACTTTAGCAAAACTCTAAGACACTGCAAATGTTTTATCTGAAGAAGAACCAGTCATCTCGTTTTGTTTTAGTGAATAATGAACTGTAATGGTCTTGCTTTAAGATCCAACATCGTTGTAGATACATTTCATATATTGGAGTGAAATCGAATCTAGCAACTGTTGTTTCATCTGTATTTGTAAAGGGTAAATGGGATTCGTTGGGGAAATTGCATCGTGGTGGATCATTGGGGTAATTAATTCGTTTGAATTATTAGGCCGTACAATTTCTAGAACAACAAATAAAATGTCTTTGTTGAATAATTGTAGCTAGCTTCAGTTTGCCTTTATTTTAAATCTATTTACAGTTGAAATGGGACTTTGTACTCTCTGGAGGTCATCATCATCATCATTTACCAGCTCGAAAAAGACCTGATTTGAAGTAGACCTTTGCCCAACAGGAGAACCAGAATATTCATGCTTGAAAACGTTATTGGCTTCTTTTTATCAAAGATCTTAGGCAAACAAATGTGCAAACCTAGTTAAATAAAATCTTCAGCCATTTATAACTCTTCTCCATCAGGTGCGCAAAAAAATGCAAGAAAGTATCACTAACTGCTTATTACGTCCGGGCGGTCCGCGCTCGTAAAAACGCCATAAATACGATTTAAATTGTTGCATCGCGTTGAAAACTGACATAATTGCCGCGTCCGTTGTACGGAATATGGCGTTGCTTACAGATGAACAGCTAGGGCTTAATCTTTGTGCTATTTGTATGAATAGTTCTAAGTTTTATATTAATGTCTTTTTTTTTTATTTACAAAAAAGTATTAAATTAGCTATCTGGTTCCCATAGTACAAGCTTTGGCTTAGTTTGAGGCGAGATAGTGTTCTGTGGAATGACCACCAATATTTATTTATGAGTAGTAGAGGGAAGTACTACCATGCCTATTCATGTTATAATAATAAAAATCATCATCCTATAGAAATCCACTGCTGGACATAGGCCTCCCCTAAATATTTCCAGGAAAAACGATTCTGAGCCCTCTCCATCTATGGACTTCGTGCGATCTTCTTAGTAATATTATTAGTAGTTTCAAATAGCTTTTTTTAAAGTTACCCATCTGCGATAACAATGAGCTGTAATATTGTCGTTTCGTAATTATGAAGATAATACTGAACGGATGGCTCTAGGGACTAACGGCCGTTACAATTAGCTAATGTTTATCTGCATTATTTTTACCATTCTTGTAATTAGCGCTGTTTTTACCTGGCGTTGTCAAATTTACAAACAGGTAAAGTTATTTTATTTGAGAATGTAGAATGGTAGAATTGTATGGTAGAATGGTAGAATTCTAACATATTATAAAGTGTGCCAAATGTATCAGACAGACATATTTATGATTACCCCTTTAGTGGACATGATATGATATAAACTAGTGGTAACACACGGTTTGGCTTATGTGATAGCTGTGATTGCTAATATCAATTATTTAAGGCATTTTCCTTTTTTGGAATGGTGTATATTTTATAACATATAATTTTTTAGATTATGTAACTTAAATGTTAATACAGGTTTTAAACTACACTACAGAGTTAGTAGTGTGAGTGGGCAGTGAATCGTAGGGCACGTTTTTATCGTGACTTACGAGGCAATGCTTTGATAAGAGTGATGGTTACCACTTAACATCAGGTAGGCCATTTGCTTGTCCCATCAGCTTTTTGTATAAAAAAATACACGTTTTCATTTTTATCCAAATCAAATCAAATCAAATCAAAATATGTTTATTTGGGAAACAAAAATACCAGTAACTTAAAGTCGGGAACGATGATATCTGCAGAAGTATTAAACTGTGTCGCAGATACCCTCCTCCAGTACAGTGGAAATACTAATAATAAAATATAAACGAGAAAGTAAGTACATTATTAAAAGTAACAAGAAGTAAGTAATATCAAAAATTAACATTAACAGTAGATGCTAAATGAAGTTTAAGCTAAGTAGGTTATCTAGCTGTGAAACTGTATAAAATATGTTAGGATAGTGAATTATTCGTGTGCAATAGGGTGTGTTTGTGAGTTCGTGTGTGTGAGTGTGAGTGTGGTATTAATTATGTGATTTCCGTGTGGATAAGGGGGTATGAAAATAATTATGTTTGTGTCAATGAGTGTTGTGCGAGTATGTGGGAGACTCTTCTGCTAAATCCAGTCTCTTGAGAGTCTGGGCTAGCAGTTGAGATGGCGATTACTATTTGTGATGTGTGAGTGTTTGTGTGCAAGGGTATGAGAGACAAAGAATGGATAATAGGGTGTTATGTAGATGCGTGGAGGGTTGAAGAACGGTGAGTACACAAACAATCAGTCCAACGGCGAGGGCGTGATTGAGCCACATACTTCCATACATCCAAACATCGTATCTTTCGCATTAATTATATGCTAAGGAATTTGGATAAATACTTTGAAGATACGAATAATCTTGAACAAACACTTAGTTCAGTCTTGGTACATTTACTAACTACTATAAAAAGGGCATGTGCCAATGTAAAGAATCCGCTAGTTCCAAAATAAATGTATACATACAAATAAAAAATGTAATTACCATATTTTTTCTACAAAATACAATTTCATTTATACATTTCTCTCTGTTATAATAATAAACATTATTATATAAATATCTCCCCGTCGTATACGTACGGGAACAATGCAAGTTGTAATATGAAACATTCATGGCGAATTCGCTTCGATTCCCACTGAAAGGGCCCGCGGGCCGAATACATGAGCTGTATTACATTAGCACAGGTACATTACATGGACATTGCAATAACAAAGCAGTTGTTCAAGTCAGCCCTGACTGCTCAGTTGTTAGAAGCTATGCCTTCTGCGCTGTAGGCCGTGGATTTGATCCATACCGAGATCAAACATTTATTTTGTGTCATGAATATAGATATTTGTTCTATAGTCATTAAGTTGTAGTTTTAATTTAAGAGTAGTAGATAGAGCTCTTTGTGAAGGGCTCGTCCGGGGAAGTACTACCATCACGCCTTTTTCCGCCGCCAAGCAGCAACGCTGTGTTTCGGTTTGAAGAGTGTGATTGCCGGTGTAATTACAGGCACATGAGGCTTAACATCTGTATGCCTCAAGTTGATGGACGCAGGGCAGTGCATCGTTGGGCATGTTCCTATCGTGTGTGACTTACGAGGCAATGCTTTGTTATAGGTGATGGTTACCACTTAAAATCAGGTGGGCCATCTGCTTGTTCCATGAGCTAGTTGTATAAAAAAAAGTCATCTGGTCGTGTCACTAGTTGCATTTGAAAAAGTGTGGTGAAAGGATTTAAAGTGCGTCTCAAAGAGGCTCCTTTCGAGCATTATTATTTTTTAATGGGTTTCGATTGAAAAGCATCATTATCATTAACACCCTTTTGTATATTTTTAGTTTTTAATATAAAGTCAAAATCTAATAGACGAGTAGAATTGAGCTACTGTATCATACTTTACTATTCCACAAAGGTCTAACTCAGCAGCAGAAATGAAAACGAGGGGCATATATGCTGCTCTTGGGTAGCTGGCCTTGGCAACAGCCCTTCTGCCTACCCTTAAAGATTTTATGATGTGTTAGGTTTGAGCAAGGTAACTGCTGGTCACCCATCTTTACGACGGATGATCCTAAACTTAGAATATTTTATTACAAAAAGCCTTAGAATATGTTTTTAATAAAATGAGGCTTACCACCATAAACTCCCGCGGCAGATATTATTATTATATTAAACAAACGTTTTCAACCCTTTTTACACCCTTAGGGGTTGAATTTCCAAAAATCCTTTCTTAGTACACCTCTACGCCATAAGATCTATGTACTCCTAAAATTTCAAGTCTCTAGGACCAGCGGTTTAGGCTGTACGTTGTCTATATGTCAGTCAGTCAGGACTTTGATTCTTATAGTAGTAGAGATAAGTATTAAATCAGCTATACCATATTACAAGCTTTGCTTAGTTTGGAGCTAGATAGTGCTGTGTGGAAATTCCACCAATATTTATATATACTTTTAAGCGAGCGTGCGGACCACCTGATGGATAGCGGTCACAGTAACCTATGGACGCTTGAAAAGACAATATATTTGACACATAACCATATTGCACAGTGTATTGTATTCCTTCTTTACCTAAGCAATTCAAAAAAAATATATAATAAAATAATTCATTCATTACATAGGTATATTAACGATTCCAATTTGATTTTGAATTCCCAATTCAAACATTAGGTATCTGAATTAGATATGCTATGATTCCAAGTATCGCGAGGAAACGTCAGCGTTGATTAGGGTGCAAATTTGTGGATCAAGCTACATATCATCGCATTCTTCAGTAATTTAGCTCTTACTGGGAAGCTATTGTCAGTCAATTTGAAGGGTGAATTTTTCATCTAATTTTCGGGTGCCAATAATGTACAACCAAGGATTGTACAGCCGAGGAAAACACAGCCCGGAATTGATGTACAATTTGGTCGCGAAATCCATGGCTGTGTAATCCAAGGCTGTACATTCCAAGCCGTACAAATTCAGCACACCTTTGGAAAGCACGACCCGATAAAACGCAGCCAAAATTTTGATGCCAAAACTTAGGCTTTGTTTACACTCGTCAATTACTTACTCACTCACTTGTTGATCCGACTCGGATTGGTTAGGTTATGTTAAAACATAAATTACGCACGAGGCGAGCGAGCAAAGCGAGCGTGCCGCGGCAGCGGCCGCCGAAGTGCCAGAATTTTTTTTTTTTCTATCTCTGAATAATTCTCTTATTTTATATAATTTTTAATCTGTGCTACTTGCCTATACTTACTGTGTAGTGCATCTAAACAGAGCATAGGCTTTCGACCAATCAGAGCATGGTCACAGAATCCATGGTCGTGCAATCCTGGCTGTACAATCCCGACTGTGCTGGGAAAGCACATCCTGGAAAACACGGCCCGGATTTCATGTACATTTTGTACATGGAATCCGGGCCGTGTTTTCCAGGCTGTGCTTTCCGGGTTGTACATTTTCGGGCTGTGTAATACTTGGTCGTAAATTAACCGGACCCTAATTTTCAACCTTGTCATGACCAGAAGATCACCTTCATATGTGACAAAAGAGTAATTTTCTTGATAAGAATGATTATACCACCTCCATATGTGATAGTAAAATAGTAATAATATAATACATAATTATGTTGCGTTACTCTGAGATTGGCAATTTATTATTTATAATATTTATTTTATTAATATTAACCTTTTAGGAACAAAATATTTACTAACCCAACATACATAGAAATAATAGGTACAGTACAAAGAAAATAACAAAAAATACATATTTATACATATATTGAAACTAAAAGAAAAATACACTGTGCTGTGTGGTACAATAAATGGGTAATAAATTGTTGCCTTTCCTTCTAGGCTTTGGCCGCGTGGAACTGGCACCTAGATTCACCTAATCTTAAGACGTTTCAAAGTGATCCTTGTGATTCAACTGAATAAATACCCCTTGACTTTGACTTTCACAACTGGTAGTCACGTGCCTATGTATTCAGGGCGGAGTGCTTAGGTTGTTTTGATATGTAGTCTCACCCTCCCAAGGGAGGTTAATAATAATTACAATACAAATAATGATACCGTTTGTAATTACAGTGTAACTTGCGAGATAATTAACTTATTGGCTGGTTACTTAGCGTTACGCGATTACAAGGCTGAGATTGCCTTTGTCTGTGATGTAATTACAATCACAATCGTTGTATTTTATGTGATACTAAGTTTTTATTATATTTCTCACCTTCTTGCAAAGTATGTTTTAAATAAATTATTATTGTATTGCATAGGTCATTTTACTTACAGGTTATAATTGCTCATAGGTCGTCTCGCTTCTTCTTCTTGTCATGTCACTAGTTTTTTTTCAGAACAGTAGTAACAGTGGCAATTAATTTATAACATGGGTTCCAGAGAATCGTTACGAAATAAGTTTAAATGTATTCTGTTTATTACGTGTTATTACGTGTTATTTATCATGCATTGCATGTAGTTGTTAGTTTTTAATATAGTATGTATTATTTTTTCATTTGAATGCTAAGTTTTATGTAGATATATATTTTATGTTTTTTACCCGTGGTGTTACCCGCTCAAGGCCTGGCAGAATACCACTGCTGCACTGTTACCTGTAAAATGGGTATCAGTGCAGCAAATACTGAGTCAGGTACCTATTATTTACCTTTATTACACCAAACAGTACAGTATTTTTCAATTAGTTTTAGTTTTATTTTTTTATTTTATTGATTGTGATAAATGTATTTTTTGCACTGTACCTATTACCGACCTTATTTAGCGTTTATATTTTTTTTGGGTTAATAAATAAGTTTTCTTTCTTTCTATACAATGTAGGTACTAGGTACTTAATTTCAGGAAAAAAAATAATATTCTTTATTCAATTTACCACGAAAATATTCGTGGCTATTATTAGGATAAGCTTTCCAACAATACACTCAAGTGGTGGGTAAGCGTAATACCACTGTCATGTCCTTAAACTCCAAGTACTGCCTTATTTAGGGTCAGCCCTTACAACAATGTTCACAAGCATTTTAAAACACAACAAAATTACAAACGAATTGAATTACCGAACAGAGGAGACTCATAGTTCTTAAGGCTCAACTCTTATGGTGTGACTTTTAAATAATATTCGCCTTTTGTTGTTATTATTTATCAGACAAAAAACGGAATTAAGACCAACTTGGATGTAAATGGTCACCGTCGCCTATTAAATCATCATCGTCACCAGTATATGAGGTGTTGTGGTTGTATATGTATAGAATATAAATATCACTTCAATAATTAAAAAAAAAATACAATGAATAAAAGTATTTATAAAAGGTACAAAATACACATGAAACTATTGAGCTATCTGCAGATCGTTGCGAACGATCTAGAGATAGCTCAACTGATGCAAATCAGTGCAAATTAGAATCGTCCCTAAGACACTGGATAATGTGATAAGTGGTTGTTACAAATAAACTTTTATTATTTTCTACTATACACGTACTTTGTCATATAACTATACTCGTAATGCGTAGCCACGTGGACGCAAGCGAATATATTTTTCGATATTATGCACAAGATAGTCATGTCAAAATGCGATGATATACAGATACGTAGGGTCAACCCCATTCGTAATTTATAATAGAATCCCGATCACTTCGCATTTGACCTTTGGGCTCAAGAAAAATAAATTCAATTTTCTGTATTTTTTTTTGTTTACGTCTGGTATTGTATAATCTGGTTTTGGGATAGCTTTCAAATTAACGATTCTGAATTAATTTGACTCTTAAAATAAGGCGCACCGTTGTCAAAATTATGATTTGATGATATAGCCCAAGTAAGATTGGAGGAACGATATTAGTGTAAACTCAAAAGGATTTATTCAATTAAATCGCAGGAATCACTTAGTCTTAAAGCTAGTTGAATCTGGGTGCCAGTTCCACACGACCGACCTAGAAAAACTAACAACAAACTTACAGATTGTTTCCTATTGTTCTTTTGTATGATCCTTGTTTGAAATTAATATTATAATAATGTGGTGGTAAAAAACTCCAGTGTGCTGCCATGTAGTGCTTTCAAAAGTGGTCGGTGGGGAAAAGGGATGATTGGAGAGATTATTACCCAGAAGAAAGACGTAATTGGTCGAAAAATAATAATATTAGCGGATACGTATAACAGCATAACCACCACGCGTTTTTCTGCCGCCAAGCAGCGTTGCTGTGTCGGTTTAGAGTATGGTTGCCGGTGTAATTATAGGCACATGAGGCTTAAGGCTTAAGGCCTCAAGTTGATGGACGCAGGGCAGTGATGCATCGTAGGGCACGTTCCTATTGTGCGTGACTTACGAGGTAATGCTTTGTTATCGGTGGTGGTTACCACTTAACATCAGGTGGGCCATCTGCTTGTTCCATAAGCGAGTTGTATAAAAAATAAATATATGTATAACAAAAATATTTCAATACAAATATTACGGAATAGTTTGTTCCCGATAATAATTGAACCCACGGCCAGCGCAAAAGGTAGAGCTACAACCAACTGAGCTGTGAGAGCTGTGATAGTAAGCTGTACTACAAGCACACCCACACCTTGTTAACTAATTTGAAAAGGTAATCTTATTTATAAAATCCTACAAAAACAAACTTTTTAGACTGGTTTAAAGTTAATATAGGAAAATTCAATTAAATAAGGTTTTCGTGTCCGCCTCTCAACAGGATAAAATAAGCAAAAATAAATTTCATTTCCGTTTTGATTACGAAAGAACTTTATTTTGGGATAATCAATTTACGTTAAATACGTTAAATAATTAAGTGTATTTTCAACGTTGAACCACACTCTCATCTGATATTAAGTAATGAATTTAACCTTCATTCAGGTGAGTCTTATCACATAAGGTATACCTGATTTGGATGAATATGAATCTCTTGTTCAACCTTGGTAATGTTCTCTGAAACTTGGTTGTTTGCGTTTCTTCATAACTTCATTTTTTGATTTTAAATCTCTCAAAATGTTGAAATGTACGAAAGGGAACCACATTAGCGGTAGTCTGCGTCTTAACTCAGTAGATTAAGATCGACCATGTGAGTGTCACAACGATAGCTTCACTTATACACTACAGAGTGCCCAAGAAGTTGATGTCAATGCGTGAATGGACATCTTTCCGTATGCTTAAAAAATATTTGTAGTAATGCCAGTTAAAAAGACCATCACAGGATGTAGATTTTTTCAATTTTTATAAAATTAAATATGATTTTTTAAATAAATTATAAAGATTTTTTTTATATTTTTTAATAACTTTCATGACTTTTAAGTGTAGTAGACGTCTACGCGTCTTTGTGAAGAGCTCGTGCTGGGTAAAACTACCACCGTACCTTTTTCTGCCGCCAAGCAGTGTTGCTGTGTTTCAGTTGCTGGTGAAATTACAGGTACATGAGGCTTAACATCTGTATGCCTCAAGCTGATGGACGCAAGGCTGTGCATCGTAGGGCACGATCCTACCGTGCCTGACTTACGAGGCAATATTTTGTGATGGTTACTACAATCATCTGCGTGTTCATTAGCAATAAAAAAACACTTGGTTTGACGTCAACTTCTGGGACACCGTGTATAATGGTATGCAAAGCGAGGCGTGCGTACCGCTGCGCCATCGGAGCTCTGCCCCCAGTTTATTTTCCTTTCATCGAGCCGCCGACGTGACTGGCGTGGGAGAGCGCAGAACTTGTGAAATTGGAAATTGCCGATATTACATTATGGGAACGACATTTTTTGGGTTCGGTTACCATTTTGCTAAAGGGTTCTAAAGGTAAATGGAAATAAGTGTTACTGTGCGAGTTACACTGTTATTCTGAGACGTGTTCGGAGAGTCGGGCTTCGAATCAAAGGGTTTTTACTAAATACAATCACACGATCACTTTGAAGCGTTTTTTAGACTAAGAATTTGTTTATAAGTACTAAGTAAGCAAACAAGCCCACCTGACGGAAAGCGGTTACCGTAGCCTACGGACGCTGCATCTGAGGCAACTTTTTACTCGAGCCCCTATTTACAGAATGCTATAAACCTGGGACAGTATTCAAACCCGTGACCCTAGGATCGAAAGGTGGGGTTGGTACCAGACCACCATCATCAGCTTTAAAATATATGTTTAAAATAATCTGATGTCTGAGTTAGTCAACTAAGAGGTACATTTGGCACCAATACCCACATTCAAGGATCGTTTTATTTATTATTGAATGGCTATTTGGTATGTTTTATCTATTACAGAGCTTTTTTATCTGTGACAGATACGGACGTATAAAATTCCCATCAAACATCAATAAAACCGAAATTGAAAGTATACCCTTTGTTCCTTAGAAAAGACAGATTAAATTCTACAACCACTTCTCTAGCGTGCACATGGAAACAAACCCTAGTTGCTACTTTATAGGGTTGATTTTTCAGTAGTTCCATGGTAGTTTAGGTGAAACGAAGGTTACCTTGCTTGAATATAGCTCTTATGGCATTGTAATAAGATTGGGTGAGAGTTCGTTTGTGTGGTTTCTGGGTATTTTTGGTATATTTTAAGGCTAACCCACACGTCCCACACGACTCAACTTTAACCGTTTTAACATTCCGAAGTAATTTATATACATGAGTTTAAGGATTAAACTAAAGTTTTTTTTATTTGAGTTCCACTTTAGCTTTTGTGACTGTAAAATTTTCACAATAGAAAACATAAATTTAATGAAATAAATATATAGTAATCTTATGTAAGTAAATCAAATGTAGACTTGAGTGTGCACCCTTCACTGCATCTGCAAACTCTGCATACTCTGCAAATTCTGTAACGTGAAAAAAGGTGTATTAGACACAACAAAAATACCACAAAAAATATAAAATACTTAACAAGACTTCGACCCGTGTTTCGCCTCTCTACGAAGCATCTTCAGGAAGATTGACTTGCTGTGCACTGAAATTAAGACAATAAACACATTAGGTTTTATTCGTCAACCCTGTAACGAATGACGTCACCTTGACGTGTTTTCTGCTCGGCGCTCGACGAGACAACCGAGAGAGGGTTGACGAATAAAACCTAATGTGTTTATTGTCTTAATTTCAGTGCACAGCAAGTCAATCTTAGTACTATAGAGGTATATTTATTTCATTAAATTTATGTTTAACAATGGAACTCCGCAAAGTCACGCCTGAATCAGTTAATTTTCACAATAGATTTTATTTTTTGAAACTTTCAGTAAAATTGCCTTAACCTTTTTAGCTTTGACTTTGCACTAAAATATTTTTAAAGTTTTTATAACATCTATGTGATTAGGCACAAAAGATGACTGATACACAAAAACTTGAGAAAACCCAAAAACAAAACGTATCAAAGAGAATTTTATAAATTTATTAAATAAAATGAATTTTTATATTGATTTTTGCAGCTTTAATTTGCTATCTTATCATATATACATAAATGTAGTTTTAAAGCTACCTAAATTAAAATGTGCAGTAAGCATCAGAGGTAAGCAATTTTTTTTTAAATGTGTAATCGTTGACTTGGCTCTTAAAACAATTTTTCATATATTGTAAATTCTTCTACAAATTTAATGATGTAACCATCACTTTGTATTCATTGTTTAATTAATGTAATTGGTTATGCACCGTGTTAATTAAAGTTAATAATAAATATAAAAAAAATACCCACGCTTTCGCTGCCACGGGCGGTACTTGCATAAAGTTATTTTTTTTTATCAGTTATGAGATTTATTTTTAACATTTTTATTAGCATAATCACAAATATTAAATTAAGTTGAGTATACAAGGTGTTCAATATACAAGGAGGGGTTATACAAAGAGTTAAAGTACCCAATCAATCTGAATAACTATTTCTAAGGAACCAACACTGTGAACGCGAAAAAAAAAAACAGCTGTGTAGCAAAAATGTATGAACATTTTAGCCAGGTAGGTGTTGAACTTTTGTATGAAACAGTAGTTTTTTTTAGCGAACACATAATAACCAAACAAAAACGTGAAACTGTTCCTTAATTGTCTGATCACCATTTATTTTTGATATTAACTGTACCATTAATTATAGTGTGTGTGCGAGCCCTTCGGCGTTGATGAGGATCTGTGACGAAGGTCTATCGGAGATCGTGATAACCTCAGGGTCTGAGCGACCTTCAGGTCACTGAGTGAGTATTTCCTCTTAATGATTCTGTGTGTTTTGGGGTTCAATTTATCTTAATTGTAAACTATAACTGTAAGTTCGTAACAAACTAATTTGTTTTGACAATTTTCAAACAAAAAAAAACAGCTATTTTGAGCTTTTATTATGATTTTTTAACTGTCTAACCTCACAGCTTAGTTGGTGGCAGTTCTGTTTTCTGCACTGTTGGTTGTGGGTTTGATTCCCAACGAAGAATAACATTTGTGTCAACATAGATGTCTTTTTGACACAAATGTTATTCTTCTTAGTCTCAACTTTTAAGGTTCTGTGTCTTGGTATTTTATTGTCAAAAAGAAAAATGAGTTTTTTTGTTTAAAATCTGTAAGTATGAGTATTAACATCTGTATGCCTAAGTTGATGAACGTAAGGCAGTCAAAGTCAAAAGGTATTTATTCTATAATATCACAAGGATCACGTTGAAACGTCTTAAGGGGCTGACAACTATCAAACAACTTCTCGCTCGCACGTTTCGACATGTTGAAAGATATAAAATCACAAAACTCATTTTTGAAAAATCGCAATCAACCATTTTGTGTGCAATCACATTGCACACAGTTTAGTAAAAATTTCATTTTGATCGATACAAGTTTTCCTACTTAAAAGTTTGCTTATGTACGAAAACTAGTAAAGCAAACTTTTGAGTAGGAAAGCATGTATCGATCAAAATTATTTTTTTACTAAACTGTGTGCAATGTGATTGCACTCAAAATGGTTGATTGCGATTTTTCATAAATGAGTTTTGTGATTTTATATCTTTCAACATGTCGAAACGTGCGAGCGAGAGTCACATTAGCTCTTGTCTTCGCCTTAAAGCTAAGGTGCCAGTTCCACGCGACCAAAGCCTAGAAGAACAGGCAACAAACTTACGGCTTGGTTCCTACCGGTTTTTGTAAGATCCTTGTTACAAACAATTTATTATAATACATTGTAACAAGTGTGAATCAGCAGTGCATCGTAGGGCACGTTCCTATCGTGCGGGACTTACGAGACAATGTCTTGTTATAGGTGATGGGTTCTACTCGACATCAGGTGTCCATATCTTTGTTCCATCAGCAAGAAATATAAAAAAACACCTTACGTTTGAATTTACATAATTATGTCATTGTCTTAACTCTCTAGCCTCACAGCTTAGTTGGTAACTAAATTACAAATATAACCCAACACAGATCTTCCTTTGAAATCGAGACCAGAAAACATTTCCAAAGCAACCGCGTTATTCCAGACCGAACTTGCAAGTCTAGTTTATGATAATAACGCGGGGTCCCGCAACTCCCAATGAACTCCGCTACTTCCATAACGATATTCAAGAGATGTAGCGCAGTTACCATACACTCTTGTAAGTATTATAACCTACTTTCATATTTGGTATATTGCTAAGAGAAGCGGTTTTTGTGTGGAAAGTTGGAAGGAATGTTTTTTTGTTAGGAGATATTTTATTTATTTGAGACGCAACTGCGAAACTTGGGTTATGATTTTTGATTCACACGAATTTGACACAAACAGTTCTTTCTGTAAATACAGATTTAAGCTGATCTATAAAAGGTTGGAATAAAATGAGTCATTATAAATGAAGGCGCTACCTGAAGATCATACGAGTACAGGATGGAAGGATCAGTCTTCCTGCGGCAAGTGAGATGGACAAATTTGGCGAAATACTGGCCGTATTATGCCACATCTGTCCATCTCGCTCATTGGCAAAACTTGGAAAAGACTGATAGTGATGATGTATCATGGGGCTGGCAAAAGGGACTTATACCCAGCAGTTGGTGAAATCAGTGGTAGATGACGATTTTACAAGTATAAGTTGTGGTACAAGAAAATACTGCTTCACATCAGGTGAACCATCTGCATGTTCCTTATAAAAATCTCTGGATTATCCTATCTGTAAATATGAATTTTCTAAGTTCCAGGTTACAAATAATACGTTCCATGTTTCAGCCCAATCATTCCTGGTGTTTCTGCCACAAACATCCACAAGCTCTCGCTTAAATACATAATAGGATAATAATAACATTTTAGATTTTTATTGCGATAGCAATTTACATACAGAGATTTTGGGGCGATCACTTTATCTAAACCGTATTATTGACCGTAGAAATAATAAAATACTGAATATAGCTCAATAAATCGAGTGAAAAAAAACAAATCACACTTATTCAAATACATTGTTTGATCTCGATAATAGAACAAAGAGATTGGGAACATTTCCATCTGTTTCTGTACCTTCTTTATTTTTATCAGAATCATATAACGGTCTATTTTTACATCTCAAGTCCACAATGTTTTTTTTTATTTTATCACTGAATTAAGTTATGAAATTTCTTACCTTAAATTTTTTGAGTAGTTCTCGTTTTTAATCAAATATTTAGGTGAAAACACTTGTTTGTATTAATCTAATATTTTTGCTAAACCTTTGTAATACTATTTTCCGAAACTTGTTTTTTTGCGATTTTTGATAACTTAAATTCAGTGATTTTATATCTATAGAAATGATAAACATGATAGTAGTGATGCGCCTAAATGAATTATTGCTATGTTAATAGCCGTATAGGACGAAAATTGCGTGCTTTAAACTTAAAACAGCTCACTACCGCTATGTAAAATAGGTATAAGATTTACTTTAAGATTTAGAATAACTCTACTGTATTATGATAGTCCCGATAAAAACAGATGTAACTTGAAAAAAAAACGGTCACAGAACAGCAAAAAAACAAACTTAAGAGACGGGGCCGCCCACAAAATATTTCACCAAAAATGTAGGTTTATTTAGTTATTAAACTTGAAAGTGGTTTCAAATAGCCTTTGATTTAATAAGTCCAACTAAATGCACTGACGACTGAAAAATCATAAAATGATTATAGAACATATTTCTACAAATCTATAAATATCTAAAAAAAGGTACATTTTTAACTTATACCAACATCCATACAATTTTAATTCAAAACACACAAAAAAATTAAGCCATCAGCAGATCGTTGCCAGTAATCTACTGATTGCTGTTGCTTGTGAAGGTTGCTGTCATGTATTTATATTAATATTATTAATCTATGCTAATATTATAAAGATTTGTATGTTTGTAACAAATAAAATCAAAAACTAAAGGTCCAATTTCAAAAATTCTTTCACCATTAGAATGCTACATTATTCCTGAGTAACATAGGCTATATTTAAAAGTTAAAAAAATGTCCACACGTGCGAAGCTGGGACGAGCCACTAGTTTTAAATAAAGAGATCAAGAAAGCCATTTAAAATCAACTGGAGAGTTGAAACGTCCTATTAACCAGATAGTAGGAAATGTACTACAGCTCTTTGTGAAGGGCTCGCCTGAGGAAGTGGGGAAGTCCTACCACCGTGCCTATTCCTTCTACCAAGCAGCGTTGCTTTGTTTTAGTTTGAAGGGTGTGGTTGCCGGTGAAATTACCGGCTTAACGGATAGGCATACGGATGCCTCAAGTTGACGGACACAGGGCAGTGCATTTGGGCACGTTTCTATTCTGCGTGACTTCCGAAGCAATACTTTCTTATAGGTGATGGTTACCACTTACCAAAGGGATAGATGAAAGAAGAGCATGTAGCGGAGATGAGGATATTGAGATGGATGTGTGGTGTGACGAGAATGGATAAAATAAGGAATGAGTTTATTAGGGGCAGTTTGAAAGTGGCGCCAGTGACTGAAAAGATGAGGAGTAATAGGTTTGCGTGGTATGGGCAGGTTATGCGAACGGAAGAATGTCATGTAACGAGAAGAATGCTAGGGATGAATGTGGATGGATATAGGAGTAGAGGTAGGCCAAAGAAAAGATGGATGGACTGTGTGAAAGATGGCATAAGTGAGAAAGGAGTGACTGCTGAGATGACGGCTGATAGCGGAGAGTGGAGGGAAAAATCCTGTTGTGCCGACCCCACATGAAGTGGGATAAGAGCAGGAAAATGATGATGGTTACAAACTACCTCAGGTGGGCCATCAAAAAGTATAAAAAAGGCCTGCAGATAGCTCAACTGTTTCATGTGTATTTTATACATTTAGTAATTTTCTTTGTAAACAATGTAACTGTTCTTGAATTGTTAAAAACACCTAATTTATAATACAAAAACAAAACGTTATTGTTCTGCATAAATTTGCCTGAAGAAACCACAGACGTGGGCACTATTTCAGGATAATACAAATGGGTAGTGGTATCAAAATTAAATGGGCTACTTAGTTGGCGCTCTGGTGCGACTACTTCGAGTACGTACGAGACATACGTACCTACTGAATAGGCAATGCATATTTCGATTGCCGGCCTATAATAAACATGTCAAAATATAATCAGCGTTTAAGCCATTTCTTACTTTTGGTAGAGCATTGGTGGCCTAGTGGTGGCGGCCTCGCCTTCCGATCCTAAGATCGTGGGTCCTAAACCGGTCGTGCATCATTGAGTTTTTCTTGATATTGATTTGATTGATAGAGAGGCGCACATCAATTGCTTTCACGATACTTCTGTTTCGAAAGAACTGGTGACACAACAAGAAGAAGAACAAATGGGTAATTACGCGACTGTTTTTGAACCCACAACCTTAGGATCGGAAGACGGCGCCGCTACCACTAAACCACCAATTCTCTGAAATTTCATCTCTTCTTTTTCTTGTCTTGTCCCTTGTTCCTTCGAAACAGTGTGATGTCAAACAATTTCATCACTCTCTCTCTCTCATGTCTTGTCACTAGTTTCTTTCGAAACAGTGTGGTGAAAGGCTTTTAAGTGCGCCTCGAGAGCCTACTTTCAAGCACTTGACACATGTTATGGAACTTTTCATCACTAAAACAAATAGTCTACACAGATAGTTATTTTTACTTTCCACTTCTACAGACGTCATAACCAAAGTTTGCAAACTATATTGGATATTTCAAGTGCTGCCGAAGTTTCAATCTGATCGACAATCGCTTTGTCCAGAAACTTCCTTGGAAATTTCAAGAACGGATTTCACGAGCGATAAAACCTCTTTACTGGTGCTTGTGGGACCCTAGGACCTCTTTTCGAAGCCGACAGAACATTTGAATAATGACAGTTTAAAGAATTTAGACTTATAAAACTTATTAAAAAAAAAACCCCCGTCTGCCCGAACTAAATGGATTTACTTTAAACCAAAAACTAATATATTATTTGAAACAACTCTATTACTATCTTGATTTTGAGACCTATATTGCTATTATTGTGAAAAGTTTTTTTTTTTTATGTAACTAGCTGATGGAACAAGCAGATGGCCCACCTGATGTTAAGCCGTAACCATCACCTATAACAAAGCATTGCCTCGCAAGTCACGCACGAAAGGAACGTGCCCTACGATGCACTGCCTTGCGTCCATCAACTTGAGGCATACAGATGTTAAGCCTCATGTGCCTGTAATTGCACCGGCAACCACACTCTTCAAACCGAAACACAGCAACGCTGCTTGGCGGCAGAAAAAGGCGTGGTGGTAGTACTTCCCCGGACGAGCCCTTCACAAAGAGCTCTACTACTCTTAAAACGTGTGATATTATTGCTTCTACTTTCCTGATCACCAATTTTCTTTGTATCTTGAGAAGTTGAGAGGAATCTTTTGATACCTCAATCATCAAAATCCACCTAGCCGTTTGGGTTCTACGTGGTAATAAATAAAATATCGAAGGATAGATATACGCATAACACATGACCCGGTGGCCTTCGGCACTCGGGTAAGGAAGAAGGTTGCGTGGAACTCGCAACTAGCTTTATGACGTTTCAAAGTGATCCTTGTGACTCAACTGAATAAATATCTTTTGACTTTGAATGAGCACGATTGTGCTGGTAAGCTAAGATAAGTTATTTTGAATCGAATCTTGTAAATAAGTAGAAAGGAATGTTTTTGTATAGTCCGCTACGAAAAAATATTGAAAATAGCAATTAAATAAACTCATAAAAGCATAGCGAGTTATTTCAGTTCCATAGTTTGAGGCTGCATGGTGTGACATACACCATGCAGCCCAATATTTTTTTATATTACAATAATTTATCTAATAATTCCGATAATTTATTGCTTTTCTTCGTATTTCTTTATTTTTTTTTTATTAAATTATTAAAGATGCTAAATTTGATTATACTACTACATTAGAATTAAAATAATGCTCACTTTCAAGGATATGTACCGTGCCTTGGGATCAAATGCTTGAAGCTGTTTTAGTGTTTTTTTTTTGTCAGGAAAATCAGTTTTTTCTTTCTAAAGGTATTGGAGTGAAAACCTATTTGCTCTCGGGTGTTGAAAATATTTTGAAACAAACATAACAAAGTAAACATAACGTGACATGAATGATACATTGAGTAAAGTAATCAATTGGCTGACATTAAATAACTTAAAAATTAATTTAACGAAAACTAATTTTATTATATTCAGGAAAAGAGCAATAATGATGAATGACATTAACTATAATACCCATACAATTAATCAAATAGATGTGACTAAATTTTTAGGACTAAATATTGACTGTATGTTAAACTGGAAAGCTCACGTGGAAAACATCTGCTCAAGAGTAGCCCGATTTTCATACGCTTTATACGTGCTGCCAAGGACTGCTAGCGAGTCTACTTTGCTAACGGCTTATCACGGATATGTGGCGTCACTTCTTAGGTATGGTGTCTTGTTCTGGGGCAACTCTACTGACAAAGAATTAATATTTAGGGCACAGAAGAGATGCGTGCGAGCTATATGCAAGCTACAACAGACGGAAAGCTGTAAACAATACTTTTATAAATTAAAAATTTTAACATTACCATCAATATATATTCTTGAAGCTGTATTATTCGCCAGAAAAAATATTCACCTTTTTGATACATTTAAAAGCATTCGCCTTATGCATAAACTCTGTTGTCCAAAAAATAAAACTTCAAAACTAAACAAAAGTATATTTTGTATGGCTTCGAGACTGTATAATAATTTGTCTAATGCCACATTGGCTTCACCTTCTATCACTGTATTTAGAAAAAATGTAATTAAAATGCTTAACGAAAAAGTGTATTACAGTGTGAATGAATACCTTAGTGACAATTTAAATTAATCCGTATATTTTTTATTTTTTGTTTTGTTTCTTATTGTTTATGACTATTATATTCATTTATTCTATTACATTTTTTTTTGACATTGTATATCTTTTTTAATCTTTTTTAATCCATGACATTATTAATTTGAAATTGTACCTATACCTAAATTATTTTTATTGCATGCTATTATTAAGTTGAGTATGGAGGATCAATTATTATAAACCCTGACATCTGTATAAAACTATGTACCTATATTCGCAATAAAGTTATTTGATTGATTGATTGATAAAATGTAGTAACCAATTCAACTTTTCTACAACCAATAATTTAGTTTACATGAATTTTGTTCACGACGACTTCAAAGGAAGAGTTTTGACTGAAATATGTCCTGTTTCGTAATTACGTTTGATAAAACTGTGAAACACTCAATTACTTTTTTTCAGTTTTAACTTATTTTTATATATTTTTATACTTCATCAGGAAATTGTGAGTGAATGTTGTTTGAGTGAGTAAAAGCAATTTTTTTTATTTTTTTATTAACTAATTTAGTTATTACGAATATAGATTTTTCAAGGAACAATAAGGGTTATTATACATTGAACGAATTTCCTTCTTTTCCTAAAAACGTATTTAAATAATTAGGTATAATTTCACAGGCAAAGAAACGAAACAGAATCACAAATCACAACTAATTACGGACGAAGGCGGCACAAATAAGGAATAATGTTCCCAGCAAACTGTAAAATACATAAGGCTCGTACTATTTCACGGAATAATAGGGGCCAGCAATAATGAAGTGGGCCCGACAATGCGGGCCCTAATGAGCGATAACTGGAGGCATTTACACGACGAAATTACAGGAGTGGACGCCTTGATCGACCGTAAATTACTTAGGGATTTCATTTTGTATCTGCTTTAAAGGAAGCGTAATTATTCGGTCGAGATTTGAATTAAAAAAGGAACTTCGTATAAATAAGCCTTAGAAACAAAGTAATAACGAGACGTGAATGGCCGTGGCACACCATGGCTTTTCAACTATGACTGGAAAGGCTGGGAAGCTAAAATGTAGGTACTTCTCCTTTACTAGAGGCACTGATATCTTAATATCAAAATTAAATGATTTTACCAACTTTTACTTATATTGCAAACTTATTTACTAAGCATCCCAAGTAAAACCGGTAACATTTTATTTGAATAGCTAAATTTAAGGTATAGTTTCAATATAGTTTCAATATTATATAACTTTTGTTTGTTACATAGGTGTCTACGTACCTTTAAGTATATATACACCACTATTTTGTGACTACCAAAAAAAATTTAAGGACAGTTGCAGCAGAGGCTACTAATGCTATTGGCACTGTCAAGATTTTTTAATATTTAACTTTTAGCAAGTTATCGAGGTTTGTTTTCAACCAAATTCCTGCACAATTTTATGGACACACTACAAGAAAATACTACGGAATACTACTGCTAGTCAACATCGTAAACACTCCATTCATTATGACTCCTTCCATCTACCGTCTCGTCGTATAGTACCTACCTACGTCACATCATCTTGTCGCACTCATCGTATTCCTTCTCTCTCGCTCACTAGATAAATCATTTAATGGGTAGGTAGATAGGTAAGTATCATAAAAAAGGCATTATTTTAGGGATTTTTTTAATACTTTTATTTGTAATTAATTGCCATTTTTCCTTCATAATTTTACGGGCTCAGGATGTCAAGCTATTTACAACAATTAAAGTTATTTACAGTATGTACTTACAACTACGCATGTATTTACACTTCCACTAACCACAAGTATTTTAAAAGTTGTTCAAAATGTCCACCTTCATTGTCAATGCAAACACACACACGTTTTAACAAATTGTTTTCAGGGAAATACTTAGTCTTTGCACTATCAAAAGGGTCTAATGCATTGTTAGGCTCACTCACATACACTAGTCTTTTTATTTCGCTCCACAAAAAGATTGGGGGTGTCAGATCGGGCGAGCACGGATGCCAGGCAACTGGGCCACCGCGACCAATCCATCGGGTGCCAAACTCCTGAGATAGATACTCGATAGCGCACCGTCCTGCTGAAACCATAGCTCCCGCCGCCAGGTTGAACGGAATATCCTCCAGCCTGGCGATGGCTAGTAGCTCCTGGGTCTTCATGTAGTGTATCTCAGCTGAGCGCACAATCTTCCAAGCGCAGGACTGGCTTGTGCTAAAGCGACGTGCCGCGTCACGCGTGCTCCTCCGCGGATCTTCTTCAAAATCATTTAGGACTTCATCGTAGAAGTTTCGGGAGTATGCAGGCCCTCCTCGTCCTTGCGCATGCGACGGCACGTAAACAGAGCCATGGTCCAATATGCGTTGGTATAATATGCTGGACATCGTGGAGTAATTTGGTTGCCGATTGTTTGGGAACAATTCGCGATACATCCGTAGGTAATCACTCACATTTCCCCAGACTAAAAATACGTAAGTACGTAACATGTATGCGTATTCTCTGGTAGCATACTGACAAGCTATCGTGAACGTGAAAACCACAATAAATTAAGTACTCTAAATTAGATGCAGGTGTGAGCGCAGCGGTCAGTGACACCCGTAAAATAAAAATTGTCCACGGGTATGTGTTTAGTTCGACACGAGTTTGCCGGCCATAGATGAAATAATAGTTAGTATTGCGCGAGCGGCGCGTTTTGTTTCGTTTTGAACGAGACAAAAATTTATGAATGGATGAGAATGAGACTCGGGTATAAGACTCTGTAGTAGGTACGTACGGATAATGGGTAACTAGTTATCATCTTTTTCTTGGGATATTCTTTTTAATTATTTTTTTTTGAGTTTTAACTACATAAACGTGATCAGTAACTGACACTGAGCATACGGTTTTTTTTTTTTTGGTAATTACAAAATAGTGGTGTATATGTAGTAAGTACCCTCGAAGACCTAGAACGAGTCAGGCTTGCATAGTGCGAATGCAGTCAAAGTCAAGTCTATTGTAATGATTTCTCGAATTTTATAATACATTTTGTAAATATTAAGCTTGTTTTTTTAGATTAAAATTGAAGTAGCATAATTAATTTTATATCTTCCTGTTTTTAGTCAGTCAATTGACCGCCAAGTCCCAGCTTGGTTCGGATAGGTGAGTAGAATGGTGAACGTTGGTAGGTTGCCGAACTGTAAAAAAGTAGGAAAGGAGAAGATGGAAAAAAATGTGGGATTCTGGAAAGAGACTTGGTGGTGTAAACTTGACTGGCTAACATACTGTCACCTGTAACAAGTGCGAAGAATAAAAATTAAATTGTACGAATAAATAAGAGGTGTTAAAGTGTTCATCTGCTGCAGTTCATTTCACTAGTATTAGTGCTTGGAAACTTTATACATTTTTATTTATTTATTCCTTACTAGGTACTCTGAGGTAGCCGTAACTGGTCGTACTACATTTGAAGTAGGTACGTACAACCATGGAACCTAGAAAAGAAGCATGCTCATAATATGCTCATATTAATTATGGATTCAAACACATTAGCGCCCCCGTAAATATGATGTTCAGAACAGGTTTTGTATGAGGTTTAAAAAAGTATAAAAAAGTATTTTGGTATGAGGTTTAAAAAAGTATATTTGTTTTTTTTTTCAGTTTAGCTGGCTAGCCTGTCTCAATTTTCGGTCAGAACTCTTGCGTTTGATTTTAATAAAATGAAAGCAAGCGAAGGCCTCGCACGCCTACGCTCGCTCTATTTAAACGTCCACACTCGATTCACTTCTTTTCGCTTGTAACCTCTCGCTTGCTTTCGCTTGGTCGGCTTGTACCCGGCATTAACCGCCAAGCTTACAAGTTTGTTCGTTAGTTTATGTGAATAGTTTAATGTATGTTCTGTCTCTCTAGCTGGTACCATACACTAATATGCATCAGGGTATACACTGCTTGACTTTTATGTCCGTATAGTAATTTTTCGTAGGCTTTGTGTCGCTTGATCTGTATCCATGTGTACAATATATTACTGCTGATGATTTTTCTTCTGTTTATTAATGTTCAGTTTTTATTATTAACCCGCTTCACTACCTATTTCTCGGAAGGCCTAGGCAGAACAGTGCCTTATTACAAAAATAGTGGTGAGGCATACGCTGAGTCGAGACCCTTTTTCTGCTGCAGCACACAAACACCTATCTACATACCTAAGTACTGTAATACCTATCTGCTTAGCCATTTCCTTTCTTTTATTGTATTGTATGTGTAGGTATGTGTGTTTTTTTAAGCAAATAAATGTCTGTCTATATCTACGTCTATTTCAACTGTCATCGTAGATCGAACATCAGGGTTGGCTGAAACCCAGCTTTGCGTAGCGTTTATATGATGCGCAGAATGATCGCTGAGCCTACTCAAAATGTAAACTTTTAGTTTAAAAATGTATGGCATTATATGTCTGTGTGTTCTGTTACTTTGACATAATCTTTTGTATTTGTATGATGACGCATTACTTTACTAAACAGTGACGTCACTATTATTATATGCCACCTGTGATGAACATTTTATAACCTCTCCACGGCTCGCCACTCTGCAATTTCCCTCGAATAGCTCGCCTATTCACTCGTCGATTTTATAGAAAAACTCAACTTGTTTTCCACGCAGTTTCAATTTATTGGGAAAGCTTTTTTGAACAAGTTCGCTTAGTATTTACAATTCGTTCAATTGATTGAATCGCGGGATATATTTTCAAATGGATTATTGTGATGAATTGTTGGAATTTATAAATATTGTAGGATGTTTAAATTTTCCTGTCCATAGTGAAATTGTTACTGGAATTTATTTATGGAATCATGTTTTTTATTAAGTTTTTTTTATTAATCTATGTTATATTTCAGTTGTTATGGTTTTGATTTGCTTTACTTGTTACTCTGAAGGTTCATTATAGAATTTAGCAGCTTGTGTAGTGGCTTCGCTCGCTTGGTTCCAAAATAATGTGTATTGTGTACAGAAGTATCATTTTGATATGCCCGTCTGATTGTCTGAATTTCTTAGAATAGTGAATAGTCACAGACTGTCTGAATTTCATCCAAATTTAACCACCAATGTAGCGTAATTGATCCACAAAGATTCACACTTATATCATCATCAGCTGGAAGAAGTCTATTGCACATAATAATATTCTCGGCATCTACATAGTAGAGGTATATAAAACTTAATGTTAGTCTCTTCTCTTGTCGTGTCACTAGTTTCTTTCGAAACAGTGTGGAGAAAGGATTTTAAGTGCGCCTCAAGAGGCTCCTTTTAAGTACTTGAAACATTTTATAGAACTTAGGATCTACTACATGCCGGTTTCCTCAAGATGTTTTCCTTCACCGTTTGAGAGTACTGGCGTTGTGCACATAAATTATTGAAGAGAAAAACTCATTGGTGCACAACCGGTTTCGAACCCACGACCTTAGGATCGGAAGGCGGGGCCGCTACCACTAGACCACCACTACTAGACGACATATGTTACAAATTGAGATTATTATGACAATATAATTATACGTCTATAATATAATGGACAGCAAATACGTATGTCAGATTAAGATTATAGATTTTTTTTATGACTACAATTTTTTAAAACGAATATGTTATCAACAGAAGCCTGGGTAGGTTCTATGGGTGGTTTCGGACTTGGCCATCACCACCCTTTTCAAAACCAACCTGTATACTTTGTATTACTCGTATAGTTCTAAGAGCTTTGCAGGAAGCCGTACCTTACATTAACTAATTATATAACTATTAGCCTAACAAATCAAAATCGAAAATCAGTGAACACTTGGCAGGTTGCAAGCCCATCGCCACTGCTACAGTAACTGCTACAGTACGAACATTTCCTACGTTTTCAACATTAATAACCTTAACGCTAAGAAAAACAAATCATGTAAGACACTGCAAATGTTACAGGACAATAAATTGCCAAGTTTGAAACAACTCGTCCCCAGTCTGATGTCGATGTTTTGGTCGAGGCTACGTTCACACGACAATAGCGTTTCTGTTTCTTATAAAAAGAATAATAACTTTTCTGCAAAAAAAATCGACTTCAAATTTACTGAAAATATAAAACACCAAAATACGCAGTTACTTGGCTGACATAACTTTTTCCTGTTATTTTGATTTATAAGCCAAATTATTTTTATGAAATTTCTATGAGACCAATCTGAAAGTATATTCTCTCAAATAGTTATTTTTTAGGGTTCATAAATGACGGAAATAAGTGGTAAAAAACATAAAAAAATGGTCGAATTGACAACCATCTTTATTTTAAAATCGGTAAAACAATCAAGTACTCGCAAATTATTTGTTCTATAGAGAGGGCGTCACATTCGAAAATTGTGAAACGATAAGAATATAGCATTAAATAACGAACGTTTCAAAGTGATCCTTACGATTCAATTGAATAAATTCCTTTTGACTTTCAATAATAATTAAATAGCCCATCCCGCTTGTCGTCGTCACCACCTCACCTCCAACATTATAAAAAGAATTTGCTGAGTTCCGTATGAACTTAAATTTATTGTCCGACACAACAGTTTTTATTTAACTTGTCCAGTTTCAGTACATTTAAACTTAGGAGTAAGTTGTGAAAATAGAGTTTGTTGAGGAGTTTTTGAAAAACTTTGTCGTTCTCGTCCCGAGTGGGTGCGTTTTACATTTTAAGTTTTTTGATACTCTAGTACTTACGTTTTGAAAATAAAAATGTAAGCTGCGTTAAAATTCAATTAAATATTCATATTAATCTCTTCAAGAGGTTGAAAATAAGGCCATCTAAGGCTTATAGGAAAATCCCGTAGCCAAAAAAATATATAATATTCTGGACTTTTCACATAGCACTATCTAGCCCCGAACTAAGCAAAGCTTGTAATATGGGGACTAACTGATATAGACTAATATAAGACTTATATACTTTGTTTTGTAAAAACTTATAGCATATAATAATACCCAGACAGAGAACAAACATCACACAAAATGTATTTGTTCTCGGTTGGGATCGAACCCACGACCTACAGCACAGAAAAGAAAAGGTGTTTGCATAATATATATTTTGAATGATCTTGATTACATGCAATTACATGACTTGTACTCTACTATACTCAAAAAAAAGTTTCAAAAGTATTAAATAAAGTAAAGATTCTCAAATTTAAAGCCCTTTAAATTTAAAGAGATGTGAAAAGTATCCAATCAACATTTGCAAGCAATTTTATTTAATTTCGCTAATAACTCAAAATAAAATCTTGTAATATTCGAAAGTGTTCAAGAGCTGGAACAAGGAAACGGAAAATCCATATCGAAAATGAGAAAAAGTATTTGACGTGTCTTTAATTCGACAAATAAAGATTTGACGAGTATACAATTTGACAAATCAATGATTTGACAAGTGTCTGCGAGGTCTCCGACGCAGGTTAAGATGTGGAGTTATTTCCGAGGGAGATTCAAAGGTTCAAGCATTTTCTTTAATTCCCTTTACTTCGATCGTCGAATGCGATGCCTTTGAACTGTGCCCTGAGCACCGGTGTCTGCTACAGAACCGCTGGGGATTTCATAAACGTGTATGTTACTAGCTCGGCAATGTCGGGGGACCTGCTAAAGTCACTGAATTATGTTCATAAGCTAGTAAATCAAGGGAGTTGATATTCGAATATGTTTATGTTTAGGCAAAAAATAATACGAAACAAAGAAAGAAAAGTACATACCCACGCCAGTAAAAAAGGAATGTAATAAAAAGCGAAGTCTTCTTATAAGTACGTCTCACTCGCACAGTATTATTAAGAAAGTATGAGGGTGTTATGATTAGCGGTGCGGAAAGTTGGTTGATGATAATTATTATTGATATAAAAATCTTGCATTATTGTGGGGACAGATAAAAAGTAATCGACAAAAGTCGAGTTCAAAGACTAGCTAGCAAATTATAACGATACTCAAAAAATATGATGTCGTTTCTTAAAAAGGGTAGATAGGGTCCAATTTAATTTAATTATTGCTAATAGGGTTCGAGTGAACCCGACTGATGAGGCAAGAAGAAAAATAAATTCAATAAAAAGTATGAAGGAAAATTTGATCCCCTCAAATTCGTTTTTGATTCCTTAATTACGAGAAGAGCCGAATTTTACTTTTGTTGATTTTCGCACTTTTGATAGATGAACATTTTTGGGGAAAGGTTTAGAAAAAGGTAAGATGTTAACAGGTCTTTCATTTAATTCCCAGAAATAAAAACAATAATTTAGGCACACTGTGCAGGCGAGTTTGAAGACAACAAAGTGAAAATCAAGAGGTATTTATTTAATTAAATCACAAGGATCACTTTGAAACATTTTAGAGCTAAATCAATCTAGGTGCCAGTTCCAATTAACTAAGCTTAGAAGAACAAGCTAACTCATGGCTTGGTTCCTATGAAATTCCGTTGTTTTATATGATCCTTGTTACAAAATAATAATATAATGAATGCCAGTGAAAGAAAAGTGAGTGAACTAGATCGAAAAATATGACACTTTGTGACGTCAGCATATTGTGTAGTCTAGTATTACTTCGTTACCGTTACAATATACCACGGCCAGGCTATTACGTAAAACAAGCAATAATGTTATTTGAAACAGTATATTTTTCATAGTTGAATGTCATGCTGTCAGCAAAATTTTGTACATAGTACTTCGGAAAATTTGTTTAATCAACAAGCAATTAAGTCATTTTACTGCGACTCTATCGCCATCCACCGACTTTCTCCAATCCTAACAATGTCGTCGATATATAGGGACGTCCCACGCTTCGTCTTATATCTTATTTTTTTCTACATCTATCGTAAGACAAAGTACAAACGTGATAGATGCTTTAAAACACTGCGAAAGGCAAAAGTTGAAATGGACTGGCCATGTTGCACGTATGGAAAATGACAGATGGACCAAAAAAGTGACAACCTGGACAGGACCACACAATAAAAATAGCCCCGCAGATTTCGGCAGATTACGATTACATCACACATGTAAAATTTATTCGTGTTATTACCTACATTTTAAAGGTATTTGTAACATAAATACATTTTTCACCAACCCGGAACAACAAAATTTAAGCTCTTGTCAAAAATCGAATTTAAATATTCCATTCGGGTTTCGCTTTCATGTGTCAATTTACCATCGAACCAGCTACGGAAGCGGTTTCCAAGAGATGATACAGCAAACGGTAGTTGCAGCGGCACTTGTAATCAAAGCTCGTTAAAATATTTAATTGATTGAGTGAGAGAAGCGAACGAAAATTTTACAGTCAGCTTGGGCGACTAGGCATTTTATGTATGTTGATCCGATTGCATGTAATTTGGTAAGTAAATTAAGAAGGTACTTAGTTCTCATAAAATGGTGACAGCGACCTGGTCCGATGATGGAGCCAAGGTCTGTCCAACGGAACTCTTCAATAAATAGGCCAAAAGAGTTGGTAACCATACCAAGATAGTAAGTGTCAGTCGGAGGCAAGTTCAAATATAATTTTTGGACTTTCCTCTGACTACTATCTGCTTAACTCTCAGAGCATTCCAATCGCATCACGAGATCTCAGTTCGGGGCGAACCACTAGTTACTACTTGTTTAGTCATTTTATCTTCATTTTTTAGATCGTGAAAGTCACTATTGGAAATGCGATATTGCTGCGAATGTTTACACTTTTAAGACAAATGACTGACTACTGACTTACTGACAACTTAACTTAATTTGATGATTTTATTTTGATTTGATTTTTGTACCTTAGGTCTTCTAAATGAAATGTGAATATCATCACAAATGTAACCGCAACATCCTAGCTGTTTTTAAACGCCTGTGTCAGGATATGGTCTGGAAGAGAAACTTTTATGTCAATGTCAAATGAATGAGATGACAACCTTAGATCTTATTTTAGAACAGAGAATGATAACCGTCGTTTCCGAACTAAATATTTCGATTGTGATCAAAATAAGTAAATGAGCCATATTTATCGTTACAATATAAACTGTAAATAACAGTTTAGTATAAAATAGCGTTTACAAGTAACATTACGCATTATTATGATACATCAAGACATTAAGTATAAAAATGACTACACTCCTTCGTTTGTTGTTGTATTGTTAACGTATTATTTATGTGTTATTTATATTCTAAGATAATGATTAATTGATAAGAAAATTGTGTAATTCATCTCGTAACTTTTAAAAAGGTTCTGCCTCAGCAAATTATGTTATAATAACTTAGATTGAGAGATAATTGTAACAACGACCGTGATTGGTCCAAACACAAATAGAGGAATTACTAGCTTATTTAGAAAGATTATGTAATGTAAATACTTTCATAAAGCTTCAGTTTGGTTTCAAAAGAGTTGTACAACATCAAATGTTGTTATTATTGCTGATGTGTAAAGATATTTTGAGCTAAATGCCTCGTTGTTTGTGATTGGTCGAAGATCATACGATGCCCGGAGGGTATAAATATTATTGTCAAATAATCAAGAGCGACAGTTTTAATTTGTGTGAAGACGACATAGTACCTACAACACTGGTGGTTGGGAACCATTCAGATATAGGACCGTACCTATATACGATACAGTACCGATAACTAGTTTCTACAGTAAAAGTGTAACTACAGATCCTGTTAACAAGTTAAGTACCTAGTTGTGTTACTTTATTTTCTTTATGTAACTTGTGGGTTTTCTTACGATTTGTGTGTACCTATTTGATATCCTTAGATTTACCCCTATTTTTAGATTCTAAATCTTGCTGCTAACCTTTGTGGAAAATTTAATATACTATGGTAAAATGTTTTATATTTCTTTACTTTCATATCCCTGGTGTTCCTTCATTCCGTCAGCTAGGTATCATGTTAGATATTCAGTTATTAGGGTGCAGTAGTTTCAATAGTAGTTATGTTAGATAGGAGTTTCGATGATGGCACAAAACTTAGTGCACTTTTAGGTAATTTATTTGAGTATATAACTAGAGCTCTATATACATTTTGACACCTGCGTGACGTAAAATAGTCAAGAATCTTGCAAATAGCGCCATAGTAAGGACCGAAAACTGTAGTTTTAATACGAAACCGTTTCATTTGCAATGTAAATAATTTTTGTAGCTCGAATTGTTCACTTTTTTTGTAAAAAAAATGTGTGTGAAATTCAAAACGGAGCTTACAAAGGATTTTAAAAGAATTACATATTTTATCATAACATAAAGGCTTTACAGATAGAGAACACTAGTGACTAGCCACGGTTTTGCTCGCGGGGTGCCCAGAAAATAATACTTGTATTTTTTTCTAAATATGTAAATCGTTACAAGTCACATTCAGCGACAAACATTCAAATTAATGGCAAAAATACAAAATAACTTGAGGTAGGTTAGCCAAGGCGATACTAACCTGGGGTGCTAGGTCGGGTAACCTCCTCGTGGTGCACCCTGGTAACACCATGAAACACGCCTGCAGAGTACTGCGGAGTACTGCGGACGTGTTTCATGGTGGCTAATAACCCGACACGGTGGGCCTCTCCGCGTGTCCCTCTGTCTAGCAGAGGGCACAGCGTGATGGGGCAGGGTAGACCTACGGGTCTACCCAGGCGGTAGAGCGCGCGCGAGAGACGCGGAATTTCTCGCGCCGCTCATGGTGGTGAATAGCGGGAGAAGACCTGGAGGGGCCTTATCCCGCTATTCACCACAAAAAAAAGGCGATACTAACCTACATTGAATATTAAAGAATAAATAACTAAACCTACAAAGAACTGAAAGAAACTGAACATAACAATTTAAAAATAAATAACATAAAGGCTATATAGGGTAGTAAGTAGGCACCACACTGTGCCAAACACTGCTGGTCAAATAGGTCTTAACTCAGCATGATGCCGCTCCACACCATTTACCATTTAACATAATATGCCATATATCCCTAAACTACGCCAAGCTTGCAATCGGAGCCAATATTGCGTTCTTAGATCGAACAGTTATGTACAAAAAATACAAAGATTACAAGTTTTTTTACAAAATGCACAAAATACACACAAAACAGTTGAGCTATCTGCTGACCTTTGCGAAAGATCTAGAGATCAAGTGAACTGAAACAGCTTCACGACTTTAATCCCCAGGCACGGTAGATATCCCTTCAGACCTCTAACTACCAAAATACGAACGCCAGATTCTTTTGGACGTCTAGTGATCCGAATAAAACAAAAAGCTTATAAATAAAATATAAATACATTTTTTTTTGTTAATAAAAACAGAATACAATACTAGACCCAGAGGCACTGAACAAACAACTACCGGTTAGTCACATAAATGTATATTATAACTTTTATAACAGAGCTATTGGGATAGTCAAATGTATTTGCAAAACCACAATTTTCCGTATAAACTAACAAAGTCAAAATACAAGGATCACTTTGAAACTCTCATACTCACGGTAGGTACTCCATATTATTTCCAAACTAACAAAACCTTGGCGATGTTCATTGATGTTTAATTAAAGCCAGACACGGCAGATATAAATCAAACCCGCCTGGCCTAGTTCTCACATTATTTTCACTTGGTCCCTAGGGGCTCTCGCACACAACTGTGTTAAGCTGCAGTGTTTTTGAAGAGTTAGTTGTTGGTGGTTGTATGATGACTTCCAGCTTTTGGGGTTAGGATATTTATTGCCAAAAAGTTTCAAGACGTAGTGTCTTGAAACAGAAATGTTAATTTAATTAAATTAAAAAAAAAATAACAAAAACGGTCGTCCATAATTATGGACGACCGTTTTTGTTATTTTTTTTTTCTAATTTAATCTAGTATAGCAAAAATTGGTACAAGTTGAACATTTAAAATATCAATTTCATTTTTTATAGATTAGCCATATTCAGCTTTACATTTGCAACATGCAATTTTACCTACGATTTTGTAACACAAAAATTTTTTTTTTTATCATAATTTTTGATATTTTTCTTGGACTATGCGAGCACTTATTTCACATTGTTTGTAAACCTACAGCTATTCTGCCAATTAATATACGTCATTGAAAAAATAATTATGAACAAAAGTTTGCTGAAATAAATACAAAATAAGGATTGTATTTACATATTTAAGTTTGTATACCATCAGAATTACGCAAAAAAGCAAAGAGCTAGCAGACAGTCTTAGTTTATTTATTGCTTTGAGTACATTGTTGTATGAGGCGTGCCTTGGCAGTGCTGCGGTGGTTTGTTCTCGCACCATTTTTTTGACGTTTGACAACATACTTTTAGACTAACATGTAGCGGCACCGCATGCGTCCTTCATCGTGTGCAAGCCCACTTGGCCCCTAAAGGCCACAGCAATTTTTTCTGCCTCACAAGGGTGATAAATGGTAGACGTGAAGCTGCGGAATTCTCGCCAAGCGTGAGTTATTATCAAATTCACTCGTTATTAATGCATTAGTGGTTGATCGGGGGTTGAATTCATTGTGTTCGCTGTAAAAACATCGAGTTTAAGGGTAGGATCGATGTCCTATTTGAAGTTGGAAAGTATTACTTATAAGATGATTATAGTTTGTGGGCACTGCGTATTAAGGGGCTGACAACCATGAAACAACTTCTCGCTCGCACATTTCAACATTTGAAAGATATAAAATCACTGAACTTATTTATAAAAAATCGCAATCAACCATTGACGAAGAGTTGATGACGAAAAGTTGTTTGAAGAAGTCTAGTATGCTTCATTCCGTAACATTTATACCTACCATTTTCAAAACTCGACTTACATTATCTTATTGATAATAAATAATTCACTACGGTCTATTTCCTGTGAGTTCAGTGAATCTTGTGACCTCAGATCTTATTTAATTATAAAAGTGACCTCAAAAGCTCTTTTAAAAGGTCCCAACTAAGAAGTTGAAGCTGTATTCTGGCTTTTAAATAAGCCAAGGGTCGTATCGTTTCGAAGAAAAATCCTAAAATTTAAGGAAGGAAGGTTAAAAAACTCTTGTTCCACATAATGATTGAAAGCAATCTGTATTTCTGACGTTTTTTGATTCCACAATACTTGCTGATAGAACAAGTATATGGCTCACCTGATGATATGTGGTAATCACCAAATAATAATCAACAAAGGAATGCCCCGCAAGTCATTTACGATATGATCGTCCATCAACTTGAGGCGTACAGACGTTAAGCCTCATGTGCCCGTAATTTTTGATAGCCTTCATAGCTCAGTTCAGTAGTAGCTCTGCCTTCTGCGCAGTAGGCCGTGGGTTCGATTCCCACTGAGAACAAACATTTTTTGTGATGAAAATAGATCTTTGGTCTCTGTCTGGGTGTTATATAATATAAGTATGTATTTACAATAAAAAAAAAGTATATGTAGGTATATGTATTATATCATTTATCTAGTTTCCATATTACAAGCTGTGCTTAGTTTGGGGCTAGATAGTGCTGTGTGGAAAGTCTACCAATATTTATTTCACCGGAAAACAGGAACACAGCAACGCTTTTGGCCTATTGCGTTTCGTATATCTAAATCTGGAATTCCGCGATTTTGTCGATATGCGAATGCTATGTTCTGCTGTCTCGTGTTCGCGTGGATCAGGCATTGCTAGAATTTTGAAACTATATCTTACTTTCAATGTATTTTAATTTAAAAAATGTGCTATTTTTTAACAAATGCGAACATGATTGAGGACGTTGGCCGAAAAAAAAACATATGTACTGTACAGTGTACATATGTTTTTGTTATAAGTAATACCGAGCTGAGATGGTGATTGTAAAATCGTTTTAATTAACATTTTGCTTGCAAAAACTTGTTAACAATTGAACGCTTAAGTGGACACGCCGCCTTAGATTTGCCACGGTTCCGAAACCTTATTATGTCGGCATTGTTTCAATCTGGGCTTTTGTTGAAGTTTCTCAAAGTGTAGCTGATGTTTTTTGGGGATGTTTAATAATGTAAGTTTCGACCTTTGGGTAAGGGAAGGTAATCAAAGTTTTTGGATGAGCTTGTATTTACTTGTGTCTAAAACAATCTACGGCTCAGTTGGTTGAGACTGTTTTTGTAATTTAGACCTTATTCGTAATATTCCAAGCAATCGCCGGGGTTCTAGATACAGTGTATTTTTTGTTCTTCCTGATTCGATAATGAGACGTTTTTTTATAGATAACTAGCGATCCACCCCGGCCTAGCACGGTTATTGTGGGTTATCCCTAAGAGATTATGCTTGTATTATACATATAAACCTTCCTCTTGAATCACTCTTTCTATAAAAAAAAACCGCATCAAAATCCGTTGCGTAGTTTTAAAGATTTAAGCATACATAGGGATAAAGGGACAGAGAAAGCGACTTTGTTTTATACTATGTAGTGATATTTGGTGATGGAACAAGTAGATGGCCCACCTGATTTATGTAGACTTCATAAGCGCCACTATCCGGCGTGCCATGTAAACTAACGTTTTGTCACGACCGATACAAAACGTTAGTTAATGTAACGTAATGCATACGACGCGCTTATTGCGTCTACAAACAAAACGCGCTGGAAAGTCTTTGTGTCAGTAGTACCATTGATGTGTACCATTGATGGTACAAGTGAAACAACTTTGTATCCTTAGTACCATTAAAGAAAAATGAGGATATTCCCCCGTATTGTTAACCGATGGAACTAGTGATGCAACTTAAAACGAAATCCGAATTTTAGAATACGAAATCTTAAATTCGAAAAAACAAGTTGTCAAAAGTCAATGTTACTACAGTATCGCATTTACAATTATTGGTACTTTTGCATAGATTGGTATTATCAAAAAAACGTCATAGGAACACCCTCTTTTACTTCTATTTTAAATATAAGAACAAAAAAAAGGATTTATCACAAGGTATCGAAAAGTATATTTTTTAAAGATCACATAACGTATTTGTTTTGGTCAGTTTTTTCGTACGATTCCTTCAAATCTGGGTCCTGTTCAATGAGTTTTTTCCCCTCTGCCGTCTCCAACGACGGAGCCTCCCCTTGATAGGTGTCCTCAGTGTATACCAAGTCCTTCTTACGCATGGTTCCGTATAACTGAAATTAAAAATAAATATATATTAGACCAGCTAGGTAACTATTGATTAGATGAAAACCAACTGAAACTTGACAAGCGTAAATGAGCAGTTTCACGGATCCCCAGGCACGGTAGATATCCCCTTAGATCTCATAGTACCAAGTAGGAGGGAGCTCTAGGTTCCTTGAGGATGTCTAAAGGGGAAGTACGTACGTACGTACGGGACGTTCGAACATTACATTTGGCAAATACCATTCGGCAATACATATATTTTGCTTTAGCTAGTGTTCTATACGTGTCAGGTTGCAAGCCTGACACTAATAAACGCATTTTTTAATTTTGCTAATGGAACAAGCAGATAAGCAATCATTGCTAATAAACGCTACGTTTTATATTAAAAATGTGGTGTTAGTCTGTGACTACGCTACGCTGCAGACCTTTCGTTGCGTAATATGACAAACATTTGAACAGAGGTTTTAAAAAGCTGAAGCTCCTTTTCTCCACCTTAGCGGATGGCGTTCCTTAGGTCATAACCGTGTGGCAACGAGCCAGCGCATACCGGCGTGAATTGAAATATTTATTCTTTGTCCGGAAAATAGATAGCTGGGATAATGCTTTCAGGAATTTTGATCAGAAAGTTCGTGACAAGGTTGTATTGCCAGGTTAATCTGAAATGACTTTTAAGAATTATGTAGACATTATGCTGCAATTATATTTTAGTGTGTGAAATTTCTATTATATTTGCTTTAGCTATCGGTTATTGGGATGGAAATATTGAACGTAGAACGTGCCCTACAATCTAATGCTACCATCAACTTAATGCATACATATGTTTAAGCCTCTGTAATTTCACCGGAAACAACACTCTACAATTCGAAACACAGCAATGCTGCTTGGCGGCAGAAATAGGCATCTCACAGAAAAGAGAGTTTTCAATTGTGGCCACATACCCTATCCCAAAGGCTCATGTTGAATCCGAAATTGCAATGGAAGAACTCGTGATGCTGATCGTGGAACTCCGCGTCAGGCTGCCACGGCTGCCACCACTGCGCCTTGAAGGAGATACCCGAGTGGTCTATTACTCCGTGGTAATAGTTGTACACTGCTACTGCGTAGAATGGCACTGAAAAGGAGTTTTCGAAAATTACAGCATGACAACTTCACAGCTCAGTTGGCAGCTCTGCCTTGCGCTGTATGCCGCGGGTTCGATCCCCACTGAGAACAATATTTGTGTGATCATAGTTATTTATTCTCTCTCTGGGAGTTATTATATATTATAAGTATGTATTTCCAAAAACAAAAGTATACAAGTATTACATCAGCTATTTAGTTCCCATATCACAAGCTTTGCTTAGTTTGGCGCTAAGATAGTGCTGTGTGGAATGTCCACCAAAAGTTATTTATTTATTTATTATACTCAGCAGTGGGTTGATATCATGATGGACATGAGAAATTTATTTAACCAACTTTGTATTGTTTTTTATCTGGATCACGTTGCGCTTAGATTATTATCAAGATAAAAGGATTTTTGTCAATAAAGTATTGATAATTTTATCGCAATCACTTACATTGTAGTAGTAGCAATTGTATACATGCTACCACTAAAACTACGATAAAAGTACTCATACATTGTTGTTAGGTGTTAGTAAGTATCAAATGGACCCTGCATGCAGCAAGGAGGCAGGCCGAGGTTTTAAATTATTCATATTATAGTTAGTAGGCAGTTATAGTACCTATATCTTGCTTAGTCGTAATTGCAAGTCATAGTTAGTAGTCGACTTCATCATCACTAAATTAAGTCGAGATAGATACAATTAGGTCAAAAAAAGCTCCTGTGGAGGACGATGTATGATAACAAAAGAATTCTCCTAGTCGACAGAAGTCAGGGGCTGGTACTTGATTTACTGCCTTCCAATTGATTCTCTATACGGAAAATGTCATCGTTAGCAAGCAACGTCAACCCCAAACCAAAGTGTTTAGTGATGATGATGGCTTTCCGAGGAACGTTCACCCCCCAACTATTAGATTCCAGTGTTAATGTAATTTTAACAAGTATTGTAACTTAAACACGTAACACGCCAAAATAGCTCATAGTACAACAGATACATAAATACAATTTTAGATAATTCCTTTTAGATGATGTTATGTTTTTCTTGTGGTGTACATAAATCTCAATCTCTCAATCTCTCTCTCAATAGTGGTGTAAATATTTTAATTTTACAGTTCATGGTTCACGGTGGTATTTCTTTATTTCAGTCACGATTTGTACAAAATAGACCCATTTTGTACAAATTGTGTCTGAAATAAACGATTTTCTTTTTTATGCAGTATTCTATCTATAACTCGCTAGTAGCCGGTAACGCTGTCGTCATACAATTATACCAGAATTTTGTCCATTCGAAAAAAAATGCAAAACTTACGCCAATGCACCGGCACAGTAAAGAGAGGCAAGCACATCGTCAACTGCACATGCATGATCTCAAACGGATGGATGGCCGTCACCGAGAACGCAGTCGGCTGCTTGTACTTGTGGTGGAGCTTGTGGAAGTGTTTGTATAAGAAGCGAGTGTGGTAGAGACGGTGCAGGATGTAGGTGGTGTAGTCCTGGAAATAAGGGTGAGATTTCGGATGAACAAGGTATTTAAAGGGAGTTGTTCGTCGACTGAGTGCGAAGAAATTTAAAGGGTGTATACGTCCTTTAAATGCGATTCGAACGCTCCGAAAATTTACGTAGGTAGTAGTCAGAGGCAAGTCCAAACATTAGGTACGTTTGGACTCGCTTCTGACTATCGCCTACTAACTCGGTATGGTAACCAATTTACGACACTATTGACCTATTCATTGAATATATTATATATTATATTGAATTCCGTTGGACAGAGTTGGCTCGATCATCAGAGTCGCTGTCTCCATTTTATGAGAACTAAGTACCTACATAATTTATTACAAGAAAAAAAGAAAGAAAAACCAAAGGAAATGACCGACCAGTAATGAAACCAGGATGTCTACAAAACTCTAAGATATGGGGGCTTTTGGATCGTTGGTTATGTAAATTATTTTTTTTCGTTAAATCTTAATAATCCGGGCATACTAGAAAAAAAAAATTTGAATGTACAAACAAATCCCTTTTAATGACACGTAACTTAAATGATTAAGTGTAACTTTTTTAATTTTTGCCTCTCTATAAAACCCCATACCTTAATAACTCGTTATCCGATTTATGCCTACTCGTATGCCTACTTACCAGTAAATTTTTACCAGCTATCGACTCAATAGTTTCATTCAGATCGGATCAACGGTTTGAAAGATATGGCCCGACAAACACACATACATAAAATGCCAAATCGCCCAAGTTGGCTGTAATATTTACGTTCGCTTCGCTCACTCAATCAAATAAAACTTTATTTCGCTGATGCTGATTTTGTAATTCTTGAAAATACTCACAGAATATATGAAGATAGCAGGAAACTGCAGGAAAAACCACAGCCAGCCGTACTCGTCGAACTGGAAGTACACAGTGGAAGGGTTCTCGTTGTAGATGTAGCACGCCAGGAACGCTGAGAAGGTGCCCACAATGAGGAGAGAGAACGTTCCGACCATGAGCTCGTGTCGTTCCAGCTCGGGAGCCAGCCACTTAGTGGGCTGGATCTTCCACTCGTGCGCGAGGTGTCTTCGGTTCACGTAGAAATACCACTGGAAATTACATGGTATACATTAATAACCAGTCAAAGACCTAGAGGCAGACCACCCACCCGTTGGTCGAACGATATTGTAGTGATTTCTGGGAATGAGTTGATGAGACTCGCAAGGGACTGGAAAGAGTGGCGTATTAGAGAGACGGTCTTTACTCAGCAGTGGGTGCAAACGGGCTGAAATGATAATGATGGTGACGTTTTCTGCGGTCGATTGAAAAAACTGGGAATAGGTATCTTATTCAAATAATAATAATAGGAGACCGCGCATTTCTATTAGTGGGCTAGAAACTGGTCAGTAATCTATTAGATTTTGTATTAGGTACTTAACAAATTAAGAAGTTATACCTAATTTAGAAGTAGAGAAGGTATCAAATGTATTCAAAACTGTTTTCTGTAAAATGAAACGGTCATGAAAATTGTTCAATGTGAAGTGCATATAGTTACACGAAAATTGGTGTGAGAGATGTGTAGTGATTATGTCATTCCTAATGATAAGAGCCACTTACATGTAAAAATCCACCCATTAGAAAATAAATGCCGAGTGAAACCGCATGTGCGCCAAAAAAGATAGTTCCGAAGTTCTCCATCTTCAGGTTGGCTGACGTGAAAGTGTTGAAGATCTCACTGATGGAGACATTCTGATTGCTGCGCGTTTGGCCTGTCATCTGCTTCATCGCTGATATCAGGATGACCACCCATTCTCCTGGCAATGAAGGAAAGGCTTTGTTATTACTCGGTCGGTTTGTTGTTAAACCGGCATGTCGTAGAACCTAAAAATTTCTATAACATGTGTCAAGTTCTCGAAAGGAGCCACTTGAAGCGCACTTAAAATCCTTTCACCACACTGTTTCGAAAGAAACTAGTGACACGACAAGAGAGAGAGAGAGATTACTCGGAAAAACATTTTTAAATTTTGATGCAACATTTTGTGCTTCGTCAAATCAATTTTATATTTTGTAATAGTAGATCTCTTTGCTCACAAGAGATGCACGGGACAGAGGCAGAAAATGAAAAGGACTTTACCCAGCGTCCGGTCACTATTTCTTACGAAACAGTGTGGTCAATGGATTTTAAATGCACCTCAAGTGGTTTTAAGCACTATACATGTTTTAAAACTTTTTAGGGTCTACGAAATGCCGGTTTCCTCTCGATGTTATCCAAAAATTTATTCTTATGTTTAATTAATATCAAGAGCAGAAAATAACACAAAAAAAACTACTAAGGTTTATTATTGGTACACTGGTATGAATTAAAATTGTTTTTTTTTATAATCAACATCTTTTTTGTATGAAAGTGTAGATAAAGTTTTAATTATCGAAAGTATTTTAATAACTCAATTGTAGGAAACTTTGAAGAAGTAGAAGATTTTAGAAAAAAAATTGTTGAATTTAGTAAATCTAAAAACAAATTTCAAACATTTTGTTAATTTAGAGCGATTGTAGGTAGTGTAAAATATTTGAGATTGTTTATCGAATGGTTCGATTAAACATATTATTTAATCAGTTACTATCTCGTCACCAAGAGGAATTGTTTTAATTTAGATAGGTACAATAATACATATCAATACATAACTGCTCCGTAGGATTTTACATAATAATAAACAATCATCCATATTTCAAACATGTCCAGTGAAACTTACCTCATATTTACTTATCTGTACTATGTGTAGGTATATAATGACCATATTACAAATAATATCTAAGTAAAGATTTGTCCCACGGTGGGAATTGAACCTGTCTCTGCACCATAGCCGAACATTCAATAAACTTCTATAAATTTATGTTTTGTATGCTAAGAAGCAGGATCTGGAGATTCAAAACCACACCCACCTACCATCTTATTTTTTTATTGTAACCTGGATTCACAAACAATAAACAATAAATGATTTATGATTCATCTTATCTGTCATCCCGACGAGATGAGTAATATTTTTTTTAATGCGATGTTTCAGCGGCGAAATTCCTTACTATGTTTACTATTCCATATAAAGACTAATTGTTAGTATTCATTGAAAACATAATTTAATGTTTATATTTTATATTTGTAATCCTAATTTAATGTTTATATTTGTAAAAAAAGATAAACAAATTATTTAATTATTAAAATCTTGCATTAATCATAAAAACCATCGCAAGAAACCGATTTCTCATAAGATAATTTCAATATGAATATATCTATTGTGAAAAAACAAAGTTAGTTTTGGACTTTGTTTTTTAATTTTACTTTTAATTCGTGAAACACTCTTTTCTCACATGATATAGATTGACCACTAAAACACCAATTGACTGAGAAGATTGTAATGAATTTCCCTGGAATGGATCGTTTGGAAAAGAAATGGATAAAGTGCGGGATAGGAGTAATATCATTTATAAGAAAGGAGTGAGTTTTGAAATCGGTAGGTGAAAAGGTTTTAAGATAAAAGAATGTTTTTTTTTTATACTACTAGCTGATGGGACAAGCAGATGGCCCACCTGATGTTAAGCGGCAACCATCACTTATAACAAAGCATTGCCTCGTAAGTCACGCACGATAGGAACGCGCCCTACGATGCACCGCCCTGCGTCCACCAACCCGAGGCACACAGATGTTAAGCCTCATGTGCCTGTAATTAAACCGGCAACCACACTCTTCAAACCGAAACACAGCGTTGCTGCTTGGCGGCAGAAAAAGGCGTGGTGGTAGTACTTCCCCGGACGAGCCCTTCACAAAGAGCTCTACTACTCTTAATGTTGTGCCAATCCCCTTATTAGATGTGATACTAACACGGAGATGAAAAACGGTTACCTCTCAAAGTAGCTCCGAAAGTGAATACAGCAAATGTAGCTATAATAGTGCTAACGAACTCTGGTAGTTTCTCCATTATATTGTCTAGTGATTCTGTGTATTTTTCAATCCATTTTACTCCTTCTGTCAGCGGGTCCCAGTACTTGGCCTTTGTTGGTTCGTCTTTTGCGACTCCATTCTGATTAGTGCCGTTCTTCGGACTCTTGTTCCTTTGTTTGACGTCAGCCATCCTAAAATGAAAGCGAATGATATAGACCAAGCCTAGACATGACGCACTTGACTTTATTTGAGTGAATCATTGAACAAGATGTTTAAAGTGGGTATAATAAGTAAAACACTGTCTTTATTGTGTGTGGCAAATTATAAATTGCTTGTCAATTCGGCCAAATTGGACATTTTAAAAGTCAAACTATCGGAACGTTACTTAAAAAAACAGGAGGTTCCAAATAATCTAGGGCGTGTGCGGTACATAAACCGATCTAATATCAGGTACAGCAAAAACAGAGTTTGCCATAAATATTAGTATTCTACCAAATCCTTCAGAAATATAATAGGATTTACATACGTTGTTTATTGTATTTTAATCACCATGTATTCACACGTCTTTTTAGCACTAATTATGATACAAAAATGATTATTAAAATTGCGATTTTGAACACGTCGCGAAACAGAAGATACGATAGCATGGTGTATTAATTTCATAATAATGTAGATTAATGGTTCTTATCTGATAATAAAAGTGATTAGAAGAATAGACATCCAGCTGCAGATAATTATCCTTGGGTCATATTGAAATGCATACTTTGTCCTAGTGATGACATCCAACGCGAGGCAACGACTGTGACTACACAAAGGCACATTGCAAAGTGAAACAATGCATAAGTAGTAGCTCAGACAAAAACAAAATTTTCAAATATCAGCTTATAATCAACAGTTTACCTACAGAACAGATTTCGTTCTGCAGACTAACTTGACAGCTCAGATAGTAGTGGGTTTGCCTTCTGCGCTGTGGACCGTGGGTTCGATCCCCACCGAATACAAACATTCTTATTCCTGTCGGCACTAGATCTTTCGAAACGGTGAAAGGTGCGATTTTTAAGTGCGTCTAAAAGGGGCACCTTGAGCACTTGAAATATGTTTCGTGACTCATAGATATCGCGAGACATCCTCTCTTGAAGTCTTCAAATCCAAAACTTATACCCACTATCTATCCCTCATGATAAATCATAGATCTATAAATAATTTCTTTTTTTTTCTACTGTAATTACTTAGGTGAGTTATGTTATAATAAATATATATTTTAATATGATTTTAGTATGTTTATCTAAAATTTAAATTTAGCTTATTGGTTTATACTACGTACTTAAATCTTTGCTTTGTTTAATATAGGCCTTCATCTAATGTGCACTATCCAAAAATGTCTTCTCATTACCCAAAGGCTAGTTGGTAGATAATGCTATTCAGCAGTAAGCTCGCCTATGTACAGAATGTTTTATTTTTGCAATAAATAATATTCTATCTATCTATGTTTCAACCTTAAAGCAGATCTTGGCCTCAAGTACTCAACGACGCTAGTCTCTGTTCTACGATTATTTTCGTTGTTCTTCTCCACTTCATATCTATCCTGTGTCTGTTATCTACCGCTAAACGAACCTATCCAGAACACAAACTATGATCATTTCAAGATTCATCCAAGTGTTGCTATTTTATTTATTTATTCGTATGAAAAGCTGGCCAATGTGAAATATACATACAAAAAAAAACCTTCTGAACCTCAATGAATATAATAACTACAATTCACAAGTAAATGTTCCGATTGCCAAGCCAGGATACTGCTTCAGAAGGAAGACGTCCTAGGTCGGTCCAGGGCCCTGGATGCGAGTGGATAAAGTAGCGAAAGATGACGTGCTCCATGTTCTAGTCTTCTTCGCTTCACTGACAGAGCGCTGAGTCGTTCCAGCCCTACTTAATATGCCGAAAGCTGTTTCATCGGCCGTGTCCTGTGTAAAATATGTTGAGGAAACACCTGCTATTACAGAGATAAATGCTAACGAACATACTCACCTACAAATACTCGCATTGACGATATTAGTGTGATTCATACACAATATTACGTGACTTAGGTCATGCATGTTGAGCAAAGAAGGATCATTATTTGAATATGTTTTATTTTTTACTCCTATAAAATTTATCATTCAAAGCCCATCTCATGTCTGTTGTCGCACCCGTATTTCCGTTTCCGGTGACACCGACCACGGCAACCGACCATGGACGGCGACCACGGACAATGACTACCGACGGTTGGACGTCGGGTGAGCGACGGAACGGAGGGGACGAGCTCACTTTGTTGCTATCCGCCGACTAGATAACACAGCTCTAAGCTGAGCATTGTATAAAAAAAAGAATAAGTATTCAGTTATTTGAAGTATGATTATTTATTGTATGATTCTTCTTGATTAAAGAATTTACTGTTAGATTTAATAAGTACTTAAGAATTTGAATAGCGTACATTATTGTAATAAACCATTGCTGTGATTAACTGACCGTGTAACGTGTTTCTTTTATCAGAAGTGCTAAATTGTGCTACGCCCACAAGATGCCGCCACGTAAGCGCAAACGAAGATCGAGGCGGGAACCATCATCTAGTTCGAGCAGCAGTTCCAGTGCCAGTAGCAGTAGTGGCAGTGATCGAAGGCGAAAAAAAAAAGTAGTAGTCATCGGAAAGCATCGCAAACCGTGAGTCAAAATGCTGTATTATCGTCAGTGATACCAGAATTCGACCCACTCGTAGACAGTGTTGATATATGGTTAAACGTAGTAGAGGCTAGCTCTCGTGCATTTGGTTGGTCCGATAATATGATTAAGAATCAAGCTCTTCAAAAATTACGCAATATCGCAAAAACGTGGCTCGATTCTTTAAACAAAATAAAACGAAACAAGTTAGACCTCGTGGCGGTGTAAGAATGGCGTCATAAGCTGTCATTTCAAGTAAAACGAAATATGTACAGGTCGCATAAAGAGTTAATAGATATAAGGCCTGTAGCTAAACAGTTGCTATACGCTTTCTTTTTTCAACAAAAAGCTAAACTAGATCGTCTGCAGCTAGGTTTTCGGGAACAAGATATAAATAATATCAGTCATAGTAGGTTCGATTTTTGTGGGTTCGATCGAATATTGTGACGATTTTGCATCCTTTTTACACGGTAAAATCTTGGTAGATTTCCCACCGAAACAGAAAATTCCCAAAAGAATCCGCTACCACAAAAATAATCTTTTCGACCAACGCAGTCTGGGTACCAAAATAATATCAGTAAATTGCAGAACAAGTTTGGGCATTCTGCTTATGCAAATAATGTGGAAAACTCTAACGTTACTTGTTACCGCTGTGGGGAGGTAGGTCACCGAAGAAACAACAGCACGTATTAAGACAACGTAAGGTGTTCTTCTTGCAACAAATTAGGCCATTTAGAGGCTGCGTGTAAATCTAAATCGACGACAAAGGTCGAGAAAAAAATCGTGAATTTTCGAAGTGAAAATAATCTCTGATCCAAAACAAATTTATTTTCATTTATTTAAATAAACAAAAATTTTAAAAGTATGTTTTTCTTGTGGTTTTGATTATAAAGTTTTTTTTTCGACATGGGCAGTGACTGCTCGCTTATAACAACCGCTCTAGTAAATAAATATAATTTAAAACCTTTTCTTTTAAATCAATCCGTTAATCTAGTAGGCTTTATAAGTAATTTATCTACTGAAGTGACAGAGGCTGTCGCTACCACGCTCCGGGTCGATTCAGTCTAATCTAATATAACATTTTACGCTATTGATTCGCTGTCTAACTGCGACATTCAAATCGGCAGTAATTTTACCGAAGATAAAAACATCATGTATGTTCACGTAGGAGATACCTTTTAATCGATGAAAAAAAAAAAAAAACATTGTTAGCAGTATTGAGGTATTGGATACAGATTCCAGGCAACATGAAAGTATTTTGAAGAATGTTTTATCAAAATACCCTCTATCTTTTTCTGAAGATTTGTCGAGTGTAGGAAAAACTTCTTGTTTAAAATTATAGATACAGTTAACAACTAGTAAGCCAATTTGCCAGCGGCCGTATAGAATGTCACAGTCTGAAAGGGCAATAACGCGGGAAATAACAGACGACCTTTTAAAGAATGGTAGGTACTATTCGAATCAGTAATTCTGCGTATGCGAGCCCAGCGCTTTTAGTTGACAAAACGTCGGGGGCCAAAAGGTTGTGTGTGGACTATAGGTAGCTAAATAAAATAACAGTCGAAGAAATACTCTAGAAATACTCGTTAAAAAAAAATGGGCTTACTATCATTCTAGAAAATGTTTATTTTTCAAGGCACGTGTTACGTTTTTGGGTTATGACATTTCTGGAGAAGGAGTTCGTCCAAGTGCCCGTAAACTCGATGCCATTACAAAATTGCTGACCTCAAAAACAGTTCACCAGCTTCGTAAATTTTTGCGGTTAATCGATTATTTCGGAAATTTATACGAAACTGTGCTTGTCTTTGCAAATCACTAACTAGCTTACAAAAAAAAAAGGATCTGGCAATGAGGCCCTCCACAAGATCAGGCAGTAATAACGGTGAAAGATGCCCTGATTAAAAATGCGTTGCTTAAAGTATTTGATCCTAAATTGCAGGTCAATTTATATACTGACTGCGTTAGCAATAACTGTTTCTGAGGAGGACTGGTTGCTCTCTGTCCAGTTACGAGTCCCCAGTATATGTAGTATTCGAGACATTTTACAGTCAGGTGAGGCCGAGACAAAGAAACTGATATTTAATGAGTACGATGAAATGAAATGAAATTAAATATTTATTTAAAACCAAACGTCTGTTACAATCAAGCGCCTTGCTTAAAATTATAAGTTATAAGTAGGTAGGTTCTTATCAAGTAGATAGGCACTCGTTAGCTAATATGGTTATTAAAGGTAATACATCTACTTGCAATTTATTACAGAGAAGTAGTACGTAGGTACCTAATATTACATGTACAATTTGACGTTTTTAGTAGTGGGTAGTGAACAGGTGATATTTATTTTTATATTAGAATTATGGGTAACATTGTTAAGGTTGAATCAAAAAGCTACGATTTGTTGGGAAATAAAGTATACCGTAGAACAAAATTCGGAAGACGTTGGGTGGTACCAAAGAAATACGTATGGTACTTTATTCGAGCTAATCATGATGACTGTGGTCATTTCGCTGTAGATAAAACTTTTGAAAGAATTAGATCAAAATATTGGTTTCCCCATTTGAAGAAAATTGTTACAAAATACATAAAAAACTGTTTAAATTACATTTATTTCAAAAATATTCATGGCAAAAAAACCAGGTCAATTGTATCCGATACCGAAGCACGCCAGGCCTTTTCACACACTCCACGTTGATCACCTCGGTCCATTTGTTAAAACTACTCTGGGAAATAGTTATCTCTTGGTTACTGGTTAGACTCCTTCACCAAATTTGTATTTATTGCGGCTGTAAAAACACACTAAAAGTAATGTAATAAACGAATAAAATAAAATATTTAAAGTTTTTAGAAATCCAAAGCGTTAAATATGCAACGCTGGTAGCGCATTTACATCAAAACTATTCAGCAGCTATTGCAAAGATCGTAATATTAGAGCACATTTAATTGCCACTGCTGTACCACGCTCAAACGGACAGGGAGAACGATATAACCAGACAATATAATAAATGGTAAAATAATAAATGGAAAATAATAAATGGGATTAACACATAAAAAGTATACAGCAGGGTATCAATAGCACGATTAATAAAACCATATCCGCCGTACCGAGTGAGGTTTTCTTTGGGTACAGAATTCGTATGAACAACGACTTACACGGAATGCTCTGTTGACATGACTGCATTGAGAAAAACGGTTGGAAAGCTAAAAGGAAAGACGCGACTATTTATAACGTTGGAGACTTGGTGGTACTTAAAATTCCAAGTCACTCGAACGATGCTGGCCAAAGTACAAAACTAATTCCTCTCTACAAAGGTCCGTTTCAAGTTACTAACATTTTGGGTCACGATAGATATCGAGAATCTGAAAGATCTTTGAAACAATATGATGGCATAGCATGCGTGAAAAATATGAAACTATTGATCCAGATTTCTGATTAAGACCGGATGTTGTCGAAAGGTATACAAAAAAAAAAGTACGTAACTATTCTTTTATTAGTATTATTTGTTAACATTAATATTTTACTTAAAGTAGCTTGAGTCTGATGTGTTAATCTGTGTGAATCTTAAAATGTCTAATGCTACTTCTTCAAACATTGTAGGAGCCTGGTAGAGTGTTTGAGTTTGGATAAGTTGCAACAGACATCCAATGTGAAAACTGTTGTAGTGTATGTGGTGATACACAGCTAGTTGATCCTGAGTGAACATCATCTAGTTTAAGCCACATACACATGTTGACCGCCGATGGGATAACATGCTATAATCTGATCAGACACTCTATGTGGGGCCTATAGTAAAGAAGAATGTGTAAACTGTAACCTAGCATTTATGAAATTGGATTTAACTGTATAATGTTTTCAGTTTTCGCATCAGACCAGGACGCAGTTCGAGGACGAATGCGTGAGCAGGACGGCCGGATGTTGTCGCACCCGTATTTCCGTTTCCGGTGACACCGACCACGGCAACCGACCATGGACGGCGACCACGGACAATGACTACCGACGGTTGGACGTCGGGTGAGCGACGGAACGGAGGGGACGAGCTCACTTTGTTGCTATCCGCCGACTAGATAACACAGCTCTAAGCTGAGCATTGTATAAAAAAAAGAATAAGTATTCAGTTATTTGAAGTATGATTATTTATTGTATGATTCTTCTTGATTAAAGAATTTACTGTTAGATTTAATAAGTACTTAAGAATTTGAATAGCGTACATTATTGTAATAAACCATTGCTGTGATTAACTGACCGTGTAACGTGTTTCTTTTATGTCCCATCATAGAATAGGACATTTCCAATACATTCTACGGATGTTGTTAGAGGCGACGTCAAGTCCATCCAACAAACAAACGTGTAAACAAAATGACCTAAGAATTTAACACCAATACATGTGGTCACCAATCTGCCTGCTACTGGTGACTACGGCAAACCCCCTCTAATTCAAATCTCCTAATAAATTCACCTTCAGCCTAAATAAGTTTACACTAAGTGTAGTAGAGCTCATTGTAAAGGGCACGTCTGGAAAAGTAGTACCACGATGCCTATTTCTGCCGCCAAGCAGCGTTGCTTCGTTTTAATTTGAAGGGTTTGCTTGTGAGATTACAGGCACATGAGGCCTAACAAATTTTCTCATATTTTCTGTGTGCTGTGTGTCGAATAAAAATCTATTCTATACCTTCAAATTGAGCATCACTATGCATCGTCAGGAATAATTAGGGTGGTAGTAAGTACCTCCCCAGACGAGTTATTTCACAAAGAGGTCCACAACTACTAGAAGCATGCTTATGAGCAATTGCTATTATGAGGCATAAGTGTCACATTAAGCCTCTTAAGAAACTCATGCCTCAAGTAGCAATTGCTCATGTTTTTTTACATGTTTTCCTGAACATTTGAGCACAATAGGTATTGTCATTTTACATAGTAAGCGGCTGACGTAATAAGTAAGGTCATCTAAGGATTAAAATAATATGAATATCTTTATAATGTAGCTTATCTTATGATTAGCACCTGCGAGTGATACATGATTTATGGTATGGTTATCAAAAAGAGTGGTACAAAGAGAGCATATGCTCTATAAGCCCTGCCCAGTGGGTGATGTCAGGTCAGGCGTTCCCATATAAATGGCAACAGTTGTCTGTTCGAACCCACAGTACCTACCTACCTATTTTTATTACGATATTATAAATAGGTACACAAAAACATAAGGTTTGTTATCGACAAGCCTACATTATCCTTACTAATATTATAAACGCGAAAGTTTGTAAGTATGGATGGATGGATGGATGGATGTTTGTTACTCTTTCACGTAAAAACTACTGAATGGATTTTAATGAAACTATACAATAATATAGCATATACATCAGAATAACAATCAATTTATAAAGATATAGTGTGACTAATCCTGCGTAGACAAAGTCGCGGGCACCAGCTTGTATTCAATAAAGTATTAAAAATAAAGAATGGAAATTCATCTAGAATTTTTCATTTGGTAGACAATGCTGATAACATTAAATTAGTTTTTGTTTCTGAGCTACAAAGAAGTCTTACAGTTCAAGGATTTTAATTAAGTAACGAAAATTAAGTAAAATTTTATAAGAAACTAGCGGCCTGTCCCAGCTTCGCATGGGTGGTCATAAATTTTTTGAACATTTTAGTATAAACTTAGACCGTGGGTTCGAGCCTCGTGTCTACTTATTTCATACGCCCTTCTCCTTGAGTGTCGCACCCCGGGCGTGACCCGTGGACCCGTTAACATTTTTAATTTCGTCATATCTTTTGAATGGAATGTCCAATTTGAAAAATTTAAGAAGTAATCTATAGGTATTGAAACCATCTTAATTATAAAATGATTTATTTGGATAAGGATTAATACCAAGGTATAAATAAAGACCCTTTTCTAGCGGCGGCATTTCAATTAACTTTTTATAATAAAAGAACACTTATTGTGACATAACTATAATAGTTAGACATATGCTGTCGCGACATTTTTTGTAGATGATGACGTGTTCTACAAAATCGTAGTACATTTTTTTGTTCTATCTTCAATAGTTTTCGCAGCGCACGCGATGTAAGGTTTTTGTTTTCCACCTTGGGTTACATTATTGGAGTTTTAGTAAGAATCCCTGATTTTTTTGAAAATATAATATAGCCTATGTTACTCAGGGATAATGTAGCATTCTAATGGTGAAAGAATTTTTGAAATCGGACCAGTAGTTTTTGAGCCTATTCGTTACATACAAAAATACAAAAATACAAATCTTACCTCTTTATAATATTAGTGTAGATAGGCCACCAAAATAGGCCGAAATTATTAGGTAGGTAACTAAATTTGTCGAATTTATTTAAAAACCCGGCCAAGTGCGAGTCGGACTCGCGCTCGAAGGGGTCCGTACCATGATCTATAAAAATGGCAAAAAATCACGTTCGTTGTATGAGAGCCCCCTTAAATATTTATTTTATTCTGTTTTTTAGTACTTTTTGTTATAGCGGCAACAGAAATACTCGTACATCATCTGTGAAAATTTCAAGTGTCTAACTCAGCGTCGGACTGGCCATATAGTCGAAATGGCATTTGCCAGCCGGGCCCCAGCCTGCGCAGGCCCCCCACGGGCCTGGCTTGCCGGGCTGGCGGCAACCGTAGGATAGGAGGCCCGCGCAGGCTAGGTCCCAGCTCTTTCGACCTTAATGTAAAACTAGATCAGATAGTTCGTTCATACAATTACCTATAGAAATATTCGAAAAATGGTTGAACTTGAGCAAGCCACACCCTGAAACTAGTTTTGAATTTTTTGCTGAACGGCAATAACTTTTGATTGAATCAACTTATTTAGAAGTGTATCATTATAGCGTAATGAATTACATTTTACTTTGAAAAAAATTTTGATCTACGGGATAGAATCAGAAATGAGGAAATCCGTAGGAGAACCAAGGTAGCCGACATAGCTCGCAGAATCAGCAAGTTGAAGTGGCAAAGGGCAGGTCTTATAGCTCGAAGGACTGATAACCGTTGGGAAATAAAGGTTCTCGAATGGCGACCACGAACAGGAAAACGAAGCGTGGGACGCCGTCCTACCCGATGGACTGACGACATTGTCCGGCTCAGTCCGACCCTGGTCTAACTATCCCGGTTCATGAGATACAGCCTGGTGACAGACGGACAGACAGACAGACAGTCGAACGGACTGCGGAGTCTTAGTAATAGGGTCCCGTTTCATCCTTTGGGTACGGAACCCTAAAAAGACTTAGTTTTCATGAGTTAATGAGGAAAAGTGATCCACTTTATCTTTTGTGATTATAGGGCTTATGGATGATTAATAATTAGCTAGTTGCTAACCATTTTTTTTTAAATTATGTCTTATTATTGTTAGAAGATAAGAAATACAAATATTTAACTATTTAATATAAAATTATGTGTTCAAAGAATAATTGATAACCGCTGAATAAAGGTTCTTGGATAGCGACCGCGATCTGAAAGATGAAGCATAAGACGCCCTCCTTCCAAATGGACCGATGACATTGTGGAGATCGCGGAAAGTCGGTGGATGGAGAGGGCTCGTTCTTAGTGGAAATGTTTAGAAGAGATTCAGCAGTGGACTTCCTCAGTCTAATGATGATGATCATCATAAAATTATATGCACTATTTACAAAACAGTCAAATATAATTTATTAAAATTAATATGTAGAAATCTAATTTTCAAATGTACATGCCATCTAGTGACGTGTTCACAAATCATTATCAAACCAGTGAGCTGGCCTGCAAAAGTGTTTTCATATTCAAGTTCATAATGTTTCGTCTAGATGGAGCTGTACAAGGTTAACGGAGCAGTGCCATCTAGTGAAATCTTCTTGCAGTTTTTTGAGCTCTGAAAATGAACTCTAGCTTTTGTAGATGTAGTTCTGCTTATAATTAACAGATGGAGTAAGATTCAAATTTAGGTTTCTGTTTATTGAATTTCGGTTTACTTTGGCTTTGTGTCATTCATGATCCTTATAAAGTCCTCCGCTGGACATAAGCCTCTTTTATATATTTCCAGGCCTCTTTTATTATTATGGGCCTTCCTGTCTACTGAATTCCAGTGATATTTGCAATGTCGTAGGTAATTTCATCGGATGAGGAGGCGTCTCTTGTTTAGTTTTTTTAAAGTGAAAGTCAAAAGGTATTCATTCAATAAATCACAAGGATCACTTTGAAACGTCTAAAAGCTAGGTGAATCTAGGTGCTAGTTCCACGCGACCAAAGCCTAGAAGAACAGGCAACAAACTTACGGCTTGGTTCCTACCGTTTTTTTGTATGATCCGATGGGCAGAGCGACTGGGACAAGTTTTTCAGTTTTTGCTTGTCATTCAATAACTAATAATTCCCCAGCGGTTATCGGTTCTACGAGCTATACCTATGGCTTATTGATTTTGCGAGGCAATAGCCTTGGTTTTTCTTAGGATTTTCGCATTCCTGATTCAAAATCTAAGTCTTAGTTAGAAGTAATGATTATTATAATTTCTTCAGTTTCTCGGCTTGAATAGATTAACATCTATAAACAATAAGATCATATTTAATTCTACATAATAAATACACATAATATATTTCATTTCATTTTTACAAGCTTTTATTTAAGGCGAAGACAAGAGCTAATGTGACTCTCGCTCGCACGTTTCGACATGTTGAAAGATATAAAATCACTAAACTCATTTTCGAAAAATCGCAATCAACCATCTTGTGTGCAATCACATTGCACACAGTTTAGTAAAAAATTCATTTTGATCGATACATATTTTCCTACTCTAAAGTTTGCTTTACTAGTTTTCATACATAATCAAACTTTTAAGTAGGAAAACTTGTATCGATCAAAATGATTTTTTTACTAAACTGTGTGCAATGTGATTGCACACAAAATGGTTGATTGCGACTTTTCGAAAATGAGTTTAGTGATTTTATATCTTTCAACATGTCGAAACGTGCGAGCGTGAAGTTGTTTGATAGTTGTCAGCCCCTTAACTTGCAATATAAGTATGTAAATATGCTTGTTCGGGTGGAATCTTGCAACTTAATTTTGAATCTTCAACCGATTGAGCTGAAATTTGGAATACACGTTTAGTTTAGATCGCAATGCATGTTTATGTTTAATGCATTTAAGTAAAGAATGTTTTTTTAATAAAAGTTTTTTCTTTTAATTTATTACTTGAGGAAAACACTCAAATTGCTAATTCTCCTACGAACCCCTTATTTTACAACCCTTGCCTAGATGCTGATAGGTTTAAAGTACCTGCAGTACCTTTCTCGTGCTTATCATAACCAACAAATATTATCATAAATTACCATTCCACCCCTGTTTGGAATATTCACCCAGTGGCATAATAACGTTCAATTATCAGAGCAACGATGTCAAAGTTACATCACAAAGGGCACAGCCGGCGGGATTAGTCCTTATTGTGGTGCCGACACCCGCTGGCACTACGCTAGTGATGGGATGACACGGAAGTATACTTATCGATTATTAGAGAATTTGTAGGTATTAATATAATATAACTTTTCTACAAAAAAAAACCGACTTCATTTACACCTTTTCTTTGATCCTCAGGAACGCGGTAGATATCCCCTCAGATTCTTTGAGGATATGTAAAAAGAATAAACTATTCTTAATTTAGGTAGTACGTATGACTTCCTTAACACACTTATCATTGTGACAAAGGCGGCATGTCGTAAAACCTAAAAAGTTCTAAAACCTGTGTGTAAACTTTGCTTTTACCAGGCACTGTTTCGAACTAGATGAATAACAAACGACTAGAAGAATAACATGCCCTAAGCCTGGTGGTTGATTTACCAGTAGACTGAGTAGGCTGGCGCTTAAGGCGGCGGGGGCTTTAGGAGGCGGTAAATAAGGCTTTTTTTTCTAATATGTTTATCTATATCTTGTTTTTGGGTATATTTCTAAGGTAAGAGCTTTCTAAGATTGAGCTTTTGGAAAAGGAACTGACACATCGATCCCATAGTTCACAACACAAGCATGCTAATAACTGATGGGAGGGAAAAAGCTGATGTAATGAGGACGATAGTGCACAAATCATATTTATGTTGCAATTTCATTGAAAAGTTATTTAATAAATATATTTGTAAACTAGGGTATCGAATTGTAGAGGTCAGTAGAGGCGGCATGAATAGCCTACTGGCGGCAAATATGTAAATCCGCCACTGCCTAAGCCACTGGACCAACAAGGTTACACTTTTCAGTTTTCACAAAATTTTCACGATTTCACGTTCAAAATATCAAGTAACCGCTAGTTCTTAATAACCTTTGTTTTATCGATAATTAATAATGTAAGATGGTTCAATCTCTAGTAGCCGGTGGCTGACCGCGACACCCCTACAACCCAGCCGATTGCTTTTCCATTACACCGCACAACCTGAATCCATTTCAACAGCAGATTTAAGGGTTGCCAGCTTACGTTACTGTTGCGTTGTTCAAATTTAATATTACTTTACCTTGAATGACAGTCTTCTTACTACACCTAAAACATTGAGTTACATGTATACCTACCCATTCGCACTAAGCGTTTTGCCTTTGCCTTTGCCTTCCTTGCAAACCGCCAAGGAGTGGAACTCATTGCCCTCGTATGTTTTTCCTGATCACCTCAATTTGGGTATATTCAAGGCAAGAGAGGTGTCTTTAAGAGTAGTAGAGCTACCACCACGCCTTTTCTGCCGCCAAGCAGCAACGCTGTGTTTCGGTTTAAAGATTGTGGTTGCCGGTTTAATTACAGGCTCAGGAGGCTTAATATATGTATGCCTTAAGTTGATGGACGCAGGGCAGTGCATCATAGGGCACGTTCCTATTGTGCGTGACTTACGAGGTAATGCTTTGTTATAGGTAATGGTTACCACTTAACTTCAGGTGGGCCGTCTGCTTGTTCCATCAGATAGTTGTATAAAAAAACCGTTCTAGTTCATCGTCGGTTTCATCGTCGCTTACCATTAGGTGAAGTTGTAGCCAAACGACAGTCTAATAAATTAAAGAATTTGAACTTTATTTTGCAGTAACTTAAGGTCTTCATTTCTGTTTTGCCTACACTTCACTTTTCGATTGGCCAGTGAATGTAGGTGTCGCCACACTAGAGATTCAATAATTAAAATATTTTGTAAAAAAGATCATACAAAAGCCAAGCCGTAATCGCCTGTACTTCTAGCTTTGTTCGCGTGGGACTGGCATTTAGATTCACGCACATCTAGCTTAAGACGATTCAAAGTGATAAAATGCATTCTGATTTATTGATAAAAGACTACCTCATCTAATTACAGCTCTTCATGAACGTTGAAAGCTTAGTAAAATGCTATCTCATTATTCTACATATCATCTCTACCTAAGGTCGTATTACCCTCAACTCTTCAATAGCAAGCCCACTAGGTGGCAGCGCATTAATCTCCCGCGCCGTTGGCGGTCTTTTGTGCCTAAAATTATGGCCTACCGAAAGTAACGTGTTGCGGTACTATACAATGCATATTACTGTGCCGCCGAGGGGGGTTTTTTGGTCAAAAATGTATTGCGAATAACAAAAGCTCTTGAAAAGTATAACTGTTGTAGGCTTGCCTTTTTTATCACTGTTTTATTATTTTCGGTAAATGGAATCGGACTAGACATTATTATTAAATAGTTAGAAATTGCATTATAAAAAAAATATCACCAATATCTTTTGGCATACTAGTATACCTAATGAATATTGATAGGGTTTACAATAACAGTAGTAGTAGAAGCAGAAGTTTATTTATTTAACAGTGAAACTTTTATATTTTCTTTCGTCTATTTGATACACAGTATAATGATAAACAGCATCTACACCAATTCATTCCTAAAACGCCATCTCATAATATACCTACCATTTATCATAAAAACTGCTGGAAACATCCTTTCAAATAATATTTTTTTTAAAAGTCCAATTCACTGTAATCAGCTAAAACGCGGCGTCATTACGCCTAATGCCTACAGTGATGCAACATGCGCGGGTAATAAGTTCGATTCCCGGGGGCACTTTGCGGGGGCTCTAGTGTTACGCTCAAAGAGTAGTTTGTGGGTGCGTCCCGTAGTACGGGAATCCATTTAATATAGGTATGGGAAATTAAATTTGCTCTAAATTCTGAAAAAAGCTATAAAAAACATCATTAGTTACACATAAAGGTCTGTCATTCAGATTTTCACGAAGACTCTTCTAAAGAAAGTCGTCGTTTCATCGGTCTGGGGCCGTCCAACGCCCATTCGGGTAGTACTGTTATTCGAAAATCTTAATTATCCTGTAGCTATTGGTCTGTGAGCATTTAGCTCACCACTTAGTATCTACCTTGTACACCATCGTTGAGTATCGCTATCCATCAGATAAACATATTTCTGTCAGTTCAAAAACAAAGATTTTTAACTGATCGTACAGTAACAGACACAATAGTGAAACAGAAAATAAGCTATTTACAGCAGTACAGCAGCAAAACAAGTAACAAATCAACAAGTTACTTCTGTAATGTTCAATATTCTTTGACAACAGCTCAGTGTACAGAAAGGGCTCTCAGAACTCCGCAGGGGGTCAAATAATCCGACAGCGTTGTGAAATTGATACGAAATTTGGTTTCGATCAATAACGTATTATATTTAACTGTATTGTTAGCAAAATTAGATGCCAGTCATGAGATCGAAATGCCGCGGGCGCAGGCTATGTGACGAGAATTGAATAACAAAAACTGGCACCTAGATTCACTTGCCTTTAAGACGTTTCAAAGTGATTCAATGAATGAAAAGAGCCTTGTGATTCAATTGAATAATTACATTTTGACTTTGACTTACTAACATTATAAACTACAGGAGAGAGTAGCAAAGAGTAGAAGCCGGTTGACGATACAAAGCATTTGGTGTTTCTAGAAGATGCTAGAATATTATATCCCCATTTTTTATAGGATTTTTGCCACTCTGACCTGATGGGTAATGGTAGGTGACAATGAAGCCGACGATACAATACAATGGTATAGAGACGAATATTTCCCTTTTACCTTGACAAGATTCAGATTGTAAAGACCAGGAAAAACAGACCACTCCACTTTCACTTCTTAGCAGTTTCTGTATGCCTCAAGCTGATGGACGCAGGGCAGTGCATCGTAGGGCACGTTCCTACCTTGCATGACTTACGAGGCATTGGTTTGTTATAGGTGATGGTTATCACTTAACATCAGGTGGGCCATCTGCTTGTTCCATAAGCTGTATAAAAAAAAAGTTTCATATAGGTAAGGTACAAGTTAACCAAAATGTATGATTTGCATGAGTGGTATCTTATTTATAGTACTTATAACAGTGATTGTCATAGCATTGGACAAAAAGCCAGTCTGGCTTATAATCATTGTTAAGGATGTACTTATATCTGTAATCAAAATGTCATTGGTACGTTTCACCGTGAAATTTCCCTGATTAAACGCCATTAAGAGTAGATACGAAGACATTTAATTCCCCGGTCGGCCATTACGCGAAACATTAAAGAAAGAAAGCTAGTACGTTTTATTGGGCCGTAAAGTACAATACCGGCCGCGTAGGCCACCTATCGTTGTGCTATCGCAACAAATTGCAAGTGATGTATCGCTGGCTGAGAGTAGTGTGCCCACACTTTTAGAATGTCCAGGATAGTTTGAGAAAAGTTTTGACAGCTCTTATTATAAGATTTACAAAAAAAGTATATAAGTATTATATCAGCTATCTGGTTCCTATATTACAAGTTTAGCTTTTGAGGCTAGATTTGTGGAAAGTCCACCAATATTTATTATAAGGCAAAAGTATTATAGATATTGGAAGCTACGCGTGCCTCAACACCTATAGACCCACTCTTCTACTTCTTGTCACATTTATTACTCCTGTCCGTCATTTTCATAGACAAAATTAACAGTGTCATGTGAAATAATTACTGAAACAGCTGCACGACTTTGATCCCTAGGCACGGTAGATATCCCTTCAGATCTTTTAGTACCAACTTAAGATTCTTTGAAATAATTAAAACGTTTTTAATCAAGCTATGTCAAGATGAGATGTCATGTTTTGATATAAATGGTGCCGGTTTAACTTACGGCTTGGTTCCTACCGATTAAAATCAAGTCCATAAACACACAAATAAAATTAACGTAGTAAACAGACAGACGGAGAAAAGTGACAGAAGTTCTTCAAGGCAAGAGTGAATAGATATTGTCTTCTAGACCATTCTGCTCCATCGTTGGCTACATCGTCGCTTACCATCAGGTGAGAGAGATTGTGTCCAAAGAACAAGTGTCTATTCATTATAAAAATAAAAACAGAGAAAGCGCTGTCAGTGCGTTGACTAAACTTATTTTATTTGATAAACACGCTCTATTAGCATAATTATTATATTCTTATAATTCTATTATTATAATAGAGCGCTGGACCAAGAATACACAAAAAGTTATAATTAGACATCCATGAAGAATCTTGAGTTAATACTTCCTACTAACAGATGAGGGGATATCTACCGTGCCTGGGGATTATAGTGATTCTCTACAAAATCCTGCAAATGTAAAATCCATGTTTACCTCACAGTCCACCAGCTAGATTTTATCGCTCCTCCGAACCATTAAACCGGCCATAATGAAGTTTCCGACGGATAATGCACTGAGGCATTACAATGATTTACAAGAGCGGCAATAAAAAGAATTTAAGGGATGACCCCGCGGAAAAATAGCGGGCCTTCGGGGTGGGCCTTGGACTGATGGGGAATGGACGCACAGGTGAGTACTCGATGAAGACACTTTGTTGTTTAATTTGTAACATTATCGAATGCTTCAAAGATAAGCATGACCGTGATCAAATGTAGAACTCAGACGCGTCTCTGACTACCTCCAATATATAAGAATACAATATATAAGTGTATTCTGAAAGTATGCCTAGGGAATTCAAAAATCGTGAGCCCAATTTAATTGATGTCAAATTACATGTGTTAAAGATTTTACAAGTACCTATTCATGTTTTTTACAAGTATCTATGTTAGTTATCTGCTGTATTTATTTTGTATCTGCTTGTCTGCTAAGTTTTTTTGTATCTACTTGTCTGTTGAATCTGATGAGAAATTTGAAATCAAATTTTTCAATAAATTCCAAAGTACGTAAACGGTCCTAGAAAACATCGACACCTGGTTTTATCCAGTCATCGGAATACAAGCTAAAAATACTCATACTCATACACACAAAAATATTGCAATTATTATGTTAAATGCATGCACCTTACCATGGTACGGTAAGGTGTAAATACAATATTCAAGAACGGTAGGAACTAAGCCGTAAGTTTGTTGCTTGTTTTTCTAGGATTTGGTCGCGTGGAACTGGTACATAGATTCACCTAGCTTTAAGACGTATCAAAGTGATCCTTGTGTTTTTATTGAATAATCTTTTTTGACTTTATTTGCTAAACAAAAAAATACCAATCCTATTTTGCCTTCGTTTGCTGACTAATAAAAATAGCTCGCGCTTTGTTTCTCCTCCAGTGAGTACCACCTCTCGTTTGAATAGGTATCATAAAGAAGAAGGATGTGCCCACAGCCGGAACCAACTGCGGTACGTTACGCTGCGGAATGCTTTATGTGGAGCACTCGTTTTATTTCATATTTCTGTGTTTTGACTCTTTATGGCGCTCGAGATTTAGTGGCGTGTTTAATTCTGTTATGAGGATAATTCACGGTAAGTTATGGTGTTTGCTGATCGATTATCTGATTTCTCATAATATATATCCGCGGAAACTTGTAATTGGCCATTCGTATTCGTGTAGCAACTTTGTATGCTGCACGTATTTGACATCACCTACTTAATGTATACTTACCTAGCTGTACGTTTTCACAAAATTGTTCTATAACATGTATCAAGTGGTCGAAAGGTCGTCATCAGGTGGTCGCCTGATGGCGTACTTAAAATCCTTTCACTACTATTTTGAAAGAAACTCATGACACGACAAAAAAAAAGATTATTTATACACATAAGTTTTTCACTACGTTGGCAAGATCAAAATAGTTCTAAGCTAATAAAACTAACCAACGCTTAGTAGAAGACAAAGTTTCACACGTTTTCTCCATATTAGTGTACAGAGTTGCGCAAGGTCGTGGGTTCAATCCAGTCATGCACCAATGGATTGTAGATGGAACTGTTACCAGCTTTACATTTTGAGGTTACATAGTTTTCAGCATTTTCAAAAACGCTATCCATCCCAAATATCAAAAATAGTTACCGTTGAATGTATTTTCTTTGATTTTGTAGCGAGATGCCTACTTTCCCTACATAAGTCAAGAGATTATAACCTCTTGGAACATAAATGAAGATAAGAGCATCATTTATAAACATGCCAATTTATAAATTCGTCATACTCCTCATACTCAGCGTAACTGCCATAATGCCAGCTAACCACTACAATTTTAATATTCAAACCTAAATATTCATAATTCTTTATCCGACCATCATCGTCTAAATTATGACCTCAAGAGTAACAACCAACCCACACTAACCACCTGGTAATCAAATGATTTTTTTCATCGTCAATATATAGGGTGTTCTGAAATATAGTTATTTTTTCCAGTAAGTCAAAGTCAAAATGTTATTTATACAACTGAATTTCAAAGAAAAAGTACAAAATTACTTTGTAACGTCTTTAAGCTCAGTGAATCTAGGTGCCAGTTCCTCGCTAAAGAATAGGCATTAAACTTACGGCTTGGCTTACAGCGTTCTTTTTATGCTTTATGTTACAAAATAATAAATTATAATAAGGAAAGTGCCGTAATATTGAACTTAGTGAGGCGTGCCTCGGAATTACAGTCATGAGCCTATTTAATTTATTTTCTAATAAGATCATTTTGAAAGCATCTGGTGGTCTGGTGGTAGTGGTCACTTTCAAATCTTTAGTTTTTGTATTGAATGAAAATATGATAATTTAAATCAAAATGTTAGTACTCGTTGAAGGAATCATTTATGCAGTAACACACAGTTAAGACGGCTCTACACGTACTATCTAATGACTGAATCGATTTGAATGAGACTTGGAACTTGGAGTGGATATAATTCGTGACTTTAATAGCTTATAGACTACCTACTTGTGTACTTCACAAGCAAAGTCATAGGAGATACTAGTTTATATAAAATCCAAAGACACCCTGTACATTAATGGGCCATAATAGCAAATTGAAATCGTCCGATTGTGGACGATCGTCGTGCAATTAAGGCGGGCGACTATAAATCGCCGGGTATCAGATACGGGACATGGAATGGGCGTTTAGGCCCCGTGGCGGGCGTTAGGCGGTGATGTACTGGGAGCAAGTTGTTTGATGAACCCTCCGTGTTGTATGATCTAAGGCTGTATGAAGTCATTCATCAAAGTTTATTGATCGCTGCATCAAATATTAATAATAAATTCACTTAATTTTTTTTAATCCCGGTGAAAATGGCGGCACGTTCTCGATTATCATTTACTCCTAAATGACTGGCTCACTGAAGCCAAAGATTAAGAACTGTGGAAAAGAAAGTGTACGGTCCAACCCACACATTCAGCAAAAAGCATTATGTAGCATATGCTTTTCTTTATTCCAATAAATTGGTTTAAAACACTACGGCAGTGAGCGGTCGTTTCAATCCTGCTGCCCGGTCCCATAGCATAGTCATAGTAATATCATTGTAATGTATAGGGAATAGCATGTCCTCGTACCTACATACTGCTACTTGTGTCTTTATTTTTGTATTAAGAACTCATATTTCAGTACAGCTTTTTAAGAGTAGTAGAGCTTTGTGAAAGACTCGTCCGGGGAAGTACTACCACCACGCCTTTTTCTGCCGCCAAGCAGCGTTGTTGTGTTTCGGTTTGAAGAGTGTGGTTGTCGGTGTAATTACAGGCACATGAGGCTTAACATCTGTCTGTGCTTTGTTATAGGTGATGATTACCACTTATCATCAGGTGGACCATCTGCTTGTTCCATCAGCTAGTTGTATAAAAAAAAGTACGTTCTAAGCACGATGAATACAAAGTAACAAAATTGTTAGTAGGTACTTACCTGGTTTTTTTTTCTGTATGGTACAACTAAGTATTTGCAAAATCTATACATTTCTACTTCAAAATTCTTATTTAATTGTGCTCCCATTGTGTTGCCAAGTGGCGAAAATTATACAAACGCATTATGTCCGCGCATGCATACGTCTGTGTGACGTGGCCGCGCCCCTGTAAGTGCCCGCCTGACGTGCCAAAGAATATATTAGCAGAGATAGCCGCAACATGTTGAATATATCACGTCAGATTAACGGCCTGGGAGACGCTCGCTGGGAATTTAAGAATTTACAATAGGAAGGACTTGAGAAGGATTTTGTTGTTCTTGTTTCGATGTTTGACTAAATTGGCCGAGCTAGAGTATTAACTGATAGACAGAAATAGAATAAATTATAATAGTTTGCTGGCGCCATAAGATTTTAGAACTTATAGTACAATTTTATACGAGGTGAGATATTGAGAACTGAGGGGATATCTACTGTTCCTGGGGACGAAACTCATGTAGCTCTTTCTGTTTTCTTTTACGCTGTAAGTTTGTTACCTGTTCTTCTAGGCTTTGGTCGCGTGGAACTGGAACCTGAATGGCACCTCCATTTCAAGACGTTTCAAAGTGATCCTTGTGGTTTTATTGAATAAATACCTTTTGACTTTGAATTTTTACTGATCATCAAAATTATTTTTAATATTAAAAATCTTATTTAAATATACCGGTGATCTTATGGAATGACTAACTCGTAGACCTAACTTTAAGATGTTTCAAAGTGAGCCTTATGTTTCAACTGAATAAATGTCTCTTATTTGACTTTGATTACAAGGCGGGCAAGGCCCAGCATTCTGATTATAAGGTCACCAATGGATATTTCGGTTTAAAAATGTATGTGAACAATGCCAGTGTTCTTCGTCGGTAAAAGAAAACCTAATGAGGAAACCAAATAGACATTGTAAAAATTAAAAAAGTTTGTGGGTAGAGAAGGCTCAAATTGTCCAGTATTTCCCAGCAGTGAAACTGATGATAATGATGTACTTAACAAGTTACCATAATTACATTACATACAACACAAACATTCCAAATATGTATTAGGGACTAAGACAAACACATTTATAATAAACATAATAATTTATTTGCCGAAATATGTAAATACACAATTTTGAAATTATTTATAACTTTTTTTTCCATCCAGATACTAACTTACGTCTGTTATTGGCTCAAAGATTATGGAACAAAAGCAAAAGAAAAAACTGAATTTACAATTCATTTTTAAATTTAGTCATTAAGAATACTATTTAAATGTTTAAAAATATAACACAGAATAATTTAGCTGAAGTTAGGTATCTGAAGTTTTTTTTACATTGCCTTAGAAATAATTCAGAGACCATTTGTGTGAGCCATAGTTTGTACCAAATCAGAAACCAATGGTGGAATGTTCAGATTCTTTGTTGACATAGCTGTGGTTTATAAGAAATGGAGTCAGACCACCGACGTGCGTATTAGAGCTGGTCTGAGAAGAAGACGATTGGTTATTCATAAAAAACGGGGTCCGTAAGGGAGGCCGATGTTAGGTAGACTCTCGCAGACTGTAGTAGACCCTCCTAATCCACCCATACCCAGACCGCCAAGATTTAGACCACCATAACCGCCCATGCCAAGTCCACCGTATCCTAGACCCATATTAGGCATACTCTCGCAAACTGTGGTAGAGCCTGCTGATCCCAAGCCCATGTTAGCGTAGGGGCATCCATGACCCATACCGTAACCGCCCATGCCTAGACCGCCAAGACCTAAACCACCCAAACCAAGCGCAGGCATACTCTCGACAACAGTTGTAGCTCCACCTAATCCACCTAAGCCCATACCGCCGAGACCCAGTCCGCCAAGACTACCCAAGCCGCCGAGACCGCCGAGACCGCCATAACCACCTAATCCGCCAAGACCCAGACTTCCAAGACCGCCGAGACCGCCTAATCCACCAAGACCCAAACCGCCCATACCAAGCATTGGCATATTGGGCACACTTTCACAGACGGTAGTACCCCCATATCCTCCCATTCCCAGACCGCCAAAACCACCTAGGCTGCCAAGACCCAGACCGCCAACTCCGCTTAGGCCAAGACCGCCAAATCCGCCAAGTCCGCCAAGTCCGCCAAGTCCACCAAGACCGCCCAGACCACCCAGACCTCCAAGACCGCCATATCCGAGTCCTCCCATCATGGGTAAGCTTTCAATAACGGTGGTGGCGCCTCCTCCGAGTAGGGGCATGTTAGGGGTTGACTCGCATAGTGTGGTAGACCCCATACCCAAAGGGTTGCTTTGCGCAGCGCATATTAAAGCTGGAAAGATGAAATTTATAAATTATTTGACAACCCTCACAGCTCAATAGAAATGTTTTCTGCGCTGTAGGACGTGGGTTCGTTCCCCAATTAAAACAAACATTTGTGTAATGACTAATGAGCATGGACAACGCAGCAATGCAACAAGTCTGGGTGCCCATATTTTATTATAATATATTTTATAATAGGAACCACACGACTGATACTTATATTTTAATTTTTGCCTGTTAATTCATTACAAAACTATATTTTATTGTAGTTTTAAACTTACCAGCTAAGCAAAGGAGTACTCTTGAAGCCATGATGATTGATTCCACCGATCTGTATTTTCCATTGAGCAGAAACCAGCTTTTATATGAAAAAAACTCATTAGCTATGTTTTTTGTTTTGAATGTTCACGGATCAACGCATAACGGACGATATTCAAAATGTTTTTTTTCAAAATGGATTTTTTAATTAAAAGTTTATTAGTAGGTACTTTGAACATTATTTGGTATCAATACATCTACACTATCTACACTAATATTATAAAGAGGAAAGATTTGTATTTTTGTTGTTTTGTATGTACCGAATAGGCTCAAAAACTACTGGCCCGATTTCAAAAATTCTTTCATCATTAGAATGCTACATTATTCTTGAGTAACATAGGGTATATAATGTTTTCAAAAAAGTTAGGGATCCTTACTAAAACTCCAATAATGTAACCCAAGGTGGAAAAAATAATCCTTACATCGCGTGCGCGGCGAAAACTATTGATGATAGAACAATATAATGTACTACGACTTTGCAGAACACGTCATTATCTACAAAAAATGTCGCGACAGCATATGTCTAACTATTATAGTTATGTCACAATAAGTGTTATTTTATTATAAAAATTTAATAGAAATGTCGCCGCTAGAAAAGGGTCTTTATTTGTACCTTGGTATTAATCCTTATCCAAATAAATAATTTTATATTCAAGACGGTTTCAATACCTATAGATTACTTCTTGAATTTTTCAATTCGGACACTCCATTCAAAAGATATGACGAAATTAAAAATGTTAACGGGTCCACGGGTCACGCACGGGGTGCAATTTCACTCACTCAGGGAGAAGGGCGTGCAAATGTATGAAATAAGTAGACGCGAGGCTCGAACCCACCATCGAAGTCTAAGTTTATCCTAAAATGTTCAAAAAATGTATGACCACCCATGCAAAGCTGGGACAGGCCGCTAGTACTACATTTTTTTTTTTTTTTTTTTTTATTTATTTATTTAACAAAATCACTAATTACAGTATTCACTTTACAACATCGTGAAACCTAGTAAGGTTTGTGTCGATGTTGGCACTGACTCGAGCTGTTACACTTTTTAAACACAGAAATTATAGTAGGTTTAATTTGGTAAGTAAACTTCTTAAAATTAAAGTTAGGACTTATTGCATGCATAATAAGTAAGAAGGTAAAAACAATAACTTTCCTTCATTTGATACACTTATAAGGGTCAGTTGGACCACAACAATATTTATAAAAAAGCAAGTAGGTAGATATTAGAAACATTGGTTCTCGCAATACCCACTGTTATCTATTCTTTACGCACACAATGCCGCTATTGGAAGGTAGGTAGGTATCTAGGTTGCTTGTTTACGCGTTACGACATTCTTCACTGAATGGCGCGCCATTGCATCGACTTCGAGAAAAAACTAAAAGGTAAATCCGATACATCCGATACATATATACGTACATCGACTAATTTTCAAAATATTCATTATCTTTATAAAAAAACCCATATCATATCGAAAAACCAATATCCGCTAAAGAGTAAATGTTACATAAGTGGTAAAAAGTAAAAAAAAAAACAAAGATGTCGTCAATATACTTGCCACCATCGGAACATTGGTAATCGAGTTGTAAACAACCAACCACTCTTTTTACTGCTCTGTTATCGCTATTGCTTGTTCTTAGGTAATAGTCCCGCATAATATTTTACTTATGTTTTATTCATTGAATATCAAAGAGCGAAGTTCAATGACTTGTAAATTATAATTGTAATATTTTTTAATATTTTTAGTTCATTATTGATAGAAATAAATTATTAACAATTTTTCACTTAGTCTTGGTAACAGAAAGTAAATTCGATTCTGTGCCTTGTTTTATCGTTTTTTTTATAACTTTATAAATATCATTCTTAACGCCTATTTCTATAATTACCACGAAAATATTTTCCTTTTTTTTCTTACTACCGTTTCAATAAAACATTACTATTATATGATTCATGCTCCAAATAAAATACACACAGACCCCAAAAACCACCAAACCATATATCTTTCACGAAAAAACAATGAAAAGAATCCATTTAAAACATGAACTAGTCGTAAATATCTCGGAACGGGAAACAGAGACATAAATAATACTTGTGTATCGGCAGCGGCCGTAAAATACGGTCGTGCGGTAGCGAAATCGCTGCGGGCAATTGTCTTCTGTGATTTGAGTGGCAGTTCTGTAAATCTATAGCCCTTAGCACCAGTGCTGCGCCAAGTAGCCATGTCATATTTTACATTCTAAGACGATAATTTTGGTGATGGAACAAGCAAATGGACCTTCACCAAAAAGCATCACAAATCATTGCTTCGCAGGTACGATGCTCTGCCGGCGTCCGTCAACTTGAGGCATACAGGTGTTAAACCTCATGTGCCTGTAATTTCATCGGCAACCACACCCTTCACACCGAAACACAGCAACGCTGCTTGGCGGCAGAAATATGCATGGTTGTACTTCCCCGGACGTCAGCATAAAAGTTTAAATTGGTCGCGTGGAACTGACTCCTAGATTCAAACGTTTCAAAGTAATTCTCGTGCCATCTGACTTTGACTAAGTCGGCAAGCTTGACAACATTCAAACTACTGCTAGCGTAAACATTACACCAAACTTGGACAAGCATGAACGGAAGATTATATGTAGATGGCTTAAAGTTTAAATTGCGGCTTACAGGATGTGATGATCGTTTGATAACAGGCTTCGTTTGTAGAGGCAAAGTAGCGCTCACTTGTGATCATATGATGCTCAAGTGTTTTTTGTGCTCTACGAATTGTACCTACTTATTATTTAGATTATTGATCGTGGCGAGGCTTTCGCAATACTTTGGCGGGAACAAAAATTATCGATATGTAAAACTTATTTATAATATGACTCTAAAAAGTTCTAAAATATATATGTCAAGTGCTCGAAAGCAGCCTTGAAATCCTTTCACTTTTCACGATGCACTGCCCTGCTTCCATCAACTTGAGGCATACAGATGTTAAGTGCCTGTCATTACGCTAATAAAAATTTGCCGGTGAAATTACAGGCACATGAAGGTTTAGGAGAGACATTTTTTTTGTACAATAGATCATACAGTTACATTGTTTCCGATAAATACCAATGTTCAGATAACTTACCATTTTAATACTTTACACAAAATAATCTAGCAGCTACCGCAATGCCATCGCCTCATTAGTTAAAGCAATACTCAAAACGGTAATCGCACAGTATTGTCGATAATCTCATGCGCGGTAAATCACAGAATGACCCTCTCTATCGAGCATCGCTCCTTAGGGCTGACAGTTATTACTGTTTACTTCGACATAAACGACGATGAGAAATATAAAACTAAACAAACAAAAAAACTTAGTTTTAGCCACATCACAAACACTAAAAAAGTAAGACAAGTATCTGATAAAATGCACAATATTACATAAATTTTACATTAAAGAAGAAACTTAGTTATTATTGCTTAAAAAGATCATAGCAAGTGCTTTGTCTCAAGTTAAGTGGCACTACATTTAAATTAACAAGATTCTGGACGCAGTATTTTTGTTCTTTGTTGTAATATCTAAGAAAATGTAGGATTGGCGGTTTTATCGTTAAAAGAAATATTTTTCAGACAACCTTGTGATGCAGAGGATTTTAATGAAAAAAAGATTGGTCAGAGTTGCATAACTACTAATAAGGTATTATGATACATTTCGCTAAACGAAGCCGTCCGTTTGCTTGTACGAGTAGGTCTTGGGTTATTCAGTAGCATGAGGTCTCAGTGAATTTGAGTTGCAATAGTGTCCCGGCAGAGATAATCTCATGCGCAGTAAATCACGTGACCCCCTCTATCGAGCATCGTATTATAGGGTTGATAACTATGAGTTAGCACTAGTTTGCACTTTTTGAAATGCTGAAAGTCTATAGAAAAATAAACAAAATAGATGCAAATCCACAGAACGGAAGTAATGCTCATATAAATGGTATGGATGGTAGAAGGTTTTCTACAAAACTTTATAATGTGATCTACGTTTTCATAAACTAATGTTCTCAAATGGCGACCACGATCCGGAAGCGTGAAACATCCCCCGACCCGAGGGACTGACGATATTGAGAAGATGGCAGGATTAGCAGAATTATTCTTCCTGGAAATGTATAGAAGGGGCCCATTGGCACCACACTTTATTATTATTAAATTATCATCTTGTAATAAGGATCAAACAAAAGAACAGTAGGAACCAAGACGCAAGTCTGTTGCCTGTTCTTCTAGGCTTAGTCGCGTGGAACTGTTCCTGGAAATCAACCAGACTTAGAAGTTTCAAAGGGATTCTTGTGATTCAACTTCAACTGTTCCTGTAAATATGTCTCAATTCTGTCAATGTCCGTTAAATGCTAGTTTAATTGAATAAATATCTTTTGAGTTTCTCTGGACTGGTTACCTAGCTTATCTGGACTTCTCCAAGCTGATGATAAAAGTAATAAAGAATATAGGCACTTTTTAAATATAATTGTTGGTTTGCGTGATATTCGACAGCCCTGTTCACCTGTAGGTTCGCGCATTCAATTTTGCATACCCTCTCATATCGGCATCGCACCGCCATTGTTCGAGGCGCGCCGTATTTTATAGAATCACGTCTGCAATGTGATTTAGAGCTCTTGCTGTCGATACCTGAATAAACTTGCCGGATTCTTTTTATCTCTGTTTTGCACTAGGTTATGTCTGAGTCTGTACCTTCTGTCTGATATCTACGACACGTTGTTCGAGTCTATATAAACTCCTTACTCTCGAGCATCGCCGCAAAGTTGCCTGTCTATCGGTATTTTACAGGATACATTTCGGAGAGTGTGTGACGGAACTGCACAACTTGGTTCCCCCATCCCCGTTCTACCATCGGACCACCTATGGAAACGAGATATCCATTCATGGTTGACATAACCACTGGCCGCACCAATCGCTTTGCTTCAACTTTCATTATGCGTACGACCAAAGAATGGAATTCCTTACTGGCGTCCGTATTCCGAATGCCTATAATTTGGATGTTTTCAAGAGAAAAGTGAATAGGTAAACGTGCCACATCGTCGACCTATTCATCACTTGACATCAGGTGAGATTGCAGTCAAACGTTTTACTTATGGATTGGCTTTGTAAAATAATAATATACAAACTGTGTTCCGTTCTTAGTAAAGCATGATCTGATCTTTAACTTGCTTAATTCCTTCTTTATCCCAAAATCACCAACAATTATATCAAGCTGACACTCAGACAAAGCCATTTCATCAAGAACCTCTAATTCGTACCAACCAAAGATAATTGTACCAACACAAGGAAAACAGACCTTGAAGCATCAAGTCGTTCACGGTTATTAAATCCAGTACGTGATTAAGGGTCCCCTAGCGCCCCCTTACGAGCATTAATTTGACAAATAGGCGTCCAAATTGTCACGGGACTTGAGATCTCCGCCCATTTTACACTTGAAATGAACGTTGTCTGTAGAAAGTGCCTACGTGTCTGTACCTTGAGCACAATTCTGTGAGTTATTTTAGTCTGCCAAGTTGGGTTTGATATTTAAGAATAAAAAGAATAACAACAACAAGTACAACACAAAGTATTTTTTTTTAAATAAATTATAAGGATGACTTATAAACGTCTTTAAGCTATAGGTGAGCCTAGGTACTAGATCCACGGGACTCAGACATGAATTTAGATGAGTTTGGATCAAGAATGGGTTTCTACCGTTTTTTTTTACTGGTTGATCGAGTGAGCGAAGCGAACGAAGATCTTAGTTTCAACTTGGGCGATTTGGCATTTTATGTATGTATGTATGTATGTATGTATGTATGTATGTATGTATGTATGTTTGTCTGGCGATAACTTTAGAACCGTTGATCCGATCTGCATGAAATTTGATATGTCGATAGCTTGTACTTGAGAAATTTACTGGTAAGTATATGAGTAAAATCGGATGAAGGGTTTTTGAGATATGGGGTTTTTTGAGGGGGCAAAAATAAAAAAAGTAACATAAAAAAATCAAGTTACATGTCATATGAAAGAGCTTTGTTTGGACATCCCAAAACAATTTTTACTTTTTTTTTGGGACGCCCGGTTTTTGAGATAAAATAATAAAAGTTAAATTAAGATAACCAGCGATCCAAGAGCTCCCATCTCTAAGAGTTTCGTTGGCATCAAGGTTTTTCTACTGGTCGGCCAGTTCTTTTGCTTTTTCTTATTTTTTTTTCTTGAAATAAATTAAGGAGGTACTCAGTTCTCATAAAATGGTGACGGCGACCAGGTCTGATGATGGAGCCAAGGTCTGTTCAACGGAACTCTTCAATAAATAGGCCAATAGAGTTGAAACTTGGTAACCATACCAAGTTAGTAGGCGGTAGTCAGAAAAAAGTCCAAAGATAATGTTTGGACTTGCCTCTGACTACTACGTACTCAAAGTTTGGTGCGTTCGTCGGATCGCATCACGAGATCTCAGTTCGGGGCGAACTACTAGTTATAAGTATATTGAAGGTTTAATTCTGTAATTTGTAGATAATACGAGTAATACAATAATATACCTAATCTAGCTCGATGTTTTGTTCATAAAACGCCTGATAGTTTTAACGATAGCTGACTTTGCTATGTTTCAGCAAAGCTTCAGGCGCAATTCATTTCATTGCTTCTTCTCCCATCTTACCAATTTACTTGCTAGGTTTTGGTCGCGTGGAACTGGCACCTAGATTCAATTAGCTTTAAGACGTTCCAAAGTGATTCTTGTGGTTTTATTAAATACCTTTTGACTTTGACTTTGCTAGTATTTACATTTCATCCATAGACCTTCTTTTTCACGCCATTTTCTGCCGCCAAGCAACAACGCTGTGTTTCGGTTTGAAGAGTGTGGTTGCCATTTTAATTACAGGCACATGAGTGCATCGTAGGGCACGTTCCTATCGAGCGTGACTTACGGGGCAATGCTTTATTATAGGTGATGGTTACCACTTAACATCAGGTGGGCCATCTGCTTGTTCCATCAGCTAGTGGTATAAAAAAAAAAGATTCCACTGCTAAGCCGATCTCGTGCGGCCTGCACCCGATCAATCCTTTCAGTTAGTTTTCAACAATAGTCCCAAATCATAATCCACAAACGTTTAGCCACAGAACGCAGTTTCAGAGGGCTAATATCATGCTATCTCCGTTATAGGTGATGGTTACCACTTAACATCAGGTGGGCCATCTGCTTGTACCATTAGCAAGTAGTACTTATATTTTTTTTTACTGAGATGCAGTAGCAACGAAAGACATTCCGTTTCAACGTCGTCGTGAACGCTTTATTTTATAATGCTTCCATGCTTCAGAAACTGTCAAATTTGGGTTATTCACTATCTTAATTTCAATTTACTCATAGGCAGTTTATCGAGGCAATGCGTGACCTAAGGGCTGGTGAGTATCTAGCTCAGCGCATCAGCGTTACCATCCAGCGTGGTAATGCAGCCAGCGTCTTGGGGACGCTTCCGATTGGCACTGTTTTGGATCAGTTGAGCTATCTCTAGATCGTTTGCAACGGTCTGCTTAACTGTTCTATGTGTATTTCGTACATTTTGTAAACACTTGTAATCATTTTATTTTTCTTTGTTAAATAAAAACCTTATAAGGGGAAAAGTATTTGCTATCGAGATTTTCTTATAATATACAGTGATGGAACAAGCTGTTCCCCACTTGATGATGAACGATTACCTCTACCTTACCCCACAGGGCACGATCACCGAAGACGTGCTGTTTATGGATATTGCCTTGCGATATTCATTTATTCATTAAAATCATGGACTGAATAGCAAATAAAAAATCTATAGGTACCTATACTGCTAGTGCCTATTAACAAAACTCAAAATGAACGCCCATAGCCGTCCCATTAGCGAATTCGGATTGTTGAAGTGTCGTTGTAGAGGGCCTCGTTAGTGAGGGGCGGGGCGGCGCGGAATAACGGATGTCCGTTATTATTCCTGATTTGTGTTGGCATTCCATTTTAATTGTTTTGTTCTTTGGCTTTTGGACATTTTAATGTAAGTCATTATTGCTGTAGGGGATTTAGTGGGTTGTGATAGATGGGTTGTCACAGTAACTTCTTTATAGCTAGAGGTACTTCACTCGGTAGCTCTGGCTTCTGCGGTGTGTAACTTTTGTGTGATGAACATAGATTGCTCTATTTCTATATACTTTATACCTATTAGGTATAAAGTATATAAGGAAGGAAGGGAAAGGCCAAGAATAAGTTACGTGAGCCAAAAGATAAGGTCGCTGTCATGTCGTATTAGGAAGTCAAAGAGGCTGATTTGGAAAGACTCAATTGGACGAAACTGCATCAGAACCCCGACAGAGCTAAGCTCTTAAATTTAAGAAGAAGAAACTGAAACAGAAAGCTTTTCAAAGTCAAAGTCAAAAGGTAGAAGAACAGACAATAAACTTACGGCTTGGTTCCTACCGTTCTTTTGCATTCAAAGTCAAAGTCAATAGGTATTTATTCAATAAAATCACAAGGATCACTTTGAAACGTCTTAAAGCTAGGTGACTCTAGGTGCCAGTTCCACGCGACCAAAGCCTAGAAGAACAGGCAACAAACTTACGGCTTGGTTCCTACCGTTCTTTTGTATGATCCTTTTACAATGTAATATAATATATTATTGAAGTTAAGTGAGGCGTAGGCATACAGAAAAAGGTAAACATAATCAAATTTATAAGACAGCACACGCTACGCTTCAAACTAATAATACCTAATGCATAAAATTAAATACAATCTATTAAATCAGAGAAAAATAAAACACACAATAGTAGGTACAGTACAGACATTGCAGACATGTTAGCTGCCGATGGGCAGAGCGACCGGGACATCGGGCCACGCACTTTTATCATCAATATAGCTATCTAAAGTATAATAAGCTTTACTTATTAGATTATTCTTAATGTATGCTTTAAATTTTCTAATAGGAAGCCCAGTGGCACTTTCTGGAAGTTTATTATAGAAGCGTATACCGTTCCCCATAAACGAGCCATTTACCTTTTGGAGTCGAAATTTAGGAATACATAATTTGTTTTTATTTCTAGTGTTAACGTTATGTGCATCACTCTTTTTCTTAAAGCTATCTATGTGTTTATGAGTGTATAATAGATTTTCATAAATATACTGTGAAATTACTGTGAGAATATTAATTTCTTTAAATCGCTCCCTCAATGATTCGCTTGGTTTCATTTTATAAATGGCACGTATCGCCCGTTTTTGAAGTACAAATATACTTTGTACATCAGCAGCTTTCCCCCAGAGCAAAATACCATAAGACATTACACTATGGAAATAGCTAAAATATACTAGCCTAGCTGTAGCTTCATCTGTAAGCCATCTTATTGTGCGAACTGCGTATGCAGCCGAACTCAGTCTACCAGCAAGTGATTTGATATGTGGACCCCACTGCAATTTTGCATCAATATTAAGTCCTAAAAAAATAGTAGAATTGACAAGGGTAAGTGATTCTCCATTTAATTCAATATTGGTTGGACGCTGAACCACATTTGGCAAAGTAAATTTAATGCATTTCGTTTTCCCGGCATTGAGCAAAAGATTATTAACAGTAAACCAGTTAAGTACTTGCGACAGAGATGCATTAACGTCATCGAAGTTAGTCTTCAATCTGAAGACTTTAAATATTAAAGAGGTATCGTCAGCAAATAGAACTATTTCACATAAATCCTTTACAAAAGGTGGAAGGTCATTTACATATACTAGAAATAAAAAGGGACCCAATATGGAACCTTGAGGTACCCCTATATCAATAACCGACCCAGACGACCTCTCACCGCCAACATCAACTTTATCTACTGAGATATGCCCGAGATCTCTTAGTACCAAGTACGAACTCCAGATTCTTCAAGGATGTCAAAGGCGAGTCAGAGGTACCTACGCCCATTCACATTACATATGGCACATACCCACTTTTTCCAGTAGTTGGTATTCCATACGTGACAGGTTGCAAGCTCATCGTCGCTTTTCAAATACCAACAGAACCTCATGATGTTTTCCTTCACCTTCGTGTGATGAACATAGATGATTGTTCTGTGTCTACATAATTCCTAACTTATACTAATAAACGCAGTAAGTGTTAATAAATCTTTCAGCTATAAATATAAATAATAGTGATCCTATATTGATTTAAACCTACATAAATTGTAAATAATACCAAAACTTGAAAATAACTAAAAAATCTGATTCATATATTAAACCTTATGGACAATCATATGTTTAATACCATTTTGACACGTTAATTATGCTTGAAAACATAATAAAAACGGTACTATGACGTTTATAGGCGGACATGTTCAAACATTTATCAATACAAATACAAAACACAATACAACAAAAACCTCACACACCATTGAAATCACAACAATCCTATAATTCCTTTCAATGTCCAGAACCCATTGAAAACGTGTTTTATAGCAACTGCTGCGTGATCTATGGTCGGTGCTTTATGCTCTGAAACGTCCGACAAATCTGACTGATTGACAATACATGGAACTACTAATAAATATTGGGAAGTCAGTGGATGGAGAGGGTTCAGAATCGTTCTTCCTGAAAATGTATGCGAGAGGCCTCTTTCCTGCAGTGGACTTCTCAGGCTGGTGATGGTCACTGGGAACCGTTTGCTTTCATCATTTTACACCCGATGTAACGTCATCTATTGAGACGATATTTTTCGATCGTTTTCAAGTGTTTATCTAGGAGTCAATTGTGCTTATGCGGAAGTGTCGTAGTCTTAAGAGTAGTAGAGCTCTTTGTACAGGGCTCGTCCGGGGACGTACTACCACCACGCCATTTTCTGCCATATTATACCTCAAGTTGATGGACGCAGGCCAGTGCATCGTAGGGCACGTTCCTATCGTGCGTGACTTACGAGGCAATGCTTTGTTACAGGTGATGGTTACCACTTAACATCAGGTGGGCCATCTGCTTGTACTATCAGCTGGTTGTATAAAAAAAAACGGCGGGAAGGCTTATTGCAACCATGATTCCAAAATATACTTCTAGCTACTACGTATCACATACATACTACTAAAATTATGTTAATAAACATAATTTTGTACGTTTTCTTATTTAGCTACAAGCAACTAAAAAAGTTCATTTCAAAACGTCAAAACCGATCAAAAATAATGCAATTTGGCTCCCAGTGTGTTCTTATGACTACTGTTGAATCTGTGGTCCTGGGCGGCGGTAATGACGGCTGTCAAGAAGGGCGGAGCCCGCCTTCTCACCAGGAGGTCTTGTTAGCAGAACTGAAGAATGGCAGGATGTAGGATTTTTATGTTTTTGATGTTTTGTTGAAGTGTTCGGGTACGGCCCATATGAATCATGGTTTTATTTACGAGAAAACAAACACAATATAAATATACAAATACTTGTATAAGCATGACCATGCAACGTGGTGACGTCACCAACATTTGATTGTCACCAACATAATGTACACACAAGTATACTTGTGTGTACAACATAATGTACACACAAGTATACTTGTGTGTACATTATGTTGTTTTTGTTGCTTCTATTTATATTGAATTAAGAAAAAAAACATTTTTTTCTAGGTGCTGTTGCAATCACAATTCATGAGGCTTGAACACCCATAGGTCTCAGCATGATGCAGTGCAATTCCACATAGACACGTCCTCGGTACGTGTTTTATGAGGTTTTGCAAGTGTTATAGGCTATATAACCGCTCCACATTAGGTGAGCCATCTAATGGTTTCATCCGTGTTTTCACTGGCCTAAATCTTGAGGACTGCAGTGCCTTGAAAGTAATCACGAAACCAAGTCCCATTACATATTAAAAATACAACATTCAAAGATTTTGTGGGAACATTTACCGTGGCTAGGGATTACAGCCTTTGTTATTTTCTATTATCTTTGACCTCGTACTTAATGAAAGTTTATGCATACTTATCTTGCCAAGTCCAAGTAACAGTTCTCAAGCATATGAAGATAAAGTGGTAATAATTTAAAGAAAATGTCGCTTCTTGAATAAGCCGGGTAGTGTAAATAAAATATGCTGGCGTTTCGCCTAGGAATGAGTATAGAATGTACGACACAGCGTTTTTGTTGAATTACTGTTTCGGCTTTACTAAGGAGTTCTTGTGTGTCAACTCACAGAACGAAAGCCAGAGCACTGGTGATCTAGTGGTAGCAGCCCAACCTTCTGGTCGTAAGGTCCTGAGTTCAAAACCGGTCGTGTAAAAATGAGGTTTCTGTTACAAAATGTATGTGTATAGTGCCAGTAACCGCCGTTTGAGAGTAAACGGTGAAGGAAAACATCGTGACAAAACCGGCATGTCTTAGAACCCAAAAAGTTCTAAGACATTATGTCAAGGGATCTAAAGGAGCTTCTTTGAGGCGCACTTAAAATCTTTTTACCACACTGCTTCGAAAAAACTAGTGATATGACATTATGAAGATAAACAAAGAATTAGGCCTAGTAAGCGTAGTGTTTTAAGTTTTTTGTTGTTCCCGAATTCCGAGTTCCCATGGTAAGGCCCATGTTTTTCATAACTTCTGCTCTAGCCCCTTCCCGCGTAATGGCCAGCTCACTGCCAAAATAAATGTTGCTTAATATGCCGAAACTTTTGAAATATGTTTCGCTTAAATGCGCTGCTGAAAGCGTAATAATTTTCGCCTTTATGTCCCAAGTTCTTGGCGGCTTTTTGTTTGGCGACTGTCTCTTTTATTGTTTAGTGCTGGCTGGCTTAGAAATACAGAGGTGCTGAATTAATTATTTTCTATTTTTTTAAGAAAATTGCTTTGTAAGATAAGACCACAAAAAAATAATACTTAAAAACGAGGTAGCAAAATCATTTATCCAAATTGTAAGGGTTTAAGAGACAGTCCTCTTATATTTGGCAGCGTAAGTTTAACCGTAACCCATGTAATCGTAGATTAAGAGCACAGGTAGTTCAGTCGTAGTAACCCCACCTTTCGATCCAAAGATTGCGAGTTTGTACCTATGGATTTCCATTCTAAAAATTATGCTACTCCAAACGATATAGAAAATAAATGTATGGAAACAAATAGACCATGTCTTTCCTCGATTTGGTCAACTAAGCTGTGAGGATGGTTTAAGTGCTGGGTAAGTCTAAATTATTATAAGTCCTGTCCCAGGCATTATGAACGTCTCGAGCAAAAGTGAAAAATTGTCGACTGCACTATATAAAAATCTATAATAGATTATAGGGCCTGTTTACAAACAACGGCCTTAAAACTTTCCAAAGCTTTAATTTCCAAACAGTAACAAGCAGGAAAGATTAAGAGTAATATTTCATTATGTATATTATTTAGCTCTATCAGTATCGATCCTTACAATAACCCTTCAAATCAAGATCATTACAAGTAGGTAAACATCATTTGGAACCTTGCAACCTACCTGAGGGCATTACGTAGGTGTTCCATCCTAAAATATTATTGCACGTGTTGTGGACTATCTAGTGCTGTGCCGGGAACGACCACAAGACAATGTTATTTGTAGGGATGGGGTAAAGTGGAGTCCTTGTAAAAAGTATACATGCCTTTGCCTTTAAATATGTGTGGTGCAGTCGTCACTAAGCCTTATGTTTGTCGCTTGTTCTTCTGGGCTTAGTTGCAAGGAACTGGTACTGATATTCACCTAGTTATAAGAAGACGTTATAAAATCCCTTTGTTTAACAGTCCAGCTGGATATATTATACTATTGGCTTTGACCTTGAGTTTTTTATATTCTCTAAAATCTGGATTTGCCAATAAAAGTCAAATTTTTTATCCAAAATGACCTTTTTTATAAAATATTCTAACCAGAATAATTCAGCTTCTTTTCTTGCTGAAGGTGCATTATTTAGATAGATATTCCTTCAGACTTATAAGAAACAAATAAATTATACATTCAGTGCTTGCAAAGAATGTTACCTATTCCATGCGTGACAGGTGACGCACATCCTGACGATATTTATCATCGTCTGAAATTGCACTCATAATTTGTACAAATAGAATGATATAGGTATAAAAGGAGGAAGGCAGAAAGGCAGGAAAATGATGAGAATGATATAGGGCCTTTTGGTGCACGCTAGTTTCAAACCCATGACTTTTGCAGCATAAAGCAATTGCTTCCACAAGATTTTTGATTTCAATTTTGAATAAACAAGTCTGAAGCCCCGTTAACCCTACCCCATCTCTCGGAATCGTTATCAGGGTATTCGATAGTCAATAGGTATGGAAATGTGCCATCATGAGTGCACATGCAGTGTATACGGTTTTCTATATCTGTAACGGCCCCCTTAAGTGCCGGTCGTGGAGATATCGTATCAATATGGCTCTATCGGGCCCAAATGGCCTCGGAAGGTTTTCTATATTATATTTTATGGAAGAGAACGTTTTATGAACGTGTGTGGTAATTCTGAAGTATCGAATTTAGATTTTCAGTAAAAAGTGGGAGAGAATAGTTTTTTGAAGATCTAAGGTGAAGTAAAGGTTTTTTTTATACTTATTGCGGATTGAAGAAGCATATAGCCTCACCTGATGTTAAGTGGTACTTATTGATGGGATATTCAGCGTTGCTGTGTTTCGGCTTGAAGAGTGTGGTTGTATGTTTCAAGTTGATAGTGCATCGTAAGGTTAAACTATAGATATGGATGCGAGGGTGGAAGGGAAGTCCTCCTCTGAATTCCTTTTCTCCAGATGTATAGTTTTTAAATTATTAATTAATTTGTAAAATTTTAAACTCCCAAATTGTAGTATTCCGGAGATTAGAGTGAATAAAAAAAATGAACCCTAACAAGACCCCTAAATTAAAACCATAGTTAAAATCAGGTACCTGCCGAATATCTATATAGCCAACCCCATCGTAGGGCACGCCCACATCTTGCTTGGTAGTCTACTACTACTTAACATCAGGTAAGCCATTTGCTTGCTCTAGAGTCTAAGAGTCTATAAGGGCAGACTCTAATAGTCCAAAACTTCGGGAAAATAATAAAGGTAAACGCGATAAATACCCGTGTAATACTTCAATATGTGCTATGATCGCGAGAGTTTAAAACATAGACTAAAAAAGAAAGAAAAAAGAGAAAGAAAGAAAGAAAATACATTTATTTGACACACACAAAACGGACAATGGACAGATACGGGCAAAACGGCAAAACCAATAGGTAGGTATTACAATAAAAAAAAAAAAACTTTAATAAAAACACATAAACGTAAAACGTATTTAGGGGTCTTGTAGTCGTAAACGTTCCCTTTACGACTCAGAACTGATTTCACTATGCTCTGTTAGTTTCTAATCAAGGATTAACAGGCCGTTAAATCTAACCTTAGATGTCAAACGCGTACATTTTGACATATTTAACTGCCCTTTAATCCTTTGTTAATCTAACAGTGCATGGTGAAATCAGCTCTTAAAATGTTAACCCGTTGCCAACCCTCTATCATAGTTGACAGGAACTCGCAAATGACTGCCGCCGTGTCGCAACAGGCCCCAGGAACTTACCGCCGAAATTATCGCCATTCGCCGCCGACCCCGCGCGCCGGGATAATATTACTGGATTTATGGCGGCCTGCGCCAGCGCTTTGATTTACGCCTTCCTTGCCACAGAATATGCATAAGTAATCATGTTTGTAAAGGTCCACTTTTAAGTACCTAACATAAATTTTGAGTACTTATAAATTTTACAAAGCCAAAACAAAACGTGATATATGCTTTAAGTTTGTAAAATTCTGTAATTTTTGGGTTCGGTCAAAATTATACCATAGTCTGTGGGTCTTCCCTATAAAGATAAATACTTTCTTACCAAAAGTAAATACCGGAAATGATTAGTGGTATTTAATATTGTGTTGATATTGTAGCCAGCAAGCGGTAGCGCGAAAACTTAAATTAATGTGGCTAAGAAGAAAACACAACTGACTCATGAAAACTATCAGAATTGTAGTGAATCTTAATTCAACGTCACAAAGCTTATTTTACATTGTCATGTGACAAAAGTGACAAGGACCCGGATTTGATTTACGCCTTCCTAGAGCAGTAAATTATCTACTGATAATGCTTTGCGAGATTGGTGTGGATTGTTGGGAATTGAGGGGTTAAGCGGTCGAATATGACCTCAAGGCCCAAATCCTTGTTTTCTTCTATAGAATTTTATTCTAAATTGACTGCCTACTCTATTTTATTAGGTCTAACTAATGATAGATGTAATGTTTGAAAAAAAAAAGTTTGAAATAATTTGAATAATAAGGTCAAAGATGACTGGCGGCTGGCTGAGCTCAGTTGGTAGTAGTAGTAGGTAGTAGCTTTACTTTCTACGGTTGTGGGTTCGATCCTCTCCGAGGGCATTCCATCTACTTTTGTCGGTGACTGTACCTATTCAGATGAGGTCAGATTATCATATTTAATGGGCAACTCGCTGTTTGTGCATTGCATTGCAATGTAAATTGCATTCGGTCACGCCCTTAGATCTCAATGCAATGATCTGATAGCACTAGAGTTAATTATTACTAGTTTGTTACATGTAGCAGTTTTGTTTATTTATTTGATACTTGAAATGTAATTTACTTAAATGTAATTTTAGAAACACTGACTGCCCCCCTAACCGTCCTTAAAGAATCTGGAGTTTGTACTTGTTACTAAGAGTTCTGAGGGGATATCTACCGTGCCTGGGGAATTAAGTCGTTAACTGTCAACAATTTTTTTTATTTTCTTACATGATCTACAGACACCAAATAAACAAAACATTCAAAAAAATTGGCTTATAAGTCTAATACTTGACTTGTTCAACGACAAATCATATTGAACCTACATGGCTCATTCTTCAAATCGTACCACAAACGAATCACTTAAGAACCTTGTCACAATAAATCCTCCAGCAATACATGTATATAATGTTCAATAAGGTTCAAGCCACGTTTACTTTGACAAGGTTCTAAAACTCAACTGACTTATGCAACCATATCGCAGTACCGCAGCTCAGAATTTCCATGGCTACTTATCCAGCATTGTGACTGAGTGAGTTTGATAAAGTTCTACAAGGTTTTAAAGGATTGAGTTGTGCCAACAGACAGACGGTCAGGATAATAGAGATTAATGGTGTTTCTGGATATTTAAATAGCTGATATCATCAAGATGGGCGTGATGATACGACATCGCATCCTGCCTTTTTGTGGTTGCTGTGGATTAAAAAAAACAAATGATACAAGCGTAAAAAAGTTGAGTTTTTATGAGGTTGGGTTTGTCAGATTTATTTTCAATCTTAGTGCAATAAATGCTTACAAAATGTATTTTGATATTTACTAATAAATGTAAATTGGTTTTAGCCAATTCTCTAATGATACCTTAATATTTCCCATTTTGTATATTTTTAATCTCATTGCTGGATTGATAAATTTATTAAAATATAGAATTTTTATGCGTTTAAGAATTTTATGCATGCGTTTAAGAATAACTTTGAGAAGAACCTACGACATGAAAAAAAGTCTCTTTTTTTCTTGTGGGTTACAGTACATTTGTAATCTGGATACATAAATTCTTCTGGGACCTTTGTACATTAGGTCTAGTACATTGGGAGTTTATTTCGTGTTTGTGTGTAGATTTACTTGACAACTCATTTAAGTATGTAATAATATTATACTACCAAAAAACATTATTCTTCAGTTAAAACCCCTGAAACAATATTCGCCTGTGTATAATATTATTATTTTCTGATTGTAATTCAATAATGGAGACCTATCGAAAACCCATTTCAAGCCCTGCAATTTCAATATCAATCAATTTCGCAAAACGTTCATTTTAAACAGTGGTTAATCGCGTGGTTATTGTTCAGAGCTCGGTCAATTTGACCTGCGATGTATTGACGGTAATTATGGGCTGTGGCCGCTGGACGGTTGGCAAAACAAGACATAATATTTTATTTTAAATCCAAAGAAAATATGTGGTAATGTGGCAAATGTAATATTAGGACCTACCTTCTACTATCCTCCTTAGATATTCTCAAAGAACCTTGAATGAAACGTGTCTGAGGATCAAAGTCGTGAAGGTGTTAATGTTTTTTCTAAGAAAGTTCACTAAATTATCACGAGATTTAAATTTTTTGAACCTCTACAATTTGGCACAGGCACGCTTTGACGGATAAAAACGCTCACCAAGTGTTTTGTAAATTTGCATCTGAACTGGTTGAGCTTGACTTTAACGTAGAGAGAGGAAAACGAGATTTCAAGAAGTCTTAAATCAATAATCTAGAAGCTTAACTTTGAAGATTTAGAAGGTTAATTTTGAAAATCTATTCATCTACATTTCATATTATTCATATCAAGCATTGATTTTGAGTGGCTTTACTTATTTTGAGTCATGCTCTGAAATAAGAAATATTCTGTAAAAAACAGCTATTTAGTAGTAAAAAACCGAGTAGAATCGATTTAATTATTCAATCATGATTTAGCGTCGCCTTTCGCCCCAATGCCCTCAAAATATTAAAATTTACATCGCAACATTTAATATGAAATTTAATTTATTAATACAAAAAACATGGCCATGCACCAAATTAATTAGTCATTCGCCTTGAAAGTCGTTTAAAATGCTTTAGCTCTTACACAAGTAAGTCTAGGTAACAACAAAACACGACTTTCTACTTATCATAACTTCTAAATTATAGCTCACAAAGTAAGGTCGGCAAATAAATCAGCTACAATTTAACATCTACGGTCAGCACGGTGCAGTGAAAGTACGGTTGTAAAATAAATCAAAAGCAACACAATGAGCAGTTAGCGTTCAGTATAACCGCTTCATTTGAATTATTGATGGCTTTGTACCGTCGGCAAAACAATAAGTTGTTTGTTATTTTCGTGGCCATTGAATTATGCTAATGGTTAATTGTGGTTTTGTTTTGTGAAGCCTGTTTCTGTCTGAGTTGATGAACTTCACCACAGACTTTCGATCTTATTGCATTTGAAGTATTATATTGTTCTCAAGTTTGTTGTTTGAGTAGTAGAGCTCTGTGAAGGACCCTTCCTGGGAACTACTACCTTAATGTCTATTTCCGCGGCCAAGTAGGGTTGCACTGTTTCGGTTCGAATCGTATGGTTGCTGGTGAAATTACAGGTACATGAGGCTAAACATCTATAAGCCTCAAGTTGATAGACGCAGGGCAGTGCATAGGGGGGACTTTCCTATTGTGCGTGACTTGCGAGTCAATGTTTTGTCATAGATGATGGTTATCTTTTAACATCAGGTGAGCCATCAGCTTGTTACATGTGCAAGTAGTATAAAAAAATACTGCAGTAGTAAGCAGTAGTAGTAAGTCGATTTTATTTCAAGAAAATAAATTAGTGGTTTAATCGTTCTAATGCGACCCAGACGGAGGTGGCGGGATGACCTCGATACATTTGCCGAAAATTGGACCTCAAGGGCCTAAGACCGTAAAGAGTGGAAGGAGGATAGGGAGGCCTTTGCCCTGCAGTGGGACGATGCAGGCTGAAATAATAATAATAATAATTAATAAATAATAATGCGTTTAAATCAAACTGGTAAACTGAATCATTTATGATTTTGTTGGACGAACCATTCTAGGTATACCACGTATTTCTGTGGATTAAACCGACTAAGCTGTGAAAATGGTTTAAAAAGCTGGGCAAGCCCATTCCATCTGAAATATAGTGGCACTATAATCGTACCAGCTCAAGATTGTCTGAGGATGTCTGAAGAGGTAGTCAGAGCGACATCCATCCATCATTCAGTACAATATACACATTAATTAAAATTATTATTAATGTTTTTAAATAATTACATAATTAGAGTACAGTCCAAATTAATTTGGCACATACCCACATTTTCCAGTATTTGGTATTCTTACGTGATAGGTTGCAAGCCCATCACCGCTGTCAGAGTACTAACTGGTTTCTCAACAATACTTTATCTTAAGATATTTTCAAAAGGACTAATAAAAACTAAAAGATTATTAGAACTTTGGAATACGGAAATAATTCATAATATATGATGCAACTTTACAACTATATGACAGGAAGCGATTTAAATACGCCACCACATTGTAACATGTTGACGTAAGTAAGGTAAGCGCGTGTTAACTAACCACACGCTACAATTAATACTTTATTTGATTTACGATGGCACCTTCAGTATAATAACACCATGACAAAGATTTTATTATAAGGTGTAAAAGTAAAACGTGTAAAAACTATAACAGAACTTTGGGCCAATAGTTCTGAGTTGTCGTGTCCCTAGTTCTTTTGAAACAGTTTGGTGAAAGGATTTTAAGTGAGCCTCAAAGAGGCTCATTTCGAGCACTAAGGAGTATGAAACCTAGAGGGTACCTTCCTGTTACAGTTGTTGTGTAAGGGTGCAATAATAAATGTTTTACGTCAAATTTAAAAGCTAGGTGAATCCAGGTGCCATTACTACGTGACCAGCCTTAGAAGAAGAGACAATAAACTATTTCCAAAACTCAAACCCTTAAAGTGGTATTGGAGGTTGAAGTCTATTTGATAACAGCTTAAATAGACACTAGCAACAATAGTCATAAAAGGATTGTGAACTTAGTCATGATGGAAACTTTTTAATCTGTATTTTTATTATTGGGACTCCCCAAATTCCAATTATCCTATTATTAATATTTTATTATAGTGGGTAATTCACATATCATTAATATTTACGATAGCTTAGAACGATAAATAGCAATAAATATGTGTTAATAAATAAACTTGACACCATTTTACAATTGAGGATAATGTTTATAGCGATGATTGATAAGAATTGTTTTCAAAACTTGTTGTAAAATAGATGGCGGTCTTTTTAAAATTGAGCAAGTATTGAGTAATTGAGTAAGTGACACAGAGTGAGGAGTTCACATACATTTTATTTTTAACGTATATATTTTTTTTATAATAAGCTAGCTTGTAAATTTTGCTAAATTTATAATCTAACATGATAGCAAAAAAAACTTTCACTTCATTTTTATTTGTATTTTTTAAATGCAGTTAATGCTTTAGTACGTAAAAAAAAATATTTTTTTTAAATTTTATAGTGTTACATTAATTTGTGACTTTGCACAATGTCACGTTGTAAACGATTGATACTTGTCAAAGTATGGTACGACGACGACGTGTCAAATTAATCTCGTCTCAAAGTATATTAGCATAAAAATCTAGAATAAAACAGCCTTAATGATACAAGAACATAAAGATCATTATTGTATCTCATGCTGAAAAAACCTATGGAGACTTCTTAGAAAAGTCATGTTTTAACGAACATAATTCTCATTTTAACAACCCTTGAAACACAGGTACAAGGCAAAATTACGGGCAGATGTAAAAGGTGCGTGTTTGATTTCTGCGTAGGAAAATCTTAACATAATTTTCTAATTCTCAAAAAGTTTCAAAGAGAATTTTATAATATATGTTAATATATATATTATGGAAAAAATAATTGCCTCAAACATATTTATTTAAGCCTCCCAGTTACTTATCTCACGATATACGAGAAGGTATTTGCGGTTAACGTGAATTTGTTAAGCATTATATTTTGAGTACAAAATGTGACGCTAGACACTTGATAGGATAAGAAATTATGACTTCAGCCTGAGCATAATAATCGTAGGCATTGCCTCAGGCCTACCTACCTTGTACCTTGGTACTCTTTGTTTCTAATACCCTCACACAAAGAAACCTAACCTTGTGTGTGTGCTAGAACCCAAAAACGTCACACAAAAACGACTCCATGACTTTTATCCCGCCTCCACAGCAGCTAAACAGTGATTTATCACGAATATTCATTTCAACAGGCGACGTCAGATCGCGCGATTACGTGCGATTTATGTCGCCCGCGCGTGTGTGGGTCGCTTTATGTCACACAGTGTTTTTATTAGCAGAAGAACAATTCTATAAGTATTTTTAAGATTTGTCTGGGCGTTTCGGAATTTGTAGCCAAAATATAACATCAATAGACTTTCCTGGGCTTTAGGAAAACAAATTGTGTGCATGTTGTCATGTTTATGTGGCTGACACCCGTCAAAGTATTTCTCGCTTTAACATTTCAACGTTTTTGGAGATATAATATTACTGAAGTTAGTCATTAAAAATCGCACAAAAACAAGTTTTTTTAATACAATTAACTGATGGAACAAACGGATGGCCCACCTGATGTTAAGTGGTAACCATCACCTATAACAATGCATTGCCTCGTAAGTCTCGCACGATAGGAACGTGCCCTACGATGCACTGCCCTGCGACCATCAACATAAGGCATACAGATGTTAAGACTCCATACTCACCGGCAACCACACTCTTCAAACCGAAACACAGCAACGCTGCTACTAGTAGTTTGGGAGAATATCACTACAAAGGTTTGGCAAAAATATAATTTTGAATCAAACCAGTTTTCCTTTTAATTGAGTTCGAAAGGAAACTTGTTTGGATCAAAATGAATTTTTTGCTGAACTTATATAATGCTATACTCCGAAACATAGTTTGATTTTTCATAGCTCATTTAGTGATTTTATATCTATAAAAATGTGAAATGCGAGCGAGAGGCACATTAGCAGTTGTCGTCGCCTTAAGCGGAATTCGAACCCACAACCGTAGAGTCTCTAGCAACTCAGCAGCTCTAGCAGTCTTGTCGCTACTCTTCAAAATGCTTTATTTTAATTCGTTTTCCCGACTCTTGCGCATGAGTAACGACAATTGAGTAATAAATGCAATTTCAGTTTATTAACATGACAGACTTTATTAGTGTTGCCAAGGAGGTTCGAATTTAAGGATGCGCTACTGCGGTTACAAATAAAAATATTTAGGATAAACTACCATTTATGAATGAAAATTATACCAAGTATGAAAATGGTTTGTTCTTCCATCAAAAGAAAATTTAATTACAAGAAAAGTAAAGCTCTTTGTGAAGGGCTCGTCTGTGGAAGAACTACCGCCATTCCGCCTTTTACTTCCTTTTTCAGCAGCGTTGCTGTGTTTCAGTTTGAAGAGTGTGGTTGCCGGTGAAATTACAGGCACATGAGGATTAGAATCTGTATGCCTAATGTTGATGGGCGCAGGGCTGGCTCGTTTTTTTCATGCGTGACTTTCGAGGCAATGCGTCTTTCTATAACTTTAGCACTATCTAAATAATTGCAACAGCAGAATCGACCCCACTATAGAAGAAACCGCATCTAGAATTAAACATGAATGTAAAAAGTAGTTTATTAATATGACAGAGACGCCATAGAGCTCAACGAGCATTTTAATTTGTCCACAACGAATGATAAATATTAAGTAATACGCTCGTTGAGTTTATGGAAATGAAATTAAAAATGAATATGTTAAACTCGTAATAATAATTTCGAATTACATGTATGAAGTCGTTGGAATAATGTTATTAAATAAATCACATTAATGAGCATTTCAAACCGACTCATCTAGTTTTATTGTTGTAAATACTTTCATGAATAAAATAATGATAATCAGCGATGAAATTGCAGTATTTTTTTTAGTTCACTTATGTATTTTATCATACAAAGCTTATACTTTAGGAATCAGCAGGGTGATTACGTAACTTTGTTGTAATCAGTTTCTTTATGAAAACGATAAGAATATAAAACAATATGAAAGTTTTGCGATTATCCATCAATAGAAACACCAGTTGTAATCTAATTTTGTTAGCAACTGCAGCTTAAATGTAACCGCATAGCCGTCATATATACTCATTACAAACAGAAACTGATTGAAACAAAGTAACGTGATCAGCCGGATAGCTCATAGAAAACTTATTAGTAATTAATATTCATAATTATTATACTTTTAGTAGGTACATTACAATACTTACCTTAGTAATACACAATTTTTAGTAATACAATATTACTTAGCTCGATCAAAACTAATCGGATGTCAAGTCACTCGCCATTTCAGCTATTACATCGAATAAGATAGAGATAGCAAGTGACTTGACATCCGATTAGGTTTGATCTGGCTTTCAGAAACCGGCGGCTAGTTTATTATTTGATAACACACAGAATGAACATCAAGGTTCATTTCTCAAAAATATTAATGCTTTAAAGTTGGCTCATGACTGAAATCCTTAGGCACGGTACTCTGAGATCTTTCTAAACACTTGTCTAAGCATCCAGTTTATATAAACATTTCTTAACTTTGTTCGTAGGTCACGTTTAGCCAACCGTTTTCGCTTAAGGCTGGACATAAATTCAATTTTATGAGGGTAGTAATTTTCCTCAATAAGTTAGCTGCGCCGCGCCGGGCTAAGTTGTTCGTCAATCAAGCGGTCATTAAAGCTAACTTAAAGGCTATAGCTTGGGCTCAACAGTACACAAACTATTGCAAGGCACTTGAGGAAATAAAGTCAAAGTCAAAAGGTATTTACTCAATGAAATCACAAGGATCACTTTGAAATGTCTTAAAGCTAGGTGGCTAGGTAGCTAGGTAGGTAGCTGTCAGTTCTACGCGACCATCGCCTAGAAGAACAGGCAACAAACTTACGGCTCAGTTCCTACCGTTCTTTTGTATATTTTATGAGCATGAGAAAGTCACGTGTTCATAGCAATTAATTTATTAAAATATAGTGACGACTTTTATTTATATTTATTTATTATGAACGCCTACATTTTATACGTTGAACCTATTTAGCAAACGCAATAGCAGTTTTAATTTATGTGGTGGACATTTGCATGACCTATATATAAACGTGCCATTATTATTGTTAAATAATATTCATATAATAGAATAAACAAATAGCCCACCTGATGTCAAGCAATTACCTCTTCTTATAAAAACTCCCCATAGCAATTTCAAAATTATCTGTTAATGTTGACATGTTGTGTTTTGAATGAAGCTGACGATGGAGTAGGTTATTCCAAAAGACATGTATTAACTTAACGGCAAGAGCCTTGCAAATTGTAGTAAAAAACAAGTTCTCCTGCTATTTTCTTTGAATGGCTACAATCTACAGATGTGTTAGTAGATAAGGCGGGTACTGTAATAGATGCAACCTATGTAGGAGATTAACATAAGATTTTCTGTTTAGTAATGTTACAGAACAATTCATTTTGTCGCCCCAGGTGCCCGCGTGGCCATTGTGTAAGCGGAGAACTTTATAATCATAACAAGAAGAAGAAAAAGACGTGGAAAATATCGGTACTAGGAGAAAATCGTCTCTCCTGGTACCGATGTTGTCCATGAGAAAAATGTCGGAACACGCTGATGGTGCCCTTGATGTTGAGCTGTTACCTGTGTGCTGTTACTGTGTACCTAAATCAATAACATTACCTCGCATTGCATTACGTCCATCACTTTAAGATGGTGTTAAGTCTTGTCAGACCTCTGCCTTATGTGTAGGTTGCGGTTTCAATGGCATACATTTTGTGTTAGATCTTGTTATTATATTGTACTTACAAAAAAGTATTTGAATACTCTGTTCTGATTCCAAAAGTACAAGGTTTGCTTGATTTGCGATTACATGACATGGAAAGAATTGTCAACCAATATAAAAAAAGTCATATTGATCCTTTAATTACACCGGCAGAATATAGCAAACTAGCAAAAATTTGAACCGCTAGCCGCTTTAGGTCTAGCCAGGCCTTCTACAAGGCACCTCGGGCGTGCAAAGTAATTTCCGTCGCTCAATATATCAGGGGCGGCCACACTAGCGCTGCATAAATATGAATAATCGCCGTCGGCCGCCGACAGCGGACATAAATTACACGCTATCGATAGACGTAGCGTGTAGAACTTAATGTGTGAGGTTGAAGCTTACATTGAATTAGTTTGATTTAAAACTTTAATTGAAATCAAAGAGGCATTTGATTGTAATCGCTGCAGTAACTGTTGATATATCCTTAAATTGGTTTCTTCGTACTTAAGGTTTTTAAAAATGTTTAAGGCGGGACAACTCCCAAAAACTGAAAGTGCGTGCATATTGGATCGAGATATCGAGATAAAATTGCATTTCTCTGGAAGATAAGTCCTACGGTCCGAAATATCATCTCCCAAATATCCGGGGGTATAGGACGATGGAATACTATGTTTTTATTAATGGCTGCCGTTTGTATATTTTTATTGGACGATTTTATTTTTTTATTCTGTTTCAATTAATTTAGAAACATGGTTTGGAAATTTTGAAAGCAATTTTTTACACCTTGTATAATTTTATTCACAGATACATAATTATGTGACGTGTTTTATAATCTGTTTCACTTTAACAATAGATATTGCATCAGATAGGGTGTTCGAGGTATCAATCACGTGGGCGGCATTGTCTCAGCTTGCGCTGGGCGGGCACATTAATCTTCCTTTGTGTTCCCTCATCAATTACACACGCGGATCCGCGACTTGGGGAGTGCTATGACTGATTTAGACGAAGTAGACAGTGACAGTTTAGCTGGAGGTACCAGTTTGAGACCTAGCATTGGATAGTCCACTCTAGACGTAAGCACAGGACGTAGGCCACTTAGATTGGAAGGAAAAATGTATTTGCGTTATTATAAATTACTAGCGGCCTGTCCCAGCTTCGCATGGGCGGTCATAAATTTTTTGAACATTTTAGGATAAACTTAGACCGTGGGTTCGAGCCTCGCCTCTACTTATTTCATACATAATTTGCACGCGCTTCTCCTTGAGTGAGTAAAATCGCACCCCGCGCGTGACCCGTGGACCCGTTAACATTTTTAATTTCGTCATATCTTTTGAATGGAATGTCCGATTTGAAAAATTTAAGAAGTAATCTATAGGTATTGAAACCGTATTAATTATGAAATGATTTATTTGGATAAGGATTAATACCAAGGTACAAATAAAGACCCTTTTCTAGCGGAGGCATTTCAATTAATTTTTTATAATAAAAGAACACTTATAGTGACATAACTATAATAGTTAGACATATGCTGTCGCGACATTTTTTGTAGATGATAACGTGTTCTACAAAATCGTAGTACATTATTTTGTTCTATCTTCAATAGTTTTCGCAGCGCACGCGATGTAAGGTTTTTGTTTTCCACCTTGGGTTACATTATTGAAGTTTTATAAGGATCCCTGATTTTTTTGAAAATATAATATAGCCTATGCTACTCAGGGATAATGTAGCATTCTAATGGTGAAAGAATTTTTGAAATCGGACCAGTAGTTTTTGAGCCTATTCGTTACATACAAAAATACAAAAATACAAAGTTTTCCTCTTTATAATATTAGTGTAGATAAAAAAGGGCCTATATTTACTTAACGATAGAAGATAAAAAAAATAGAACAGGGAAACAGATGTGATTTTATATATTTATGGTATGCCTGTATTTGTACCACCACAGACTGCAATACGAGGCGTGCCGCTAGCCATGTCGTGTGCATGTGCCTATAGGTTTTTTTATATATGTATATAATGTATTTACTTGTTGACGGAACAAGCATAAGCCCACTTGTTGTTAAATTGTAATCATCACCTTTAACAAAGCATGGCCTCGTATGTCACGCACGATAGGTACGTGCCCTACAATTCACAAAAGAACTCGTTCAACATATACCCTTTGCAACAGATGTCAAACCCAATCTTTGTAACTATAATCCCATCAACCGTAATGTCTCAAAGTCTATCATTATACCTTTAAATCCTGTTTCGTAGAATCACTGACCGTTATTGTGGCGGTCGTATGATCTCTCTCTTGTCGTGTCACTAGTTTCTTTCGAAACCGTGTGGTGAAAGGATTTTAAGTGCGTCTCAAGAGGCTCCTTTCACGACATGCCGGTTTCCTCACGATGTTTTCCTTCACCGTTTGAGAGTACTGGCATTGTGCACATAAATTTATGAACAGAAAAACTGCACGACCGGTTTCGAACCCACAACCTTAGGATCGGAAGGCGGGGCCACTACCACTAGACCACCAGTGCTCTCAGTGGTCGTATGATAATGGCGGTTAGCAACTTACCTTAAGAAAATAACTTTTAAGGGTTCCTTAATCCAACAAGAAAGTTTTAGAGTTATACATTTTTTTGTCATTATTATTAGTAAAGACTATATGGAATTAATAAGAGGTCTCCAGTGCTTTGGCTCGTGTAAAATCTGGATAAAAAGTAGACTTTTGTATCGTAACACGCTTTATATTACAGCCCTTACAGCTCAATTGGTAGTAGCTCTGCCTTCTGTGCTGTAGGCCGTGGGTTCAATTTCCACCGAAACCAACAACAATAACATTTAAATTAAAACATTTGTGTGATGAACAAAGATGTTTGTTCTCTGTCTAGGTGTTGTTGTATATTATAAGTCACAATCCAAATCTAGCCAGCCAATACGCGTGATTGATCAACATCTTAATTCTCAAACTTTCACATTTATAGATACTATAAATGTGCAGGATTATTCTTCAAAGTAGACAATCTTGATATAATCTTCGTCTGGCTAAGCCGCTACTAACCGGTAGCTCGAAAGTGTCAAAATACAGTTGCGTAAATAATACAATTACAAGTATCACTAGCACAGTTTAGTAGGCTTTACTAGTTTACGACTAGGCTCATTTGTAAATCCCGCCCACGTTTACGTAACTCGCTTACGACAAGCGTAAGTAGGCAATCACTGGCAGTCTAGTCAATTTATGTACAAAAAAAGCCAACATTAAATTAACTCTTTTTATTTTGAAGTCGGTTAAAAAGCGGTGTTTAACAGCAATTACTGTGTGTTTTACGTGTGTGTGTAATACGAGAAACAAATCGAAAATGCAGTTATGTTTCTGCAAGGACGGCAACCAGATGGCGTTAACTGCTTCTCAGGAGAGCAAAGCGAGCTGCTCCACTATATAATCAACTGCCATTACACTGTTATTATCCCGTCTCCGCTGACACTCCTGCCTTATAATCAACGCCTATTATTATTGAAAAGTGTGGTGTGAATGCAGTAGTTACCTTTTGTGACAAATATGTAACCTCAAATAGAAGGCAATGGAACTCAAAATACAATTGCGTGTACCATTCCATCGTTTTTTCTTAGCTTAGCACTGGATTTCGAAAATGTGAAGACAAAAGCAGAAATTGTAACTTATTTAAATCCACCAGAAAGTTGCTACAATAGACAGCAGTCACCACATAGGATTCATTAAAAAAACTAAAAATTTATTATAATTTTAAGTACTAAGGTCTTACAATAGAGATTTCTTGACTGCTGAATTATTAATCGCGAGGAACTGTCACTTAGATTCACTATACTTTGAAACGCTTAAAATTGATCTTTGTATTTAATAAAGAACCTTTGACAGCCCCCCACAGCTTAGTTGGTAGTAGCTCTGCCTTCTACGCTATGGGCCGTAGGTTGGATAACCTACGGCCACGCGACAGCGCAGAAGACAGATAGAACAAACATTATTGGGTGTTATAATATCTTTATTTAAAGTATCTATTTAAAAATAAAAGTACCTATCTCATTCCCATAGTACTAGTTTGGATTCGTTTGCAGCTAGATGTTTGTATGCTGGATCTGGAGATTCTAAACTACACAATAACCATATTATTTTTTTGTAAAACCCAGATTCACGAACAATAAATGATTTGCATTGATATAATTTGATTTGATTAGATAGTGTGGTGGTAGTGCTGTGTGGAATGACCAAATAATATAATTTTGATTAATTGGCACTTAGTAAAATTCTCACCAATATGTATCTGTGTAATTCATGAAACCAGTGCAAAGCCTTCCTCAAGCATAACTCAATAGAAACTAAGCAGAAATGCACAGTGTGTAATTACCCTGTATCCGTCTAGCAACGCGTGCAAAGGTAACAATTTAAAGGTAATCATTATTCAGAACCTGCTGTTTGTCAGTTGAGTCGTGACTGTGAAGTTGTGCTAATGACAGGAGCGGCGGTAATGTCAGACAATGACAGCGAATGTAGCGCTATGTGCTTTCAAACGGAAGGTGGAAAGTAGCAGGAGTTTTGTGATTCGTTTTCCATCGTTTTGGAAGCCATTATAGCGTTTATAGTGCTATTTTAAAAAGAAATAGATAAATATTAAAAAAAAACTTTGTTCAGCTCTTTCTTCTTCTTCATTGATTGTTCAACTGTGCAGTTTTGGTGCTATTTTAACCAAAATTACTTGAGATGTTAGCATTATTGTGGTCTACAAAAAAAATTCTTGCAAGTTTTAAAGCACCATGATTTTTTTCAAAGCAAATGATAGCCAACTCGACTTGCGCTACTAACTCGACTATAAGCTATTTAAATATCAACCACTTTTTCCGCGTCTGGCAAGACTGAAACAAAGCCATTATCAGCATTATATTTATATGATTATCACCATAATTTATCATTATTATCTTATCTTCATGCATAACTGTCAGATTTGTAACTTTCTTTGAATTATTTCGACTTTCTTTTATTGCAAGTCATTATGTAGTATCATTATAGTCTGCCTCAGCGTATAGTCCGCTGCTGAACGTCAGAGTCTCTCAAGTCACGCCACTGAGCATCTTTCTTTTCTTTACTAAGTAAATCTTTTGTAGGAAGAAATATGTATTCTTCTTTAACTACCGTAATTACCTAAGAAGGATTATACAAAAAACGCATGAAGCCAAGCCGTAAGTTTCGTGCCTGTTCGTCTAGGTTTTGGTCGCGAGGAACTGGTGCTAGATTCACCTAGTTTATAAGACGTTTGTTTTTGAGTTGGTTTGGGTCAGATAGTAACTCCTAGTTTATCATAATTACTGTGATAACCATTACGCCAAATTATATTCCATAAATACTTACCAATGAAACTCCAATAAATTTTTTATACACCCAATGAAAGCACCTAACCCATAATTATAACATTTTTCAAAAGCCATAAATAACATTGCTAATATTGAACTTTCACTGGGGCTTTGATAAATGGCCGCGCAGTCTGCCATAATTCAAAATGTCCTCGTTCACTAGAAACAATATTTTACGAGTGCCCGCGATATTGCGAGAGAATAAAGTTTACTATTTCGAAACTTGGGATTTATTTATCTGTTGAATTAAAGATGTCGAAGTTAGATAGCTGGGAAGAATTATCTCTCGATTCAATTAAACTTGCGTTTATCAGAAACTGGCAGATTATGAACTAAATTTAATTATCGTACAAGATGTTACGTGGTAACCATCACGTAGTCGTACACGATATGAACGTGCCCTACGATGCTCCGCCCTGCGTCCATCAACTTGAGGCATACAGATGTTAAGCCTCATGTGCCTGTAATTTCCATAGCCCATAGCCCATAGCTTATGTACGCTTGGCACCAGAGACATCTCACGCGCATTGCCGACACTTCAAACATTTTAAAATGCTCCTTTTAAATACCCTTTGTTATAGTCTCTTGGGACTACTTTTATACTACCACCTTATATTTTTAATAGTTTACAATAAAGACTATTCTAATTCTGAAAACCTCAGCAGTTAGACTCAGCATTCCACAACTTTAGAGTGCGCAGGAGCAAATTCCTTTCAAAGCAAGAAAACGCTCATATTATTGCAGCTAGCTGTTATTTCTTGCGATCTTGCACTTCTAGAGTATCAAAGTGAAATGTCTCTTATTTAATAATACTGCATGTGTTAGGTACTTTTAAACCTCTTATTAATACGATGAATCGTTAGCGCGTTTTACGCGTCCAAACCTAGAAGATCATGTAAAAAACAGTTTTTGTACGAGATTACTACGTAAATAACAATAAAAACGAAGGTCCAGCGTGGCGCCATTTTAATAATTAGTGGGTATTTATAAAAATATGAGAAGGAAGCCTACCAACTACCACTCACCATAATACCTCACCATACCGCTCATCATATCCTCTAAGAGCACAAAGGCCCTTACAGCTGGTTTTCAGTGAATAAACTGTGCCAGATATTCTTCGAAAAATCTCGACCGGTGGTCCTCTATCACGGAGGCAGTGGCTCCGTAACAAGGTTACCCGCTGGGTATCCCGCATTGCCCTTCATAAATTACGGACTTGGCAGGTTCTGTAGACCCTTCGTTGACAGTCCAGTCAGCTTTGGCACACTTTCAATTTCACAATACGAAAACGACTGGTATATTATATTAAGCGTCGTTTCAAGGTCGTGGGAAGGTGGTTAGAGAGGTATCGTTATTCCTGAAACTGTATACGGTAGGCCTATGTCTATTAGAGAACTTGCTCCACTCCATGCTGATAATTATGATGGTATATGAATAAAGCCTTCATCTAATGTGCACTACCCGAAACTATCTTTTTACTACCCAAAAGTTAGCTGGTAGATAATGCTATCCATTGCAGCATTAAGCTCACTTCTGTACAGTATTTCTTATTTCTAAAAAAAAGAACCCACGACCTGAGGCTCCGAAGGCGGGTGCGCCACTAGACCACCAGAGCTCATAATTAAAGACCACATCTGAGGGTAATGGCTCAAGTGTCAGGGCAGGTCCTATGACAGCATGATGGATTCACCACTCGCCTAATGACTCCTTATGTTAACAGAAACTGGGGTACCGTGGAGGTGAGATAAAACCATCTAACAAGATTATACTCGGAAATTACATTATTTGACAGCCCTCATATCTCGGTAGGTAGCTCTGTCCTCTGAAATGTAGGCCGTGAGTTCGATCCCCACCGAGAACACACATGTGTCATAATATCTTTGTTCTCTGGGTGTGATATTGTAATATAAGACAATGTATTTACAATAAAAGTATGTAGTATTATATCAGCTATCTAGTTCCCATAGTACAAGTTTTGCTTCGTTTGGGGCTAGTGCTGTGTAGGATTTCCAACAATATTTATTACAAGCTGGTGCCCGCGACTTCGTCTGCGCAGGATTAGTCACACAATATCTTTATAAATTGTAGCTCATGTGTTATTCTGATGTATTAGCTATATTATTGTAAAGTTTCATTAAAATCCATTTAGTAGTTTTTACGTGAAAGAGTAACAAACATCCATCCATCCATGCATACTTACAAACTTTCGCGCTTATAATATTAGCAGGATTGATTTTTACCTTTATACTAGAATAATATTATATAGTTTGATATTTTACCTTATAAAATTATTAATGAGTAAATGTAATCTAAATGTTATTGTCACATTAAAACGTAATAGCGAGTGAAAAATATAATTATGATCAAAATAATTAAGTATAGATATATCACTCTTAATTACTCATTAAACATTAATCCATCACTATGATTACTTTTATCAAAAATTGTGATATAAAAATATAATAAATCAAATAAGATGTTGATTAGGATAATAAAGATTAAATAGCCTCATTGATGAGGAATTGATAAACAAAATGGCGAGGTCATTATGTCTACCATGTCTATGGTCTGGTGATTAGAGTCAAAACCACACTATTAGACTGTACTAAAGAGTAGTAGGTAGAGCTCTCTGTGAAGGGCTCGTCTGTTAAAGTACCACCACCATGCCTATTTCTGCCGCCAAGCAGCGTTGCTGTGTTTTGGTTAGTTGCCGGTGAAATTACAGGCACATCAGGCTTAACATAGGTATGCCTCAAGTTGATGGATCAGTGCATCGTAGGGCACGTTCATATTATGCGTGACTTGCGAGGCATTGCTTAATGTTTAGGGGATTGTTATCACTTAACATCAGCTGGACCATCTACTTATTCCAACAAGTAATAAAAAAAACTGTGCATGCTTTTTTTACTAGTCGCCTGGGGCATTATTCTCTATGACATAGGAGATTCCGTGCCATAACCGTGTGACGTCACAGTGTGGTCTAAACGCAAACGCGATTCATAAATCAAAAAATTAACTAAGAATGACAACTAGGAATGACAACTAAGTCATAGGGAATACGGTTTTGTCCGATTTCCCGCCGCTGTCTATTCATATCTGTGTAACGCGATTGCATTGGCCATACAGAATAATGCCCCTGTTAATTAAACGCACAAAAAAAAACATGGCAGCATTCCTACCGTTCAAAACTTAGGTGCTTACTCGTAGTATTTCAAAAAAGAGCAATCAATAACATACAACTTTAAAACTTGGTTTTAACAAAAATACGTACGTATAATTAACCTGCTCTTAATCCACCAAAACAGCAATAATTACTTCCACTACGTTGCAAACGTGTCATTACAAAGTCAATGTACAAGAGTTGACAAACTTGACAGCTTGGTTACATTAAATGACTTTTGACGTTGACAAATTATAGGTTGGGGCCGCTCGGGGCGCTGACGCTGTAGTGACCATAAAAAAGTAAATTAAATAATACTTTTATTATAAATTATAAAATACATCACCATCAGCAGCCCCTTGCTTGACATAAATAATTACAAACACATTTGATTTAACTTTAAGTGGTGAAGGTTATAGTGACTGTTGTTTGATAGAGATAGCTGTTTAGCAAAAAGACAGCTCATTGTACTAAGCAAGTTTGTTTTTTTATGTATACTCTTATCCATGAGTCGTTGTGTGCATTAAAGTATTTTCTTTATCTATCTACCACGTCTGTGGTACACTTTCTCTGTAAAGTAATGCAATAGTTATAGGTATAGGTTACCGCCAATACCAGGTAAGCTGTTAATTTTATTACGATACTTGCGGCCTTACTACAAAAATTTAAGCACCATATTGTAGTATGAGGGTTTATTTCTTTAAAAAAAGACAATTTGATAGATTCTGTGCTTCAGGTGACGATCCCAGCTATATCATGCAATTTAGAAGTTGATCTTTGGACAACGATCTTGGGAAGACGATCCAAAGGTGTGAAGGTCTAATTCCTTAAACTATTTTATAAACCGCTTGCCGATGGAAGAAGCTGATGGTCCACCTGATAAAGTTCCTAGCCTGATACAAACTTTCCAATTACGCTAATTACCTACTTATCTGTGACTCAAAATGCAATAATATCATAAGATACGTTCGACAGATACAATCTTCAAAGACTTTACTGTGTGGAACGTGGATGCTAACACGCATTAGTTGGCGGTAGCATCAGAACGCGCCGTGACTAGATACTGATTATATTATCTGTGATTTTATTATGAGTGCGTTCCTAGTGGAGCTGAAACAATACCTAAATAAATAAATTTTGTTCACTTTTCATACAGCGCCATCTAACCTTTAAATAGCAGCGATGCTCAGAGTAACATAAAACTAAATCGAGACTAACTATACTTTTGTTTGATACTAAAAAGGTTTTGTGCATTTTGTCATTGCACTGAATATCGTTTTCGAGGTGCTTATTTTGTAAAAAAATAGACGATCTGACGTACCCACTTTCGATATAAAATATAAGATCAAAAATTTCATAAATTATAACTGCAGATATGGTCTCATTCGTATAGTAATGATATGTTTATATAATCAGCCAGAGGTGTTTCCCCTATATGGTAATAACATGCTAGGGATTAAAATAATTGTCAGTTTTTGAGTTATTTAATGTTATAAGTGCCTACCAGTCTGTGTTATTGAGTGGTTAAAACCTGCGAGCCAAGCGCAACAGCCTTCAAATCTGACAAGAGCATGAATAAATCATGACTGTTCCCTGTAATAAAGTAGCCATGTTTATCCGTTCGTTCATTTATCACCGTTTGGCGCGACCAGTCTACGTCGATCCCTCACTCAATACACAAGGGATTCTTCTATAGCGCTTGGAACATTGTTAAAACTCCTGCTTTTCATTGCCTCCTGGTACTTTCAGTCAAGGTTGCCGAGAACAAGGAAATAACGAACAACTTTAAAGAAAACTTGAAAAACTCATTGCCTAAAAATTGCTTTCAATATTGAAGCCGCCCATCGTATGATATTAAATATTTTCAGTTTTATAATGAATCCCTGCGTACATTAAAAGCTACATGAAGCATCGACGTTGAATAATTTTATTACTGCTATATAAGTTCAAACATTTTTACGTCCCAGAGGTAACCACTCAACATCAGGTGAGCCATCTGCTTGAGACATTATTATTGGTCATAAAAAAGTCAGAGGATATAAAAATCTCAGAAATTTTCGCCCGAAAAATTTAACGGAAAGCTCAAAATCGTTCTTCCAGGAAATCTATGGGAACGGTTTTCGTCGGCTGTAAGCTTCTAAGTTCAATGATGATGATACTTTGAGTGAGGTCTGGTTTCCTGGTCGCGAGGTAGCGTGATTGTAGAACCCATCAATCAAACGAGTAGGCCAGAGCGGAGCGCTCTTGCGTAATGTGTAATGTGTTTGAAGATTGTACTTTTTGTGGAGTTTTGATTTATTTTTGTTGATTAATAGCATGATTGATGGTGGTGTGTTTCGGTTAATGAATGGAACTTCCTGTTGTTTGGTTTAGAAGCATCGTGATATAAAATAATGCTTTGAATGTACCTACTGATGTGAATGCTAAAATTATAATGATGTTACCCGTACCTAACGTGGTACCAAAAAACAAACAGCAATTATTGATGTTCTTAATTTGTTTTTATTTTAAGTTTTTAAATATTTGTGTATAATCTGTATTTTAGATATATCTACGTGCAGTTTACATATTAAATAAAATTTCAACACATCAACAAAATCCACAAGGTACCTGGTTCCCATATTACAAACTTTGCTTAGTTTAAGCTTAGATAGAAGATAATATTTATTTTAAAAAAATACGATATCGGACTTTAAAATAAATGATATGATACCGGAAATGGAAAATCCAACCAAATTTTCACGCATTAAAAATATCATGATTACAAATAATATAATAAAAGTAATTGGTTTATGAGCGTAAATAACTTGAATTTCATTCATCGTAAAAATATTGCATATAAAAATTTATTGGGGAATAAAATATTGTCGTTATTTGTCCTGATGCATTTTGATAAGCACTATCGTTGCTATATCCTGGTGATATGATGGTCAGTAAAAGTCACAAGATACAGTCAACTTTACATTCTTTCTTGTTGTGTCACTAGTTCTTTTGAAACAGTGTGGTGAAAGGATTTTAAGTTTGCCTCAAAGAGGCTCTTTTCAAGAACTTGACACAGTCATGTTTCAGAGCTTTTTAGGTTTCACGACATGCCGGTTTCCTCACGATGTTTTCCTTCACCGTTTGAGAGTACTGGTATTGTGCACAGCTTTGAGTTTATCAATGTGGATTATCTCCAGCAGTGGATTTCTTCAGGATAATAAAATATTGAGAAAGAAGTGTGCCAAGTGAGCAATGGCCATTCCGGGCTCACTTGCACACTGGTGGCACACTTGGCGGCAATGCCTGCCATTGCCCGATGCCATAAGAGGCGACAGAGAACACACAAGGATATGCATCTCAACTCCTCTCCTTAGCGTTTCTGCAGTGCACACACAAATCCACATGCCATGCACGGTGACTAATGGTACATCCTGCAACGGTACATTGATGAAAGACCGTGAAAGAGTATTAGAGTAGTAGTATAAGAGTAGTAATGCTCTTTGAGAAAGGCTCGTCAGGAAAAGTACTACCACCATGTCTTTTTCTGCCGCCAAGCAGCGTTGCTGTGTTTTGGTTTGAAGAGTGTGGTGAAGAGCTGATGAAATTACAGGCACTTGACGTTTAACATCTGTATGTCTCAAGTTGATGGACGGAAGGCAGTGCATCGTAGGGCATGTTTCTTTCACGCGTGACTTACGAGGCAATGCTTTGTTGTAGGTTTTATTTAACTAGCTGATGGAACAAGCAGGCCCACCTGATGTTAAGTGGCATCTGTTTCATCAGCTAGTTGTAAAAAAGCCTAATAAAAAACAACCTAATAAAAAAAACCCAACCATGAAAAGGCATACATATATCCAGCAGTGAAATTATTCAGACTGATGGCAGAGGAAATTAGTTCAAAGGAGTAGATAAAGCATTCACAAACTATATCCTCTAATGATAATACTCGAGACACCTTAGACCTGTCATGTTCCAGTCCAAAGAACACTTGCAAAGATAGAGAACAAACTCTAGTAATTACTCAGGCGGCGTGATCGCGATTGACTTTGATAAAACGGCCCAACCTACTTGTTTAGTGCGATTTATTACCTGCGCGAGGGCTTGTTCGCCGGAGTCTGATGCCGTGGAGGTGGTAAACGTGAAAAGTGAAAAAAAAACTGTGCACTGGGTTCGTCCGTCTACAGCCTCCTCCGATCTTGTCTAGTCCATCACAAGGCTATCTGGAAGAGATCATTTTTAGCGACCGCCTGCGTCGTTCAAATTTTTTTAGATCTTTTGACACAAAAGATAAAACTTAAGACCTTATTTAGACACCTGAAAAATCTCTTTTTTATGTTATATTCATATGTGGTACACTCAAAAATTACTATAGCTACAGTAAGAAGTCTATAATGATTTAATCCAAGCGATGATTTTGGATGACTGTGTCTTCAACAATTAAGCAGCAACTACCTCTAGCATTTTATATTTATAAATTATAAATAATTACTTTTTTTATTTATTGATTCATACCTCATCCATAGTTTTACCTTCGGCACTCGTCGTGCTCACAGCGCGATGATCTATCAACTTGTCTTCGCAAGATTAATGCGTGCAGATGATTGACGATTCGCTGCTCCGGCGTCCTAATTCACCAATGTTGGTCCGGTGTTATGGCGAGAACATTCAGGTTTTTGAAACAGGCTGTGTTGACAGTGCGTGTTTGTATGATATAATTGCCTTCAACGGGTCAAAAGTATTTGGTAATTTACACTTTTCCCCAGTCGTTAATTTTTTGAATATTACAAAACACAATATTACAGAATGCAAAAGAAAAACTCCTTAAAAATGTATGAAAAAAAATAATGATACATGTTGAAAAATGTCCTTGTTTTTATATGGTAGGTTGGTAATATAGCCATATTACATGATAGTAGTCTATCATGTAATATGGCTATATTACCAACCTATTAATATAGCCATATTACATGATAGTAGTCTATCATGTAATATGGCTATATTTATAATACTAATATGCTTTCGTGAAATAAAGACAAAAGTGCATTTTTTTGAAATAACAATATACTTTTATTCACAATTAAATACAAGTTCTTAAAACAACTTTATTAGTTTTTTTTTATACCATTAGCTAATGGAACAAGCAGATGGCCCACCTGATGTTAAGTGGTAACCATCACCTGATGTTAAGTGGTGATGGTTACGAGGCTATGCTTTGTTATAACAAAACATTGCCTCGTAAGTCACGCACGATAGGAGCGTGCCCTACGATGCACTGCCCTGCGTTGAGGCATACAGATGTTAAGCCTCATGTGCCTGTAAATACACTGGCAACCACACTCTTCAAACCGAAACACAGCAATGCTGCTTGGCGGCAGAAAAAGGCGTAGTGGTACTACTTCCCTCCTCTTAACAAAATGTGGAGTATCAACTGAGAAGCATTGTTCGAACATCCTGTTTGAGAAGTATTTACACTATAAGGGAGCATCCACACAATATGGCTGGCGGCACAAGTCGTGTCGCTGTGGCCTGTGGCAGTCCGAATGACATGCCGTGAAGGTATCCTGTACCCAAGTCTGCCTCAGGGCACAATTTTGCATGGAGATTCGATGAGCGCCTTTATCGTACGTACCGAGAAATCACGAGTCTCCATACAAAAACAACCGGACGATACGGAAAACGAAATACAAAACTCAGACTCTAGGTACTGAAGTGGAAAGTCGTCTGGTCTAATCTCTGAACATCGATTTGTCGTCAGCAAGCGTTTCGGAAAATATTAATCTACAGCTAAAAATACCAGCAAGATTAACTCATCAAAAACAGAGCTAGTGCATATCTCATACGCGCTGAGTCCATTTAGATTATGTGTCACGAACATTATTATGATGTCAGAGCATTTGCCAAAACAATCAGTCAGCGGTCATGTTTTATTACTGGGTTTGTTTTATTTGCTACTAGCTTCCGCTCGTGGCTTCACTCATGTGGTGACTAATGATAGAGTGGTCGTTGTTATTCATACGAAAGAATGTGAGGAAGTCATATGTTTTTTGCTTGTTGTTCTAGGCTTGGTCTCACTTGATTCACCTAGCTTTAAGACGTTTCAAAGTGATCCTTGTGATTCAACTAAATAAATACCTTTTGACTTTGACTGTAACTTTTTCTGGTGATTTCTGGCTTTTGCAATGCCCTTTCGATTCTATTGGATGCATTGCAGGATCATGTAGTTGTGGTCGAGAGCTAGATGAACCTGATGAGGTTTGAACATTGCTTAGGGGAGTGCTCACGTGCTCTCTTGTCCTCCATCCTGCTTTGCACTACCAAACGTTTCATGAAGCCCTCGTTTTGGGTCACGTACCCGGTCACATGGTGCCTGGATAAAAGTAAGCTTAAAGTTGTTTCAGGTCTCGAACACGGACTAGCCGCGATCTTTACGATGTCGTCGGTCCATCGAGTGGGAGGGCCTTCTGCGCTTCGTCTTCCAGTTCGTGATTAAATAGTTTCTTCTTGATGCTATCTGTGCGGTATGGTTGTTACCAAAGGATAGTCTGAAATGTAAAAAAACACATTAAATAACTCAATGATAATTTTAAACCTAGTCACAATATTATATTGGTGAACATTTAACCATCTATCTCCAAAACAAGCAAAGATTTATTACCTAAGAAACCATATAACACTAGATAGTTATATAAATAGAGCTGTCGTAACCTATTTCCCCCAAAACTAATGGCTTGTCCAAACAGTTCAAGTGAAAAGACTGCACAAGTGTCGCCGTCTCAAATTCCCCGCGCGACATAAATCGAAGTGAATTCCCGACAAATAGCGTCGCATAATAAGCTGCCAACCTTTCAACTGGCTTATTAATAAGCGTTCAGCTAGCTCAGTCTTATATAGATATTGTAATCGCGTATCATATATTATAGATGAAATTACAGGCACGTGGGGCTTAACATCTGTACGCTTGAAGTTGTTGGGCACAGGGCCGTGCATCGTAGGGCACGTACCTACCGTGCGTGACTTGCGAGGCAATGCTTTGTTATAGGTAACGGTGATCACTTAACATCTGCTTGTTTCATCAACAGGAAGTATTAAAAAATGTAGGTCGCGTGGAACTGGCACCAAGATTCACTTAGCTTGTAAACGCTAAAAAGATTTCCTTGTGATTCCATTGGACCACAAGGAAATCTAGATACTCAACTTATTTAAGCTTCAAGCAGACAGGAAAACTTCTACAGCTAGAGCTTTTTCTCTCGACTTGTAGTTTTTGTAGCAGTTTTAGGTACGGCAATTTCAACGGAAAAACTAGCCGGCTAATTTCCATCAAGAAATAGTTTGTAGTAGTAAAACCTGCCGCCCGCCCAGCAAGATTTTGTATTTGTGAATTTACACAAAAGCCTGTTCAATACCAGTGTTCGGTTTAATTTATCAAGGATGTGTAATTGCTAGTGTATTTCATAGTTTAACTAATAAAAAGTGAGTGAGCTAGCTGCCCTATCAAACTTTCAACACAGTCCGACAGTCGCTAAACGAGTGTCGTGTCTCGTGCTGTCGTACTAACTATTTGTTATGCTGCGGTTGCACTGTCGCTATTAATAAAGATTCCCAACAAAGTGGTTTAATAGTTGTGGACGTCATTGCTTGTCTGGATGAGACTTGTGAGAAAGACATTACACAACATTTTAGCTTTAATATAAATTTACTGCATTTGAATACCTACTTAATAAGTGCCACGGTGGCGTTTGAAGATACAAAGTAAATGCGACAAATAAAACGATTCATGAAAGAGGTCAAGGAATACAAAATAAAATAAATGATTGACCTACTTAAACTACAATAATTATTAGCAAGCCATTATAATCCTGAAACAGAAACTGTAACAGCTTCACGCACGGCAGGCACGGTAGATATACCCTCAGATCTCTTAGTACCAAGCACAAACTCGAGGACACAAATTTGAGGACGTCTAAGGGGCTAGTCAGAGATACATCCAATCATTAAATTAGGCAGACACCCACATTTTGAACTAGTTGGTATTCTATACTCACATGAAAATACTGATATACCTTTTCAAATGCTAAGCTCTGAAACGTTTGATCTGAAAAAAAACAAGTATTGAAATGTCAAATCTCATCAAAATAGCTGGGCATCTTCATTGCACATCTTTCGACAACATGTCTCGCCGTCCGCGCACATAAAGCTGTAATCACACTGGCATTCCACTAAAGATTTTTCAGCGAGGCGAATTACGCAAAATTTCAAAAATAATGCCACAGTCAAAAACTTTATGTTAGGTTGTATTTTTGAGAAATAACAGGCCATAATACAGAGCCTTAATATCTGTATGCCTCAAGTTGATGGACGTAAGGCAGTGCATCGTAGGGCACGTTTAATCGTGCGTGACTTACAGTAAAGTGGGCCATCTTTTCCATCAGCAAGTAGTATAAATAAAACTAACTTATATTAACACCCAGGCAGAGAACAAACATTTATGTTCACCACACATATTTTTGTTATCGGTGGGGAACGAACCCACGGCCTACGGCGCAGGAAGCAAAATACCGACTAAACTGTGTGGGATATTAAAATAAAAATTGTAACGTAAGCAGCAAACCCATTGTGTAACCGCACTCATCCCGTTGCATGCCGATTGCCTCATCGGAAACAGGTTCGCGAAACGCCAGTGTGATAACACGCTAATAGTTTGATTTCTCAATCTTAACATGCCAATGTTCGCATCGTATTCGTTGAAATGTAGTTCAATCACATTGTGCTTTGCACGATAGCTGTTGATGTAATCATAGTAGGCTGATTGATATGTAAATAATTTGTTGACAAACATTTGAAAGAGTGAAATAGAATGCATTGATCGATGTATCATTTGTTATACGTTAATGCTTTGCTAACACACGAACCTAGTGTTTAGTAGTAGTGTTTTGACTTACAGCTAGTGTGTCAAATTCCAAATTACGGTAAGTTGTGCTTCTTAAAGCAAACAAGCGTATGACCCACCTGATGGGAAGCGGTTACCGTAGCCTATGGACGCTTGCAACAACAGAGATATTACACGCGAGTTGCTGACCCTTTAAAATTTCAAAAAGGCCTTTTTGAAGAACCCCAAAGTCTAAACCCGTTTACTAAATAATATAAATTTATGGCACTGTTTTATCACAATGCTTTTTATTTATGTTCTAATAAATCTACCTATTATACCTTTATAGCTACCCAAAACCGACGAAAATGCATGAAAAAAAGTTATAAGAGTAAATGAACTGAAAAAGGACAGGATCGTAGCAAGTATAAATCCATATGTGATTTTATGTATAATACGTACGTGTGTATGTATTTTAAATCAATCAATTAATTATGATATGTCGTAGCCATTGCCCATCGCGTGTTTGAATAATCAACAAATCCATTCGCCAGCAACCAGCAATAGGAATTGCAATTGCAAAACAGAATTCCTGATAAAATTCGCAACCCAATTCAACTGAGTAACGGACGTCGAAAAGTTGTCGCGACTCTGTCCCGTCGCTGTCAACGTCAACTGCGTGACACGTGTCATGCTGTCTTGTTCCTGTCACACTGTCGACCGCTGTAATTAGCTAATTGCAAGCTGAATACTTTCATTCCAACCTTGCGCTCTATGCAAACCGTATAAAGCTCAAATCACATTGCTGGATTCTATGTAAATTTTCAGCTCATTATAACTTTGTTGTTGAAATAGTGAATTATGAGTCGTACGGCACGGGGTCAGAGATCAAATTTCATTGTTTTACTGACAGTGTAAAGTATCTGACAATGGTAACGGATGTCATTATGCAAACGCTTGTAAATCGTTTAATGAGTTAATCTGACAGCTGTATTGATTGACATCGGATAGGTTCGTGACTGGGGGATTAAATGGCTAAGTGTCATGTCAGTACGAGAATTTATGCAGACATTTTGAAGTTGTATTTGAAATCAATGCCTTATGTTTTATCATTGTATGGTGGCATCTGGTGTATAATATTCTATAACAATGTAACCTTCAGATGCAAGTTTTGGATCACTCAAACTAAAATGAATGTACTATGCTTATGGAGAAAAAGGTTAAATAACATAAATTATTTTGCACAGAAAAGGAGAAAATTTACAATTTCATTCAGGTTCCTCACAGAGAAAATGTGTGGATTCTGTATAAATAAATATGAAATATTGGCATTTCATACATAATTGATACTATCAGATTTTACCCTAGTTTATCTACCACAAATAAACAGCTACTTCAAGAATCGTTACTACTAATCTACTTCAACAAACGTTACTTCAAGAATCACACCTTGAGATAGATTCCAAAAAAATGATTTATTTGATAGCTTCAGTTTTTCGTTAATACATGAAACGAAACCTCAATTACATATTTTATAATTCCACTTATAATTATTTATCAGTAGTTTACCCACTGTTTTCTCATCGTCCTCTCTCTTAATTATTTCTTGTGCCTCAATGAATAGGTACTTGAAGAACAATGGGCCATAATCAGGTACAAGCCAAACAAACATTTCATTAAACTATCACTGTCTTCGATACAAGCATGTCCCATCAACTTGATTGACCAATGACAGCGCAATAGCTGTCAATGCATGTCAATTAATTGCTCATCGTTATAAATAACCAACTGGCGAGTTGTTGCATATTGCCATCCAGGTAGACCTTACGCCATCACAATAAAGACTAAAATGGCTCGGTGATCGGTTTTGCAGATGTTAGTTATGTTGGTTTTGCGTGATTTAGGAGACTTATACGTATAAGGCATAATTATCTGCACGCATAACTCATACATTACCGATGACAGCTAGCTATTCAAGAATAGCTTAAATGCTCAGTTAGTCGATACGTTAATGTATTGCTTAGGAAATTGCCTTTATGGTGTTGCAATTAATTACACAATAGGCGGTACTAAAATTGTGTCAATGCCTTTTTTAAATGGAACAATGCTTGTTTTTTGTATATGTCTGATGGATTTCAAGGTAGATGACTTTATCAAGACCATGAATTAGGACAACCGGTCACACAGAAAAATCACCCTTGTGGTGTCTAGGCGGATCTTTTGCTGATAGTACATTAAATAAAAAATATATACATTTCGTGAGTATTTCTTACAGCACCATCTAGCCCCAAACTAAGAAAATCTTGTATTATGCACACCAGGTAACCGGCAAAATACTTAGTTACAAGTTTCAAGCGTCAGGTGGCCACGTGACAAAACTGTCACGTTACAACCTACTATGTACAGCCTAAATAATTACTGAGTTTTACTAAAGTTCACCAACAACTGAAGGAGAAAAGTTATAGAAGGAAAAAATATCGTGAACGACTTCCCTCTCGATGGACGATGGATCGATGTTGTGAGAAGCGCACAAACTTGATTTACGTTTATTATTCGTTTCGATTGTTACGTCCTAGTATTAAATTTACACTGGAATTTGTAAAACCTAAGATATTTATGTATTAAAAAAAAATCAAATTGATTGATAGTTGATATTTTAAAGACAGTCAGTAATGGTAGTCAGTAGACTAAAAAGTTTTAATTTTTTTATAGAAAAGACTCATAGCCTAGTATTGGACTACGACAGGACAATGATGATGAACTTTTAATAGTTCAATCTCAATTCTTAAGTAAAAATAAGAATAGATCATTATTTATTGTACGACTGTGTAAATAGATCTTACAATAAATAAGAGTAGTAGAGCTCTTTGTGAAGGGCTCGTCCGGGGAAGTACCACCACGGCTTTTTCTGCCGCCAAGCAGCAACGCTGTGTTTTCGTTTGAAGAGTGTGATTGCCGGTGTAATTATAGGCACATGAGGCTTAAGGGGCTGACAACTATCAAACAACTTCTCGCTCGCGCGTTTTGACATGTTGAAAGATATAAAATCACTAAACTTATTTTCGAAAAATCGCAATCAACCAACTTGTGTGCAATCACATTGCACACAGTTTAATAAAAAATTCATTTTGATCGATACAAGTTTTTCTACTTAAAAGTTTGATTATGTACGAAAACTAGTAAAGCAAACTTTTGAGTAGGAAAACTTGTATCGAACAAAATGAAATTTTTACTAAACTGTGTGCAATGTGATTGCACACAAAATGGTTGATTGCGATTTTTCGAAAATGAGTTCAGTGATTTTATATCTTTCAATATGTCGAAAAGTGCGAGCGAGAGTCACATTAGCTCTTGTCTTCGCCTCTGTATGCCTCAAGTTGATGGACGCAGGGCAGTGCATCGTAGGGCACGTTTCTATCGTGCGTGACTTACGAGGCAATGCTTTATTATAGGTGATGGTTACCACTTGACATCAGGTGGGCCATCTGCTTGTATCATCAGCTAATGGTATAAAAAATTACAGCAGGTAATTTTTCTATTTTTTTTCCTTTTCGGGAATATTAAAGAGAGAAAGAAGAAGATTTACAATAAGCTCAGCCCAAGAAGTAAGTTAGATTTTTACTTAAAGTAGTTGTATTTAAAATGTATTGTACATAATGCGGACTAAAGCATTTATAGTAGGTAATGTACCTAATAGACTCTAAATAAAAATGATGGTTGTATAATAACATCAGATCAGATGAGTATGAGCTACACTAGTTAAACGCCCTACATAGCAATTGTAAATGGTAATTCATGAAACTTTTCGTTCTAGCGAATTCGCGCAAGTTTGCAACCAATTTATTATTCGAACAGACCGCGGCGGTAAATCTAAATAATTGATTCACAAAGCTCTGCCCACAACAGCATCTTACATAATTCACTTCAAGCGGCGCGACAAGGCGACAACTAACAAGCAATGCGACACGACGCGACACGACGCGACACGACAGTCGCGTCTAAAGTCGCGAGGAGTTTGACAGCGCGCGCCATTACTTCCGTCTTCGCCTTCCGCCTGTCGGCAGCTTGACGCCTAGGCGTGGTGTTCGACTTATCGATAACATTTTAAATTGTTTTTAAAGTCGGTTAATAAATTTATAAAGTAAGCAAGTATGAAATTAGTATTAATTTGAAGAGTGGAATTTCTTACCGGCGGAATCCGTTTTTCTAAATGCTTATAAATTGGATGTAGAAGAGTCAATAGGTATTTTCTATGTAAACATGCCATACCGTTGACCGCATCATCACTTAACATCAGGTGAGATTGCAGTCAAACTTTTTACCTATAAATTTAAAAAAAGTTTTCAAATTTTAGGAAAACTAGGAATTATTTAAGACTTCCCTATTATTTTCAGCTCACGGCTTAGCATCCCAAAACAATCGCTTTCATAAAAAAACCAACATTATTCAAATTCAATAAAGAAAAACCTGTAATTTTGAAATATTTTTTTTTGCAAACTCTTGTTTCTAAATTATGTTACTTTTTTATTTTGATCGACACAGAGAAAAACTGATTCCATAACATCGACATAGATGTCCCGTCTCTAGTTTCCGCAGCCGACAGACGTGTCAATTAGGGCCCGCGGTATCTTGTCACTGCGCATTCGAACACGTATTATATCGTTGTACTGACGGCAGTGCACTGTGCTTGGCGCATTTTGATACTGTCTAAGCTAGTTTGGACGATGAGATCTTACGTTCTGAAACAAACTATATGTGATAACTTGGGTGACACAAATTCCCAGATCACAACTGAAAAAATTAAACGGAAACAGCTGCACAGTCACGGTAGACATCCCCTCAGATCTCTTAGTACTAAGTACTAACTCAAAATTGTTGGAGGATGTCTAAAAGGGGTAGTCAGAGGAACCTATGTCTAAATATTACATTTGGCATATACCTACACATTTTCAAAAAGTAGATATTTCAGACACAAAGTTTCGAAAATTTTACCTGCAGCGGGAATCGTACTTGTACCTAATCTTTGCGTCTCATTTGGTCACAATCTTGATCAACCTACTAAAGACGTGTAGGCAATTTGGTCACTCAAACTATAGTATGCTATAATTAAAGCGATTAAAAGAGGATGTACTACAACAAAAATCCAAAAAAAAAAATACGACGGCATCTAAAAACTACAATAACATTCCAGAAAATAATATAGACCAAGCAAAAGATAAGGCCTTTAAATATAAATTAACCGATTGACTAGTTGAAAAGCAGTACTGCTACTATGCAACTTAATAATTTAAAATAAACAATATCTATACATATGTATGAATATAAATTCCAAGACAATTTTATAAGACTACCTAACATTTGCTTCAAAATAATCCATCTAAAAATAAATCAGCTGTGACGACCGAGTTCATGCGACGAACGGCATTTCTTTTGTTGTCACATTCGGTTTTGACAGCTCAGTGACAGCCCACATTATGGGACTCGTGACGCTGACATTAGTGTCAAGTTCACTTGTTGATCCTTTGTTATTCTTGAGTTTTTGACATGCAGTGTGTAAAAGAATAGTTCAACATGAATATTTATGTCTATCTTTCTAGCTGTCTAGGTCAGCGACATATTGAGAAATAGTTATTCATTCTAAACTAGTCTAAATAGTCTTAGTGTAAAATGAAAATATTATTAAGTTATACGAATCTAACGGACGGTTTCATGTTTCTTGCTATCTCTACCTATTTCGATGTAATAGCTGAAATGTCGAGTGACTTGACATCCGATTAGTTTTGATCGAGCTTTCAGAAAGCCGCCCTAAGATTCTTAAAGAAACTAGATGAAAACTTTTCGGCGACGTAATTATATTGTCCAGCAGTAGACTTCTTCAGGCTAATGATGATGACAATGATAATGATAAATTATTGTGGCCAGCAAGTATCACTAAAGACATATTCGCTGCAATATAATAATGACGACCTATCGAACGGATTAACACAAAATAATAACTATTGTTGGAATAACATAATAATAATTTTGTATTACTAATAAATGTATATGCAAATACAAAGACTAACAAAGCTATAACTTATTATGAGAAATAAATGGCTTTCCTATCAATATTTTATAACTGAATGTCTATCTTTGACCTCATAAGGAAATACCAACAGGCCACAAGTATTCTGTGACCAGGCTGTCAATAAGTGACAATACTGACATTTGACGTGCCAGTCTCCGTATCATTAATATTGACTTAGTTGACGTCAAACTATGAAACACTGGATAAGTAGACGTGGACTGAAGATTGATAATTGACATTTTCCATTTATGGCAATAATTCATTATTTTTATCGCTTGATGATTATAATCCTGTAAAAACCCTGCGCTTGTTATGACAATTATTTTGTAAAATACGTAGGATAAAATTGATTATTATAACCGAAAGGTGGTGGAAACACGTTGAAAACATCATGAAGACTATTAGTTTTGTAAATAAACCGTGAAATTGTAACCACTGTTTCTCTTAGACAAATGTTGCCCTGACCATGGTCAACTACAGTTCGTAAACTTTTATTATTATTTTCATATCAATCCATACTTATATTATGAACTAGCAGCCTGTCCTAGCTTCGCATGGGTGGTCATAAATTTTTTGAACATTTTAGGATAAACTTAGACCGTGGGTTCGAGCCTCGCGTCTACTTATTCCATACATCCCACGCCACGCACGCCTTTCTCCTTGAGTGAGTGAAATCGCACCCCGTGCGTGACCCGTGGACCCGTTAACATTTTATATTCATTATTTCAATTGGATTCCAATTGAAATAATGAATATTTTTTTTGGTGCTGTGATAAAGTTTGTTTATTTTTTATTGCACTTGTCACTACTTATTAACCTACTCAATATGAGCCCAATCTTTATAATCAATCATTCTTTAAAGCACTTATCAGAGTTAAAATCGTCTTACCCGATCGTATTAGAGTGATTACTATTGCGATGTTTATCTTTAAACATTGTCCTAATTTACTTTTAAATATGATTGATTAAATGTTATTAGCACAAAAATGAAGTAAGCTTAGACTGATAAAAATGATAGAGTGATATCAATATCAATATTTTTAAACACATCACATGACCTGTTATCGTAAACTGGATTTTCCTGCAACTTTTTTTTAAAGCGGAAATACACTCGACTTACTGACTTTTAACTATGCAATATACAAAAATAATTATAGCTCCTACGTACTGCTTGCTACACATAATTATTATAGAGGTATTTTGGAAACTTAATTTGGATTAAGATAGCTTACCTAATGTACAGTAATAATCAATCTATCAATTATGTTCACGTAAAATAGTTTGATATATTTCATTATATTTTATGAAACAAATTTTGATCAAACCTCAACTACTGAAAAAAGGCATTTTCAAAACCGAAAAAAGGCATTTTCTGCATTAAAACCTAATATAGCCCGAGTTCCTCACAAACTATCCTACCCTAGCTCATAACTCATAATCCATACATCACAGCAAGATTCGCCACTTCACCTTCCGATTCACTTACCCCGATGACTGATGGCCCACCCTGTGATTAACGACCCACCATTCATCATACTGCCACCGCTGACAGCTGACAGCTGACGGTTGACGTCAGCGACCGATTTCGGCAATTAAATTTATCGACAGCTATGTTGTGTCAGCTTGGTGGATGCACATCACTTTTGACAGGTATATTTATAATTAGCTTATTTGTTATAGCAATTGTTGTTTTATTCTCAATAACATTACCTTACATGACTTAAAATGTTGCTTTCCTTTTTGTATAATTTATTTTAATTTGTTTTATCTCTATTTAATTTTATTTTGCTTTTTTTTTTGTAACTGTTTAAATGCTTTTAGGCTGGGCTAGTATTACTCAAACAAACCTTAACATCAAAATATGTACCTAGTTTCAAAAACAATAAATATATTTTATCTTTATCTTTTACTAGCGGCCTGTCCCAGCTTCGCATGGGTGGTCATAAATTTTTTGAACATATTAGGATAAACTTAGACCGTGGGTTCGAGCCTCGCGAGCCTACTTATTTCATACATTTGCACGCCAGAGACTGAAATCGCATCCCGAGCGTGACCCGTGGACCCGTTAACGTTTTTAATTTCGTCATATCTTTTGAATGGAATGTCCGATTTGAAAAATTTAAGAAGTAATCTATAGGTATTGAAACCGTCTTAATTATGAAAAGATTTATTTGGATAAGGATTAATACCAAGGTACAAATAAAGACCCTTTTCTAGCGGCGGCATTTCAATTAAATTTTTATAATAAAAAAACACTTATTGTGACATAACTATAATAGTTAGACATATGCTGTTGCAACATTTTTTGTAGATGATGACGTGTTCTACAAAATCGTAGTACATTATTTTGTTCTATCATCAATAGTTTTCGCAGCGCACGCGATGTAAGGTTTTTGGTTTCCACCTTGGGTTACATTATTGGAGTTTTAGTAAAAATCCCTGATTTTTTTGAAAATATAATATAGCCTATGTTACTCAGGGATAATTTAGCATTCTAATGGTGAAAGAATTTTTGAAATCGGACCAGTAGTTTTTGAGCCTATTCGTTACATACAAAAATACAAAAATACAAAGCTTTCCTCTTTATAATATTAGTGTAGATAAAAGTAAACAAGTAATCTGACAGCTATAGTTTTGAAATAAAGTTAGTTTAGGATAACGCATGTTCCAAGGCTCTCCAATTCAGAACAAAACCATTTAAGTAAAGATAATGAGATGTTCTCGTTGTGCACCCGTCACTTTTTTTATTCTTCTGTCTTAGGTGATATGCATTTTATCTTAATTTTCACCAGGGAATTTTCTTCGGTCTTTTTTCTTTATTTGATCAAAAATATACGCTCAGTTTTCCCAAAACTGGATAAAAAATTATTTTAAAACTAGTAGTACCTCACATAGATCAGCTTAAATCAGTGTGCAGATAAGTCCGTTCGTGACCCTTCTGTTCCTTAAACTACTCTTTGGAGCCAAGTACAAGTATCTTCCCCGATGTGATTAACGAGCTCACAGCACATTCATCACGCGATGACGGACAGACAGACGTAGGGACCGCTGTTTTATTGCCGGAAGAATTAGATTAGAAGGCTGAGAGATATTTTTTCTAGAAAAAAATACATCTATCGAAAAAAAGTTGAGTACTAATTGCCGGAAGAATTAGATGAGAAGGCTGTGAAATATTTTTTTCTAGAAAAAAATATTCATCGACAGTACTATTATGAAAGTGGAACAAGCAAAGGGCGTTTTAAAATATTTAAAGGGTCAGCAACGCGCCTGGGATGCCTGTGGTGTTGCATGTGTCCATAAGCTACGGTAACCGCTTCCTATCAGGTAGGCCGTATGCTTGTTTGCTTACTTGGTGGTATAAAAAAAACTGTAGATTCAAAGATAACTATTTTTATTTTAGCATGACAACTCAAGATTACTGGAATCTTGAGTTCGTACTTGGTACTAAGAGGTCTAGGGATACGTACCGTGCCTGGGGATTAAAGTCATTAAGCTGTGTCTGTTTTTCTGATCAGTAACAGTAAAGAAAGCTTTGTTACTGGTTGTAGTTACTTGAAATTTTAAGGGCTTTTCGTAGGAATGCACTTGGAAAGAATTTGAACTTTATAGTGTTCAACGAGGTTTCAAATGTAACTTGACGCGGGATACCAGTATACCATAAAATATGACTCGGTAAGTATTATCAGCAACAATTATTGTACCCATAAAGGCTATCTTATTTGAACAGACCGTTATCAACTAACACAATATTTTTAAATTCATTGAAATCGGGCAATTCGTTGAATCAACAGACCAAGACTGTAGTTTTAGCAAGCCTTGGAGTAATATTAAAATATATTATACTGAACTGTGTTTTTATAGGAATTGACTGACAATTGACTGGAATAAAAACAGGCTGCCGTGAAACATGCTGCAATCCGTTCCTACAAATAATTTAGTAATTGAAATATTTGAGTTTTTTTTGTCGTACTGCACCATAAATACGTGCCCTACGATGCTCTGCCCTGCGTCCACCAACTTGAGGCCTCATGTGCCAGTAAATTTGCTGGCAACCACACTCTTCAAACCTAAACACAGCTAAGCTGCTTGGTGGCAGAAATAAGCATGGTTCATGTTAGTAGTACCTACCCCGGACGAGCCGAAGTACCAAAATTGTTTTATATTTTTCAGTGTATTAGAAATAGGTTTTTTTTTTCAAAAAAGTTATTGTCATAAACCGCGTATGCGCTCTATAACATATTATGTTTTCTCTATGGTAAGTATGAAATAGAAGTGACAAACGCATATTTACAAACTGCTAGGTTGACTTTCAGCTGACAGATATACGATTAACTGTATTTGCGTTCAACGACATTGAAATATGAGTTTCAAGATAAAATAATCACCTTGTGTACCTTACTCGTAGTTACACGAGGAAATAAAATGCACACAGGCTCGTGAACTATCAAAAAAAGCATATAAATTAAGGTACGCTGACGTGTTATAATAATCAATAAATATTCGCATCATGTTTTTTCCCAATAATCATATATTTAATAATATTTTTATTTCTATCTTTTAAACCATTGAATTGAAACTCAAGAAGTTTGAGTAAAGTTTACCACTTTATGAAGATTTTTTAAATATTCTTACGGCCGGTTTCTGAAAGCCCGATCAAAACTAATCGCATGTCAAGTCACTTGCTATCTCTATCTAATTCGATGTAATAGCCCAAATAGCGAGTGACTTGACATCTGATTAGTTTTGATCGAGCTTTTAGAAACCGGCCGTTAGGGATCCTTTATTATTAAAACATTAAAAAACATTTTGTTAAAATATTTAATTGAACCAATAGCTCAAAGTGTGGAACAGTAAGAATTTCAAATAAAACCAACAAACAAATATAACATCCACAAAAAAATTCTAAAAGTCCAGTGGCAAGTGAGTTGGCGGAACCGAGTTCGATATCAAAATAATTCAAATATTTGGACTGCCTTCATCGATCACTTACCGATGATGGATTGTACTTTACCTCCTTCAACACTTCAGAAACATCACAACTTAAAATGAAGTTTACGCCATCTTAAATTATGAGTTCACATACGTAAGGTTGCATTTAGAATGAAGTGGGGCTTGTCGAGTAGTCTAATAATCAGTAGGTCAGTATGTACAAATATAAGGGGCGCAATATTTGTTTGTGTGACACTATCGCTTATGTTTCACTTAGCTGTAATTTATTGATGCTGGTTTACGGATTAGATAAACTTTATTGATTTTTTTTATCGGCTTTTTTGGTTGGAAATATATAAAATAGTTTTTAAAGAATTTCAATAACACTAACACATATAAAAAATTAAATAACGTATTTTTTTATTTCTATCGCTACAAAAAGCAATTTAAAAAAAAGGGAGTAGGAATATAATGTATATGACGTTGTTATTTTTGTTATTTCAACCAAAATGATCACTTTGAAGCGTCTCTCAAACCCGATTTTTTCGTTGTATTATATAGTTAAGCATACCAAAACATCATCAGTTATCAAATAAGTATACCAAACAACATCATAAACATCATAACCACCGCAATCACCAATATATTATGTCAAATGACAATAAAACCCACACAAACAAAATGCCACAACAGAATTTATTCCAAGCACCGAAAAACTCTAAAGAATAGTTAACACCTCAATTTCCACTCATAATAAAGCCGGCTTCTTGTTAAAAAACAAATAAAATAACATTAAAATACGACGAGAGATAATGGACTGACAGCCGCTACGGCAGCCATTTTTAATCTCCACATATAAAATTTGTCGGTAGAGTGTTTGGTCACTAATTGGATGTAAGTTTTGAGTTATAAAAATAATTATTGGAGGAGACGAGTTTGTTTTTTATTTTGATAGTAACACAGAAGTAATTAAGGTTTTATTTAAAAAATATAAGCTATAAATCACCAGTGTCATCATTGAAAATATAAATGTTTTAGTATATTATCATTAGGTTTGTCTGCAGATTTTAGAATAAATACTAGGTATATTTTGTACGTTTGCTGCTATTTGAATTACTGTTTCTACTTCATCTTACAACGCTATAAAATGAACATTTCCTCGATTTTAAAATAAAACTGTCATATTAAAGCAGAAACCATCACCATTCCCAAACACATAACATCACATTTTATGTCGGTTCACCAACAAAAGTAACAGCCTCTTTATCTAACACTGCATTTATTTGTCACTCGTTTATATCCTACTTGAGTGACTTAAGGCGCCGTTATGGGTAATAAGATAAGCATATTTTATTTTTATTGCTGTTACCCACTCGGTGGCAATTCAGTAATGACTTTGTGTCCCCTCAGTCACAGGGTGTTTCAATGTCGACGCTCATTTAACTGTCTAAAGATTTCGTTTTATCGTGAGTATTTAGTACTGATTTTCAATATAAAGACCTTTTTTATGTAATCATTTCAAAGGCGGTTTTGGATAAAACTCAATGCTATTTTCGAATTTATAAAAAGTGTATTTACAATGAACATTTCAATTATAAACTCATGAAAGTTACGAGTTGTCTGGTGAATACGTTATTTGGCTTAACTAAACATGCACTTTGTAACCTTGATATATCAAGTTACAAGGTTACAAAGTTCAGATTGTTTGAGTTACAGTGCACAGCGCCTACAGTAGGCACACCCGTAGTTATCAATAAATTGAATGGCCACAAGGCACATAAATAATACGGTAACGCCGACACTTTTATGTGTATTTTAATGGTTTATGTGTGGTTTACGTGACGCCGAGCGAATGAGGTACTGTGTGACCTTACCGTTAGTCACTTTTACTTTGTTTTAGTACTAGAGTCTAGAGTTGAAAATAATAGGTTTGAGTCAAAGTTGGTTTGGAATAGTTCGGATAGGCTTCGATAATAATTAAATAATAGTTAGTAGTAGTTTGTTAGTTCAGTAATTATGACTGAGGACATCATCATCAGACTTAGGAAGACGACAGCTGGATATTATAGGCCTCCCCTATACATTCCCATAGGAAAAACGTTTCTGAGCCCTCTCCATTCACCGGCTTCCCACGATCTTCACAATGTCAACGGTCCATTGGACAGGAGGGCGTCTCATCTTCCAGTTCGTGGTCACCATTCGTGAACTTTTATTACCCAGCGGTGGTCAGTTCTTCGAGCTATATGACCTGCCCATTTCCACTTCAAGTTGCTAATTCCGTGAGCGTTTTAAATGCAGGTCTTGACAGAAAAGCCGGAGTAATTACTCACTCTTCAAAGTGATCCTTGTGATCCAACTGAATAAATACCTGACTTTGACTTTCTGGATATATAAAATTACTTCCGTGCGTCCGTTCAAAGCGACATGTCCAGAAGGCTGGTGAGTATCTGGCACGGAGAATCAGTGCTGCCATTCAGTGTGGCAATGCAGCCAGCGTCTGGACGTTGCTTCCGATTGATATAGATTTGGATCAGTTCAGCTAATTATAGCTGGACTATTTTGTAAATTTGTATAAGTTTCGTTTTTTGTAACTTTTCTAAAATTCATGGATGTAGATAGATGGATGGATGTGTTTCTAAAGTAGATATCTAATAAACCTTGGAAAAAACCATAAAAATAATGAAAGATTTAGCAAAAGAACTTTATATACTTTGAACAAAAATCAAAATAACTTTTTTAATAATTAAGGACTTCTTAAGGGGTCTTCATCGACACATAGATGTGAAAGCACTATTTATTAAATTGAGAAATTTAATTTATAAAAAATATCCTTTTCAAAAACAGCTGCCAAGCATCTTACATTTTTATCACTATCGTAAATCCTGAATGTCAAACAACCATTTCCGAAACTCGAAATAAAGCAATATTGATATTCCGTGCACTTTTCAAATGTTATAAAAGCCACCGACGTAAAAGGCCACCCACCGACTCTCATCGACAATCGTCCAATCCATTACCTTATGCACTTACACTTACATTTCTAAACAGTCTCATAACAAACCAAGCATTGTGAAAAAGAACCATGTTACACACAGAATAAGGTTGCATCTGCCCTGGCAAGATTATGTCGGTTAGGTTTTTGGTTCGGATAGTGGTAAGTAGTGTTTACAATTCAGTTTTGAAAGCGCAGGAAGCCAGGTCGTTCTGTTTGTCTGTCACGACAAAAGGACAGTGATGTGGACATTCTGGACATGTCCTATTGTCGGTGAGTACAAAAAATACCTGTGTGGGGTGTCCGATTCTTTTTGAAGCTGTCGGTTTTAATTTATGATGCTATTAAATTGAATGTGTCATTACGTTTTGGTTACTTACGAAGACTAGTTCTTGATTGATAGAGTGAGTACAATGGTATTGGAAATTTTATTTTGTGACTAGTCGTCTAGGGTGGTCTAAAGATGAGAAAAATAGTAAATTTCAATTTATCGTCTTTATTCAGTGTTACCTTTAAGAATTAAGCTGCAAATAAAGACGGAAGTTTGTTTTTTATTATAAAAAGTGACGGATCTTGCAGATGACTCATCATCATCATCATCATCATCAGCCCAAAGAAGTCCACTGCTGGACATAGGCCTCCCCTATACATTTCCAGGAAGAACGATTCCGTGCCCTCTGCATCCACCGACTACCCGCGATCCTAACAATGTCGTCAGTCCATCGGGTGGGAGGGCGTCCCACGCTTCGTTTTCCTGTTCGTGGTCGCCATTCTAGAACCTTTATTCCCTATCGGTTATCAGTCCTTCGCGCTATATGACCTGCCCATTGCCACTTCAACCTGCTGATTCTGCGAGCTATGTCGGCTACCTTGGTTCTCCTACGGATGACTCACCTGATGGTTAATAAATATTGAACTCTATGTATGAATATTGTATCACCTTACAGAGTATACCCACCAAAGGTAAGCAAAAATAAAATTATAAGAAATATTATTTCATGAAGCATTAAACAAGTTATTCAGACAATTGCAGATAATAAAACAATTACGTAATGTTTTTTTATCACACAACTAGCTGATGGAACAAGCAGATGGCCCACCTGATGAAGTGGTAACTATCAGCTATAACAAAGCATTACCTCGTAAGTCACAACGTAGGGCACGATAGGAACGTGCCCTAAGATGCACTGCCCTGCGTCCATCAACTTGAGGCATACAGATGTTAAGCCTCATGTGCCTGTAATTACACCTGCACCACACCACACTCTTCAAACCGAAACACAGCGTTGCTGCTTGGCGGCAGAAAAAGGCGTGGTGGTAGTACTTCCCCGGGTGAGCTCTTCTACTCTTCATGTGTAACAAGAGTTGTTAATTTTATTTAATATCAAAACGTATATGTACGTCATTAGTGTATTCCTTTTCATGAGTTTTACCTTTCATATAAGCTTTGAATTTATATAAAAGAATCATCTTTTATTTTTAGACAAAGCCTTAAGATTCATTTTATCTTCACCAAACCACAACAAGCTTGGCGAATTTCGCACCGTGAAATGGATGTTTGTTATAACAGTCTTCACGGATTTTAGTTTATTTATTTCCTTCTAAATCACATCTATTGTCAGTTTCGCAACGCCTGTCTGTCTGTCCCTTTAACATTGCCACTGTCACCACGAGGCACAAGATTTGGGTAATTTTGTCTCTAAAATGCGTGTAAAAATTGTGTATTGAATTATGCTCTGGGCACGTAGAGATTTCAGTTTCTAAAAGTTATGAAAAGACGGTTGTGAAAGTCGGACTTTGTGCGACTGGAAAGTCGGAAGTGAAGTGTTGTGCATTTGTATATACAATCGTTTTATCAATTTATTCAGCCTGTATAAATAAATGATTAACTTTTATTTATTTACTGTGTTGTCATAGAAAGTTAGTATAAATTAGATACTTAAGCATAGATTAGAATCAATCAGAAACACTAAATCCAACTAAAAATAGAAGAAAATTAGCAATATCATTTTGGAAAGTGAGCCATATGTTTCAATAATGCTCTAAGGGTGGGTTCGACCGTCTCAGAACAACGCTATACGCCAGGAATAAATATTTCTGTCTGTAGTTTTGACAAGTTTAAAGTAGAGACAGAATTGATAATCAGCATAAGTTTAAAAAAAATGATTTAATCCGTCTTTGATAATCGCTTTGTAGGTTTTCACGCTAGTGTGTTTTTAGTGACAAAATAAAAAGAATAGACGGACTTGAAATACTTTAGCCGAACAGGACATCTCTACAAGACGCGAAGCACCCCAGCGAGTATTGTCAAGTTGATGAATCGTACGCATTGTCACTACCCACAGCTGTCGCCTGTCGAGAAGATGACACCTAGACCCGTTTTTTTGACACGTCCTTTATCCGCGCCCAGTGAGGGGTCGGAGAAAATGAGCTGATATCGATCGCTCAATACGAGGGCTTTGAATTTAACTCATAAATAAATAAGCTGTGTCGTGGTGTGTTTAGTTTTTTTTGTGCGGCGATGATGTACGCGTTTCTTTTGTCACGCTTTTTGGGGTTCGAATGAATTTATTGCGTTCAATGGCGGGATAAGTGGTGCAGTTGAAAGTTTCGCCGATTAGGACGATTAGTCTGATTTATATGATACAGATTTATTGCATGTTTTTTAAATGGTAATTTGTATTTTATAGAGGTTCAATGTTTTGATGCTCTATATGCGGGAATAAGTTCAAATAAATTTTAAATAATGTTCAATTGTAAAATAAATATGAGACCACCATAATAATGACCCACATAATGTTAAGTAGTTACCTCTGTCTATAATAATTCCATTACTTACGTCACAAAACACAGCAATCGAAGACGTGCCATTTAAAAATATAATAACATAACGTTTTATCACTGTACCGATGTACGTAACTAAAATTAACGAGTATTCGAGCAAAGAGCCCTTATCCCATTAATAGCCTGTAATAATAAAACCAACATTAAGCAGAACAATCTACAGAAATAAAGATTACAAGCAAAATCTTCTAACTTTGGCATTAAAGCAAAAATTGCTATCTACCCTCCTAACCCTGAGGCGGCTGACTCGTAAACCGGCCCATAATTTTGAGTTATGTCCCGGTTACGACGCGTACGTAATGAAACACACTGTATATCACAATTTCAACGTGCTCACGGCTAAATGGTGACTGTAAATTAGCTTGCGCTGTATACTGTGTGACTTAGAGTAATGTGATTAGGTGTACGAGTGGTCATCATTTTTTTATGATGTTCGACTGCCAAACGAAATTTAATGCCAATTTTATAGCTGTTTTTAAAAATACGACCTATGATTTCGTTTAGTCATGATGGCCACAAAAAAACCTGACTTCGTCAACATTTAATTGAGTTTTATGAACTTTAATAATCAATTTACTTCAAAGATACATACTTAAGTTTTATTATAACAAACGCAATAAACTTCCAACATAAACAATATTTCGTCCAATTTCGCGAAACACTTTTGTGTTGTTCAATTTTGACGGCGAAACTCGCAAAGAATAATAACCCTTCCCTGTTCATTTGCACGTGACCCACAAAAGGCCAAAAAACATGTGCTCGTAAAAACAACACATCGGTACTCCACGCCATAACCAAATTGAAATATACAGTGGGCTATATTCATTACTGTTGGGTCTCACGAGGCCATAACTCAAACTTATGGCCGCCTTTACGAGTTTTAAGAGCGGTACTCCGAGACGGTCCTACTTACCCCTACCCATCAGGGTTGAGTGTAAAGTGAGTGCGCTACTGTAAGGGTTAGCAATTTTTTTGGCTAGTAAGAAAATGTTTGTCAAACCACCACACTCTATACAAACAATCTTTCAGGCAAGAGTGAGTAGGTGTTTCTAGACTATCAGAGCTCAATCGTCGTAGCATTTTTTCTACTTACAGCATCGTCTCATTGCTCAAAGGAATTCCTCAAGTACTTACTTATAATAAATAAGTTGCAATATAATAGGTAGGTATAACCAACAATAGTATTCTTTTTTTTAATTCAGCTTTATTTTAAATACTTATTTAGTTGATGGAACAAGTGTACGGTCTTCTTCTTCTTCAAGCCGAACGTCATTTGTTTTGAAGAAAATTTGGCGGTTTTCTTCAAAACTTACGAAACATTTTCTTTCAAATCAGGATATCACATAATACACTTTCATTCCAAATGTCTACACCTTAGACTAAGTATCATACAGACGGAGTCTTTCGGTTTTTGGCGTGTCCGTTTTTTTGTTAGTTTGTATGTATTCGCGTGAGTGACTAGAGAAGGGACAACATTGACTAACCTATCGATAGAATAAGAAATGGATGAAAAAGGCGTTTTAATTGGAATTCAACTTTTTAATTTTAACTGGTTGCTGACTTTTATTGCGAAAGCCCGAAACCATTATAGACACTGAAACACTATCATCGTCAATAATATTTCCCACATTGACCTAACCGTGAGAGCGATGTCCATCCCACTCGATACAGTTTCTTATGGCCATTTCGTCCATGCATAAGAAAATTTTGTAGTTTGTAGCTTTTATCCACTCCCGTCTTCATTCTGGGCATTTATAAGAACCTAAAGAAATAATGTAAAATTTAACAAAAATTGAGCCGTCGCGAGACGCCTATAAGGTGTGAAAAATTGAAACTACAACAGAACAGCCGATCTGACCCGGCGCATTAGATGTTTCATATCAAAAACGAAAACTAAAATATTATCGATAAAGCTAAATTGGTCGGTGGAAGTACATCACTAGAACAGATGAGTAAAACAATACATTTTATTTTGCAATAATTAATGGGTTTACATCATTTTCACATAGGAAAATATGACTAGTACTAATAAAATGTAATTCCTTACTAATAAAAAACGTATTTTTTTAGCATGAAAATAGAAAAAGAATATTAAGTATCAAATGACAATTCCGGGTCTTTAACTCCTCCTTTTGTTGTTTTTGATACACAAAACACAGCTTCACAAGACATACTTTCACCTTTTCAAATATATTTTGCCTAGAAAATAATAATTCTTTAGATATTTCACAATTTCTTTCGCTACATCGCAATGTTGCTACCGACTTTTTCTAGAACATCAAAACAAGATCAAAACATTGCATCAACTGACGGACACGATTTACTCAGACAGTGAGTAAGTGAGATGGAGTGAGTGAAGTTACATCTTCTTTTCTTTTACTCGTAGCTAGGCTACATGGGAAGAACAAAGATAGATGATCACTGTTTGATACACAGTTGTAAAAGGTTGAAAGTCATAAGGCTCCCTCCAGTATATAGTACCTCCATGATCTACACATTACTACCTGATAGCTGTCAATAGTAGCTTTGATAGATTAATTGTCTCGTCAATTGACTGTCAAATTCTATTCGAACGTAGATAATATTTGATTAATTACTCACAAGCAATACCTCGAAACATAATAATAGACTAATCACATTTTTCTGTCCTTCTACATTTCCAATTGTACTTTTCGAGGACAATTTATGAACACACGTCTCAAAATGGATACCGCGTGAAAATAAAACCAGGTTACAAAAACCTCCAAGCCAAGCCAAAATAGCTTTTATCATAATGAGATGAGAAACTTGGTAGATGTAAATGTAAAATGGAGATACAAAAACATGACAAACGACCGACTGAATCGTCTATTATACTCCTAATGCGCCAATATATTATACGTCTTAAAAGGCGAAGTGTCACGTGATAAATGGCAGTCATTGTCATCTTTTGTGTCGATTCTGGCATTCTGGTGTGGAGGCACACCGGTCGATGTGTGAGGCAGATGACAGTTTTGAATCACATGTTTTTAAATGAGGAATTGATGAAGGTATACGATTTAATAGTGAATTCAAAGTAATTTTGATGGAGGATGTCTTACTTTACGATATTCATGAGTTTTTTTGTTATTTGATGTAAATTTTACATAATAATATAAGAAGTTTATTAGAAGACGTTTGTGGCTCAATCAAGTCGAAAAGCTAGACTGGTTATGATAAATCTCGAAATGAATATAGCTTAAGAGCCCGATTAGCATACAAGTAACTCTTGTCCAGTTACTAAGCCAAAAAAGGAAGATCTTTTGACGCGACTAAAAATGTTTATACTACTATTGGAACAAGCAAATAGCCCACCTAATGTTAAATGGTAGCCACAATCTTTAACAAAGCAATGCCTCGTAAGTCACATACGATAGAAACATGTCCTACGTTACACTGCTCTGTGTCCATAAAATCGAGGCATACAGTTTCATAATGTACAAATATTTTTTCTACAGCTTATTAGGCGATTAAAGCTACGCAACAAAACACAATAAAAGGCAGTGAAAAGACTAATAATAAAAGTTAATTTAATAGTAGTCATGTGCTAGTGATACTCGCCGACTGACGCCGGAACGTGGAGCTGCGAAAGGGTACATTGAAAACAAATTCAGCTTCATAACTTTGATACGGTAGATATCCTCTCAGATATCTAAATACTTAAAAAATCTTACACAACAAATTACAGGCACATGAGGCGTCACTTTTACTTCAAGTTTTTTTTTTTTATTATTGTTTGATAGCTGGACGTTTGACTGCCATCTCATCTGATGGGAAGTGAAGATGCGATCTAAGGTAGAGCACGCTTAGCTATAATCCTTTTTTCACTCTTTTATTCTTTATCCTGAATATTCCTAGGTTATAACGTTCCGGAAATACCGACGACGGTAAAGAGTTCCACTCCTTGGCAGTTCGCACTAGGAAAGTGGAAGCAAAGCGCTTCGTGCGATATTGAGAGATATCAACCTTGAGGAGGTAGCACTTATCCGTGCGTCTAGTTGTCTGGAGGTAGAAGGGTGACGGGAGAATGAGGTCGTGCAGTGACTGCACGATCGAAATGTATTCGGTAGAATTCTCTAAGCAGGTGATTCGATAAAATCGAGGAGGTAGAGCTTGGAGTCGAACAGCTGGTCGTGCATGAGATGAGATAGTACACGTTGCTTTATATTAATATTTTAGAAAGCTTATAGTTTTTTTTATTTGTGTTTTTTTTCCATTTAGTAAAGCCTTTTACGTAACCTGTCACAGAGTTAATATATTTATAAGAAAACTATCATTGTAAAACGGTCTCCTGCGATATATGCCTTTTGTTGACTGTCTTTAGATTCTCTACGTAGTCTCTCTCTCTCTCTTGTCGTGTTACTAGTTTATTTCGAAACAGTGTGCTGAAAGGATTACTCAGTGCAAACCTGCGAGGTGAAGAGTATCACACCAAATGTGGTAGGCGATCTGCTTGTACACACGGATACAGATCAAGTTACACAAAGCCAAAGAAAAATAACGCTTACTACAAGGACATAAAAGCGAGCAGTGTATAGCCTGATGCGTCCGTGTTTAACAGCCAACTAGTAGTGGTATAAAAAAATGCCGCATCCAAATGTAACGTGTTGTGCTCCAAGTATGCAATTATGAAGACGACAGCCTGAATAGCTCACATATTGCGAGCGTCTGACAATCTTGTTATTGGCTGTTATAACAATGGAATGTTCTGGAAGCATGGACAAGTAGCACTTGCATTTAAGACATAATTGAATAACATTTTGACTATGTATAGCATATACAATCATGTTGGGTAAGGTTAATAAAAAAAAATGTGAGCATAAAAATCTCAAGAACAAAATTGTTTGTTTAAAAAACTTTTCCCCAAAATATTGAAATAGTCCCGCAATTTGTAAGGTTTCCGGAAAATAAATGTCAAGAATATTTCACAAAAACTTTGTAGCAACGTGACATCCGAAACAATAGTAATCAAAACGGTAAAACAAGCTGCAACATCATACCGCTACGCTGTGCTACGCCGGGCTACGCCGTAGGCCCCGTAGCGCCGTAGCAGTTGAAATATGGCCCATGTATTATTCAAAGAAATTGCCACATATTTCATCCGAGGGAAATAACTCTGAGATATGGGTAGCACGGTACACGAAATGATGAAACTGTTACATTTTTGTAGCTAAACTCGGGTATTCGAATCAAAAACTATAATATAATATTTTTAATATACCAATATTACCTAGCCTAACAAGAAATACAATGGCATATAATAATATAATAAAATACATTTTTATCATTTAAATAATGAACACCAACAAATTGTGATACATACATACTTGAAAATATTACTTATATTTTGTCATTAAACTTAAAAGCTTATATGTATAGAAGAAAAACATTATTATAGGTAGGTATTTTATTCTACACTATCTTTACTTTACTCTCTCTCTACTCTATTTTATAGTAAAACAATTACTTAACTTGTGCCCTTACACTGTATTGCCATCTCGTTACAAAATGCAAAATGTAACGTTTATTGTCCAAACATATTTAAAAAGGGCCTTATAAGTGGCGGGATGACCTCAACATGTTTTGCAAAGAGACAGGATTGATATGAGTAAAAATAAAAGCCCTTTGCCAAGCTACAAGACAAAACAGGCTGCAATGAAAAATTAAAAAGTGTCATACGCAGAAATCACAACTTCCCCAAAGCGTTCCCCAACTTATGTACCGCGTCACACGCCAGCTAAGACCGCGTACAGACTAGCTTCACCTTATCTACGCCGAAGTGATTCCACTCCGCGCGGCCGTATTTATGGCCCGGGCTGATTTATCGCGCTGCTCGCGATCTGTTGGAACCTTGTCATGAAACAACTTTGTTTTATGACAATATTTTTGTTAACGTTTTAGTTTCAGTCATTTTAGTAAAAGGATTAGTCAGCCTATACTCAGAGCTTAGGCGTAATCTTGCTGGTGGTTGTGTGCTCGTGGAGGATAACTAAGTTTGATTGGCACCACACAGCTTCAGTATGATTTTGTAAAAAGGATCATACAAAATTACAGAATGTTTTTTTCAATCAATATAGACTCAGAACTACTATGGAAACCGTAAGATCTTATTTTGAATTTATGTATATTACATTAAAATATATTATATTATGTTTTTATTAAAAAAGTGGTACAAGATTAGTATTTTTTAAACTCTCGCGACCATAACACATATTTAAAGTATTACACGGGTATTTAACGCGTTTACCTTTGTTATTTTCCCGACGTTTCAAAACGAAGATTGTTCCATTTTTATGACGTTTTTATTAAACTAAAAAAAAACTAAACTTTGTATATAATTATGTACGAGTATAAGAGAGTTAGACAGATACATTTAATTAACCGACGACGTTGAGTAGACCTCAGGAAGACTATAGATGAGTCGTTGTCTATGCCTATGTTCAGCACTGGACTTCTGCATGCCGATGATGACGTTATCGTCAATTTCGATCAATCGACATTACATTTTACTTTAAGGGGCTGAAAACTATCAAACAACTTCTCGCTCGCACGTTTCGACATGTTGAAAGATATAAAATCACAAAACTCATTTTTGAAAAATCGCAGTCAACCATTTTGTGTGCAATCACATTGCACACAGTTTAGTAAAAATTTCATTTTGATCGATACAAGTTTTCCTACTTAAAAGTTTGCTTATGTACGAAAACTAGTAAAGCAAACTTTTGAGTAGGAAAGCATGTATCGATCAAAATTATTTTTTTACTAAACTGTGTGCAATGTGATTGCACTCAAAATGGTTGATTGCGATTTTTCATAAATGAGTTTTGTGATTTTATATCTTTCAACATGTCGAAACGTGCGAGCGAGAGTCACATTAGCTCTTGTCTTCGCCTTAAGCAAAAACGTTAAAAATAAATCAACAATCTTATAAACCTCAACATACTCGTAATACAAAAAGCACTCTACTGTAAATGTTACAACAAATATCACAGATATAGCTTCCGGATTGTAAATTATATTTATCACCAACACTAAATAAACCCGTACCTCCAACAAAAAATACATTTCCTGACGACGCGTAATATTTTAAACCATCCCCTTGCTTTATACAAAATGGCTGTCGGCGCCCGCTACTATTTTTCGTGCGAAGTGGCTTGTTGCAAGGGATAAGCGATAGCCTAAAAAACAGTGCTTACCTCAAATTGAATAATAATTGAATGAAAAAATCATAATCCAGGATTACTTCCTGGAATATGTTTTTTTTAAGTTTTATGTATTCAAACATTTTGAATATTCATGATCATTGGTTTAAGAAACATTTTTTTTTAGTATGAAAGGTTTTTAGAATAAAATGTAGATGATTCCAAAAAGGGGGTGAAAACCTACAATTTGTATAGATTTAATCATTAGTGCGCAAAACCAGAAACGAGGTAAAACGCGAACAGACTCAATATGAGAATCTTGAATATTTTAATATTTGCCTACCGTGGCAATTTCATATGGATTGAAGTACTCTTTTCTTGAAGTACTCTTGGCAAAACTTTTAATTATTTGTGGCACTATCCGTTTTTGTGTCATTCTCACAGTACCTACCATAATGTAGGGTTCCACCAAAATTGGAAGACATCAAAGCACATTCCCTTACACCACAAACCCTCGTGATAAATTCCCTAGAAGTTCCTTACACTCCGCGAAGCAGACAAAATAATTTATGTACCTAGTTTAGTGCTTCCCTGGATGCATGGCCGTGTTGGGGTGAACGACATCTTTGCCGGCGTGATGGATGGCGATAGGTGTGAGGCTAGTGGATTTTGAATAGCAGTTTGTTGGTTCGGTGTTAGGGGATATCTTCTTTTGAAATCTGGCGTGGTATTTTTGGACGAATTACAAATAGAGTGATCACACATTTATTTTTTGTATCAATGCGAACGTGCAATACAATTTTGTGGAATGGGTAATCGTATCACAGACGTAATAAGAGGTATTTAATTTATACTAATTTCAATTTTTTGGGTGTAAAGTCGTTCAAATAAGGAAAGAAAAACATTGTAAGAAACCCAATTAGTATTATAGTATTATAGTATTGGCTTGCAACCTGTCATGTTTGAAATACTAACTACTACAAAATGTAGGTACCTATGTGTAAAGTGTATTTTTTTATATGATAATGAATTCCTGTTGAGTAGGTATTTATTCAACTTTTGACTTTGATTTTGAATCGATCAAACCGAACGGAAACTAGTTATCAATAAAACATATTTCTTTACAGTTTCTTCAGCGAACTAAGCGCCGCTATTGGCAGCTAATTAGTGAAGCGATGATACCATCTGCTAGAAACCAGCAAGGAGAGCGACGATCAAACAAATGTAGCCACTAATGGTCGTAGTTCCAGGATGTGCTAAACTGTGGCAGAGATGTTATCTCGGCTTGCCTTGGATATAGCCGTTATAAAAGAGACTGGATCGCACTCAAAGTTTTATTTAATTGACCAACACAGAAATAAAAACATAGCCACATAATCCGTATACCGTACCTACCTACTTTAATCGCATAGGTAGGTGGTTAAAGAAAACAATAAGCTAAGGCAGATAGCACAGTATGCAAAAATTTTGAATGTTTGTTTTTTTGTTTTATTTTGATTTTTGCTCTGTACTAACCACCCAAATACTGTTATTAAACCATTTATCATTCTTAGTTTTTTTTTCAATAATAAATTCTAAATCTTAAACATATTTATCGTAAAATAATATTAGCTACTCTTGAAACATAGACAAGAGAAATAAAACAATATAACAAAGTATAATTCGCAAATCCAATCGTACTGGTAATAAACGACTTTAACGCCCCAAAATCTCGAGTCCATCTCCATCAAAATTTATTGTAATAACAATGCTATGTAAACGAACGTAAAGTACGATAAGGCTGTGATATTTATTGTGAAGACCACTCGTAAAGTGGGATTGGACACGCCTTCTGGGTACCGTAATCTGTATACACAGCACGATAGTCGGTCTGTGTGTTGCTGATAAATTAACATAAATATTGGTAGATATTTTGATACAGGTACATCTAGCTCCAAACCGAGTAAATCTTATACCTACTTTGGAAACAAGATTCTATGAGTAGCTGATGATACGAAAGTATCTCAACTTTTTTGTTTAAAATTTAAATGCTAGTAATAATATTAAGTTTTTTGTATGTGTTCAATAAACAAATACAAAAAACTAAACTTATTATTTGAAAATAAAGACATAGAAAATATGTTAAATAATTTATTTTGTGCCCCATTATTTCAATAAATAAGAGCGATTAAAAAATTTGGCTTGTTTTCGGGCATGTATAAGTTTGCTTCTTCATAATTCATTCAATGATATTCGCGACACAGTTTTTTAACTCCTGCGGATATCATCGTTTTTCAATCTGTTCTTGTTCCTCTGTTTCTTGTTCCAAATAAACACTTTTTTTTAATTCATTTAATCATAGTAAACTCACACAGGACAGTATCACTAAAACTTTACAGTTTACTAGTGTCGGAAAGAAACAAAGTCGGAAAACGCAACAAGTGCACCGATACGAAAATATCATAAACAATCCAGCGCATATCTTTATTGTAGGATAACCGGCTATAAATGCATCCTCCTGCGCCTGACACGTACTTATTAACTGATTAAAGATATACCAATGGATTTATGTTGAGCTTGCTTGTGTAGAGTGCTTTATGTCAGCAGTTTCCCTTTTGTGTAGTTTCGTTCATTGATAGCTTTATTTAATGTTTAAACCGCTCGTGGCGGTGCTTGACTGGTCATCTCTAATACTATAAGAATCAAAGTCCTGACTGACTGACTGACTGACTGACTGACTGACTGACATATAGACAACGCACAGCCTAAACCGCTGGTCCTAGAGACTTGAAATTTGAGGAGTACATAGGTCTTAGGGCGTAGAGGTGTACTAAGAAGGGATTTTTGGAAATTCAACCCCTAAGGGTTCAAAAAGGGATGAAAACGTTTGTATGAAAAATTGTATTCCTTGAACCTACAAACTTGAAACTTAGAGTACTTATACTTCAAAGCAAAAAAATAGGAAAGGCATTTTTAGTTTTTTATAACTACCCTTAATAAGTGTGCAAAGGGATGTCAAAGTTTGTATGGGAGTTTTTTGACCGCTGGTCCTAGAGGCTTGAAATTTAAAGAGTACATAGGTCTTATAGCGTAGAGGTGTACTAAGAAGAGATTTTTGGAAATTCAACCCCTAAGGGTGTAAATAGGGATGAAAACATTTGTATGAAAAGTAGTATTCCTTGAACCTACAAACTTGAAACTTGGATACTTCAAGGCAAAAAAATAGGAAAGGCATTTTTAGTTTTTTTAAACTACCCTTAATAAGTGTGCAAAGGGATGTCAAAAATTTGTATGGGAGTTGTGCGCGTGGTGCGATTGACTTAAAACTTGGGGTAAATACTAAGAAATAAATAATTAAGAATGACGCTTTTAACTTTTGATAATTACCCCTGCAAAGGGTGCATATGGCTGTAAAAGTTAGTATGGGAGATTTTTAACGCATAGTGCGATTGATTTCAAACTTGAAGTAAATTGTATTCTGTGAATAAATAACAAAAAGAATAACAAAAGAGTTTGATTTTCGAAAACAACCCTTAAAACGTTACCCTCCTTCGTTGCGCTCGAGTAAAAAGGATACAACGAAGCGTCAATGTTTGTAAGGGACATTCTAAAAACGGGAATCTTGAGTTGGTACGAAGAGATCTGAGGGTATCTACCGTGCCTGGGGATCAAAGTCGTGAAGCGGTTTCGTTTCGTTTGATTTTGGGGTAGAAACTAGGGACAAATAAGTACATATTTTCCGTGTATGGTTGTCTTTGTTGTATTTGTCATGTTTGTGCTAATCTCAGTACCTATACCTACCTACCTAATGTAGGTAATGTACGCCTGTAGGTATCTCTTATACCTACGTAGGTATTTAAAATCCTACCCTAATAATATACAAATCAATGCGAAAGTTACGATGTTTGGATGTTTGTGGCTCAATCACGGCTCACCACTTCAACGCGTGCGAAGCCGCGGGAAGCCACTAGTTATTAATAATATTACTGGAGGAATAATGGAACTCTGTTTATAAGGAGTTATTTCTTAACGTTTGAGCATTTAGAAATAAGTCATTTTATTTTAAAGGGTTGAACTTTATCAAGCTTATTATCAAAATAAAAGGAGCCTTTATTTATACTACTTACTCAGTAGGTATCCAAAAAACGGTGTAATATAATTTGAACTTATTTTTCTCCTTAATTTATCTTTAATCATAGCCTTTTTTTTTAAATATAATTAATAGACTGTCCTTTGGCTACAATCTCACCTGATGGTAAGCGACGATGTAGTCGACAACTCTATCGATTCTCGTTGTATTATCCGTACAATCATTCTGGAGCATATTATTACATTATCTACATAAAATATCACAAGTCAGACAAATCGTGAAACATTGGACGTGTGGTCAATATATTATTTTCCGTAAGACGCTTGACAAGACAATCGGGCCGATATAGTACAGCAGTGTTATTCCTTTCACATTACATACATACCCAAGTGACCGCGAAATCCGCAGTGTGTTTTTGATTTGCCGTTTTGTAATACATCACCCATCACTAGCGTCACCCGCGTGAGTATCATGGCGAGTGGAAATGCCTCGCCTCGAAGAATTAAAACTCAAGCTACAAAGTACACATCAGATAGGCTAACGTCATGGTAATCGGCAGCACACGCGCGCTACGATCTTGAAACCAACTGGGAGGCACCAAATAACTGAGCCCCGTGACCCAGGGATCGTAGTAGATGCATGGGCGATGGGTTACACACCCGAGGCCCTTAAATACAACCTTCAATTATGAGCGAATTGTAGAAGACCGGAGTGATTATTTGTTGGTATAGGACACAAGGCCCCATAATTGTTTCTGCTGCTTACACATATTTATGTAATATTGACCAAATAAAGGTGGAACTAGCAATCGCGTTTTGCATACAAACGTCACGTAAATGTGTTTTTTTATACTAATTATTGAACAATCAAACCTTTTCTAGCAAATTTCGTTCAAAAGTAACTAATAGTTTACAGTCTAAAACAGCTTTTCTTTCATTTATTTTCACGTACAGGTTGATGATGCTAACTCGCTCTTGTTTGTAAATGAGACGTTTGAGAACAAACTACAATAGCAATTTGTTTCACTAGCAACTAAATGACTATGCAATAAAATACACGCCAAAGTGACCTTTATTTAGAGGCATTAAAGATCTTCTTTATCGCCTCCACGAGTAGAAAGTACCTTGTTCACTGAATATTTAAGCCTAGTAAAACCTATGTTTGTGGGTTTACATTGTAAATGCAAAGTTATGTAAATCCCTGTATTTGTAGAAACTGAGACAAAATAGCTTGGTCACACTTACATTTTCGTAAAATGAGAAATATAATTGGCTCATGACTGTCATCCAATGCATGGTAGATATACTTTCTAATCTTTTGGTACTCAAACTTTTTAAGAATGTCAAAAAAGATACTTGCAAACATTATAATAAAATTTGGCACACTCTCAACATTGTGCAAGGTTCCATGTCTATTCCCGTTTACAAGACTATTAAATGTTTTTTTTATCCCTCTAGCTGATGGAAAAAGCAGATGGCCCACTTGATGTTAATTGGTAACCATCACCTATAACAAATCATTGCCTCATACATAAGTCACGCACGATAGGAACGTGTCCTCAAAATGTTTTCTACATTTTCAACATAAAAAAATACTAATGAAAAAGTTGGTTGTGCAAAACTTGGGCTCGTCCGGGATTTGAACCCGGGACCTCTCGCACCCTAAGCGAAAATCATACCCCTAGACCAACGAGCCAACTGAAGCGAATTGTAAAATAAGGAATTCGTTGGTTTATTTTTATGACTTATTATATTATGGCGATACAGATAAAACGTGAAGGATTACCAGCCGCTGCATATTTTATTACTTAGCTGATAATTAGTTTATTTTATTTATAGTATTGGTTGGTTTAACTGTAAATTTGGAATCATTGTATGGATGTTAAGACTAATAAATGAAGACAAGACCGGTCGGTCTTATCTTCAATTATTAATCATTTATTAGCAGTCAGTTTGTAGGTGGGTTCAATTCCTATACCCAGAATCAACTTGTGTGATGGATGAACGAAGATATTTTGCATTATATCAGCTAACTCATTCCCATACAACAAGCTTTGCTTAGTTTGAGGACAGATAGTGTTTATAAAAAAAAAAAATGTTAGACTTTCCACAAGGAAAGTCTAACATTTTTTTTTTTTTTAAATAAATTACGTATGTTTAAATGTGGTAACTGTTAGGTAATTCATCAGTTAAGCGGACTGTTTCTCAAAGTACACAAGCGTTGTTCAATTTGGAGTCAGATGGGGTTGAGTGAAATATCCTATTTGTTTATTTTTTTTAAGTGTAGAAACAAGAAAGACTACATACATAAAATCACGCCGGTTTCCCATAGAGGTAGGCAGAGACCACGGATTTCCACTTGCTACGTTCCTTACCTACCTCTTTCGCATCATTCACTCTCATAACATTCTTCATACACTCTCGTCGGTTTAGGGTACTCTTGACCTGGCCCTTCTCTAGAACGTCTGCTATCTGATCGAGATACGTCCGCCGAGGTCTTCCACTCCCAACAGTCCCATTTACGAATGATGGTGAAGGTGAAGAATATGTTTGAAACCCAGGATGCATCTGCAAGCATCGGACGGAGCTCGCGTCCTGATTGGTCGACTTCCTGCTAAATTGGCGTTGAGCATCACGTCCTACAGACATTATGCACATTATGAATACGAAGATTAATTATTTATTTTGATCTACTTCTTCTTGTATTCTTTCGAAACAATGTATAAATAGGATTTTAAGTGCGCTTCAATGAGGCATCTTTCCAGCACCCTATATGTCATGTTTTAGAACTTTTTAGGTTCTTTAACTATAAATGAATAAATATAAATATATAAATGCTGGATTACTAACGATATTTTCATTCAATGTTTGAGAGTAGGTACTATCACTGTACAAATACATTTTTATACAGAAAACTTCGGCTTTGAACCCATGACCGGCTCACATTGTTTTAATGGATGTTTTTATACGGGATTTATTTATCTTTCGTTTATTGAAAGAATAATATTAGCGATGATCTAACGCTGTAGTGAGTATTAGAAAGATTTGCAAGGCCCGAAGGCCTATACCTAGAGGCCTATACTCAGTAGAGGGTGCAAACGAGCTGAAATGTTGATGATAATAAATATAACGTTAATACGAATAACCTTATAACCCTTTAACACCATAATGCCCAATACAAACTCCACCACACTTCCAGTAATTCAACTAACGACTAAATCGCGGCAATCTCGTCTCTCGACAATTGCTCGTCGAGAGAGAGAGAGATTTATTGTTATTGCCCAACATTTCCTTCGGGTAACATTTTAATTACACAGATCGACGATAAACCATCCGGGGGCGCACTTTTCTTCATTAGAAGATGGATGGCGGAGAAGGGAATTTATACCCGCAGTTTTAATGTTCTAATGGTCAGAGGTAATGGCTGGGCGATATCTGGTAACAATTGGCAGTTTAGTTTCTATTTGGGTTCAAATAGTTTGACAGAAAACGTTATTACAATCAGATGCAAAAGTTTGTGAGTATTTTTATTTAACAGAAAACATTATTACATTCACATACCTAATTATATATGCGAAAGTTTATGAGTATGTTTACTCAATTCCGTAGGCTTAACAAATTTGCATAAACTTGGAATAGGTTTACATAAGTCGTGACCTGAAAATAAAAGCTGATATTTTACAGGGCAAATTCAATTTCTATGAAATGTCAAGCTTGTTTAGGCTAGGATGACTACTATAATACTAATGCACTACTACTTACTCGTATATTCTTTTCTTTGTAAATACCTACCGCTCCCGGGGATCAGTCGTGAAGCTGTTTTTTTTTTCTTGCCATGAGTATGAGTGTTTATTTGGTTCTGACGCATAATGACCAATGATTGAAAAAAAATATTCGCTTTGAACATTTTCTTATCTCTATTGAAACCTTTAAAAAAACAAATTGTAAGCGCCTGAACTTTTACGTCATTTGTAAAAACTCGCGAAATCTCATAGTCATTCAAAATTCTAGGCTTTTCGCAAAGTCAATAACGACCACGCTAACCGATAATATGACTTGTCATCCGCAGATCGTCTATCACAAGTATTGTATTATGTAAGCCCTCCATACTTCCATGGCTCATAAATCACTACACACGTCAAAGCTAGTGTCACTTTGAATGTTTTCAATAGAAAGTGAGCTTTATGACGCTGAATGAAGATTTATTTCTGATTTGCCGACAAACCTATGGAGTGAAACATTGTAATTTAGTCATTACTTGTCTAGCTGGCAAGTCATACATAAAATATACATAATAATACTGACGCAATGGGCAAACATAGCCCAGGATCGCGATGTGTGGAAGGAATTGTGGTAGGCCCAGCAGTAAAATCCGGAAGACTCTTAATAATAGTATACAGTACTATAACCGTGACCCTAGGTAATATTAAAATACACTCTTATAGAGGTAGATGCTTAATTTGTGGTGAAAATAAACATTGGTTTGATATCAATATAAGATGAGATAATTGTGAATGGCTTATAATAGAGCACCATGAAGTGATGGTCAAAGCTACATTATTTTATAATTCTAAGTTATAACCTACTGTTATATTATTGTCAATATCATTATGTAAATTGTTACCGGACCTGACACAACATGAACTTGCAAAAAGAATAGATTTCAGATAGCAGAGCCGTTTTCGCAAATCCACGATGAGACTTTTGATCGGTATCGGTATCGGAGGGCGAACCGAGAAAGCGATCGACACTATCCACGTTCACTTATTATTTGGCTCTACGACTTTGTCTTCTACAACCTAATTTCAACCTTATGTCTTCATCATAGAAGATCAAATAAATTTCTATTTAAAGTGTTGACATCATAATATAAATTAGTTTTAATGTCTCTATCAATCAATCCAGCGATGCCTGATATATCACCGTCTGATTCTTTATCGCAGTCCGCATTATCAGAATTTATACATTTGAGTAATAAATTACGTGGCACTTTATTAGAGTCTATTTTCGCTTGAGCATCAATTCGAACTTACGTCCGCGGAGTCGACGCGGGGTCTTCCGCAGGCCATTTGTCACGGAGGCCATTTGTACTTGTCGAATCACGGCCATTAGACGAGAGTGTGTGACCGCGAGGGGTTAAGCCGTGTTCAGACTTGATTGCTCCAATATCGGAAGCCACCGTTGTCTAAAACAAAGCTTACAGTAAGTCAAGTTCACATTAATTCCACAACGATGGTAGGAGTATTCGTGAAAATTATGTTGGTGTTCATAGATGAGTGAATAAAGCGGCGTAGTCTGTACGCAATGTAACCGGACTCTCGGCACGCCACACTTGTCAATAGCGAGTTGTATGAGCAGAGCTGTCCTATCGATTTATCTTACTTTGCGGCTATTGTTACAGACAGCCGGGGTTCCACGTGATTTATAAGTAGCCCAGTTAATTACGACGCGTCGGCGCCTGCTAACATTTATCCATTTATCAGCCGAGTCACCTGAAGACTTCACACAGAGAGTTCCAACTACACATTCGCATAAACTGGGTTTTATCATTCTTTGAAGTGCGCTCGAAGAAAACAAACAAAGCAATAAAGAAGGCCTTTATCGGAGCCATGAGTCGACACGCGAGCTAATTTACAACACAGCCGCTGGTTTTATCTTCATTAACCCATCGATTCACAATTAAGACGGCGAATAAATCTCCGGTAATGCGCTCCCCGTCCGCGCCGGTAGATTCAACTTCAAACAGATGTTATGTATAAATAAAGCCGAACGGAGGCAACCACTCGATATATTCCTGTCCGCGGCAAACTTTACAGATCTATCGCTGCCCCGAAGCAGGAGACAACCGAATGCACCTATCAACCCAAAATCAACCTTAAACCCTTGGCACTTACAGCTCATCCAACACCCTCGATACCCTCAGTTTCAAAACTACAAGTAGTGAAATATCTATAGGGTACAAAATCGATTAAGTCGATAATAGAATTGATGCGCCAACACGATACGCCGTTCCATCCCACATCAAGTCACAAACCTCATCTTATATCCAGCGTAACGAGTCGATGCTCACATTCGATTATCTCGGCGCGGTATCCGAGGCATTATACTTGATGTATCGACACCGGCCAGGCTGGGTTGTCGGCAGTAGTTTGATTAACTACCACCATTCCTTCCTGACACGCTCGATAGATGGCTCTGGTGACTGATCGCGCCAATCGGAGAGCGTCGAGAGTTGTAATGAATTGTCCCAAATAATTGGGACAGTATTTTATATTGACGTCATTTGTTCCGTGATCGGCACATTTGTTGTGTGCCGTTGATTTGTGCGGTGCTTTACCTTTGTGTTCGCGTATTTATCTCTCTGTCCGATTAAATGTAATGAAGGGGATATTACAAATCTGTTCGGCTTAGTAGACACTGAAATAAAATATCTGTTGACTGTGTGTTACTTATTTCTTGCAACCTTTTTAGTGCAATTCGTGTTTTTATTTTAACTTTTTACTGCTTCCCCAATTATTTTTAATTTACTTTTACACTAATAACACAATTTTAACTTTAAACTCCAAGTTTACATTATTTTCCTAGCCATCACTAGCACTTAACTGGTTTTTTATACTACTGGTTCCTTATCTCTACATAGCGCGTATCTCAGAATCTGTCTAAGACATAAAGACTTCTAGTCGCTGGTCTTTTTGCAGCGGACTCTGATGGAAGGCATCTCCGATCAGTGGACAATGCACGCATCAACTTGTATCGCATTCCTCATCTCTGCTTCTGGTTATGGCCAGACCTTTGTGACATGGAAGAGAGCAAGTGAGCTGGTTTTTTCAACTTATTTCTAACAGGATTCATTCTTGCGTCCTTGTTTAACTTGGTGCGTTTGTTTTCCTTCGCAGCTACTGTTTTTAATAATGGCAATCATCTCAAGTCTCAAAAGCACTGTTTTAGGACAAAAAAACAAAATTTTAAGTATGTTTTTATTTTTATACAAGATGTTATCGCTTAAAGTATTGCATGGGATCTCGTTGAACTTTCATTTGTGTGTACGATAGCAATTAACTGTTTTTAGGTAACGACAGGGTACACCTGTTTAAACAAGCATATTATTGCACAGAACTGATCATCTCCATATACGTTTGCTGCGCTTATTTGCCTAGCACTTAAAAAATATAAAAGACTTTCAAGATTTCACTTGCCTCGTCTTCTAAATAAGATGTCTTCATTACCATGTTTTACGATTTGGTTTTAATGTTCGAAAAAGTTTTAATTTGATCTGCTAGCTGATAATTTATATCATTAGCCTCAGTAATTACTATGTTTCTTTATTACTCGAGTAATTTCGTTACAATACATAAACTAACAGTTTTAATGTTGCTATGAACAAACTTTTTCTTTTTTGTGCATTCAAAGTATCATCAACGTCAGTTTTTAGGTAGATATGTTTTATTGGTGAGCTCATTCATAACTATTAAAGAAATAATGATCTTATCCAATTAGTTTTAATTTCCAACAAACAAAATATATATAGTTTACATTTGCAAACAATTTTTATTGGTAAGTTAAATTTATACAGACATTTCAAGCTACCTAAATTGCTGAACCAATTTTGTTCATATTGTTACCATTCAAATTATAAGTCATAGTACATTTAAAGTCATTCTCAACGTCAGGATTCGAAGGCGAGATGGGTAGATTATGAAACAAATATCGAGAGCAAGAGCTGGATGAGACTAGCACAGGACAGTAGTAGCAAATACAAAGTGATGGCTATCTCCAGTAATGAGTGAAGTTGGTCTGTGTAGTGTGTAGGATGATGATGATGATGATATTTTGATAGTAAGCAGGTAAAGCTGATCCACTTGCCAGTTGGACGAGATGATAGCCGAATGCATTAATAAAAACCATAACGAGTTAATAAGATAAGAATGAAATGAAATATTTCTAATTATATTATTTATGCATTTGTGAGTATGTAGTACCTAAAGTAATATTATATATTATTATGTACCAATTTAAATATTCATTATACATATTTTAATAAGTATTTGTTATATCACATATGTATTTTTCTGTATTTGTAGAATATAGCTCCCTATCATCTATGTTTGTGCACTACCTTTTCGGCTTTTTCAAAACTACACAAACTCAGCATTATGTTCGTCTATGTACGATACATTTTGCTCTGTGCAATCAAAAAAAATCTATCTATCTATGAAATTAATGTTTCTATTATGAGCACTTGGGTATCTACACTATCTTCGCCGCACAGTGTAAACGCAGTCTACATCACATCTTGAGATAAGGCCACGACGGGCTCTGACTTTGACGAACGCCGGTCTACTCCATCTGATCGACGTTTGCACCCGTTTCTATATACCTCTCATGTCTGTCTGTTAGTTGGGTTTTACTGTTGTTTTTTTATATACACATAGAAGATTGAGAAATTGAATCATCTAAATAAAATAGTACAAAAGGAAATTATAGTTTTTTTATTCGATGGCGCGTTTATCTTCTCCTGAGTAATATTTTTTTATTTATATGTTAAATAATACCCATCAATTCAGTTGCACTAATCAATAAAAAAAACAGAAAGTGATTCAAATTTGTTTTAAACAAGAAATAATAGGTTACAATAACAATAAAAATAACATGGAATGTAAGTATTATAATCAGGTCAAAAAATAAATATATGGACGAGTTATAAAACAACACAAATCAAAAAATAAGGCAATAATATTTGATTTAACATAATCTATATTGAAATAAATATCCACGTCCAACAATTTCCACAATTGATAGCTTCGCATTAGATAGCAACAAAATTGATGGTACAGCAAACAGAATAAATGATTGCATGTCTATATTTACATTTAGCGTATATGAGTTCGATTTATCATTCGAGCAGACCGTTAAAGCTATAAATCATACTCATTCAACAATGCCGTGTTCGAGGCTTGCACACGTCGTCGTTATATACGACCGGAGCTTCCGCCTCGGGTTTCACCATAAAACAGTAAAAGCCTTTAAATATAGAGGCAGTAATTACGTAAACAGACACATTGACAAGTCTGAAAGGTAATCATAAGCTCGAATTTATCACGGAGTGAATCATTCATGCGTTAAGACAGCTGACAGCGCGGCACATACATTATAATGATCGACAGCCTGACGTTACTTGTCACAGAGGGATAATGTTGTTGCCACACTCTCCGAACGGACAACATTCAAAAAGCACTCTTCAATACAAGTAGCGATGACTCACAATCGAATACTCCACCGTATGACCCTAATGACGTTGTTGTTTCAACAGAACACAAATCTAACGAAAAGAACAAAGTTGTGTTTTGACTTGTTCGTTTCAAATACAACCTTAACGCCGTAGCTTTGGCTCGAGATTCCATCGTTTCTATTTCACATTGTGAGGTTGTCCGTGTTGGAAATTGTGACTAAGCTCCAATTTAAAAAGTCACACTAAATATGAATCTTATTGCAAGCGTTGAAGGTTCAAAATATACTGTTGGAAACTGTGATTCTTAGGTTGTTTTGAAAGTTGGAATGGTTGGTAGCGCGGTAGCAAAGAGACGTGTCGCGGCATGTCATCGGGACGCAATGAAGATTTATGAACAGGCCAGTACTAGAGGTACGATCAAGTCAAACGACTCACATAATATAACCACATTTTCTACTCGGTTGATAATAATTGAACTGCGTACTTCAGATTCGTATCGGATTAGAGACTTGGATCTCGTTTGAATCCAGTTCCAGAACATCAATTTTGATTTAATTGCTGATAGTATCTTGCAGCTCTATTCATTGTTGGTTTAACTAATCCTAGACCAGGTATATCTCATGATGTATTGCTTCAATGAATATTTTGTTGAGCGTACATAATTAACTAAACAAGGCCATTATTCCCATTTTGAGTTTTCGTGTACACATAACTAATAATTAAAAGCACTGTACTATTAACATTTTAGTACATTATTAATTCACTAATAAAATTCAATAATACACACATATAAATTTAATGTACTTAACCATAGTAGCAAATTATATACAATTATCTTTATTTTCCAAATTATACGTATTTCCAAACATTTCCCTATTCTTTAAGCCCTCGGGTTTCTGCATCATGTTATTGAAGGGTCTTGTTATCTAGTTCCTAGAGCTTTATTACAAATGTATTAGTTCTCTTTACGCCTACTGCCAGCTTTGCATCTCTATAGTCCCTACACAAGCACCCCTTGTATGCGAGCTTTATTTATTTATCAGTGCGATAGGAATTCATACATTTTTATTTCAATTCACTGGCGGGTAGCTGAATAATGATAAAGCGTGTTTTTGAGAGTGAAATGCCGTCTCAATTGAATTCGTGATAAAAATGCAATATAAATGAACAGTTTATGCTTCAGTGGTTGTTTATACTTTATCACTAAGTAATAATCTGACTAGCCCTGATAATATGAACGAAAATTTAGGGCTTATTTAGAACAAAATTGACTAGTTCTTTCAAAATAGTGTGGCGAAAGGATTTTAAGTGTGCCTCAAAGAGGCTCCTTTCGAGCACTTTATACATGTTCTAGATCCTTTTAAACTATCCTATAACAGAAAAACTCATTTGTAGGTACACGACCGGTTTTGAACCAACCTTAGGATTGGAAGGCTACCACTAGACCACCAGTGCTCTTTCAGTATATCAAGATGTGATAATGTTGAATTTGTCAAATGAATTCATATAATTTTAACGGCAAAATGTACTAATACTGAAACAATTAGTTACTTCATAGCATACACAGTAATAACCGTCGCCCACAAGTAAAAAAATGGATACAAACGATTGTAAATTTTAAGAATTAGACTATCACCAGCATCTAACATCTCCCTTTCTCTATCATCCAACGACCCGACATCCGAAACACAACACCCATTAATAAAAGCACGATAATAATCACGAGTTTAGAAATTAAAAAATAAATTATACTAATTCAAAACTACCGTCTCATTAAAAACGTCATCGTTCAAAAGAAAATTGATTTACGAGCCTGCATTACGCCATTATTTTATGACGCGAGAACGCCCCGAAATAAAATACTAACAAACATTCAACTGGCATCCACGACTATTACATTCTCTACAACATTACTCTTACCATCCTCTAAGACTATGACACCCTCTATTGCTTTATCTATAAGGTCTATTTTAGCGGTGATGTTGTCTTTCTTGCTTGAAGTATGATGGGCGGTTGTAGCCGTCATAAAGCGAATAAAATACGGGGCACAAAGAATAAGCGCTGGTGTAAGCGGTGTTATGTCTGTCAACATAAAATATTGTATCCTGTGCCGGGAGCTGGGTTCAAATTGTGCTGCTTCTATTGCGCCATTAATCTTTGTAATGCACCGTGTGAAATGGCAGATGAAGAAATTGCAGCGCTCTGTCTCTGTCGTGTGGAGTTTTGGGTATTGATGGCATAGTTTTTGGTGTCGTTTGAAACAAAGCATATGCATGGAAACTTTCAGTATTCATTTAAATAAGTAAGGCCTTCGTCGTACAATCAGACAGTCTTTTATCGAAGTCTAACCGCCGGTTTCTGAAAGCCCGATCAAAACTAATCGCATGTCAAGTCACTTGCTATCTCTATCTAATTCGATGTAATAGCTGAAATGGCGAGTGACTTAACATCCGATTACTTTTGATCGGGCTTTCGGAAACCGGCAGTGAGACTACAAAAATAAAATAAAAACAGAGAAATCAATCAGCAAATGCGTTGGTTTGCAATTTATTTTATTTTATTGCATCAAACTGCAATTTACTAGAACAATGATTCCAATATCCATAAAACACACCTTGAAAAACTTTCAAACCAATTAAGTTTGTTAATTCGTGGATAATGAAAGCTATTTGTTAGTTTATCTGTAATTGGCGTGCCATGTCTAGTAATTACGATTTCTAATTCCGTGATACTTTCTTGCAGTATAAACTTAATGTTGTCTTGTCACTGACAAATCAACACACAGTGACACAAAGTAGTTGATGTCACTTTGTTTTAAGTATTTTAACAAGAAACAACTCCACGACTTTGATCTCTAGGCATGGTAGTTATCCCCTTATTTTATTATCAAGTACTAAGTTATGATTCTTTGAAAACGTCGTACGATAGATTTATTGATTGCAATTTAATTGAATTAAACCTTTTTGACTTTGACTTAATGAATTGTTTTAAGATAAAAGCATTCATTTCTACTTTAAGTCAAATAATGTTCATGGTTAGATTTTTAGAAACGATTTTCTTTAATTCTTTATTGTGCACATTAACATGTTAAAAATTATACTTAACCATTAAGTTATTTAAAATTATAAATCTTGTGTTAAAAAACCGAATAAGACGTTATTACGTCACATGTAATTTTACCTTCGACAAAGAAACTTTCACAAAGTAATTCCTTGAATCATTTCACGGACTAACAATTACAGTAAAACAATGTTATTAAAGTAATTATCCAAATGTCGCTATGTAGGTTACTTAGAGTAGAAACAAAGCATAATATAGAGCTATCATACACAATGCAAGAACCAACAAGATGAGGTTCAAATAGGTATGAACATGAACAGGCGTTACTGGAAAAAAAACCAGCAATGCCTTTTGAAAAGGTATTGTCCTATTTCAATGACTGAATTACTTAACAGTCATTATTTTTTTATAATTGTTAGACGAAATCAGTTTGAACTGGTTTTTATTTATTTTTTACCATAACTTTTTTTATTGATTCTACTTCCTCAGAAAAATAGCATATAGATGGAAAAGTGAAACAGCTTCACGACTTTGATCTCCAGGCACGGTAGATGTATCCTTAGATCTATTAGTACCAAGTACCAACATAAGATTCTTTGAGGATGTCTAAGGGGGGTAGTCAGAGGTACGTGCAATTATTAAATTTTGACACATACCTACCCACATTTTGCAGTAGTTGGACAGATTGCAAGCTCATCACCGCTGATAGAATATATGTACCTACTGCTGTAGATGCAGTAGGTACATATTCTATTAGCGGTGATAGATGATACAATTTTTTTTTATACAACAAGCAGATGGCCCACCATGATGGAACAAGCAGATGGCCCACCTGATGTTAAGTGGTAACCATCACCTATAACAAAGCCTTGCCTCGTAAGTCACGCACGATAGGAATGTGCCCTACGATGCACTGCCCTGCGTCCATCAACTTGAGGCATACAGATGTTAAGCCTCATTTGCCTGTAATTACACCGGCAACCACACTCTTCAAACCGAAACACAGCAACGCTGCTTGGCAGCAGAAAAAGGCGTGGTGGTAGTACTTCTCCGGACGAGCTCTTCACAAAGAGCTCTAGTACTCTTAACTTAACTTAAGAAAAAGGAAAGATAAACAAGTTATTTTTGTGTTTTCAAGCTTCGAGCCATACCCTGCTATGTATTACTCTGAATAGCTTACTTTATTATTATTTCCATAAAGAATTTAAAACTTGAGAATTTATAGCACATTGTCACAATAATTGAGCCAATTACAATTGTTAATAATAATGGTGTAATTGCCTTTATTATGCTATAATTGCACATTTGAATGTTAGTGCTCTATAATGTACTATGTTGCAATTTATTTTTATTATTTTTCAGAACATTATGAAGGCTTTGAAGCAAATTATTTTTATTGGACCACAAGGCAGACCACCAGACTATTACTCGCATGGTTAGTCTTTTTGGGCAGCAATAGAGAAGACATACACAGAACCAGTGAAAAAGGCGTATAAAAGAAGCTGACATCCAATAGTATCATCATCATCATGGTTATGATATAAATGAATGATAAAAAACGTGATGGTTCAAATAGATCCTTGTCTCATTGACTTGATTCATGTGAGTCATTCTATCATTGATTTAGGAGTTATGATAATATAGAGGTATAATTTATTATCTAATATTTCCTTAGTCATGTTCTAGAGAGAACTTGTGTATGAAGATGTGACTGGTAGCTAGCTTCATCGGGCTTTATGGCGTTTCAAAGTGCCTTCCTTGTGATTCAATTTAATTAATACTTTTTGCCTTGACTAGGGACATTTGACTTCATCAGACTGATGGTTACATATTATTAGACTATATGTAACTATCAGTCTGATGAAGAATATTATTAGACTGAGAGCACTGGTGGTCTAGTGGTAGCGGCCCCGCGTTCCGACCGCGGTCGTGGGTTCGAAACCGGTTGTGCACCAATGAGTTTATCTGTTAAAAAACTTATGTGCACAATGCCATTACTCTCAAACGGTGCAGGAAAACATCGTGAGGAAACCGGCATGTCGTAGAACCTAAAAAGTTCTTTAACATGAATCAAGTGTTCGAAAGGAGCCTCTTGAAGCGCACTTAAAATCCTTTCACCACACTGTTTCCAAAGAAACTAGTGACCAGACAAGAGAGAAATTAGACTATTAAACGTTACTTAACTTTAAATATAGCACTGTCTCTGTTTGTCATTACGAATTAGTAAGATAAGGCAGTAAATAGGCATTTTGATTTATATCATTTATTTATTTTTTATTTATAACTTATAGTCATGAAATACAATGTTGCAACAAAATCCTAAGTAGCATATACTTTGCAATTATTTCGAGCAAGGTGTTATTATAAGATACATTTTCAATTAAATCAGTTGGGCAACTGTAATTTCGATCTAAAGTGCGATAGTGTCTGTTTTAATATCACGAATGTGGCCACTGATGAGGTTTTTTTTGCTACTGCGGTAGCCAGGCATAGCCAACAAAAAATATAGGTAACTTGTTTTACCGCATACACTGCTTAAGATAATGATTTAGGTTTTATACCTAACAACTTTAGCACGCTCCCTCGGCTCAGGTCGTTTTAAATATGAATACTTACACACATTATCTAATGTTAGTGTTTTTGGTCTTTAAATCTTTAAAAGTGAATATTAGTCATCTTATTAATCAGCGCTAAAACAACATCACAATCTTATGTCCACAATACACAAAGGTTATCTGGAAGATAATGCTTTATAGCATTAAGTTCGCCTTTGTACTGTTGTTTTAATGTGCAATAAAGTATTTTAAATCAATCAACATCAAACAAGGTTCAGTAGTGGCTTCACGTAGATATATTCAGATCTCTTATTACCAAATCTAGATTATTTTAAGATGTATAAGGGGTAGCCAGAAATACGTCTAAGTTTTGGCACATAGCCATACTTTGCAGTATTTGATAATTCCATACGTGACAGGTTGCAAGTTCATCGTCACTGCAAGAATAAGAACTCACGGTGTTTTCATTCACAATTTTTCATTCATACATTCATACATTTTCTCGTACAATTTTTTTTTGTTGCACGGCTAATTTCAAACCCACTTTACGATTAGAAGGCAGGATCATTACAACTAGACCAGCGGTGCTCTAATAATTAAAATCATAATTAAATAATAAACAAAAAAGTGTCCATCGTGAACCAAATTGACACGCCTTGTAATTAGTTTCCGTATCGAGCTGACATTGACAATTGCCACATGTCACAATAATTAGTTTTACAAAGCTGAAACAGTAGGAACTGTTTTCGAAATGAAAAAGACAATAAAATTTAATTGAATTATTCTGCTTAACAATGCGGATGGTACAATGTCAAATTGATCGATTGAAGTCGTTGGTACTTATTTTAATTGGTCCGGTACAAGGTTTTTGTTTGTTACAAAGTATCATTTTGTTTTATTGTCACAAAGACTGCAATTATTTTCAATCATGTTGTTATAAAATGTAATAGAGCTGCCACACCTAAAATAATTATTTTTGTTTTTATTTGTTTGTTGTACCTATTGCGAGCTCGAGTTTTGTATGGACACGTGATAGCAAAACTCTATACTAAGCCCGGGTCAATAACTACAGGACACTAAATAAAAACGTCGGAACTAGGTAAGTAAAAGTTCTATTTAAATCGATTGACTAAAAACGAAACTGTTCATAAAGGTTTCTGCAAAGAACCAGAAATGGAATTAAGTAACAGCTGTTGCTAGAAAAGCTTCTTTACCAAACTTAAATAGATCCTTTGAAAAGGAACACGCCACATTGAACCTAACGAGCGAATAAAAGAAAATTACAATGATTTATAAATAATGCACCTTTTTATCATGCGCTCCCGATCTATAATTCATTCTGCATTGTCAAGGAGCTGGGGACATAAAAAATCACTCCATTTGAGGGACACAATAAAAATTTAAAACGCCCTAATGTGCCAATATACTCGCGCATCCTGCGATGACACCCCGTGAATGTAAAGGAGGCATGTTTTATTTATAAGATAAGGAGAATAGAATGAGTATTGCAGGTATTTTTATTTGCAATTGAAAATTGTACCGAGAAAAATGTATAGATCGTCGCATAAATATGTAATTATATATTATTATTTATATGGATCGGTATAAAATATACCTTGAATAAACGATGTTTAACATCATACTAAAAAGACTTGATTGCTAAATGCTTAGCTATGTTTATACGTTAGAAAAATTATTTGTCAGTTGATTAATAACAAAAAATAAATAAGCCGTTATTCCTGAAATCACTCAGGAGGTCAACGTTCAACAGTGGACTTTTTCAGGCTAATAATGATGATTTTGACCCACTGATGCTATATATCGATAATTGTGGAAAAAAAAGAAGGTGAAAAGGAGACCTTACAATAAGACGATACAAACCTAAATAAAAAGAAAAAATCAGTAAATAAATGTATTTGTATTTCTACAGGTGTGTTCGATTGAGATCGAACAAATTGAAAGAACATGATTGTTGTTTTTTTTTGAAAAACACCTATTCATAAAAGCTAACAAAACTTAACCTATATTGTCTGCATCGGCTTACAAAATGACCTATCACAAAGATAACCTTTGACAGATACGGAGCTACGATTGATGCATTGAAACCTCTAGAGGGTATCCAATTATGATTAGCATAAACACAAGGTAGGGTGCATTAACATATCGTGGTGTAGAATATATAAAAGGTACAACTTACGACAGTTTTTTCTCACTAAAGCCTTTATTTAAAAAAGTGTGACTTGCGAGGTAATGCTTTGTTAAAGTGACAGTCATCAGTTAACATCGGATGGGCCATCTGCTTGTTCCATCTAGGCTAGGCTAGCTAGGCGTATAAAAAATGGTTTTAGTTTAATATTTGAGAACATTCTTTTTAAGAGTAGTAAAGCTCTTTGTGAAGGACTCGTCCGGGGAAGTACTACTACCACGCCTTTTTCTGACGCCAAGCAGCAACGCTGTGTTTCGGTTTGAAAAGTGTGGTTGCCGGTGTAATTACAGGCACATGAGGCCTCAAGTCGATTGACGCAGGGCAGTGCATCGTAGGGCACGTTCCTATCGTGCGTGACTTATGAGGTAATACTTTTTATAGGTGATGGTTACCACTTAACATCAGGTGGGCCATCTGCTTCTTCCATCAGCTAGTTGTATTAGAACAAAAAAAAAGTAAAATAAAAGTAACAGGACTTTGCATCGAGTATAAATGTTTTATTTAAAAAGCGTCAGGGGCACTCATGTCTTTATTTACAGGACTGAAAATCATACAAAGAGGAGGAAGAAATTAAACTCCTTGTATGCTTGATCATGAAGAAGGAACCTAGATTTTATTCGTTTAGGAGGTGTTTAAAGTAATCCTTATGGGTTAAATACCCTATCATGTTACTGTTTCATCATGTTGTCACTGATTTGTTCATTTTTGTACCTACCTATATTACCCTAATTTTATATTGTGTGTTCTTGTGGCCAATAAATAACTGTATCTCTATGTTTACCCTTAAAGACGATGGTGAGAAATAACAATAAATCTTAACAAACCGTTACAGAGTTCATTGTGCAATGCAAGCCAATTTGAAGTAATATAGGCCTATTCGTGAGATGAATTACTTCGTTGAATGAATTATTTATGGGTATTATAGACCCCGAATTAGAGGGTTGATTTCATTTTGAAATAAACGTGAACCGACAACAGAGCACGAACACACAGGGTGCTGTCCGAACCGTTTGCTGACGGATGAGTAACTTACACTCAAATTATTATCCTGGGTTGAACACTTTGAACAGAGCGGAGCTTTTTGTGAAGGTCTCGTCTGAAAAAATACTACCACCAGACTACTGCTCCCGTTAAGCAGCGTTGCTGTATCTCGGTTGAAAGGATGTGGGTGCCGGTAAAATAACAGCCACATGAGTCTTAAAATCTTGTATGCCTCAAGTTGTTGGACGCAAAGCAGTGCATGTTTCTATTGCGCGTGAATTGCGAGGCAATGCTTTGTTTAAGATGATAGTTACCACTTAATATCAGGTCCGCCATCTGCTTGTTCGATCAATAGATCATTAGAATGTACAATTCATCATCAAGATGGGATGGAGGCTTCTCTGAAGATCGATTTTTCAAACAAAAGAAACCTCCAGTTTCAGTACAAACCTCCATTTTCAGCACAAAAATCTGTGTCTGTATATATGTATATCTATATATAATATAGATCATATTTTGTCAGCAATTCGTAGTGTTACGTCAATATGACATGTGGGGAAATGGTCATGGTCACTATGAGCAATTTTGATTGAATTTTAGAAGAACATTTTAGAGAATAGCCTCGACTAGAAATTCTAGTGTTATCCTGGTATTCACAGACGTTAGTCAATAAGTGTCAGAGCTACTCAAATAGACTGACCTTCTTTAATTACCAACATAATTGTACCGCAAAACCTTGACTTGCACCATAGTGATTATTCAACCAACTTTCTTTATGATAATTTTTTTTTTAATTTTACCAACAGCTTATACTTATTTTATTCCTTGTCATTATTATTTTGAGCAAATGTGCTCAATTTGACGTATAATTAAATAAAATTGATCAATCTTTAAATAAATAAATACTTGGCTACTTATTTCACATTGAGCGTTGGTAAAATTTAAGTCGGCATTTTCAAAACCTACATCATTATCTTAATAAATATCTCAAGATTTATTTCTTACCCTTTCAACTTTTGAATACGGTGATCAATCAGACAAAAATGAGTTTTTTCTTTATTAACGTGTCGACATTTAAAGATAAAACGAAACGCAGACCGCCTCCGGGTTCTGACTTGACATTTTGATTACGTTTCGATATATTTTTTGCATTAATCATTTTAATGGATTCATTACATTAGCAATCACACTTAAAAATGACAATCATTTATCAAAATTATATTTTATTACGCAAAAATTTTAAAAGTTGCTTTTTGATTTAGCTATGCTATGTCGCCAGTTTAGAGAGGCAAATAATCTTATTCTTAGAACGATTAAAATTAATCATGGTAATTTAAATGAATTATACTTTGAATTTGATTAGTTGATACTTGGTACCTCTCGGGGGATTATCGTGCCTGAGAATCAAAGTCGTAAACCTATTTCTGTTTTCTCTGTTTATACTTTGAATTTACAAAATAAAAGTACCTATATAAGTCAGCTATCTGGTTCCCATATCACAAGCTTTGGCTTAGTTTGGGGCGAGATAGTGCTGTGTGGAATGTCCACCAATATTCATTTATTTATTTATATTTAAGGATAAAAATATCACAATCTCATCACACCTTAGACAAGCATAAAAAACACCTTAAACTAGTAGTTCGCCCCGAACTGAGATCTCGTAATGCGACCCGACGAAGGCATCAAAACTTTGAGTCGGTAGTAGTCAGAGGCAAGTCCAAACATTATCTTTGAACTTTTTTCTGACTACCGCCTACTAACTTGGTATGGTTACCAAGTTTCAACTCTATTGGCCTATTTATTGAAGAGTTCCGTTGAACAGACCTTGGCTCCATCATCAGACCTGGTCGTCGTCACCATTTTATGAGAACTGAGTACCTCCTTAAATTATTTCAAGAAAAAAAAATAAGAAAAATCAAAGGAACTGGCCGACCAGTAGAAAAACCTTGATTTCAACGAAACTCTTAGAGATGGGAGCTCTTGGATCGCTGGTTATCTTAATTTAACTTTTTAAATTTTATCTCGAAAACCGAGCGTCCCAAAAAAAAAGGAAAAATTGTTTTGGAATGTCCAAACAAAGCCCTTTCATATGACATGTAACTTGATTTTTTTATGTAACTTTTTTTATTTTTGCCCTCTTAAAAACCCCCATATCTCAAAAACCCTTCATCCGATTTTACTCATATACTTACCAGTAAATTTCTCAAGTACAAGCTATCGACATATCAAATTTCATGGAGATCGGATAAACGGTTCTAAAGTTATCGCCAGACAAACATACATACATACATACATACATACATACATACATAAAATGCCAAATCGCCCAAGTTGAAACTAAGATCTTCGTTCGCTTCGCTCACTCGATCAATAAGCAGGGTGCTATGCATATCTTCCATGCCTGAGGAAAACAATGATGAGAATTTTGGATCAGCGAGAATAGTCTCACTGAAGCAAAATGCGAAAACTGCAAGGCCAATTTATTATTATTAATTAACAATTACTTTCCTTTTAAATTTCAGTGTCTATTTTGATCAGTATATTTCGATAATTGAAATTGGTACAATTTCAATTATTTCATGTTCAGAAAAGTTGCTGCCCTTACTCGTCTCTAGAACTCACACTATTTACGCCTTACACCAATAGATGGCGTGACCGGTTTCATTATGAACTTTTAAATGTGAGTCAAATTAGTTGCATATTATCATGACTATAATGATTTATGTGTTATGATTGGCTCGACTAATGCCTCTATTAATCAATTAAGATTACATAGTACCGAAATTATCTTATCCTGTTCGAATCTAGGTTGACCTAAACAGGTTTTTAATCTTTCTAGAACACGTAAATAAGTGTTATGTAAATTTTGGTACCTATTCTTTATAAAATAACGTAATCCATAATAAACGTTGCCAAAAAATTACGAATTTAATCTGAAATAAAATTAAAGTTTAATAATATTTTTATTTTACTAAAGTTTTGGCATTAAAGGTATCGGAACCAGCAATATAATAATATATTTTATTGATGCTATTATTATACCTAAGCCTTTTAATTTATCTATAGTTTAAATCAGTCGTTTCTAATAAAATTCAATATTATGGCTTGCACAGAATTAATAGTAAAAACGAGAGCCAACTCATAAATGGCAGCTTAATAAAGAGTAGGTAATAATTTATAAGAAAAGATTAAGTCCTCCTACGTAATTGAATAAATTACACAAAATTATACTGTTCGCTGCCATTTAAATAATAATTATACCACCAGATTATGTGCAAGGATAAACGATATTAAACAAAATTCAACCTAAATATACGAGAAAGCTGCTATAAATTTTGTTAATGCTTCTGTCAAAGAGCGATAAAATACTAATGGCCTATTTGACATAGTTAAATGAAAAACATACTTGCCAATTTCAATATTATTTACCTCAATAATTTTAAGTATAAAGCCGTCGGCTCTTCATGTCGTCTCCATTCAGAATTACTTCACCACCTGTCTCGCGCTCTTTTCGGCCGACCAATTATGCTTCTGACAGTTGAATTTCCAACGTGACATGGGCCTAATCAAAATAGCATTTATTATAAAAAAACTTGACATTAACAAAGCTGACAGCTCACGGTTTTGTTATTAATGACTCTTGTCGGGCCTCGTTCGTGTATTTTCTTTATGCTTTTCGATGTAAGTAATAAATTATTTTGTTAGTCGTTGCTCGTGTGGGCGGGTGCAAGCGAGCGTGATCGTTGTTTTATACCGCAGTGATCCTCTCCCGTTGATCGACGGCTCTAATGTGCGCGAGGAGGTATATTAATCAATCACCGGCCCGATTTATTGCGTTCCACGAGAGATAGAAAGCACCACTTTGTAGTGACGTTGATCGCCCATCAGATTTATGCTGCGCCTAATTCACTTTCTATTAAACAATTCCCACAAGGATAGAATAAAAAAACTTTGATTGATACGTAGACATTATATTTGAAATAATTCATTATAATTACTATACTTAGAGATTATTTACACAAATCATTTGGCTGTACAGTCCACCGATGCCTTACATCGCGGCTCTAAGCAACATCCAACGTCACTTATATAAATACTTATTTAGATTGCACTAATCACTAAATTTGTCAAGGCGGGTTGCACCTTACAACTTTTAGTCTATCAATATCACAGAAGAAAATTGGACATAACAACATTTATATACAGTTCAGTCCGTGCACTTCACTATGGGTTTTGATTTACTGGTGAGCCGCGCTGAGTCTTTGGCCATACATCGCGTATGGGGAATAGAAAGGTCCAAGGGCAGGGTTAAAAGCTCCGTAGGGTGAAGCCCCTAGGCCGGCTGGTAGACCGGTCTTGGAGTACGGATGGTACCGGCTGGCTGAGAGCGGGCTGAGCGGAGCCGACGGGTACGCGTTGCGGAGTCCAGCAGTCGTGAACAGTGGGTTCAAAGGGTTAAGAAGGGATGCTTGTGTTGAAGTGACAGTAGCAGGAGCGGATCCATCCGCAGTATGACTCCTCAAATGTTGTAGTAACTCCTCAGAGTTTCCAAATCTCTTTCCGCAATATGATTCACCCACAATCCAATTGCAAACGTAAGGGCGGCTGAGCTGAGGGTAAGCGAGCCCGCCCGCGGCGGCGCCTTGCTGTGATAAGGCCATCGCCATGGCTAAGTTGTACTTTTGATGATCGCATTGAGTGCACCCAGCGGGGCATGCTCCGTTGTTCATTAGCAGATGATGGTTGTTCGCAGAGAATTGGCAACCAGTGCAGTAGGGGTCCTTGCAAACTGGTACTAGTGTTTCACCGCCGGCGGGTGTTTTCACCCTCGCATAACCGAGATAAGGGTTCGAAGAAGCTCCAGGGAAGCCAGCCGCGGCGGCTAGCATAGCTGCATGGTGTGCGCTGAATGGGGCTCCGGCATAGGGAGGCCTGAAGGCTGGGTTGGCATGTTGTTCCATGCCCGGCGGGTAGAACCCGGCTAGAGGATTAAAGCCAGGCATACCGGGCAGGTTCTTAAATGCACCAAGATGATCTTTTCCATGTCCTAGAACTTCTAATCCAGAACGGATGATTGGGCTCGTTCCGGATGAGCTAGAAGATTTATTTTCCGCCGGACTGCTCTTTCCGTTCTCGGCCGTCGGCGGCGTTGATTTACGGCCGGGTGTACTTTTTCCAGATTTTTTCTCGTCAGCACTGTCTGAGCTAGATTTAGATGAAGGTCTAGGCTCTTCTGGTTTTTTAGTAACAACGTTTGCTTCGTATGGCTTGAACGCCAAGTGTTTGATTTCGGGGGTTGAACGTGGTTTTTCCGGTTTTCCAGAACTACCAGGAGACGAACGACTGATAGCATCACTATTAGCACTGTTCACTTTTTTCTTATCCATTGGAGGAAGCAGGGGCTTTGTTGGAGTTGTATCAGCACCGATCTGGCTGCAGGTCTGCGCTAAAAGCGCAAGAGGGCTTTTCTTCGAGTCCAACTGTAACAAAAGAAAAATAATATTAGTACTTGTTTGAAATAAAAAAGGGTAGCTAAAAGTAAAAAAAATAATAAATAATTAACGAATTTTTTAAATAACTTTTTTTTAAATAAAATACTTACAGAGGAAGGAAGAGGCACTAAATAATCGGGCTGTAGATATTGGTTAGGATTTGACATCATTCCACCGTCTTCAAGAACCACCATTTGGTATCAACTTCACGATCACTTGTAAACTTCACTGTGCGGTCACGATTCGCTTCTGGCAACAACTACTTTGCCACCGGAGCGCGGAATGTAAACGAACGCGTACGTCTGTAGCGGCGGTCGAGACAACTGTGAGAGACGAGACCCCACCAGCGCACGACGCGGGCCGCGTTCCCTTCACCCCGCGCGGGGCGAAAGAGACGGGAATATCTCGAGGCTCCGTTAGAGGGAGAGCGTTATGTCTCACCGCTGCAGCGCTCAGCAATAAAAAACAAAGCGGAAACGACACATAGCTGCATTGCGGTAGGGGAAAAAGGAAAGGTGGTATGGCCGGCAGCCGGGTGCGGATTGAGACGTGGTATGGTGTCGCTCGCTCGCCACCCATGACGGGCTGCGCTTTGAGCGCGCCGCGTCCTCGCGTCCTCGGCCGAGCGGTCGCCGCCGCTCTACCTGACCGCGAGCACGACACGATGCTTTTTGTTTGACGCCACTTTTATTACGCTTTCGACGAAGCTTTCTGGCGTCATCACACTTTGTGCTGACACATTCGAAACTACTCTTTCGCCGATTTTACGAGTTCCTTTGTTCTATGAGTTTTCAAAGGGAAAATTGATCCGCGGGGCTTCCACGAACCTGTTTGAAGTCCACGACAAATAAACAGGATATTTGAGGCTATCGAAGAGCTTGACTCCATAACGTGAACGTTAATCTGACACTAAAACCTGTCAAACACGGGATCGGACCCTCCGTCGCGATCAAATTAAATATGTCAATTTGGGAACCCATATCAACGGCTGCGAGCGACGGCGCGGCGGGCCCTTTAGAAATATTGCTTATTGTGTCCAAACAAAGATACTAAGTATAACGTATGGGCGGAGGACAGGCTCGTAAATAACCCGGCGGGTTGTAATATATTTGACAGTGCGCGGACATGCGAAACAAAAAACATGTTTATTGCGAGATCGGGTCTCGCCGCCCGCCGCGCCCGGCCATCGCCAGATAAATTAGGTGCCCGTTTTAGTGTTAACTTTGTAAAGTTTTCGAGTTCTGGAGATTTCAGTTGTCTCATAAAATACGGGTTCTTTTGTAACAGCAGCCCCAAAACTACGTGACTTTTTGATAAGTATTCGCGTGCTTAACTTAGAAATAGAATGAAATGTGGATAAAAAATGTAATATTTAATTTATATTTTTATTTATAAGGTCTTAATTTTATAGTTATACCTACCCTAATACTTTAACTTAGGTACTTTACTTAAATACTTCTTATATTATAAAATATAAACTTCAGGACTTGTCTTATAATAAAGAATTGAAACGTATTATTATAACTTGATACAGACACTTCTAAGGCCCTGTACTAACTTACTAAAACACGGCCTGTAAATACAATCAGTATCTACTGGCCAATCCATAAATAACCAACGAAGTTGTTTGGTACCACTCGAACAGATTAATCTGATAGACCTATTTAAAGTTTGATTTATTGACAGCTAAACTGGTTAAACACGAATTTATAACTTGAACCGATATTGTTATCTTAGTTAATATATTTTATGGACTGCAAGAAAGACTTTACCCCTGCTGAGCTAAGTAGAGTACAGTACTGGTAGTCTAGTGGTAGCGGTCTCGCCTCCGATCCTAAGGTCTTGGTTCAAAACCGGCCGTGCACCAATAAGTTTTTCTGATCAGAACTCTCAAACGGTGAAGCAAAACCTAGTGGGGAAACCGGCATGTCGTAGAACCTAAAAAGTTATAAAACATGTGTCAAGTGCTGGAAAGTCGCCTCTTTAAGGCACTTTTAAAATCTTTTCATTACACTGTTTCGAAAAAAACTAGTGACCGACAATAGTAAGTAAAAGTAAAAAACATGATTGTTATTTTAATAATATTGCAAGAAGTTCAGACTGGTTTCTTTTGTTGGCAATAATTGTCAACAAGACAGATGTTCTAACCTAAATGTCCCTGCGTACAATAGTTGGCGGATTGCATTGAATTGGCACCTTGAGGCGCGTTGGTTGTATAATATAGATGACATGTGCCTCTCCATCGACAAAGACTTTCTTTAAGCCGGATACTTGTAATTAATGTTTGGTACACAGAATTTTATTTGCAGTAAAAAAACATTCTATCACAATCCTAGTCCAAACTTATAAACATATTATGCGGAGCTTTTATTTTTAGTTCTTTATTTTGTTTAAAAATAAACAAATAAATTTATTCATAAAATTTCAGTGAAGAATACTTTGGTTGAATGCTTCAAGATACAGTCTCAAATTTATAACCGATTCAATGAAACTTTATTCGCATAGATAAAGAAATCTAAAATGTATAAGCGGTGAAAGCGTACAATTCTGAGCAAAGTTTCAAATGCACAGTATCCATTTAAACTTGGCTCAAATTGTATTAAATACGCTTTACTGATTTGTAATAGTATTTCATATACCCGACCAACCACAATCCAATCAAATCAGAAGATAATCCAACGTAAATGGTTTTTCCATTGGTCCGTAATAGAATGCCGACGGCCTAATTCAAAGCGCGTTTATCTCATCCCAATTATACGTCAATAACAATCCATTCGGGTGTAAACAACCACAATTTTAACAGCAATGAAGAAAATAAGCAAAAAGCTTAGAGTAAAATGGGATAGACCACAGTAGTTTGGCAGTATGTAAAGTTTTGTAAGACCGATATAGGTGTTTGCGAGAGTGACGAAACTATAGTATACAATTATTTATGGAAGACTCATGGCCGGTTTCTGAAAGCTCGATCAAACGTAATCAGCTGTCAAATTACTGGCCATTTCAGCTTTTACTTCAAATGAGATAGAGATAGCAAGTGACTTGACATCCGATTAGTTTTGATTTTTTTCAAATCATTTTCATTTCATTTTATTCTAAAACCTTTTTTCGGTTACAATTTCAAATATTTTTTAAGCATGAATTATCTTCGATATCTTATAATCGAAACTCACTACATTATACATTTGTAAATTTAGGTACTACTCTTATATCTAGAGGTAAATTTACAAATGTGTGCTTATGAAGTAAAAAGAGAGTAAAATTCAAAGTCAAACTAATGAACGGAATCTGGAAATTTTATTGTATTCATCCAAAATAAAAATTAACGCATTTTCCATTCACAGTAGACATCCTAAAAAAAAATCAAGCAAAACATCACGGCAAGCGAAACATTCAAAAATGCCTACAATGAAATCAAATCTTCATAAACAATGCAGATGGTTGATAATCAACAGCTAATTCATATCCAAAACAGGAAAGATTCGCGTTCCTGTTTCGGCTATTCGGTAACCTTATCTACTGTTTCTCATTTACTGTAGCCAACACCGAACCTCCGAGATAGACCGTCATTGTATTCAACGGAAGCGGCAAGATCAAAGGCTCTGCACAAAGCCGCCGACATCACCAAATCAGTGTTTACAGTGGGGCGTAAAAACTTTGACTGGGCCCACACCGTGAGGTCACTGTGGCGTATTCTGTGCCCGCTTTGAAGTACGATGAGTCATTGATGCTGTTAACGAGGATTGGTTATAGTTACTGGCAACGTTACCATAGTAAGGCCGAAGAGCAAAATGAAAATAAAATAAAATTCGTCTCATGCTCGGAAAATATCTTTACGATCTCTTGGTATTTAAGATTCTTGATCAATGATGCAAGGGGATTGTCATAAGTATTTTGCGATGTCTTTTCAGATGGCCCACCTGATTTTAAGTGACAACTATCACCTATATTGCAAGTCACGCACGATTGGAACGTACGAGAGTATTGGCAGTCTATTTAACTTACTGAAGATGACATTAAATTACATCCTTTGTTAGGATTAATTCATGAAATTAACTCACGTGGACTTTACAGGAGAAAGAATGCATTCACCCTAAAATGTACAGTCTTCCAAGTTACTTACTCTGTAGCTATTGAAAATGTTGCGTTACTGTGTTGGTTTACTGTGCCTTCACTTCACAGTGGGATGGAAATTATAAGTGATGACTTGACAAGTGATAGTAAATTGATTTTGATGAGTATCTAACAGTAGGTGTTCCTGAATCTCTTTACCCAAGTACAAAAAAAACTTATTGGTTTACTTTGTTCTTGATTTTTTTATTTATTTTTTATTTAATGTGTCCCTCCTATTATTACATTGCGGACAGCCAAAAAGTGAAGTCCGTTTTGCCCGAGATACCTATAATTTTGGTTTGAATCTAGTCTAGTCGACAGTATCATCACTTAGCATCAGGTTAGATTGCAGTCAAACATTTTATACCTACAAATTGTAAAAATATTATAAAGAGTATTCAGAAAGGTTGGAGTACAAACTGTTTCAAGAAACTTCTCGTCAATTTTAACTAGGTTGTTTCATGCCGGTGTTTTTTTGTATAGCTTTGTAACTAAAAATGTTCAACTCAGAAAAACCCAAGCACTATTCACGTTTCAAAAGAACTTTATTGGGTTATTTAGTGTCTTTATGAGCCACAGATGTAAATTTAGTGCACAGTAAAAGTGAATGACAAAAACTCTCAGTCGAGACCTCCGTGGTCGATAGCGCCAGACTATTTTCACAATAAAGTGATTCACTGCCTACCCCTAATTGCAAGCTATACAGCCGTTGTAAAACCCTTATCTGAAAGATAAAGATAAGGTAAAATCTGCTTTTGTTTACCTTTTATCGTAAAGTAAAACGACCTTCTTACCTACTTTACAATACTGATCTATGAGTAGATAGGTTTTGCCAGAAGTATTATGGCGATTGTAGCATATAAATTGAGCCCAATAGATAACTATTCAATTATTTAATGATTATGCAGGATTATACATAACTGTGTCAAGTCAAGGTATATCTAATTGTCTGTAAACGTTGTGTGTAGAATATATACACTACAATATGACTCTTTGTGAAGGGCTCGTCCGGGGAAGTATTAGGGAAGTACTACCACCACGCTTTTTTCTAACGCCAAGCAGCGTTGCTGTGTTTCGGTATGAAGAGTGTGGTTATCGGTGTAATTACAGGCACATGAGGCTTAACATCTGTATGCCTCAAGTTGACGGACGCAGGGCAGTGCATCGTAAGGCACGTTCCAATTGTGCGTGACTTACACGGCAATGGTGATGGTTACCACTTTACATCAGGTGGGCCATCTGCTTGTTCCATCAGCAAGTTGTATAAAAAATATATATTATCAAAACTGGTCTGGTGGTGGGAATGGTACAAAGCATATTATTATAAATTAAACAAATTTTCTAATTTCAGCTTACCATAATCATATTGCTTTGGAACAACTCCACTTCGCTGATTGGTCAGATTTAGTTCGTATAGATCGTTTTCAACACTCTGCGGATAAGTCTATGACGATTTGTCAACTTTCTGAATACAAGTATTAGTTATTGTAAATTCCATCTATTTTACTAAACTAAGCCACATTGTTTGTATATTCTTAAAGCGTCATAGCGCGACAAACTTCTCAAAATTGCATGCAAATCTTTTAAAACTTAAAACCCCTGTTGTCCTCAAATCTTTGAGTAGTGACAGGCTTAAGCTGGCCGGTTATCGAACTTGGACACGGTAAAGCTAGACAGATGACAGAGTCTTTAGCACGTTATGCGAAGAATATAATAATAACATATTATACAAAAAAAAAAAAAGAGCTCAAAATCATTATGGGAACTATACTATTTTTAATAAAACCCTATGCTCAGCAGTAGACTCTCTGCTTTTGGAACAAGCAGATTGATCACCTGGTGGTAAGTGGTAACCATCACCTTAACAAAGCATTGCAAGTCCCTGCCCCGCGTCTATCAAGCCTCATGTGCCTATAATTTCACCGGCAACCCTTTCAACCGAAACATAGTAAGGCTGCTTGGAGGCAGAAGTAAGCATGGTGGTAGTACTTCCCCGGATGAACCATTCACAAAGAGTTCTACTACTCTTCTACGTCCAGCTAATGATGATATTCTTTTTGAAAGCGCAAGTAAAGGAGTCCATTCATTGCTCCCTGGATGGATTAACATACTTACTTCAGTACTGTCAAAAAAAGCTGGCACAGGAAAACCAGAGCCGTACACTAAAGTAATAAATAAAAGGTGATGCAGAATAAATTTCCCCTGAGTTGTATTAGTATTTATGGCTGCAATAAACAAGCAGGCTTTTGTGAAATGCCGACGGTTGTAAATAATTTCAGTGCGAGTCAGTCGCGTTGTAACACTTGGAGGAAGGTGGGGGGAGTGCACGCGATTGACGAGCCTGATGACCGGAACAGTTTTTCGATCCTGTCAAATGTTGGCCAACCGTTTCACATCGATCTAAGATTGGACGAAATTGTGTGTTAACTAGCTGGTGCCCGCGACTTCGTCTGCGCAGGATTAGTATTTCGAGTAGCTTATATTAGCGTGGCGTAGTACATAATGTGTTACTCTATTGTTTTGGTTTTGGCAGCGCACGCCAGAATAGCTTGCAGATGGTAGATTTTTTCCCACTTACTTGACACTTATCATCATATTTTGGACAATTAACATAATATTTTTATAAACTGTAGCCTATGTGTTATTCTGATGTATAAGCTATATTATTGTAAAGTTTTATTAAAATCCATTCAGTAGTTTTTACGTGAAAGAGTAACAAACATCCATCCATCCATCCATACTTACAAACTTTCGCGTTAATGATATTAGTAGGATATAAAAATAATATTATATAAATTGAACGAATATGTGATTTTTATAATCATAGGCGTATTATCTATGTCGAATAGCTGTCCCAGGTAGAAAGTATACACAAAACAGAATGATTCACTAAAAACAATATTTTTCATTCCTAATTGCACCAGTTTTACAGTCTTTAAACCTTAAATCCTCTTTGTTAAGAATAACTTATGTAATGAATAAGCCGACAAGGGTTAGAAGAATTGTTTTTGAACACCTGTGTATCTGTGTGTCTACACGATTGTATAGTATTTTGAAAACAAACTCAAAACTCTCTAACAACAACAAAACCATTGTTTCGTTTTACCTTTAAATCTAAAACACGTTCAATAACAAATGGTAACATACCTACCTTTATATTACCTTCTAGAATATTCGCAAAAGTTCTAGAAAAACTGAGCCATAAATCATGCTACCGCTCTTTCTGCCGCCACGCCCTTTGTCGGCGAAACTTAAAAGGTGACAAGACAATACTTAATGACGGTCATAATGATTACGTATTGTAGATTTCGGCTGTCAGTGGAATTACAACATTTGTTTAGCTCCGGCGCTTGTTTAAACAGTCAGAAGAACAATAAGAAGTTTATTGAAAAAAAGTTACAAAGGAATAAAGGCGCTCTGCGAATTAAAATTTCGTTTCAAGGTCGTATAACGTTTCTTTCCCGTTATTTATATTGCAGAGCAGTTTTTGCAGACTGACAACGATGAGAATTATGCAACGAAGATACCGCTACGTTGGATAAATTTGATGAAATTTGAATTTCTCAAGCATTTACTATATTTCCTTTATTTACGCAGGATGAAGTAACTCAAAGTATAAGCCGCCAACAGATAGTATTATTGATGCAATAGCAGGCACATGAGGCTAAGATCTGAATGCCTCAGGTTCATGGACGCAGGGCAGTGCATCGTAGGGCACGTTCTTATCGTGCGTGAATTACGAGGCAATGCTTTGTTATAAGTGATGGTTACCACTTAACATCAGGTGGGCCGTCTGCTTGTGCCATCAGCAAGTTGTATAAAAATTAAAAATATAGTACCTGTAAAGATTTTGAATTTTAATATTTATTGACTTCTAACAATTTCATTTTTTCCGAGGTACTTATTAATATCTATGTGTTATAGAACGAATTTAAATAATAATGTATTCATTTGTATATTTGTATCTGAAGAAAAGATTACGGAATTAGGGAATAACGCTTAGGTGAAGACTAATACCGTTAATGTACTTCTTGCGTACTTGTGTGTCATTAATATTATTTGGGTCCAATCAAGTATTCCTATTAAAAAGTTTGCGTAAGTACGAAAACCAGTAAAGCAAACTTTTTGGTAAAAAACTTAATAAATATTTTGCATGGCCAAAATGGTAGCAGACCTCACACAAACAAAATCGCCTACTGTACAAATATTTAACTATGAAACTCAAACACCAGTAGCTGTTTCAAATAACAATGCATTAAAAAGTATAAACATCATGCGTATGCGCATAATAAATACCCACTTTTAATACACTTTCCGAGAAGCGCATCGACTTAGTTTATTTTGGTAGTTGTCGATAAGTTTTGAATCTTATTCTCAGCAGTTCAACGTTAACATTCAAATTGTAGAATGTTAAAAAAAATATATTTTACATTCAACACAGTTCGGTGTTTGTAATAAATGTGATGTTTGTAACCTCAGTTAAACATGTGTTAGGGAGGGTTGCTTTAAAAAGGGTAATTCCAACTCAATTCTGTTAACCCTTTTAAGGTTTTAGACGTAGAAAATGTAAAACAGATTTGATACTTTGAGTTTTGTTGTTTTTTGTCTAATGTTAAAAAGAATGAACTGCTGGAATAAATAAAATATATATTAATTCTTTAAGATATAATTTGATTAAACCAGCCTTAAAGCTCATGATTATAATTCAAAAGCCAGTGAATTACGTTCTGCAAATAATTAATTCAGTAAAAACTCAAAAGAGATTTGCATAATTATTATAATTGGTTAACTACCTGGGTATGTGTTGAAATCTATTCACAAAAGAACTGGTTCGGAAGAGAACGTACAAAAGACTTCATTCCTTTCAAAATCACATCACATTCTCATGCTCTAATCAACATGATCCAAAACTTCACGAACCATCAGTTTTCAAAGGAACTGTACCTTTCAAAATGTTTATTATTCCTAAACGTATTATATTACCAGACTTACACGCATGAATACAATATAAATAAATGTGGCCCACCGTAAAGATAACGATAAACAAAATTCAGCCCTATGTGCCTACCCTTTTTTATTGGCAGGGGGCAATTTGAGACGATGTATTCTGCCACATTTACAACAACAAAAACAACCATCCGAAACCCTAAGCTTTGAAATGAAAAGCTCTATATCACTGACAATAGAATTCAAAATATAAAAGTAGTAAAATTCAGTGACCGTAAAATAAGAATTGGTGTTTATGTAATTTATATTCCGGTGACGGTTTAGTTAGAGTATACGAAATTGTTAAAGACAGATAAAAGGGAGATATTTACATTAGGGGATGTTTTATGGGAGGTCCCGACATTCGAAACTGGCACTAAAATGACAGACATTACGACTGTCGCTAATCGTAATGAATGGCCGTTTAAATGTATTTTAGCTATGGCGTCGAAATTATCTTGATACATTATTTTGAGTGTTTCAATAGATTATACTATTTTTAACTTTATTTATTAGTTGCCATGGGATATTACTAATAACTTGTAAGAAAATTAGATTTGAAAAAATTTCATGTTCCGCGAAGGTGATAAAAACCTTCAAAGATATTTTAAATTGTTATTTGCATTAAAGTATTAGGTAACCTTAGCAGAAGAGTTAGATTCAATGCCACATCCGTGTGAGTTTAACAATTTCCCAAATTGTTTAAGGAAGGACAGAACCATAACCTTCTTCTTTTCCGTGCCTGTGTACCACATTAAACCTGTTATCACTAACCGCACAATGTTTACCTCTATACAATCATGCCTCTATCATCGGCAAACATACATTAACTAAGTTTGGCTAAAACAAATAATATAATCTCGCTGAAGTTATTCAACATCGTTATCTACATAATAAAACATTGGTTTAGTGACACCTATGTTTGCTTGAAATAATATACACAAATATTATGAGCAAATACGTTGAAAATTATTACATAGTGTGTGAAGCAATACGAGAATGATAGTAAAAATATTAAAGACACTTTTACTTCCACTGCTGGTTTTGTTTCTATAAAGTATGAAACTTATAGCGATGGCAATGTAATAGAAGCAGAATTAGTTGAAAATATCGTCAATATAAAATACGAATATTTCAACCACTAAGGGTCGAACAAACAAAAGGCATACGTGACAAGACATAATGAGATATTCGTTTTGGCAGATTGATTAATAGCAGCTGTAGCATATTTTTCATCATCAAGGTCTACAAACAGGTAAATGAGGGAATTAAAATGAAATCATGGCTTACGTTTAAACTTTCCTTGTAAATATCGTTGATCCGTAAGTAATTTTACTCAATTAATTTCAATGTGAACACAGAATGTGAAAAGTAACAAGAAAAACAACTTTTTTTATAAATCTTTTTTCTATAAGTTTATTTTCAGTAAGTCTCTGAGGTTCAATTAAGATTCAACTTTTAATTATTTTTTGCACATTCATAATCACTTCTGCAACATATTGAAGTCTTTCTTTTGTTTGTATAATTCTCTTTATAATTTTAAAATATTATATTGTTTTGCTTGGCATCTGCGCAAGGGACAAATAAACAAGCTCAAATAATACATAAAAAACTAAATCATAAAGACCATACTTCAAGGTAACACTGTATTTTGCTAGCAAATTATTTATCTCAAATATTTACTCAGTCAATATTGCGAGGGTTGCGGTACCACCGGCACAAAGGCGCAGTCTGCGTAGAAAAAAAACACCAAAATAAATAAACTCATTTTCGCTGGCTCCGAGCAAACTCAAAGTGAAATTACCGCGTCTCAGCGCGACGTGAGCATGAAAAATTCATTCGGGACAACAAGAGGGTGACGTAGAATAATAATTTGAATAAATATCAAGCCGAGGTCTCACACGAGTGACGTGACAAAAAGCGCGCTCAGCCACCCATGTTTATACGATGTGATGGTGTAATTTGGCAGTTACAGTTGGCACATCGCGTATACGACTCGACATCTCACAAAATGTTATTAACTTTTTAAGAACGAACGGAGAAATGTAATTCTGAGTTTTTGAGTCTCGTATTACGAGGTCCTTTCCCAGGGGTGATTATTTTTTTACGCGAGGATTACGCATTGTTTCGAGGATGCTCCACCGCGATTACTATTCTATTCACATGCTCCTTTTCATGGAAAGATTGGAGTAACGAGCCGGTTTACAGCTCACACATCCCCCGTTCCGAGAAGGCCGCAACAAAGGGGTGCTAAGTGTGCTAGCAAACACAAAAATAATAACAAAATCCCCGTGTATTTTGACAACATAATACTCGACGGTCACAAAAGCCGTCACGTCACGAGCAATCGGTTTCGCTTCCTCGCCGCTCTTTGAGAAGGGTTCTAAACAAGTTTCGCAAATAATTTATTAAATGTTTTTTGTTGCGTTTCGTGGCAGTTGGTTCACTGTGCGCTACCGTTTGACGTCTCCGCGTTGAAAGATTATAATTGACAAGATCTTTGTTGGATGTCACAATAGGGTTTAGTATAAATCGGGGCATTGTGCGTGAGGCTGGAGATTAGTTGAAGGGCTCTGTAGGTTTATAAATGAAGTAGACGATACACTGTTGTTCTCGCTAAACTTAATTCCGATTGTACTGTCTTCTCGCGTCCAGATTAAATAAATAATGCAGTTAAGAACTGGTTCTATGATAAATGAAAGTAAATTGAAAACGTTCTCGGAAAGGAATAAAGCATCCATAGAAGGATTAAATAATGAAGTACTTAATGCTGCGCTTTAGTTGATGAGTAGACATTATCAATGGCTTATTGTTAAAGACAACTTCCTGCTTAAGCCATGATAAGCTGTTGATAATGAAAATGAAATGGCTAAAACCTACTTGTATGTAGGTACTTGTACGTCAAGCGCAATAAAACATCAAGAATGAGATATAAAACACGTTATCAATATTTTTATTGTGTTTCAACAGTGACTAACATGTAATGAGACTAAAATTATGCGGGTAAGGGTAATTTGGCTAATTAACCCTCACCTAATTATTTAAACATAAAAAAATGATATACCTACATGCTTTTAAATATAGGTACCGAAGGCACAATAAGAAGGTACAATAAGATCAATCAAAAGGGATGTTTACCGGCTCAAGTTACTTTGACACCAACCAATATATCTACTAAATACATCGATGTAGCCATCTATTTTCGCAAACAATTCATACAATAAACAATTGGAAGGTTAGATAGCCACCCAAGTTGCACGCATATTCGTAGAAACAAATGCAAAGAATATAAATTCCTGCTCACTACTGCTGCTGAATACGAATTTTGTCCATGTAGCTAGAAGTCCCTGATGTATTGGCAAATGAATCACGATGAAGCTATTGGTTGTTGATGTTGGTAGCTCCAACACTTGTGCAATATTCTTTGTAACTTTCTTTTTTCCAAGCAGATGTTTTTTTTTTTTTTTTTTTTTTTTTTTTGTCTCGAAACGTCACTACGTCGTCCCTCTGACTTGATCAGAGCCTATGTTAGCCTGATTGATCGTTTTTGAGCTTTTGCTTCTAAATCTCGGGGGGATTGAGGTGTAACCTAATATTTTTCTTCCTATTTACAATTTTGACATTTACATACGTACCTAATTTTCTATCTTGTTTTACATCATTTTATATTCTAAGTTTCTTATATATATGTAGACAATATATATTTAAACTTAGCTTATCTATCTATTTCTATATATTACTTTACGTGCTATCTTATTACAATATTCAAAAAACTTATCTATAACATATTTATTTTCAACAATTTTACATATATTTCCTACTTCTATCTTATAATCTATCACAAATTCTATATCGTACCTTTCTTTACCAAAGACAGGGCATTCTGTAATAATGTGCTCGATAGTTTCGGGTATTTCCGGGTCGCAGATGCACGATGGGCTTTCCTTACACTTGAATCGGTTCAAGTATGCGGAAAACCCACCGTGCCCTGTTAATACTTGCGATAGAACACCGTTTGGTTTTATTTTTCGGATTATGCTGTAGGCCTTTATTACGTCCGGAAAGAAGAGTTTTGTTGTTGCTGCGGTTTCGCCATTTTTGTATCGCGTGTTCCATTCGCTTAGCGACCCGAGACGGATTTTTCGCTTGGCGTAGGAAATAGGGCACAGGTCGTAGTGTGGCTTTGTCTTTAACTTAAGCGCTGCCTCTTTCGCGAGCTGGTCAGCTCTCTCGTTTCCCTCGAGTCCGGCGTGGGCCCTAATCCAGAAGAGCTAACAAGCAGATGTTAATTCAACTTGTATTATTTTCTGTATACGGATGTTTCATAATATGATCACAAACTGTTTCATTTGACAAATGGTAAAGTGGCTACCTAAGAATGAATTCATTTCCCACTTCATATTCACAGATCGATCTTTTTCTGATGCCCGATCCGAAATTCAAGAAACAGAAAAAAAATGTTGTGAAAAATGCGGCAGATACGCGTGAGTGAATGAGATGAGAATGACGCTAAAAATACTCTATTATTAAAACTATTATTTTGGAAATATGTAAAAATATCGTGCAAAAATTTATTCCGATACCGGGAATCGAACCCGAGCCTCCTGGGTGAGAGCCAGGTATCCTAGCCACTAGACCATATCGGATATTGTACTAATGCATTAAATTAGTTCACTCAATGTTATCTACTCCATTTATTTTTAAATGATGAGTGTACTCGCCATCGTCATCGCGTGGCTTCGCGTACTATCGCAGAAGTTAAATAAAGCGAGTTCATTATTATTCGCTTCAATTATTATATTCGAAGCATTTGGCTTAATAAAATCGAATGTGAATTTCAAATTCTGTTTGTTATTACGCGACTTATTATATGGTAAACAGTGTCATTATCATGTCTGGATGCACCGACTATCAATTACTTGTATCCTATTTCATATCGTGCTTCGTCGAAACAAGGCTTACAATCGAATGCACTTTAGGTAGATATCTTCAACTATGGCTGTCAAACCGTGCATAAAAAGCTTGAAAAATCTGCAACGTGAATGCAACTTTGCGCTTCAGTTTTCAAAGTTTATTTTCCCTTGGTAGCGGCACTAACAGTACCTGTCATTCTGTCGACCGTCGATCACTGTCAGTCAATCGGCGCGTTTCGATCGCCGACATCGTGACGTCAGTGACATCTGACGACTGACATCGATGTTTATCCTCTCCCGTATACGGCAGCAAGAATGGCCTTTGTATAGCTTTTTTCCTTTTGAAAGTATCAAATTATCATAAATAGACTGGTAGAGATAATAGGGTTTTTGTAAGAGGCTTTAGATGGTATTGTGGTTAGAGAATGAATCGGTTGTAATAATTGAATACCTAGTAGTGAAAAAATACAAGATTTTCTTAGATCAGTAATCTCAAAGACTTTTTGATGATCTTAATACTAAAAGATTCTGGGAATTTGTTGGTTGTAGAGGCTCAAAATCGTTATTTCTGGAAATGTATGATCTACATCCATTAGCAGTGGACTTCTCAGACTTATGATAATGATAGCCATAATAACGGCTAGGTATGATATTAATAGACCAAGCCGTAAGTTTGTTGCCTGTTCTTCTAGGCTTTGGTCGCGTGGAACTGGCACCTAGAGTCACCTAGCTTTATGACGTTTCAAAGTGATCCTTGTGATTTTAGACTTTGACTCGATAGTAAATATAGCTAGTAACAAACGCATATTTTAGCGGAAAAACAAATGCCATAGAAAATAATTTATCTAACTAACTTGTCGATAAGCATAGGTCATCAAAAATAATGTTCAAAGCAGCTGTGGGAAAAATATTGCAAAGGAATTTCTCATTTGTAGGAATGCAAAACAGTAGTTTTAATCAATTTTCGATACTTCACGTACCTATTATTTGAAAATTAAGATTCAACAGCCTTTAAAAGCGACTATAATTCATTTGCCACACAAAATGATAATTTTCCTCAAAGTTCACGTTCACAAGAAATCAATTGGTTTCAAAGCTTTGGTGATTAAGCATGATGGATGATTTGAGACACGCTAAAGGTCAAGTCAGATGAATTGCATCGTTTTGTGTTTAATTTTTGTTTATTGCCTAAATTATTGTTTAATTCAATGTCATTGCAATTATGCATTTATGATGATCGACTGTTTTAGACGCTGGTGCCAAAAGACCGAATACTATTTTTATTTAGTTTATGTTGAATTTAATCTTTTTCTACAGTTTTTTAATAATGCCATTTAACTTCGCTATAACTGCATTTTGAAAAACAATATGCTGAATGAAAAGTTAAAATTTAGCTGTTAATGTGAAAGTAGGTATCTTTAATTTTATCAATAAATAGTTTTTCAAACTTATATAAAACACGATGAAATGTTTCATTTTTAATAACCGTTTACAATTTCCACCTATTTACTCAACTTTAACAAATAAGCACTCATGAAAAATTCAACAGGATGTAGTGTATTAAACTATTATTATTTTGACAAATACATGTCATCTGTCTATAGAAGGAACAATATAAGAAGTTCGTAAGCTCTTAACTCATTCAGGCGGTCAAATTTCATCTCCGCGGTGCCTTTGAGTCTTCTTTTGTATTATTTTCATTATGTTCTAAAGCTTCCCGTCATTGTTATTCTATCTACAGGAGGTGTGGAGCTTATTTAAACTTTTTGTCGGATAATCTATGGTTAACATTACAAAAATTTGGGTTTAAGTTGAACGATTGAGTTGCGTTTGAATTTTATCCGAAAGTCTTTGGCTATGTACAAATTGTACAATTGTAATTCTAAAACTAAGCTGAATTTTACTAATATTTTATTTTATTATTTTACTACCTTTTCACGCCATTATTGTGATGATTTATTAGCATGAATGTTACTTTATTCCTCTTATTAATGAGGCGAGGGATTTTTAACTAGATGTAGGTAAGTACATTCTTATTTTTGTTCTTGCAACAAATATGTGAGTGTAGAAATTCCATCTGTACCTATATCTCTTGTAATTATAGATACCTTATCTGGTTCGAAGAATGATGTCCAGCCATAAGTTCTACGATGAAACATATCTTACTAAATGATGATGCTAATGGATGTGTTAATGATGCCTCTAAATTTTTAGTAGCTTAGAATATCGTGTTGGATAAAACTCCAATAACAATAAAATTAAAAATGTTAGAGATAATTTCATTATTTATGTTCTATCAGCTATTTAATTTGAAACTAGTTTCGTAAGCTTTATTATGCATGTGATTAAAAAGGTAAATGGTCTCGTGGAATTATTATTTTGACCATTAATTGCATTTATTTTGCAACTTCCTAAAGCCTGTTATTCTTTATTGAAAAAAATGTTGTAGCTTAAAATTAAGTTTAAATAGTTTTAATTTTGTGACTCAGAGCAATGGCAAGACATCTCAAGATACATAAACCAAATAATACACCTTAATAATGCATTCTCTTTGACTTCTGTAATCTTGGACTGACACCGCGGCTACCGGTTTTTAACTCTTGATTGACGGCTGTCGGCTTGGTATACCGACAAACCGTTCAATTCATACTTTCTTCTTCATCTTTATCTCATTCTAATAGCGTTGCATTTGCTTTGACTGAGCTGATATTTTAAGTGGAGCTCGCTTACTCGGCAACATTTTTAATTTTATCTTCATAGTGATTTGTATGCGGTAGAGTTAAAGTCGCCTTTTCATTAACTGCATTGATTTTTGTTTGTGGTTTGTCAGCATTTGCCTCGGCGCCGTTCGACGGGGCTCGTTCTGTTTTATCATCTACTCTTTCATTACAAACTATTCAATATTAATGATAATCAGTACTTTCTACCTTTTCTAAGTTAATTTAAACAGTCATTGCGTCTTGTAAATAAATTTATAGTTTCTGCATAATTTATTCACTAGATTATGGTTTAACATTGTAGGTTTTATGATGTTGTCGTTTTATTGGTTTTAGATTGATTGAATCTATGGATGGAAACGTAATGTCTTTGCGTTTATTATGGCAATAGACTTTATGACGTTCATAATTTACGATCGTAAAGTTATGTTTAATTATTCCGAAGTGACGGAATATCATATATAAATATCGATCTGCGTGTACCAAAATGATATTCATTTATCTAAATAACACTAGATAATAAATGTAAATTAGAAAACTAATTTAAAACATACATAATAATGCAATAAATATACTGAATACTGAAAACATAAAATTTTAATGATGTAGTTGATTAAAATAATTCATCTAGCATAGCGTGAAAATAATGAATATTAATTACACATTTACGGTTGTTTGTAGTTTTTATTCATGCAAATCGTTGCAAATATCTTGTTCTTAATGAAAGTTATTTTCTCAGGTCCCATTTTGGGCGGAAATTGTTAAATTTTTGTTAATTTGTATTTCACGAGGTCAGTTCCAGCATTAATCAATAACTGTCAGGAGAAGCCAGCAACTACCATTATTAATCATTGTTGAAAAACATTTTGATAAACAAAAGGAAAGTAAAGAACGCCAAGGTCTGGCGGAATTTATTAGAAGAATTACTCAAAGACAATGAGGAATATTAAAACGTGGTGAAGACAAATTGCACGGTACAAGGTATCGTTGATAAACAAACATAGACTTTGCTTACCTATGATCTGACTTGTTAGTTTGATAGTATCTAATTAAATAAAAATAAAAATAAGTAGTTTATGTAAAACAAGTTTATAAATTCGCAATAAAGTTTGTTTAATCAACATAATTGAAATGATGAATAGCAAACATCTTCGTAACTTTATCATATGCACAAAAAACATACAAAATTTTGAACTATTATGAAACAGACAAAAAAAGCAGAAGCTCAAGGTAACATGAGCCTTGTACCTAACAGACAACAAAACAATATACAATAATCACAACGAATTGAAGTATTTACAAAATATATATGAAACAGTTCAGCTATTTGCAGACCGTTGCATAAGATCTAGAGATAGCTCATTTGATCCAAATCAATATACAATACAACTATGAATTATACCAAAAAAGAAGGAAAAATAAAGTCGCTTGTCTTCATGAACTTGTGCCGCGCGCTCGCCGCCGATCGTTCATACTTGATGGATGGTAATGAATAGCAGTTTTATGCACTCAGAACCACCTCGTCTATTGTAGGGAACTGATTGTGGAATTGAGGGTTTTAGTTTATAGGTTTTATATAATTTTAAGTGATAATTTATTAGAAAAGAAAATGTGATGGTCTGATGATGTAGATTTGAGTAGTAGTTTGCAGTCGCTAGGTAATGTATTGTACGTATTGCGCTATGGTGCAGTAACTTAGTCAAAAGTTGATTCTGATGACTAAAATCTTCGGTCATCATGGCTTAATATCTGTCTTATGCTAAGCCAGACTTCACTCTGGTGTCAAAAACTTTTGGTCATCTTCATCTGGCTTTACGACTGTCTGCTAAACGTCTTTCTTTGTTTTATTTTCTGATCGAATCAGTGGCTAAAATAAACTAAGCAACTGGGTAGCAACCATGTAATTAATACCGACATTATAAAATCCAATTTCAAGCTGACAACAATCAGGCGGAAGAAGTACAACCAATTCTGGGCAAGTAGCAATGCCGAGGAACAAGGGAAACAGTTGTACTATCAACAACAAAAGTATAGTTTGAATAGGTTTTAAATTACTACTTACTACCTATCTAACTAGGCTTATATTACACTAGCTGTAAATTCCGACATTGTCCGAGTACGAAAATCTACCAACATTTAAAAACCAATATTTTATTGCTTTTATCTCAATATTGATATTCTTACGATGCGAACGATCTAATTCTTTGCGCCTACGCATGAAACACACCCTTTAAATTTCAAGTTTGTTAGACCAATGGCTTAGTATAATGCCTTGTGTATGTCAGTCAGGGTTTTGATCCTTATAAAATTAGACTTTTAGAATAGATAATAAAATAAAGTATATATTTGATAGGGCAGCTTCATTTCAACGTAATAAAATAAAATATTAAAAAATATATATATCATTATTGTGATTCTAAAGATCAGTCATTGGTACAACAAACAAATGATATATCATTTTAAAGTCGTTGATTTTATGTTTTTTGTGACCGACGAAATAATAATGAAGCCCAATCAAACTCCAGTGAAATATATATAATATAAAGACAATTTCAGTGCACCTACTTACTAGAAGATTGTGTATAATCATAATTTAACTTCGGCGTCGACTGTACCCACTGCGGTAACGCATATCACGCTTCACTAAACAATAGGTCCATTACCCGGGCGCTAATTACTCGCCCTCCACAATAGTACATCACGGCGTGGAATAATGGCGTATGGTATATGATGCACGATGGGCCATTCATCACGCACCATTGTTTAGGGTGTGGAAGTTACTTGAGCGGTTGTGAGATTTGAAATTGTTGTTGTTTAAGCGGAGCTAGATTCATAATTGCTAGAATTATTGCCATATATAGCGGAATGGCCAATCATGTGCCATTACGCTACAGCCTCTTTTTTATACAACTTGCTGATGGAACCAGTACATGGCCCACCTGATGTTAAGTGGTAACCATCACCTATAACAAAGCATTAACCTGAGGCATATGCCTCATGCGAGCTTAAAGCTTGGCCAGCTCGCCTATGTACAGTATGTTTTATTTGTGAAATAAATAATGTTCTTTCAATCTACTATTTCATATTTTACATTTATATTTAGCATATTTTTGCAGTCTAAACTAGCCGAAGCTTAGTTCACAGTTATGGAATTGGCAGCTTCTTCTAAGATGATTTTTATGCTAATTTTAACAGTATTAATGTGACGGAGGTGGATTAATCTGATGATGGAGCTATAATTAGGTAAACCTCAGAACTCTTAGACTCGTATTACTAGCTATAATTGTTTTTTTTTTTTTTGAGAGCATGACGTGAAAGATTCTGACTCATCTGAGTAGAGACAATAATAATTATGAACTCTTATAGAAAAATATACTTTCAACACACATATTATTACTTTTTACTTAGTTTTACAATGGAGGGTAGAGCGAGTCTTGTAAAAAGCCCTTGCAGTAAACATAACGCGTGTCTAGACCTAAATAAGTTATTTAAATAAACAGTCACAGGTCAAAACCCGTCCGCCAACTTCTTACAACACTATTTTTAAATGAATAAACAGAAAAAAACTGACAAAACAGCTCGTTACGTTACCCTCATCAAGAGCTGTCTCATTAATTGACAGCTCATATAACAGACAAGTATTGCCGGCTTGTGAATTTAAAACAAAATTAATTATACAATCAATCAGACGACATGTCATGGCCGCAAAGGTGTTGCTTTTCGCGCGGCAAAATGCCAATCAACGTACAAAATGCTCACCCAAGCGGCACTCTGACAGTCAGAAAATGCTTTATAAGTCTTTTTACGCTGCACAATTTCAGATTTTCACACCGGATCCATAAAGTTCGATATCGTTTGGTCATTATTCATCAGTTATATTCCTGTTAACGTCGTTTCTGTCAGTAGTTGAACAGCCCGATTCGCCACACTTTAATCGAGTCACTCAATAAAACGGACTTTTCAAGGTGAGAATGGAGAGTCAAAAGCCACATTTAAGCGGAGAAATTTTTATGTTTCGTTCATTTCACGCGTATTTAGGGTTAATTCACGCGTTTCTTGTCTTATAAACTGAATGCATTTTAATTTCTTTCGTCGGAAATCGCGAATTTATGAGAACCTATGTTCCACGTCCCGCCGTAAAATTTACGACGAAAGAGTAAAAAAAAACGGAATTGAGAAATAAAACTGTTCTCGTATTCAAAATAACGTTATATATTTTATCGGCAGCGTTTATGATGTCGGAATTTATGTTCGATTCATTTTCTTCAATATAAAAAACAATAAATCATGTTACGGAACTCGTGGGTTTAACACGTTTTCAAAAGTTGAATTATGGCTTCCTGTGTTATGGATGACCTTTTCAATAAATTTTATGATAATATAAATCTACGTTTGTTTGATATAATCTTTAACGAGCACTGGGCGAAGGGCATATTTTTATACAAACTCAAGTTACAGCTCTGACCAAATTTTTTTACATTTCTTTTATTTCTATGCCTAATCGACATTTTATACTCACTACTTACCTATACTCTTTTACCGAATAAATTTTGAAATATTTTTTAAGAATTTTTTATATGTATTGTATAAAGGTCTTTGCCTGTCACAATAAGTGACAGGCAAAGACGTTTATACAAACATTTTTTTTATGTAGTAGCAAAAACAAGCACAACAAGTCATGGTTGAAATCCTGAAATAGATCTAAAAACCGCAATCCGGATTCCTACTGATCGGGAGGTATCCATTATTCATCGATTCCGCTTTCTTATAGTAGGGCTGCCACTGAAAATCAAATCATCAGCAGACCATGAACGTATGAACAGAATTTTTATGAAGTCACGTTAAAAAAGCAGCATGTACGCAGTGCAAAATATTATTATTTATTTATTTATTAGTAATAACACATGAAATAGAGAAAAAAAATGTGTTTTCACCTATTTTTTTTTTGGTAATCAATCATATCACAATAATGTGACTGACTTCTGGTAAATTTTAATAAAAGTCAGTGTCTTATAATGTGTTCACAAAAATAAAAAACTGTACTGTGTTTTGCTTTTGATAGTTTTTCTCTCTCTTTCTCGACATTTGTTTTTTGCTATTGCGCTGCTTATCATTATTACTCTATTATGGTTGCCACCAATCAGGAATTCAAGTAAAAATTGCGTACGGTGCAATGGAATAGTGAATTGGTTTATTATTCATCAGTTTGAGGGATTATAAAATAAAAGCATTGTTTTAACTCTTAAGGAACCTCTGATGATTTACTGTGCGTCGGTCTGGATTTATTATATTCAACTAATAATTCTCGCTAATATTGTTTACTAAGGCATCACTTTGAAGTGTTTTTAGAAAAATAATAATTCGCCACAGTTTTTTTAGTCCAAATGTTACAACTTGTTTTGAAACCGTGGACACCGCCAGCTAATTCAATATTGTCATACATACCCACAAAGTAGTAGGTATTCAATTATTGCAATATTTTATTTTGATTTTATAGTTTACATTGCCCGACAAAAATGTAATTGAGATATAATCAAAAGATAATAATCATGACAGTTAAAATAAATAAAGTTGCGCTACGTATCAGTTTGACAGCCCTATCACAACGATCAGCCGCACTATCAGACCGCGCTATCAGGGCATGCATCTTACACTAGTTGCGATAAAATCTGGTCGCGACTCGGATTATTGACCAATTTGTTATCGATAGTAATGGAGACAATCGATAATCGATTGGATAAAACGGCTTTCTAAAGTAGCTGTGCCTATTTACGGTTGATTGGCTTAGAAAAGGAGTACAGTACTAAAAATGTTTTACTGACCAATTGCAAGGCTCACTTGACAATTGGCATTAACTTTACAGCTGATTTGACAGGTATTTTAACAAGATTTTAATAGTCCAGAAGGTTTTACAGGTAATAATCGGCAAGGTTCTAGAATGGCAGATACTGATCAATTTGTGGCTAAAGCTGGCCTCGCAACAATACAATCTTATTAGTCAAATCAATATCTTATATGCTTTCTAATAGATAGTAAGATAGCAAATAGAAATATATTAATATAGGTAGATTAAGGCAGTATTATTTATAAGTTCAATAATAAATATAGCTTTTATAGGTTGATCTGTCTTTTAAGAGTAGTAGAGCTCTTTGTGAAGGGCTCGTCCGGGGAAGTACAACCACCACGCCTTTTTCTGCCGCCAAGCAGCGTTGCTGTGTTTCGGTTTGAAGAGTGTGGTTGCCGGTGTAATTACAGGCACATGAGGCTTAACATCTGTATGCCTCAAGTTGATGGACGCAGGGCAGTGCATCGTAGGGCACGTTCCTATCATGCGTGACTTACGAGGCAATGCTTTGTTATAATAGGTGATGGTTACCACTTAACATCAGGTGGGCCATCTGCTTGTTCCATTAGCTCATAGTATAAAAAAAAAAAAAAAAAAAAAAAAAAACTTTGCCTTTATGATATGTCTATAAAAATAATACCTACTTGTTTATAACTTCAAACTTACGTAATGCCAACTTACTCTAAGAATTACGAAAATGTACATGCTAAATAATGAGAAACTTCTAAATAATGAAAAATGTTAGAGCTTGTAATATTTCCAGCAAATATTTTTTTTTCTGTTTCTCACTCACACACTATTGTTGACTTTAATAACCTCTCACTCACACACGTGAGAGATCAGCGCCGCCATTTTCGATTCGTTTCTATATTGGCACGGGTTATCCTATAAAAAATCTAAACAGCAGTAAATCAAACGAACAAAAACCGATGAATTTCGACACTAGACCAATAAAGACTCGCCAATTCCGACACAAGACAGCCGTAAAATTAGTTTCAATAATGCTTTGTGAAGTTTTCCAGTAAATTTTACTGTGTGCCATTGTCAATATTGTGTATTGTGTTTTTGCCGATTCTAATTTGATTTATAGCTACGTTTGCTGTGTGATATTGATAAAATATATGTTTGGAGGGTATAATAACATAGTCACCTTTCTTTGTGACAAGTCCAAGGGGCTTTTGACCGTGCTTCGTTGAAAATTTTAGAGAGATTTATCTTTGCATGTTAATAAAATAAGAACATGATTTCGTTTCCTAAAAATACGGTCAAGATTATGGACTCAAATGTTAAATTTTAACAAAAAAAAGCAATGGCATAAAGCCTTTGAGTGGTGACATTACTAGGTACCAGTACACAATTATATTTGTTGTAGTTGCATTAGCTAATGATTCAAAATAAATTAAAATACAAACAACTAAATTTTAAACTTGTTTGACTTGTTTGAAAATGTCTTATCAAAAAGATACTTTGAGTGTTCATCATCTTCTAGGCTTGGTCTCGTGGAACTGTCACCAACACTCCCCCAGCTTTAAGATATTTCAATATGATCCTTGTGGTTCAACTGCATAAATAAACCTTGCATAAAATATGGAAAACAATTGACTGTTATTTATATTACCAAAATAACTTGACGAGCTATTCTTATTCTCTTTACCGTCTATTGTATTACAACCAAACCTAAAGTAATTGTTGCAAACAAAACTGATAAATTGTTGCAGACAGCTTACGAAACCTCTAACTAGCAATTACAAGTGTTCTTTTAAGCAGTATGCCTGATTAATAGTAATTAATTGCTCAACTGTTTGTTCTAATTGCACTACGTAATGACTGTTGCACGATTATACCTTAGCGAATTAACACTGTATAAGTTGAATCTATAATTTTTTTAAATATTTTTTCTATTAGGTACTAGCCGCCCGCGACTTTTTCCGCATGATGTCTACTCGGTATACAGTAACCTCTTTTATTGTATTTGATTTGCATAATATAAATTCGAGGCATGATAATGTTTGTAGGTCACAAACTACTGTCAATTTTATATGCCATGTCAAACTTTTACAGCCTTTTTACAGACTAACATTGACAAGGCTAATTTTAAGCATTTATAACTCACACAAGTCACAATCAGAAATATCCAATCAAATTTTATTTATTACGTTTATAACATCAGATTATAAGGATTTTCCATTCCATTACAGATTAATAAGGAAATAAAAATCAAATCTTTATCATTTTCTCCACTCTTCTCTATCAGCCGTCATCACAGCAGTCACTTCTTTCGTACTCATGTCATCTACACAGTCTATCTTTTATTTGGCCTACCTCTACTCCTATATCCACCCACATTCATGTAGCATTCTTCTGATATTAGAAATAAGAAACCAATATGCACCTTAATTGACCAAGCAGCAACATTAAGTATCAATTATTATACGCGATAATGTCTTGCTGTAAGTAGGAAGCTATTAACATAAACATGTATAATTTAAAATTAAGATACCATTACCCCACATGCCCATCCGCTCGAAACCTCCCACATTCTTATTAAAATATAAGCGTGTAGAAACGTAACTCATTTAGTAAAAAAAATACATCTAGTATAAATTTATTTTTTATACGAGTGAACTTGATACATTGGATCCACACTTTACATTTCACATTGTACATTGGGCCACATACTGTTCTTTACAGAGCACGTCTACCATGCATTAAGTATGTGGTATTTCACTTTGAGACGTAAAGGTATCTAGTCTCATGAGCCTGTAATTGTACTGGAATCCATACCCTTCGAAAACGGAAAAAGTTTATCAGTTTCTGAAAAAAGTTTCTAGACGTGTGTTTCGATTTTTCATACGTAAATTCGCTATTATTATATCATACCTAAGTAAAAAGCCACTGATTTGCAGTACGTTGGTCGGTAATAAAAAGGATAGTGATAACAAAAATATTAATAAACAATCATTTATTTAATGTAATTTATTTGAATTTATGTTTTTTTTTACATTAGAATTTTACAATACGTTTCATAAATATATTTTTTCAGTATTAAAAATTTAAAGGAGTTCCATTTCTGTGTTTTACAAATGCCTATAACCTCGTCCAATCATAACAAATCCCATGAACCTTAGTTACATAACAAGTTGCTCATTATAAAACTATTTTGATTATAATCTGTGTACGCTCTACTAAAATGAATACTATCTGATACCCTCAAATTAATCCATCAAGGCATATAATCTGTGCGGGCGTTGGCGCGCCCGTCAGGCGGCTTGTCGAGCCGGCTGTCAGGCGACCTGTCACAATTATGACGCATGGTTGAGCCCACCGCAAAGTGGCATTGTGGCATTGATGTTAGCTTTTCATCCGTCTCTGTTGCATAATGTGTCTGTCTCTGTCGCACAATGTGTGTTACGACGGTTCTAAATTTGAATTTGAGAATACTACCGTCAAACAACTCTCTCGCACATTTTAAGTTTTGATTATATAAAATCACTGGTTTAGGTTATGAAATATTGCAAACAACCAAGTTTTAGAGAATAGCTTTCAAAGGTTGAGCAAAAATATAATTCTGATCTCAATTTATCCACCTTAATTTTGAATAAGCACGAAACGAAACTAAAAATACAAGCTAGTAAAAATGTAAATTAAATGAAATATTTATATACGAAACTAATGAAATAATGGAAAATATTTATGAACTAAAGGAAAACTTGTTTGGATCACAATGTGGTTTTTAGTGAACCTATGCACCTTCTGTAATTTTATACCTATTCTTAGTTAAGATAAATTATATGTTGAGTTGGAAGGTACTAAGAGATCTGAGGGGACATCTACCGTGCCTGGGGATCGTGTCGTGAAGCAATTTTTTTTCTATGCAGCTCTGTACTTAACATATGTATGCCTAGTTGATCGACGCAGGGCAGTGCATCGCACTGCACGTTCCTATCGTGCGTGACTTTCGAGGCTTGTTTTTGTTTTAGGTGACTGTTACCACTTAACATCAGGTGAGCCATCTGCGTGTTCCCGTAGCAAGTTATAAAAAAAAAACTCGTAACTGAGTTATGATGAAGCTATGAATGCTGACAAAAAGGAATTTGTTGACAGCGGAAGCTCCAAGTTGATCCTTTTGCGACGGAACTTGTCATTCAAAGGGATTTGGAGCTTTACCTACTTGAGTTTCTTTGAAATTTCATGGCGTGAGTCAAGAAAATTTAAGATTGTTTAGTAAAAATGACGGTGGGCTTGCAACTTGTCACGTATGGAATACTAGCAAGGTAAAAGCCTCATGTATCATTCATAAACATTTTCCACGTTTGCTCATAAAGACAAACAACGACCTAAAAAGGGTAAAGGCTCAGATTATGAGGTAAGTCCATATTTAATTAAACACAAGAATCACTTTGTAACGTCTTAAAGCTAGGTAATTTAGGTTTCAGTGTCCACGCGACTAAGCCTAAAATAACAAGCAAGAAACTTACGGCTTGGTTCCTACAATTATTTTGTATGATCCTTTTTACAAAATAATATAATAATGAAGCTCCAGTATAATGCCAATTGAACTTATTGAAGTGACACAAAAAGGACACGTAAGTTCATCACACAAATATGTGACCTGGAAATCGATCCTACAGTACAAAACAAAAAGCAGAAACACACAGTGCTATAAAAATTTATGCATGTTTGTTATGAAAAAAAAAATATAGTGACGTAACAGCGGTATTTTTATCAGCTAGTTCATTACTCCACGCGATCGCGCGTAATATGACATAATCCGCGCGGCCGCGATCTGTCACGGGCTGTCACGTGCGCTGTCAACTGTCACCGGGCGCAGCGTTAAGTACCTACGCTAATTGATGCGAAGCTCATCATTATCGGCCTGAAGAAGTCTACTTCTAATGGACATAGTCTACTGGGCATAGGCTTTTTCCTATTCATTTGCAGAAACGGTTCTGAGCTATCTCCATCCACACCGTGTTCAACAGCTTCACGAGTAGTATAGCTCCTTGTGAAGGGGTCGTCCGGGGAAGTACTACCACCACGCCTTTCTCTGCCACCAAGCAGCAACGCTATGTTTCGGTTCGTGTGTGGTCGCCGGTGAAATTACAGGCACATGAGGCTTAACATTTGTATGCCTCAAGTTGATGGACACAGGGCAGTGCATTGTAGGGCACGTTACTATCGAGCTTGACTTGCAATGCAATGCTTTGGTTACCACTTAACATCAGGTGAGCCGTCAGCTTGTTATAACATAAAAAAAGCATTTTAAGATCCCATTTGTCTAGTTATGGGAATCAAACCCGTACCTCTTCTGTCTCAGCCAATCGCCAGCATTACCACAGAGGTCATCAAACTGCAGGTTAAGTTGTGATGTTATGCTTTATGAGCCAAAACAGAGTTAAGTATCTATTTAAATAAAAACAAATGATTATTTTAATGAAATTAGAGGGGATACCTACAGATAATAAAAGAGGTAAGGCATATTTAATTTAGTTTATGTGTCGTAAATTTTAATAATGTCCAATAAAAATTGTTCTTGTCTTGGTCTCTATTGAAATTATCACACTTCCGCAGGCAAAGAAAGCAATTTTATAAAAAAAAAGCCAAAAATAGAACCTAAAAATCTCACCACTATCGCTATCGCTGTTAGTCGATTATCGTGATGTCGAAAAAGGTTTAATTTTAGTACATCGATTTTCAGCTCGAAAATTGATCAATTTAATAAATAATCGACGACTCATTTTTCTGCTGTCGCTACAGCATTTTCTAAGAAAAAAGCCCGTTAAGAATGACTAAGCATGACTGAGTCGAAGCCTTTTTGTTGTAGAACACAAAAACACAAAACACTTTCCAACTTCTAAGGTACGAGTACATTTAAACATTACAGTAGCTTTGCCTACTGGCACTATTGTAGATGTAATAAGCTCTAAAACATGTGAAAAGTGCTCAAAAAGAGCCTTTTGAGCCGCACTTAAAGTCCTTTCACCACAGTATTTCGAATAAACTAGTGACACAACAAGTGAAGAACTGGCCCACAAAGTGACAATTCTCCCATTCAAATAAAAAAAGGACTACACGAACAAAGTCACAGGCACTCCACTAGTTGTACAACACACAGCTAATCCTTGTCCGCACGACAACGCATCATTTTTCAACCCCCCACGGGCACTGTCACCGTGACATGTCACACGTCGTGACGTGACATGACATGACAGCGACCACAGGCATACTTATAACTAGATACCGCATATTACAAGGAATTGTAGTGTAGACATTTCTGCCGCCAAGCAGCGTTACTGTGTTTTGGTTAGAAGGGTGTACGTTGATGGATGCAGGACAGTGTATGGAAGAGCACGTTCCTATCGTAGGTGATGGTGACCACTTAATATCAGACACAATAATACAGACATTTTTTTTTGCTGATGACCCTGCAAAAAAAATTATCTGAATTATTGTGCTATTAGGATTGTGTGTCGTAGTGGGCACTGTCTTGCGTCCATCAACTTATGGCAATAATAATAATATAATGAATAGTTTTTTTTAATAATAGTAGATAGAATGGCACGCTGCGGTATCCAGTTCAAGCTACGTCCGTGACAGCAACTGTCATGTCACGGCCGTGTTTATCCGCGAATGTGGAAACGAGTGGTTTGAGGTTTTTGCGTTTTCAGTTATTTTTAATGGGCTATTGTAATTTTAGATTTTCTTTTATCCTCACATTTTGCTTCTGAAATTGACAGGTTCTCTAAAATTGTCAGTAATTGGATGTGAACACCTTGTAAAAGGCATGTAACACCTTTAGAAGATTATCATGACAAGAGTATCAGTTCGGTGATGACCATCTACCTATGTCTGTCATTTTGTAAGTTTTCGTTCTTGAAATTGGTTATGGAGTACTCATATCCTTTAAAACGGCCTAGAAGACACCGATTCTCTCTTGCCTTGGGGAGATTCTGATTGTTGTGGTCAGAAAAACACACAACGCTGATTTTTTCTACTTCTTAACGGTTTGCATAATGAAGCTAGAAGCAAAACGCTGTTTTTTTACTTTATACCTTTATAAATTATAAATACAATTATATTGAGCAACTAGACATTTCTATTCAAATGCGTTTTTATTTCAATGTTGTAGAAGATTATATGATGAATAATATACGTAAATATCATGAAAATAATACAGGATTTTTGTGAACAAAACAAAATAACGGTAGGTACTAAATTAACCAGAACATGAGCTACGAGAATGACAACAGTGCGTGACAAGTGTTTGAACATTTTTGTGTACATATAAAATACCTACAATATTTCAACGGAAGGGTTAAACTACAAATAATTCCACCATTCAGCACTGCGTGACGTGTTTACTAGCAGACAGGATTTGTCATGATGCTTATGTTTGCAATGATGTGTAGCATGACCCTTTCGTGACGTTTGTTCATTCCTGTTGTACTAATTCGCATAATTTAGCGCAAGTGGACTGTTTAAGTAATATACGAGTACTTGCTCAGACTAGGTGTTATAGCTGGTACACTGAACATCGAGTAGGTTACACTCGGAACACAATACAGTCTTTTACAAGTCAAGTAAAAGTATTTAAGGTATATAATTAGTATTATCAGCTATCTGGTTCCCATATCACAAGCTTTGGCTTAGTTTGGGGCGAGATAGTGGTGTGTGGAATGTCCACCAATATTTATATTTATTTATATATTTATATTTTTTTTTAATAATTTTCTTTTCACGTGTTTGTAATAACTATCAAAACAAATATAAATAAAAACAATAATCGTTATCTCGCATGACATTTGTTTAGTTTTTGTTTTGGTCAGCTTTTCTTCAAATGCTTTTCTTTTTTTTTTACCAAGCTTTTTTAAGATTAGTAGAGCTCTTTGTGAAGGGCTCGTCTGGGGAAGTACTACCACCATGCCTTTTTCTGCCGCCAAGTAGCGTTGCTGTGTTTCGATTTGAAGAGTGTGGTTGCCGGTGTAATTACAGGCACATGAGGCTTAACATCCGTATGCCATAAGTTTATGCACGCAGGGCAGTGCATAGTGGGGAACCTTCCTATTGTGCGTGACTTACGAGGCAATGCTTTGTTATAGATGATGGTTACCACTTAACATCAAGTGGGCTAACTGCTTGTATCATCTTTCTGTCCTCATCTTATTCAAAGTGGGGTCGGCACAACGGGCTTTCTTCTTCCACTCTATTCTATAATTCCTCACCTCTGAGCTGATTTTTTACTCGCGGCATTTTTCACACAGTCCACACCACCTATTCTAGCTTCATCATGAGAACCGCTGCGAAGGATTGGAACTAATTACCGTCGTCTGTTTTTCCTGACCACCACAATCTGAATTTGGTCAGGTCTTCTTGACCGTTCTGCTCCAACGTCGGCTACATCATCGCTTACCATCAGGTGATATTGTAGCTAAGGATGATTTATAATATTTATTTATTTATTTAATTATTTCCAGTGAACCAGCTGCTGCCTTGCCTATGTTTATCGCTACAAGTAGTCATGACCTCGCCTTGCGACTTAATTCCACTTTTAATTTTATAAAAAGGTTTAATTTGTACTGAAGTGAATAATTTTGTGAACATTCTAATGTTAAAAAAGAAAATATTTTCATGCATTTGTTTATTTATTAAAATGAGCTTTTGTATGAATTATGTTCTTTATTATTTCCCATGGGCTCTGGGCTGGATTTCATAATACAGTCAGAGTTAATAATTTTGTTCGTATGAGCTACTGTTGACTAATTATGGTGACGAAGTTTTCAGACCAACCGCTAAAACCAACAGTCCAACGTGCCCTCCATGGGAATTTACTTTGGCTATTAATGCATAAAATGTAGATCGTTGCAAAATAGGTAAACAATCCTCTATATGGTAGGAAATTAAGAAACTATACAATAACAACGAACCAACCATCGCCAGTTTTGTCTGGAACCAGGATTTTGCCAGCAGTACGGCAGTAAAATACGGTCACCGCTTCAAGTAGACCGTGTCTGATTGTCATCAGCTGTAAGCTTCTCAAAGACACGTCCAACTTACTCCATGATTCACACTTACCGGTCCAGTTAGGGCTGTCAAAGTTCTAGTGTCACATCATATATACGCTCAAATATGGTTTACAGCTGCATGAGGGGATGTAGTGCTATTCTGTTATCAACATTCACCCAAGCGATCGCGGAATCCATAGTGTTTTAAATATAACATTATAACATTCTGTAATACATTCACCCATCTCTAGCGCCACCCGCGTGAGTGTTTTGACGAGTGGAAATGCCAACGTAAAAGAGGCGAAGCTCGTGACTGAAGTGAGCGGGGATCGACTAGGTGAAACTCCTCGTGATTTTGTTATTTAGAGAATTGACATCCTGATCGTACTTATTTTAAACGATTGTACCAACATAAAACCACAGACAGACCACTGCGTGTTACATAGTGATAATGCTGGCAATACTCAGCTTAGATCTGGCGACGGAAACGAGTGTCGTTTCACATAATGAACAAAAATCCAAAACGCTTACTGTGAATAAGAGAAATACTAACCAGGTATTGATACTGATTGTGGTATTAGATCGTTAACATCCTGAGAACAATACCCAAAATGCAACCTACATGTTGATGGCAAAGCAACATTGCAACTCTACATCTTAGTCTCCGCTGTGTTGCTTACCCATTAGCCTGAAAATTCTACGTTTGACCGAGTATACAGCAGGAAACTGGTATTTGGCAAAGTCATCTCAGAGGTGGCAGCAATACTCCATACCAGACTGGACTTGTGCTTTGTTAAAGTTAAGAAGCTTTCCAGTTGTGCAGTACCTCCTTATTCTTATATACAAAGCTTCACGGTAGCTGTTTTAGTACCAGCTTCGATGTACGAGTTAAAATTAAGAGCAGCGTCAGTGTAGCACCAAGGAGTCTAACATGCATAAGTTTTCCACACATTGCAACGCTATAATTAATTTTCTAATAACACTCATTATATTTAGTATTTACATACACAACATGCTTTTGCATTCATAACGAGTAGAAGTGCAAAATCCAATTACTAATTCACTTAACCTCAAAGCCAACAGGCTCCGCACAGCCCTGGATGTCGTGACCGTCTGTCAGGCGGCATGAGTGATGGCGTGCGGCGTCGACGTTACCACCTGATTTATTACTTCCGACCCCCTCCACCCCCCCTTGACAGCCAGGTGAGGGGGCGACAGCAACCTAATTACACCTTGTTTATGGAATTCGCGGCAGTGGCGAATGAATGGGAGTTATGAAATGTTTAAGTTGGAAGGTTGCTTTTTGACTTTTTATAACAGCAATTAAAAAATAGCTACTTAAAGTATTTGCTTGAAATTAGCGCTGTCACTGTTTGTCGTGACCTTGTGGTAAAAAATGGCAATAGTTAAAGCATTCATTTTAAGTAAATAAGGCCATGATCGTATCGCCATTGCACTGATCTCAACTTTCGATCCAAAGGTCACGTCGATTATTTTTTCTTTATGTTTGCAATGCACTTACTCAAACCGTAAAATAAATCATGCGCACGTACTGACCATTGTTTTTTCTGTATTTTAGGCGGAGTGCTGACAGATTGGGATACGTGCTGAACAAGCCTGCTCCATCGGAATAATCTTCTTCTTGTAATGTCACTAGTTTCCTTCGAAACAGTTTGGTGAAAGAGGCTCCTTTCGAGCACTTGACACCAGTTTTAGAACTTTTTAGGTTCTACACATGATTATTTAGGACATGCCGATTTCCTTGCGGTGTTTTCCTTCACCGTTTGAGAGAACTAGTACTATGAACATATATATTTAAACAGAAACTGATGGGTGCACTACCGGTTTTGAACCCACGACCTTAGGGATCGGAAGGCGTGGGCCCTACCACAAGACCACCAGAGTCAGAATAATTATCTGACACACTAACAGCTTCCTGAAATTAGTTGCCCCTGTATAAATAGTTGCCCCTGACGCTGTCTGTCTGTAAAAAAATATCTAAAGAATATTTTGTTATTCAAATGTTAATTTACTATTTGAAATGTGTTTTTTTTTATGTAATGGTGACATTTTGATTGCCTGGTGGCTACTTGGCGTACCTTATCAGCTTCCGTTATCGCGAAGACTAATGCACTGTCTTAAGGAGCAGCAAAACTAATTACCTGTCACCATCAGCCAAGGCAGGTGGAATCTACCCGATCAGATACTTCGTAGCTGATCTAAACTTAACAGCTGGTTGAGGATACCAGAGCAGAGTTCCACCAACAATTATTTGAGTTGATCTAGGTGTCTAAAAAAGTTCTCAACGTTCTAGGACATCCACCTCTTCACAAGGCCAGACCAGAATTAGCTGTAAGCAAGAGCACATAAATAAAAACAAAAATGTAGATTAAAATAAAAAATAAATAAGCTAAGTTAGGATTTATAAAGTGTGCATATCATATTATTTTGACAAAACAGTTTTTAGTTTGAAGTGTTTTTGGAAATAATATGGTTAATAAAGAACTTTAAAAACAATATCAACTGAAACAACAAAATCACGGGGTTCCGGTTGGATTCCACGTTGGAATCCTACCGGAACCTTGTGACTCGATCAAGTGCCGAAGAGTGGCACTGGCTGAATGCAGTCACATCGGTGTAGTCAGTAGTTTTCTAACAGAGAGTTCGACATCCCCTCCTACTCTCCCCTATTTCGTCTCTCCATCTTCGCCGCGGTTTACCGCGAGGTTGCCGTTTTTAGGCGTCCAATCTGTAGTGGATTTAGTCCATAACGCATCCGACTTACTTAATATTACTTTACTATAGAAAATACGTTTCCCAAAAAGCACCTAGACACAAGTGGGACTGGGCCGGCCACGTGTGCCGTATGTCTGAGAAACTCTGGGCGAGAGTAACAAACAACCGAGTGGAGCCCTAACACCGGGAAGCGGCCGACCCAGGCGGAGGTGGCGCGATGACCTCGATACATTTCCTGAAAATTGGACCTGAAGGGCCCAAGACCGTAAAGAGTGGAAGGGGGATAGGAAGGCCTTTGCCCTGCAGTGGGACGATGCAGGCTGAAATAATAATAATAATAGAAAATACAATAGCTTATTTTTCACCCGCAGCTTAGCAGCTTTAAGCACCAGCTAAAGCTACTAAGCTGCGGGTGACGCATCAGACGCGAAGACACGTCGACGGCATAATCTTGCACCTGTCACCGCGCCCTCGGGACCGGGACGTGTTGAGCTAGAATAATTCTATAGTATCTGTTCCTAACAGATCAACTTAGCTTAGTGATACACAGCGAGGTCACAATGTAGATTGAGGGTTTAATGAAAGCAACTGCAATTCTAACACTCTGTGGATACCTTTGCTGATAATGTCGATAAATTCGGTTGAAAGTTGAGTGAATTTTGATGTCTTATCTTTATTTGGATAAACATCGCGATGGGTGGATTTTTTTTTAACATAAACCCTGAATTCGCAGACTGGCAGGTTACAAGAGGTACGGCACAGAAACGACTAGGATCTCTCTGAATCTCAGCCTAAGTTTCTAGTCTTAGACCCTACAGATCACGACTTGGTTCATAACTCCTGCTGCAAGTCCCGCGGGCGAAAACCATCCAATTTGACTGTCAATGCTAGCAAAACTCCTTCGCCGTCGTCGTAAACGTCTGCAGAGCGGCAATCCACCACCGCATATATCATTCTGTTTTATGAATTGTAAATTTTACGTTATATAGTCTTTAGTGGGCCATATTTCAAGCAGTATTAATGCCCCGCCAGCGGCGGTAGGGTTGTTCGGATACGTTTAAAATAAAATATGGATGAACGGTTAAATTCAATTAGACTTGACAGTTGCGTGGGATGAATACTGATGGAACTAATATGGCTGGCTTACTTTTTTTCTGATATGTTACTTGCCAACGTATTCTAATAAGATAACAAAATCATATTGGAATCTTAACAAATAAGGTATTAATATTTTATTTTAACTAAAATTTGGTTTATGTTTTCCGTGGAAGGTCGTAGGTTCAGTTCTAGTCGATAACTATAACCACCCAAAAAAGATGTTTAAATATGCTCATCAGATAAAAATGATTCTTGAAAATAATGCACCAACTTTATTCACCAACAATTATTTATCAAAGGATTATTAAGCAAATGACGATAAACTGTTAAAATATCCAGGTTAATTCCTTAAAACGGAACATATTAATCAACGTCAAGCGATTATAAATCTTTCAACATAGTTCTATATTTTCACTAAGTAATCAATTTAAAACCTTACTAATATATTTTCCAAATAAATTGATAAATATTAGCATATAAATATTAAACGATTAACATAGATATTTTGATATCAGATAATTTTGTAAATTTTTGGCCAGTTAGTGATCGTAATGCATCGATTTAGAATCAATGTTTTTGTAAAGTTTGCGTTTGTGTATAATTTTTGAGTTTAAATTAGTCAATTTATTTAAAAACAGATAGGAGATACCTGATGTTGAAGTATCTAATGACATGAAATATAAATAAATTACTAAGAACTAATAGTATAATTTGAGGTAATAATAGCAAAATGTATGTAAATCCTCAGTTAATTTATGTAAGCTATCATTGTTTTTAATCTGTAAACAAAATATATGAATAATTTAATTTAAATACCTAACTTTGTCAGCATTGAGGCCACACCTATTGCATGCTGAGCTCGAGTAGATAAACTTAATTATTTTTATATTTTTGATTATAATGCACATTGTATTTCTTTTATTACGCTTTTATTTGTATATTTTTTGTGAAAAAGCATTTTTTTAAATATGATACTTTGCTACCATTATTCATAAATAATACTTTTGTACTGTTTATTAAAAAGGATTTAAAATGATAGAGTAGACATTAATCTTAAAGTAGTAATCAAAAAGATGATCGATTTAAAACCTAACGCACGACAGACATGATTAATAATGTAACATTTGATTGATCCCTCCTAAGACAAAAACAATAATTAATAGTAACATGGTTAAAAGTCTAGTCACGCTTAACATATTTTTTATCAACATCACGAACTGGTTTGACTTTAAAAAGATAAATAATTGATTAGCATAATACGTTCAAGATTATTTATCATGCTAGGAAACTTTAAGATTTAGCTTCTTTATTCATAGAACATTATTGCATTTCAATAAGTCAATAAATTATACAAATAATGGAGATTATTTATCCATACTCGCTACAGGCGACCATTGTGATGTGATTCATAGGGCTATTAACGTTCTCGCTCTAAATAATATAAAGAAAGAAAATTATGATGTTCGTTGTTAAGAGAAGCAATAAAATAATAATATATTAGCAGCCCTACGCGAGGCGGTAATAAACAACTTTTGTGTGGAAGGCAGCTCTCCGGCCGATTCATAAATTTCGCGGCGCACCGTTTAGTTTTATGTACGATATTATCTATCTGCACGCACCGACACACAAGCGCATACACGCACACTGCCGACATAAACATGTGTTGTTATAGCACGCTGTCACAACGTATCACACCATACTGTATGATCCCACTCCAACTACATTTCCAGCACTCAAATTAACGGATCCAAAGTTATGTTCCTTAATAACGGATACGATTTACACGATATCTCGTAAAATAAAAATAAAGGCGAACATAAAACTCCACAAGAGATGGTTAACAATCCATTAACGGTAGTAGACAAAGATGGCTCGACAAACGAGTACCATGTACGGCAGATATTAACATAATCAGACACATTCGTCGAAGTAATGTATGTAAAGAAGTTTAATGAAACGTCTCCGATAGTAAGCTCGGCGAGTCATGAAATAACTATCATTAAGACCGACACGATACGGACGATAATCATCGGTTGGAAGCAAAAAGCTGAAGCATCGCTCGTGATGCAAATTGCACATGCCATAAATCAAGTAGTTAATCACCATGCCGCAAGCTCTCGACGTAATAATGAGATTACAAGAAAAAATTACACACAATGATATTCTCGACGTTTCGATGAGAACGCGCCAGCAGACGACAATCACAATGTTGATACAAGAACAAAACATGTACTGTTAAGTACAGACATTCATAAAATCGATGAAGCTAACGACGCTAATAAAGTTAAACAAAACGAGAATCGTAAATGCGAGAGTGAAGATGTAAAAGGTGATAATAAGAAATTGAAGGCAGCAGAGCAGAAATTTATAGTCGAGGCTAAAGCAGCAAGAGATGACGATAACTCAGCGAGTACAATAAAGAGCGCTATTGATCTCGCAGAAAGCGAATCGGCTGTAACAGAGAACAAAACACGCTACCGCCGAATGTCGCATAAATCTTTATTATTGCCGCAACAAGCTTATAGCACAGTCGTTTCAGGTACTCGAACCGGATCCACGGTATAAACTCACGACTTCGAAGCATTTTTTCACTCGATGAAATATGCTATAGAGCCCCTGGCCCAGAGGAAGGAAACCCATAAATAAATAATAATAAAACCATTTATATTACCAAAGGGTTTCGCCCGACGTGTCTATTATCATCTGAATTGTTTAAATATGATAATGCATCAAAATAACAGGCGTTCGTTCGCGACCGCGACTTCTGTTCCGATATTATCATAAAGATTCACTTAATAGACTGTTTCGAAATTATTATAGTCGTCTGATACTTTTTTATGGGCAAGGATATAAAATATGATTGCAACTTTTGCAAGCAGCTTTCTCACTAGATGTGTGTAAGAAAATGGTTGTAAGTTTTATAAGCTCTAGATATCATAATTTATCTTCAGCTAAGCTTAAATTTGTTCTAAAATGCTTAAAACATAAAAATATAGAACTATTTCAGTAACTTTTTGCTATCTTAGTTATTACAACTTATTGTACAGCTACATTAGCTTGCATTATGCCTGTAGTTTTGATTTCTATTACGATTCAACTTCAGAATAAGGTAGTAAATTTTAGTATTAAATTAATGTAATACCTAGAGCTAAATTACAGTCTGTCTGACATCACACACAGCTGATAGCTATTTCGGGGTCTTATTTACATAGCACATAAAAAGTCTAATCTATGGCCATTAACTCGGTAATAAGAGATCGACACTCAAGATAAAGCCACAATTTTTATCCAGTTAAAAAACCTCTAGATTGCAACGTAATAACGGAACAAAGCATGTAATCATATTCGCAGATTAAATCAAGTTTTAATTATCACTATCCGGTCGGTATTCGGCTCAAAGCTCGCTCAGTGTTTTTGCATTAAAGACGCCGTATAAAGGGGTGATAAAGTACCCCTAATAAACCCCGAAAAGCACTGAATTGCCTCGCAATAACCATACGTAGACTAAACAAATGATTTTCTCGATAATAAAAACTTCACAATAAAAGCGTTCACGAAATGTCGGTCATTAAGTGTATTTACGCAGCGAAACGGATATAGGGGCCGTAAAAATGTAGAACGGCTTATTGAGACGTTGGCAACGGTCTCGCCGAGATCGACTTAATCTATGGGCTTCGGCTCGCTGGCTAATTCGGGACAGACGCGATACCAACGAACAGCTTCAGAGGTTGAGGAGATTAATAAGTATTTAAAACTCTGGTATTCTTAGACTTGATTGAAATTAATCAAGCTCTCACAGATATTTCGCAAAGCACTCTTGTATCCCAATTCTGTTGGAAAATCGCTTAGCCAACACCTTGTTATTATTATTACCTACCTATGTTTTGCATTCATGGGTAAAACTTAAACCACATATTATTCAGTTAGATTATCACTGGCACACGAGTTTACACTAGCTAGTAGCGGCCAATTAACTCGGTTGAAAGGCGAGGCAATAATAACTTTATATGGATTAACTGTGTCAGATGCATTTAGAGATACGACGTGGACTAGACTATCGCTGACGGCGGCGCGCTCGAATGCACTTCAAATGCATAAATTATTGCTCTGGGTAAATTTTCACTCAGGGCTGTGCTGACACGGGGTAAAAATAAACAAAAACTGTCGAAGTACAGCTGTGTTGATTGAATTGTGAAAGTCTTTGTTTATTTTGAAAGGTTAGATTGTGGACCACTCGGTTGTCTAGTAGTAGTAACCCCACCTAGTATTGCTCGAGTTCTATTTTTTGTCGTCATCAATTTATTTGATTCCTACGCATTTGAATTTCTGAATTAAAACTTATATAAAAAAATTACCCGACTGCCGAAAGAGGCTTTTATTTATTTTCATCCTCAATACAATATTTTTTTTTATAATTATGTTATATTTTTTTCTTGTGAGCAAAATGTGATTATAATTTTAATAGACTGGTAATTAATAATAGTCATAACCTGAAAACTAGTCACAAATAGGGCTCAGTACCCGTTTGATCTTGGTTTGAGGTAATAAATTATGACGTGTATAAATTTAAGTTCCTGATAAGTTACCACATAAAGCATAGCTTGTAGAACCAACCAAGAGTTCAATAGAACGAGCAATTAATATGATTCCCGATAACAATGAACATAAAAATGGAACGAGCGACGTAAGCGAATGGAGCGGAACGGACTTAAAGCACAAAAGATTACAGAAACTCATATTTATAGGCCTATTGTTGCAGTCACAACTGCTTTTTGTGTGCTCCCAAACATGAATTGGAAATGTTTCATTCATAATTTATCACTCTATCGAGCTTTGTGTTTATAAAAAGAAATGTGGTTGTGAAGATTAATGCCACGGGATGCTTAACAAATTCATATTTTTCATTATGGCATGATTTGACAGAAAACATGCGCGTCATGGCTCTGTTTTCTATTAAGGAGTAACTACAGATCTTTGAACTTTTAGAATAGGTTGGTTTCTTGTTTTTATCATTATTACTATTATTATCATTATCAACAGTCAACTAAACCACACCATGGCTTAAGGCGTTTATATCGTCTATAATGTTTTTGATTGCGATTCAGTTAATTCTTCGTCGATACAATTGCAAATTCATTGCTATTACTATGAGTGCCGTCATCATTCACCCTATCGCTATAAATTTATCTCACGTCTGATATTACAATGCAATAGTTTGTCAGTTCTAGGCAGTTGTTAGGCGTGGGCGGTACGTCGTCATCAATCACTCGCCGTGACTCTTTCAACCTGCCGCCGGGTAGGGCTGCCACATTGCGGGTCACAGACAATCTAATGTTAAGAGCATTCGACATCTGTGATGCACCAAGCGATGCAAGATGTGTGGATTTATATTTGTTTGACCAAGCCTGTTCCACTAGCCTTGGTCACGTGGCACCTTCGTAACTGGCTTCACCTAGCTTTAAGACGTTCCAAAGTGATCCTTCTTAATCGATCTTATATCGACTATATAAAAAATAAGTACTTCTTCTGGATGAGGGTTATGTTACTATTAGCTTTTACATATCTATAACAAAGATAATCCTAGTTTGGGGTTAGGACCGTACGAGTAAAAATGCAAACCATAAAATTTGTAACCAAACCTGAAGTATTTATCCAAATAGTGTAAAATCACTACAATCTAAATACCTTGTTTCTTGTCAGAAGCACTTTAATCAGTATTTTTACAATTCAAGAAGTCAATTGCAGGAGAAATATAAAATGAAACTTTACAAACTCAAGGCACAGGCTGCCTGTCTTCTGAATAGTATTTACTCTGTGGCCGTGTCAGCTAGGGCTACCGCGCGCATAAATTATGTTCCGTTTTTGTGCTGTCGGTCTGATACCGGCGACAGTGTTAATTAATCGCTCGTTTACACTGTTTATTGTGGGGTTTGTATTAACTTGTTTTAATTTTGAAAACTATGGACTATTTTAGAAATGAACAACTGGGGAGACAATAATTTTCCGGGTAATAGAACTTTGTAAAAACAATTCTATATATAGGTATGTATACTCAGACATACCTTTATGACTTAAGTTTTTTTATAACAGCTGGACAAACTAAAACTTAGTATTTCTGAATAAAATTAAACTAGCGTCTTGAATCTCCTTATTAGATATATCCACGTTTTTTTTGCGGAAAAAATACATTGCCACTGTTGTAGTGCTACTATGTTCTGCTATGCTCTGACTCTATTATTTATTCTACCTTTTTGCTACTAAGTTTTTTACTCTTTCCACAGACCCCTGTACTCATCACTCATGTGTTGTTACAATTTTCTAATCTAAGATTGAATTCTATCTTTTAATTCATTGTCTGTTTTCACGTCAGTTTCCGATTGTATACCGTGAGTAACATACATTAACTCTGTGTTCCGCCACTTAACAATGCCATGACAGAATCAACTTGCAATGAAGCAAAGGGTTCTCATAAAACAGCAGTCGCTATATGAAGTCTTATGAGATACTGGCTTATCGAAGAGTAAAATACTGACGTCAAAGTCAGACAAACTCAAAGTCAAAGGGATATTCAATTGGATCACATATATCACTTTGAAACGTTTCAAAGCTAGGTGAATCTACATGCCAGTTCAACGCGATCAGCTGTATCAATCACACAGAAATCACTTTATATTGTGCGATGAAACTCATTTGACATTGCGATTTATAATGACGGTAGTGGTTTTAAAGAAAATATCGGATGAAAAAACCACAATGTATTCTCGCCCGTGATAATAACCGATGAAAACGGATAATTATCAAAGAACACGCTTTTTGCAACGGATTTTTCCTGTTAAAAGCAATAATTGAATGGCAAAAACTTTGATTGATCACCGACATTATTGACGTGAGTTCGCAATCATTATTATTGCATGGATCGGTCTGCTCGTATTTGTTTTTAAATGCTGGATAAACTACGCGCCACTTTGAAGTTTTATAAAGATTGTTTAGACAAGAACTAGAACTGCGTTTTAGCTATTTTGTTGATCAAAAAGTATACGGTTCACGTAAATACGTTCACGTAAATGCCTGTTTCAACAAGATTTTACCAGAAGCTGTAATTGATAAGGATAAGGTTGCCTGGGAGAAATCACTTTCAGTGAAAAGGCCGCATAATGTACTTTCCACATTTCCGTGCACAATCTATCTAATTCAGTCAAAAAAACTCTAAAATTTGGATATGTATTATATTAGCTATTCATAAAAGAAAATAAGTAACCTGCTAACCCTAAATATAAAGAGGGCAACACTTGATCATAGTCAGCGTCCCGTCAGCGTTACTGACGTTTTTATACCGGCTCGGGATGGATCGAATCTGTCAAGTGCTCGCGAAAAATTGCCCCTGAAACTACCAATTCCCAAATGCTGTTTGCGAGTATCGGCTTGTATTTTATTTACCTTTAAAAATATAGATACGGCATGGTGTCGTTTTGTCAAATTCTTAGATTTATATTAGCAGTGTCAGTCTCAGCTCGCAAACGGTGAAGGAAAACATCGTTAGGAAACCGGCATGTCATATAACTTAAAAAGTTCTAAAAAACATGTGTCAAGTGGTCGAAAGGACGTTGAGGTACACTTCAAATCTTTTCACCACCCGTTTCGCAAGAAACTAGTGAAACGACAAGAAGAAGAAGCAGATGTTATAATTATATAACGAGGTTGCGCTATCTTTTCTATGGATTAAACATCTGAATCCCTAAAAACCTTGTTCTCAAAGTGTCTAGAATTCACTTTATATTCAGTCAAAGTGAATTTCAGATATTTTAAGAAATAATCTTCACAACAAACTACTATCTACTATTGATTTTGTACTATCTACAAAATCAATACAAGTTTACAGTGAAAGATAAACTCACGGAAGACTGATGAAGCCAGCAGTGTGTTTGACAGAAGCAAGAGTTCGAAGCCATTGAATAATAAACGCACGCACCGACAAGGGAATTAGGATTCAATGGATTTGGCGAAGGGAAAGAATGAACACTTTTTGTAAAAAGAATTGGAAAAAAGCTCTGCTAAATTGAGGAGTCTGTAACATTTTGATGTAAGATTACCCGTGTAAGTAAGCCGTTTTAAGCAATTTTAAAGTTGCTGTTATCGCCTGGACGGGATGGCAGCTCTTTAAATTTTATTATCCTAGACTTTCTCTGAGTAACAATGTACGAAGAGAACTAAGATTTTTAAAAATCTTTTGACGGCTATTGAACTCTCATCGCCTTGACTATAATGTAAACAATATTTTGTATCTATGTTCAGGAGCATTTAAAATTCATCATCATCATGACCAACCATGAAACCATGAAATTGTGAAGTCACAAATCACAAATCATGAGATGGATAAGGCTAAAGATCGCTATAAATATTTAGGGGAGATTATATCCAGTATTGAAGACTTCTTTCGTATTATAATAATCTAAAGATGGCGGGATGAGATGGACATAAAAAAGATTGCCCACTTCTTTTTCTTGTCGTGCCACTAAAAAGACACTGTCTTTCAAAGAAGTGTGGTGAAAGGATTTTTTAAGTGCGCCTCAAAGAGGCTCTTTTCGAGCATTTGACACATGGCCAATAAAACACTCACTCAATTGAGAGGCAACTAAATAATATGATATTGCACAACTAAATTTAATATTACAACTACGCGTTAAGACTCCATACAAAAACCACCAACATAATAATGTTACAAAAAATATAGGTACAGTATATCAAGTAGCAGTTGAAGCGTTATAAATTATACTTACTCAAGCGTTTAATGCTCACGTTTATTTAATCTCGCGCTAAAATCAAATGCTCGCGCGAAACAAAATGTACCTACATGTTGTAAACAAACTTTGGAACCCGGAAAAATACGAAAAGGCCAAATAATAAACATTGTATATAAACATAGATTCACAGAGAATAAATGATTTGTGATTTGTATCTTTCCGAATGTTTACATTTCATTATTTATAATATTCAAAAGAATGCTAACTGCAATTTTTTTTAACTTCTTGCCGATGGAAAAAATATCTGGCTCACCTGATGTTAAGTGGTAAACACCACCACAACAACAAAGCATGTCTTCGTTGTCACGCACGATAGGAACGTGCTCTACGATGCAGAGCCCTGCGTCCATCAACTGAGGCATACAGATATTAAGCCTCATATGCCCTGTAATTTCACCGGCAATCACGCTCTTCAAACCGAAATACAGCAACGTTGCTTGGCGGCTGAAAAAGGCATGGTGCTAGTACTTCCCCGGACGAGCCACACACAAAGAGCTCTACTACGCTTAATTAGCTTATATTTGGCTTAGTCAAATAAAAAGACACACTTTTGCATTTATTGCTTTAGTATATGCAACATGCAAAATGGCATCCTTTCAAAGGGTTGGATACAATGCATGTGGTTTCGGTGTGGAAATTAAACATTTTGATTTAGTGGTCACATCCGTTCTGTTGTGACATCCGTGGGACTACGGAACATTCACCTTTATCACCGACTTCCTACCAACACACACGCATTTTGCATTACTTCAGTTTTGCTGTTTGGTGGAACTTTTTGTTTGCAAGTAACCGGTGCAAGGGAACCAAGTAAGTTTGTTGCCAGTTTTTTAGGTTAGGTCGCGTGGAGCTGGTTCTGATTTCATATTTATTGAATTTGACTTTTTGTGGTAGGTATTGCTTAAGCTTTGCCTTAGACTAAAGCCTGAAAATGGGTGTCCAATGTTAGTTAGTACCTAGTTAATTATGAAATACTTGATAATATGGTATTTTGGCTGAACTGGTTCTACACAACAGATACAACTTTTTATAATGCAATTTAATATAGAAACAAAACTACTACCTCTGAATACAGAGGGTATTAGACAGCCTTACAGAATCTGGAGTTAGTACTTGGTAGCAGGAGATCCGAGATTATCTACCGTGCCTGGAGATAAAGCTGTTTTTTTATTTTATTACGGCATTTGTAATTCAAAGCCTTTCTTCATCTCATAAAATTATAAAACTTCGGTATTTAATCTATTCATTAGTCTCAATGACCGTTTCTTCTGAGCCAAAAACAACTTTATCACATTATTTCAAAAAGGAATTTGATTACCCACTGAATCTTCCAACTGCCATCATGTCAAAACTTTTTATGCCATCTTTTTTCCGAGAGCTAATTGTCCAGAAGCGTGGGACGGGGCTATAAAACCGATAAAATGTTCTCAACAACAAATTAAACGATCCCGAATGATTCAGATACTAATGACCAGTTGTTCCCGGCTTTTCTCAGAACACATAAAGACTGTAGACTGTTCGTATGACCAATATTTACGGTAAAGAGAATCTTACTCATTAAATTAAAATAAATGCTTTCCGAAAATAACGAGATGGGACTCAAAGATTTTTTTAAATTTAAAGTTGTTGACAAACTAGAATTTCTCGCTTTTTGAATGTAGTTGAGTTTAAAAAATAACACTACTTTATATAAAAATAAAAAATTACAGAGAGTTTTGCTTGTTCGATCATGAAGCAGTACAAAAAAAAAAGTTTTCTGGTTATTTATCTTATAGATGATATAAGCGGGGCTATGGGCAACATTTCATCCTGTAGTTCCTGGGCATAATTTAGATGATGGTGCAGGTTTGTCTTAAGCCTCCATCCTCCTTATTATTACATTGTAAAAGGATCATACAAAAGAACGGTAGGAACCAAGCCGTAAGTTTGTTGCCTGTTCTTCTAGGCTTTGGTCGCGTGGAACTGGCACCTAGAGTCACCTAGCTTTAAGACGTTTCAAAGTGATCCTTGTGATTTTATTGAATAAATACATTTTGACTTTGACTTTGACTTTGACTTTGACTTAGTTTAGTCGGCCTAAGGTCATGGAAGATACATATTGATCGATTAATTCGAGTAAAAATTACTGAACTGCAAACCTCAAGATATTGTCTTTTACCGTATAAGAGCATAAATGACGCATGTAAGTTTTTTAGAAGAAAATCCACCAAGTGAACCAAAGTGAAGTGAATTTGTCGACTTCGGGAGACTTTGGGATCGGTAGGCGAGGCTACCACTAAACTTCATGTGCTTAATCATACAGTATTCACAAGTAAGCAAACTATACTCGTACGACATTTTCGTAATACATGCATGTACAAACATTCGTGCTATGTTATTTTGTTTTGTCTTCTTATTACCTTTGCCTTCGGTTCGTATTTCAGTGAGTCAATATTTATTCGAAAATCTCCCCATCACAATAAACAACTATACTATCAGGTTCCCGAAGCTATAAAATATTTTTATTTATTTTAATGGCGCTTTGTAAGATGTCAGATACAACGAATATATTACCAGTAGCCAAGAGGGTATTCTTTTTAAAAGGTAATTATTTACAGAAACGATCCTCGTATAGAGATAAACAAGCCGATAACAATACATCTCAGACGGAGTTCACGCATTCTCCATCCCCATCCATTACTGTTTCGTCTTCAATAACACGTTTCGCCTCGTCTGTACTCCCAACATGAATACAAACATCGACCTTATTGTCATCGCTGTAAAGTTCAAGTGTAGATTGTATCTTGGCGGCTTTGTGGGTGCGCTAACTCTTTCATCTATCATAATCGTTCATGCTGAAAACAATCAAGATTGAATTCTCCCCGATCAAAATTCAACTCTCGTCCGTCGCGTTAGGGTTAGAAATCTCAAGCGGTATGAGATACATCTCTTAGTAGCTAAGTCGAAGGCGTAACGAAGGGACCTGCGGATCCAGGAAAATGACAAATGACATCTGCCTACTGCCTGTCAAATAACGGACAGATAATAAATGACCCCGATTGTTTATCATCAAATAACACATATATCATTATCGTGTGCTCAGCTTTCGGATGCTTTGACGGGAGTATGATTAATATTGTTTTGTTAATTTTGAGAAGTAATGTAAATAGCTTAGGGTGAGTTCGGCTGTGTCATTGCCGGTTGATTATGATGATGGTCGCTGGCTATTGTTTGATTTTCGGTGAGATAGAGGTTGATGGATGTGGGATTAGTGTGGCAAATGTAATTCTATCTAACTTAAGTTGATTCGAGAATGACTATGATATTTGGTATGCAGTTATAGTCTTGGATGAATCAAGAAGTTAATTATCTTTAAAAAAGTAATTAAATATAATATGTTTATATTTAAAAAACAAACTAGGGTTATACCTACGGCTAAACGCTAAAAGTAAAGATACAAAACGATGCTATGGTATATAAGGTATATTTTATTCAAAAGATTCCAAAACAATCGTTAAAAGATTTGATTCCTGTCAAATGCACGATATCTTTGTGGGCTTCACTGGCGGAAATCATTTTTCACGCGCCCTATAAAGCGATACGTCAAAATCAGTGTTCGCGTAAATTTTGTTCGCCGCCGCTCGTAACCTTTGTGTGGCAAGAATTAAATCTGAAGCGAAAAATACAGAAATAGAACTTTTTTTCCGAATTGCTGCTGCAATTGCTTTTGAAATTGCACTATCGCTGCTGACGAGAGTATGAATAAAATCTCTCGGAAAGTACTTTTCTTTCCAAGTTTATTCCTCTTTGGAGTATTGGTTTTGTTTTTGTTTTTGTGTGATGCATGTAGTAAATAAATAAATGTTCATTTCTACTCATGAATATTGTTTTAGGGAGTACTCTTATCTAGTCTCATTTCTTGATTTCCTATGAGCAGTCATTCAGCTTACTACTACTTGCTACTACTACTTGTTTGTATTCAGCTAGCTACTTGGTTTATAAATTGTTTTAGAAAGTCTTCTTTTGTCTGATTTTATTGATTTCCTATAAGTGAATTGTCATCCAGCTAACATTTGCAGGGTATATAAAAGTAAATCTTATTCGTGGATCATTTACTTTTGATAGTTTAGCTTAAAACAATGCCGGTTTTCCCCCATTATCTTACCGAGACAAAAGACCACCAACGTCAAACGGCTTATGTTGGTTGACTGCTTTTTGCCTCACCCTTAGAAATCCTGTTACAAAAACGCCTTAAGCCACAATCTTGCTTTTTTCTCCCCTAAACCAAAGGTCGCAAAAGTTCCTGCTTTAAGCCATGGCGTTAATTTCCAGATCGGAACAGTAAGCTTGATAAATGATTGCCGGTATTTCAAAGGAACAATGAACGACCCCAAAGTCGTTTATCAAAAACGTCTATGTCAAGGTGAAGATTATACAAATAATGGAGGTGGTAGTGGATGGAGCATTAATGCGATCGCTGAGATTACTGTTGGAAATATTACTTTTATTGATCAACTTAATAAAAAAACTGGAAAAGGGTGGTGGACTATACGGCAAACCATTCTATTAAATAGAAAACAAATTTTATTTCATACAACTTGATGGAACAAGCTGATGGCCCACCTGATGTTAAGTGGTAACCATCATCTATAACAAAGCATCGCCTCGTAAGTCACACACGATAGGAACGAGCCCTATGACACAGACCTGCGTCCATAAACCTGAGGCATAAAGATGTTAAGTCTCATGTGCCTTTAATTTCACCGGAAACCACAAACACAGCAACTACTATCCAAATAAATTGAAATGAAAAATTCATTAGTACACGACTAAATTCAGGCACACAGGCCACAGAAGGCAGGGTTACTATGCTACCACAAGACCAGCAGCACTCTTCTTTGTGAGGGATGGGAAAACTGTCAAGTGTAATACGATTACATCCCCTTGTTATAAGACTTGATTCATGTCGTGCTCTTTAAAGATAATACCAGAGTTGGTCTATTTGTCAGACTTCACGTGATCAAACTGCTTCTTTTTAACCGACGTCAAAAAAGCAGGAGTTTCTCAATTTGACTGTACGTTAAAAGAGTAGTAGAGCTCTTTGTAAAGAGCTTGTCCGGGGAAGTACTACTACCACGCCTTTTGCCTGTATGCCTCAAGTTGATGGACGCAAGGCAGTGCATCGTAGGGCACGTTCCTATCGTGCGTGACTTACGAGACAATGCTTTGTTATAGGTGATGGTTACCACTTAACATCAGGTGGGCCACCTGCTTTTTTCATCAGCTAGTTGTATAAAAAATAAAAATAATAAAAATATTTAGCGAAGTTTAAAGCGCAATTGTTATGATATATACTAGCAATGCTATAAACGCTAATAGATGATTGCAGGGTGTCATCGGTTTCATAAAAATATGATTTAGATTCAAAAAGTTTTCGTACCAAAAAGTTTGATTAAGTAAGAAAACATTACCTATTGTTGGTAAAAAACTTGTTAAATGAATGACCTTTCTAACCCTTAAATAGTATTTCTGTAGTTTTATTTGTTTTATTGCGTTTTATCAGCATGCTATTATATATTTACGCCGCACGATATAAACTGCTCTATTAATTAAAAATCGCCTTCAGCGATTGCATCACGAATGCATCACTGCAGAAGACCTGTCGCTTGTATAATAAGGATACATAATAAGGAGGCCAACTTAAAAATACCATATAAACGACTTCTAAATTCAACATCCGTCAGTTCATAAACAGCTCAGCGAATTCGTTTTATTAAGCCCAATAAATTGAAATAGAAAACAAGCATTCTCAGTGTTTAGGATTATGAATGATTTCATAGAAAAGAGCAGAACCGGACGGAGTGAAATAAAATCGGCCGGAAATAAGAATATTATTGACTTTATGCAGCTTCTAAAGTAGATTTACGAGTAAGGAAGATCACAGTGTTGAAGAATATAGCATAGGTTAGTAAGACGTGGGTTAGTCAAATAAAATAAATGTTGTAGGACATTTCTTTTTTACTATAACACAGTTTCATGTACCGGGATGTTGGATTTTATGTTTTTACTAGATTATTAGGTACCTACTCTTTTTGTCTGTTCTGCAGCTGTCCGTGTTGTATTTTGAGTTTATGTCAAATAAATATATTTTCTTTCTCTATTTTTTTTTATCCTTAGTATATAGTACATACAATACAATACAATACAAAATCATTTATTCATGCCACACATACACAGTTTATAAAAAATACAAGAATAGACATTAAAAGTAAGTAAGTGACACAAATTGGCTGTCACTCAGCATAAATGCTATAGCAGCATACGCTACTATAACGCTGGTCTTCCGTGACACCAGTACGCGACAACGCAGCAACTGCGACACCCATGTCATCGTTACATAACTATCTTATATACATATAACTAGTAACCTGAAATATTACATAGACTGCATTTTATGCTTGCGAAATAGTGATGCTAATTATACTAAATTCAACCGTTTTTCATCATTCAAAAATTTAAATGTCACTTCCCACCTCACTTTGTACTATAGCCTTTATATATGACGTTAACCCCGTATTGTCCACTCTGAGCTGTCATCACACGATATTGTACCACTGACGTGCAACATGCTTTGTCCCGTGACATGGCGTGACATAGTGATATAACCCGCTGTCACAGTGTCAAGGTGTCATGGCTGTCGCCTAATGTTGTGGACAGCTAGATTACGTAAAAATATTTCGGCTTTATTTATTGTGGTTCATGTTTGAGCTTTGGGATATTTATTTTGGTATAGATATAATATAATATTATAGATTTTTTATGACAAAACTGTATTACTCACTTGAATCTTTAAAACCAATTAATACCAGGTTATAACTGACGCTGAATAAACACGTTATATATTCATTTTTAAGTGAAATTATTGAAAATAAATAAGATAATAATAAACATTGCTTTTCCACTTTACACTTGTGATTAACTCTCAGAGATAATCACCTTTCTTTCGTTTCTTTCGAAAAAGAGTGGTGAAAGGATTTTAAGTACCCACTAAGTACCCACTTTTCTTTGTTAGGTTACCTATTTATTATTTAATTTTTTGTGTAACATTTTTTTAGATTTTAAGTAATTTGTAATGGATCTCGTGTCTGAAATAAAGATATATTATTATTATTATTATTACTAAGTCTAAGTCAGATCAAAATATTCAATTTGCTACATTATGTCGTAGTTTGCATTCTTTTTTTTTAATTGATTTTAAGGTATTTGCCGCTTAGCGACCATACTGTAATTTGTATTCTACCTATACGTGCAGGTTGCAAGCCCATCGCCGCTATTATTAACTGACTGGTTTATGCTAACTGGTTTCTTTACGATATTTATTTGAACCTACGATCTTACAATCAGAAGGCGGGGTCAATCCCACTAGGCAACCAGTGCTATTAGTAAAATGAATACTAAAGTGAAAATATTTTGAATAAATTTGATATCCAAACTATCTATATACCGCAAATGTATCATCATAAAAAACGCGTAAATCGCGACATTCGCATTAGTAAAATTATATATGTAAAGTATTTTAAAATGGAGTAAGACCAATAAATTAAGCACTTTCTAAAACAATAAAAGCATCCACGCTTTTATAAAAAGATTTAGATGAATAAAATCATTTGAATGAAAAGATTAACACTTCATTAAGTGGAAAGCAAAATATGTTTAAACAGAATAATGGTTTAATCAAATGTATGCACAGCCATTGAATTCAAACCGTTGGATCATTAAATTATTCCGACAGAGCGCAGATATTTAAAACAACATGTTCACGCTTTGAATAGCTTGGTTGGATTTTATTCGAAAATTACTTTTGTTTTGAGCTTAACCAAAATTGAAAAGTTTTATAAATCTACAAGAAATATTCTAGGCCACTTTAATACGATTCTATCTCGTAATTAATATTAAAATAAATATGTTGCTACCCTAAACATCTATATTAACTAATAACTAATTAGTTTGTTTTTGATCATTGCATATTATAATTAGTTAGTTTTTGTTTATTATATTATATTTAATATTAGTAGTAGTCTTTATTAATTAAATATTACTGTTACCTGTTTTAGGCTTGGTCACGTGGAACTGGCACCTAGATTAAAAAACAAAATGAAAAATATTTTATTTCTGCTGCCAATAATATTTTATAAACATAAATTTACAGTGTTGAGGCCCTCTTAAAAGTATGAAAATACTTATAAGACTTATAGATTTACCAAGCTTTATAACGTTTCAAAGTGATCTTTGTGATTCCATTAAATAAATACTTAATTCGATTCTGGGACTTTGACAGTATAAAACTATAATATACCTACAATCTGTTTTGTTGTTATTAATCTGAGTAGAATATAATTCAAGAACATATATTTTTAATTGCGTTAACACAACATAAATAAAACCAATATCCAATAAAAAGGTATTTGAATGGTTTATTTATTTAAATCAAGAATTCAAAGATATTGTTTTGTTTTTATAATCGGTGCTATGTTTCTGAATAATTCACTATAATGGCCCATTAAACAAATTTTATATATATTTAATAAAAGCACGTTTTTTTCTATAGGATATAGGAACATGCCCTACTATGCACTGCCCAGCGTTCATCAACTTGAGGCATACAGATTTTCAGCCTCAGATGTCTCTAATTACAGTGGTAATCTTTCGAACCGAAACACAGCAACGCTGCTTGAAGAAATAGGCATGGTGGTATTACATCCCCGCACGAGCCACACACAAAGAGCTACTAAGAAAGAAATAAATAAACAGCATTTATATTCCATTCTTGAAGGGTCGTCTTATTAACTGGATCGCTGGCAACACTACCTGTAAAACAAGTAGCTATTACCACAAGCTAATAAAACGAATTACCCTTAATTTTACGCCATCAAGCTAACATTATTAGCTGGTGTGTCGTTTATTAATTATATGGTCGTAGAATATCAAGTTTATGACGCCTACTGGCCCTCGGCTTAATTACATGGTTCGAGCAGTAGAAAGCTGCTAAACTGTAGTGGAATCGGCTGATCTATCATGAACCGTATTAGTAAAAACTGGGCTTAAACATCCGTCAAAATAGCTCTCGCTTGCACATTTTAAAAGATGTCACTGAACCATGCACTGGACTTATTTATGAAAAATTGCATTCAACCAACCAATCAACAATGCAGTTCAGCGATAATAAAATTTTGATACAAACAAGTTTTCCTACTAAAAAGTTTGCATATGTACGAAAACTAGTCAAGCAAACAACACGGGTTTTACCTAAAGTGGGAGGTAATCAATAGAAATCTTCGCTCATTAGTATAAACGATCAAAATAAACTCAGTAACTATTGTAATTTGTTTTATGCGTAAATAAATATTAATCCAAACTGTAGCCACAGTATTGTAGGTACAGTTACTGTTATGCTTACAGTTAATTTGAAAGCACTGGTTGTGTAGTGGTAGCGGTAGCCTTTTGATCCTCAGTTCAAAACCGGTCATGCACCAATGAGTTTTTCTGTTCAAAAATGTATGTGCATAGTGACACGATGAGAATTCTCATCAGAATACTATGATTTTTTTACCAAAATGAGGTACTAACATTTAAACAATAGCACAATCCAAACACGCAACCAGCATCAAACCGTCACATGAGCAACGCGACAAGTAGCCGGCGTGCGTGACAAAACACACAAGTAATTGTCAATGACGCTGACAGTTTTGACAAGTGCGACAGCTGAGTGCCGTGACAATAATGGCGGTGCGAATGTCGATATTGTCGCTGATTCAATGAACTGTGCTGTTAATGGGTCGGTAAAAAATATTGAGAAAGTTTACAGTTTTGTTATTTTAAATGTGTTTTATTTCAAATTTCAATAGATTATTCATCATCATCATCATCATCATCATCAGCCCAAAGAAGTCCACTGCTGGACATAGGCCTCCCCTATACATTTCCAGGAAGAACGATTCCGAGCCCTCTCCATCCACCGACTTCCCGCGATCCTGACAATGTCGTCAGTCTATCGGGTGGGAGAGCGTCCCACGCTTCGTTTTCCTGTTCGTGGTCGCCATTCGAGAACCTTTATTCCCCATCGGTTATCAGTCCTTCGATAATAGATTATTAAAAGTTAATTATTGTTAATTAGTGTTTTATTTCTTTATATTAACTTGACATTATGTCATCATGTTCCTGCCCTTTCCCGACGCTAGTAGGGTCGGCACAACAGGTTTTCTTCTTCCGCTCTCCTCTATCATTCGTCATCTCGGTGCTCACTTCTTTCTTATTCATTTCATCTTTCACGCATTCCATCCATCTTTTCTTTGGCCTGCCTCTCCTTCTAAAACCATCCACAACTTGACATTGTGACTAATCATAAAAGTGAGTAGAACATAAATTTAATAAGGTAAAGCAAACACGGAAAAAATAAAATATTGCGATTTTTTATTGAAGGAAGCAATAATAATTATGTTCTTTATTTTAATGTAAAAACACCTATAAACTTCCGGCAATTAAATTAACTACACAAAATGTATTCTGTTAATTAGACAGAACACTAGTAGTAGGTACATGCGACCCACATTACCACTCATAAAACTGTGTAGTTTTCTACCGAAAAGTCGGTAAATAAGAAATTATAATGACGTCATTCACACGTTTACTGTAGCTATGCGTGAGTTAGAAGGCAAATGGCTTATAATGAAAAGCTAGAGTTGTGTTGCGCGTGTGTGTACTATTATGTAGATAGGTAAGGGATCTGAAAAAGTGGGATAATTTACTAACTGAAATACCAACTACTTAGAGTAGTAGAGCTCTTTGCGAAGGGCTCATCCGGTGAAGTACTACCACAATGTGTACTTTTTCTGCCACGAAGCAGCGTTGCTGTATTTCGGTTTAAAGAGTGGTTGCACAGGCACATGAGGCTAAACATCTGTATGCCTCAAGTTGATGGACGCATAGCAGTGCATGTTCCTATCGAGCGTGCCTTGCGATACAATGCTTTGATATAGGTGACCACTTAACATCAGGTGGACCATCTGTTTGTTCTTTCAGCAAGTTGTATAAACTACTCAAAAATAATGTAGGTTAGGTTTGCAACTGTGATCCTCAGATACGGTAGATATCCCCCCAGATCTGTTAGAACTTAGTACCAACTCCAAAAGATGTCTAAAGGAGTAGTCAGAGGTATGTCAAAATATTAGGGGATATCTACCGTGTCTAAGGAGCATAGTTGGGAACCTGTTTCTATATTTTTTTTTGTTAAATCTTGAAAACTGGCCGGTAGAGTTATGAGTTATGAGTTTCTTAATCCGTCAATATGACGTAGTAAAAATCATAAAAACACAGTTAAAACACAAAACTACTAGTTAAAGCACAACTCTACTCATCGCGAGTTCATTTTAAAAACCACTATGAATTGTTATCTTCTTTTCAATTTTAATTGTTATGTCTTTTATAGCTTTGTTTATAGCGTTCCGAGTTAACTGACTTGAACGAAAAAAGCAAAGCTGAATTCAAATAAGCCATGTGATTATAAAACTTTAGCACTTTTAATAAATAATTAGGTTTTAAGCCGACTTCAAAACAGGAGGAGGTTCTCAATTCAACGGTCTGCTTTGTTTTATTTGTCCCGCGACTACTTCGGCAATTATTAATTGATTTTGATGATACTTTTTTTATGGCAGGTCAGGTTTTAAAAGTGGTCCCATACATACATACATTTTATTACATTTCATAAATTTTATCAAAATCGATTCAGCGCTAAATAATCATTAATAATAAAAAATATACACAATAATTGACGTTTTGGTTTGTGGTTCCCGTCAGCCAATTTCGTATTATGTTGTACAGTGAATTTGAAGATCGTTTTTTTCTCAAAAAAATATACTTCGCTTATCCATAATTTGCATTAAATGCAAAAATATGTCAGTTTGTATTTTCGTGGAACGAATATTAATAAAATTTTACACTGATGCAGCTTGTATGCTGAATAATGAATAAAGTCACAAGTTTCATGTTTTTTTATTTGACATTACGAGCAATAATAATAATTTTACTTATAAAAATGCAGGCGAAAGCAAGTTGTCATAAATCAACCAAAATTACTTCCCCCCGTCCAATTACATTAATATTCATTTCATATATCATTTTGAGGGTAAGTTTTTATCACCCCGTGACGTGAGGGGTTGAAATGATTAACGCGTATTTATTACGTTTAGAAGCATGTTTTAGTACAGTAGCCTATTGTAAGTTATTTATAGTTTTATTATTCTAAGGGTCTGATACAGAAACTGGATCATTTTTTGCCACATTTTTTCTCAAGTTACTAGTTTGAGCTGGCTCGTTTTTTATTTAAAGACGATTATTACTATTATTATTAAGATTATTAAGTAGCAAGTTATCTGTACCCAGCAAGTATGGAGATAGGTTGATACTATATTTACTCCAACCTTGAAGTAATTCATGGACTACAGCATTCTTAATTTATTTCAATAACAATTTTTTGAATAATGATAATTTTATATGAAATTTTAATAATCAGTCAAGACAATGTCAAGACGATGTCTTGACTGATTATTAAAATTTCATATAAAATGAGCATTATTCAAAAAACTGTTGTTGAAATAAAAGAATGCTGTAGTCCATGAATTACTTCAAGGTTGGAGTAAATATAGTATCAACCTATCTCAATACTTGCTGGGTACAGATTACTTGCAACACACAATGCAACATTTTCCATACATTATAATGTGTTTGCGAACGCACTAAAACAAATGCAAGCACTCGACATGCATTCGCATCGCGCTCTAAAACTGTAATGATACATAAATAATATATTTATCACTAAATAGGCTTCAAATAATCAAAACAACACTTGTAATAAAATATATGTTCAAAATCCATTCAAGGCTAAAAAAAATGCTCTTAGGAAAAGCCTACTATAGTACGTATGAGTTTTTAGAAGATAATAACCATGAGACTTAGAATATTGTAATTTTCTAATTTTTTTTAGGGACATCATAATTTAATTTTACTCGTTGTTGAATGTTTGTATGCCGCCAGGTAAAACACAGAGATCAATACTTGCTTATGGTTACCATCTACTTTTATGTAAAAATAACCTGTACAAAACGAATAAATGAATTATGTATTTTGAATATGAAGTAGTAGGTCACAAAATATCTATTACGAGTTCCGTTCAAATGAAATCCCTTTATTAGGCAATATTGTATGCCCGAAATGGGTAGTCTGTTGGAACCAAAATACCCCTGTAAGATCTATACACAGTTTTACCATAAATTATTAGAATTAGGCATATTTATAAGCGTCAAAACATCAAAATATTGAATTTGTCGCATTTTTATTATTTGGCAATTTAACAGAGCAACAATAAAAATGTTTGTGTTGTAGTAATATAAGTTTTATAGCACACCGTTACCGTTTGGAAGCAGCTTTACAAATAAATCATCTCGTTGCGATGGCGAGTCGTGTGGGTAAACGCGGATGCAAGCCTGCCATCCATCCTCAGGGCCCGGTGCTTTGAGCCCGTCCATTTACAGCCGACTTGACACTTCAAAGAGACTGTCATTACGCCCAGAACTGTCACTGAATGATAAATAGGCGTTGATTATGCACTTTTCACAAAACCCGTTGAAATACGCGTTGACACGTCGATGACAGTTGGAAAGTTTGTGTTGTGTAGAACATTTTTGGTAATTAATAATTATGTTATGATGACAAAACTGTACAAAGTAACTTATCCACGTTTTACTGCTGTTTCGGTAGCTATCATTTTCTGTCCTCAAAATTCACGTAACCTGATTTAAACATTAACATCTGAAAACAATGGACCTTCAAAAACATTGGAAAAGATTAAAGGAACTTATAGTCTTGGGCAATAGTTATACCCAATTTTAAATATTGCAAAAATACAATAAAGGAGGCCAAAAATATTTTAGTGCTTTCCATTTTAGCTTCCTTCAAAACATCGTAAAATACGTCCATCGATTACCGCAACCTCAAAAGCACATCACTACCAGCGTTCAGACATAAATTACTTCAAAAGTGATTTACTCGCGCCATACAAATCGCCGTCGACTAGTCGTTCCGACCCGTCTCCGCCTGTCTGGACTCAAAGGGGAAAACTGACAGGTGTGAATGATGGCCCACTAGACGTACGCAGACTGACAATCGCACTTACCAAAGAGGTTTTACTTGTTCTTTGAAGTTAAACTGTTTTGTTTCGCTACGTCAACTCCTGTATAGTATCGTCAAAATGTAATTATCTTAAAACCCACTCTGTGTTAACTTGCTCATTTTGTATGCGGTCAACGGAGCGAATCACTTTGCAATTCAAAAACTTTTAACATAAAATTTTTCAACGTTCGAAATCATTTCAAAATTGCGCTCTAACTTCGTTCGGCGTCTTTTTTAGCGCAGTCTTTTGACGCGGCCGTCACGTACGCCTCGCAAAATAAAACACGTGCAGAGTGGCAGCCACAAATCACATTTTTTAATCGAACTCACGTCTCCGCAAGTCTGCAAAAATACTCTTTGAGACCGCTTAACCCTTTCCCCTCGAGCATAAAGCCTATTTCCTTGAAACCCGACCGCTGAGCGCCTGCGGTCGCATTTCAGTGTGCAGTCACGTCGTGCCGTGCGGAATGCTATCGACATCCGCTAAACTATCGACGCTGGCACAACACTAATTGCTCTTTTTGTTCGCCCATTATTTTTTAAAATGATTTACGTAATTTTCTTTAAAGCTTAATCATATCATTAATTCTTAAAATGACTTTAACGGCCCATTCTCATCATGAAGATTGATGAGTCATAGATTAAAAAGCTGCTGATAAAATAGTGTAGTGATTTGATTTACAAGTGCTATCGAGTCGATAAAGTTATATCTAAATTGAGTTGGAGGTGGGTACACGGTGCATTTGTCAAGTAATCGAATGGATAAGGATGGAAGGCTCAATTAAAAATGTATTTCTTGAAAATGCACTCGGCATCTGTTCTGCGTAATTAAGATATCTGGTGAGCATAGATTATCTGTGGAACGACGCCGGTTATCGCGGCTGGCTGGCGGGAAGCTATTTTCATTTGTAATTAGCGACTTCGTGTCGATAAAACTTGTGTGTTTATTTAACTTGTTTGTGTCACATATTCGTGTTGCGTCTTCTGCTTATACCTATTTGTAGAGAGATGGCAGAACAGTTGTATGTGCTACGATAACGCAAATGTATTAACATTATTTAGAGGTAAATTAAAATTCTGAAACTTGTAGTTGTTTTTAACTAAATTGACTTCACTTGCCTTACTAAAAACATCCAATTTTCGTACGTTAAACAAGACCTTATCATTATTTTTGATGACCAGCCCCGTCGGCTATAAAACAAATAAATTTCACAAAGAAATTACGACTCATTATGAATCCACAGAAAGTTTTCAACTTACATAAACATAAAACAATAAAACTGTAGCTTCTTATAGCTTCGCTCTCGCTGATTTACAATCGCATAAACGTGAAGTGGCAAAAAGCGGTAGCGGTATTCCGACAGCCATGAGACACGCGGAGAAACCGCGGGAGTAGTAACTTGGAGATGTGGCAAATACTACCACAACTCCAATCGATAAAATTAAATAGTTACTGATGAATGATCCATCATCAATTTATCGATGAAGTCCACTGCTGGACATAAGCCTCCACTACACATTTCCGGGATGAACTATTCTGAGCTCTCTCTATCCACCGAGTTCCTGCAACCTTAACAATGTCGTCAGTCCTTCAGGTAAGAGGACGTCACACGTTTCGTTACTCTGTTTTTGCACAATACTAATTAGTACTAAAACATAAAAAAAAACTCAGAGCAAATTGTGAGTACATTATTGTCATCATCATCAGCCTGAAGGGGTCTACTACTGGATAAAGGCATCTTAAAACTTTTTTTATACTATTTGCTGATGGAACAAGCGGATGACCCACCTGATGTTAAGTGGTAACCATTGCTTATAAGCATTGGCTCGCAAGTCGTACTATACAAACGTACCTTACGATAATTAATTGATTCAGGCGTGACTTTGCGGAATTCCATTGTTAAACATAAATTTAATGAAATAAATATATAGTACTAATCCGCTAATCTAATCTTATGTAAGTAAATCAAATGTAGACTTGAGTGTGCACCCTTCACTGCATCTGCAAACTCTGCATACTCTGCAAATTCTGTAACGTGAAAAAAGGTGTATTAGACACAACAAAAATACCACAAAAAATATAAAATACTTAACAAGACTTCGACACGTGTTTCGCCTCTCTACGAAGCATCTTCAGGAAGATTGACTTGTTGTCTCGTCGAGCGCCGAGCAGAAAGATCACTTTCTGCTCGGCGCTCGACTGTGGTATTTTTGTTGTGTCTAATACACCTTTTTTCACGTTACAGAATTTGCAGAGTATGCAGAGTTTGCAGATGCAGTGAAGGGTGCACACTCAAGTCTACATTTGATTTACTTACATAAGATTAGATTAGCGGATTAGTACTATATATTTATTTCATTAAATTTATGTGTACCTTACGATGCACTGCCTTGCGGCCATCACCAGACCTCATGTGTTTTTAATTTCACCAGCGACAACATCACACCCTTCTAACCAAAACACAGCAATGCTGCTTAGCGGCAGAAATAGGCATATAGGTATTATTATAACGCTGATCGAAATTAGAGTTACCTACCGGTTGTAGTATTTTTTTATAGTAATGAGTTACCTACTTCAAAATAATTGATTTTAAGTGTTATTCTTACTAAGAATTCATATTGGCAGTGTTTTTATCCAAGTATTTTTTTGTACCATTCTCGGAAAAAATATGCAAACACTTTAATTAATTCGTGCTATGTAGCAAATTAAAATAGACACCATTAACATAATACATTGTTTAACGATTCTTATTAGCATTGGCACTACAATTTATTTGAGTGTTTTTTTACCGTTGCCAATGAAACACCTGGTCCGGAGTCCCCTTCACAGAAGCCATATTAGCAGAACCTTATTAGCATGCATCAAGTCGATTCCCCGTAAATCAATGTACCGCATCTATATCACACTCATCCGACATACACATACATACAGAAAAACTATCTTAAGTTACTCGTATGTCTTTTAAACATCGACATCTTGGACGTTTTCTTGTAAAAAGGTGCAGGTTCAATTTTCGTGGACACAAGAAAAGGATTTGTTTTGTGAGGTCATTATAGGTAATGAAAGTAGCTGATATTTTTTTTTACTGTCAACTGAAAGTCAGAATGGGTTTGACTCTAGAAGGGTTTCAAAAAGTACCAAATCTGTAACTAGATAGCGCTATTTAGTAAACACGGGTCAGCATGCTTGACTTTGATGTTTTTTTATTATGATTGTATGATTAAAATTTCGTTGAAAGGAATTTTTTTTAAGGTTTCTAGCAAATATGAGCACAAATAGCTCAAAATAAAGGATTATTATTTTTATTATTAGGTACGTTAAGTTTATATTATAGGATGGTTATGAAACGCGAAACAAGATGGCGCTTACAGCAAACACACTAACATTAGAATAACGCTGTGATTTTAGAGTTTTCAGACTATATAGAGATTTCACGCGTACAGCCGCGGGTTATAGCTAGTTGCTCATAAATCAAGATGTCGGCGATAACAAGCTACCATCATAAACGCAGCAGCGAGAACGGTTTTACGATTCATAATTGTAGTTTATTATACAGCCGCCACTTGCGTTTTAATGGAAGAATTCCAAGTACGAGCTTAGAACGGCTACACACTGTGACTCTGCAGCGTTTTTACAACGTTTCTGCAGCGATTCAGTCGCGACGCACTTTGTGACCATATATACTATACCTACTCTTACACAACATTGTATCGTACCACGCCCGCTTTAATTCAATCTATTGATCTTGCTGATGCCGATTACTGGATCATCATCATCAGCTTCGAAAGTCCTTCCTATAACACTTGTAGGGCCAACGATTTTGAGCGCTTTTTGTACTTCCCTTGATCTTTAAAATGTCGTCAGTCCATCGGATGGGGAGGTTTCCTACGCATTATCCATTTAAAGGTTATAAGTTTACGCATTTTAAACGCGCGTTTACATCGCTGGGAAAAGTAACAGTGTGTATTGCTCTTAGTCATAGAGTAATGAAAGACGTGACAGTTGTGTGATGAATTGGGTATTTGTAACTTTCCAATCAATAAAATGAATGTTTTTTACAAGTTTTTATTTGACTCTTTAGTCTTGGTTTCCGTTGCGCGTGTCACCAGATTTATCTAACTGATTGTAATAAAATTGAAATACCTACATCAATTTGATAAAGAGTTATTGCAGTTTTATAATCACGTAAAGCCTACTTGGAAAGCCAAGATATATTATTATTTTTTGCAGTACAAGTCAATAATATATTAACTTTTTTTGAGTGATTGATATAATTATAAAAGATGATATCATATACCTGTCTAAAAATAAATGAAAAAGTATCTAATTAAAAAATGAGATTAACATTTTATACTTATTAATTATATTAAATCTCATTGGAAAATTAAATAATATAATTCAAAAACTAGTTTTCAAATGAATGATTTAAATAATTACTAATAATAATTAGTAATCATTGATAATTAATTAATTTACGATTCGACCACTTTCTGTATGCTGGAATGATTTTTACTATAACTTATAGTAATTTACTTTGCCGTGTCATAATGAAGTTAAATTAATCTATGACACGTCATTAACGCTGGTTGCAAAATATCCGCTGTTATGTTTATAAATATTGCATTTATATGCACATATTTAATTAATATGTTATGACTATTCCATCAAAGCACTGGTAGTATAGTGGGAGTGACCCCGTCTTCTGTTCAAGGTAGTGGGTTCGACACAAAGAGCTTAGTGATTTTTACTCTTAAAAAAATTATGAGCAATGCCAGTGTTGGCAATCGGTGAAGGAAAACACCAGTGAAGAAACCAGTTAGTATTCTCCCAGCGGTGTTGGGCTTGCGTCTCGTTAAGTATGGAATACGAAACTACTGCAAAATGTGGGTGTAGTAAATGTTATAATTTGGACATCTGTAACTACCCCCGAACACATCCTTAAAAATATTGAATTGGCACTTGGGATATCTACCGTGCCTGGGAATGTAAGTCGGTAAGGCTTTTTGTTTATACATATAACTAGCTGACGGAACAAGCAGATGGCCCACGTCATGTTGAGTGGTAACATCACCTATAACAGAGTATTGCCTCGCAAGTCACGCACGATAGAAACGTGCCCCCGATGCACTGCCCTGCGTCTATCAACTTGAGGCATACAGATATTAAGCCTCATGTGCCTATAATAACACCGGCAACCACACTCTTCAAACCGAAACACAGCAACGCTACTTGGCGGCAGAAATAGGCGTGGTGGTAGTACTTCCCCGGACTGGATTAGCCTGGAATTTTATTTTAATCCAAAATAAATAATTTAATATTGAAGTGTCGTCATTTTACTTCAAAAGTCTATCAAAATGACTCGTACCAATAAAATGAATCGATTAAAAAAGGTAGTTACTACTTTATCTATTGTTTAGAGGTAGACAAACGTCAACTGTATTCTCGTTCGTACATTATTTTATTTTAAGATAAAATCACTGAATTAAGTTGCAGAATATACTGAATTGTAATATTGTAGTAGGTAATATCTTAATATATATAAATTACGCGTCACGTTGTTTGTCCTCTTTGGACTTCTAAACTACTTAACCGATTTCAATCAAATTTGCGCACCGTGTGCAGTTTGGTCTATCTTAAAAGATAGGATAGCCTTCATCTCAATTTATAGCCGTAATATTATTTTACCCAACGCCCAATAAAGTGGGCACGGGTCAGCTAGTTTAATAGTAAAATTTAAGGTTTTAACAAAATTGCTTCAGCATTTTGAAAGTTATACAAACTTAAAATACACTTACTTTCTACAAAAAATGTTTTAAATTGTCTGAGGTCATTTTGGCCTCCAGATAGCAAATTACCAGTCATAAAATTAACAACTGATAATTTGATTACACTTCTACCATGCCCATTACCTCCGTTAATATATCTTGAGGTAAGATTTCAGAAATCTCGTTAGTTGTAGGAAGTATAATTAAACAGGTATAAATCAGCAAAGATATATGCACAACGAAGCAGCACTGTAAATTGTAACAAAAAAAATCAGGCGGGTACGTCCAAAACAAGAAGAGGACAATATCTGAGACAAGACGAAATATGTTTGCTTGATCTAGAGGAAATTTCACACAGCTCTATCTAGCCCCAAGCTAAGCAAAGCTTGTACTATGAAAACCAGATAACTAATAGAATAATGCTTTTTTTTTGTAAATTTATACTTAAAATACGTAACAGACACTTAAAGCCGGAGAGGGCTCAGAATCGTTCTTCCTAGATATGTATAGGGGAGACCTATGTCCAGCAATGGACTTCTTCAGGCTGTAGAAGACGATGATGAAACTTAATAGTGACTTAAAACAGTTAGATACTATAGCATGAACAAAATGTGAATTTGCTTCGTTGTGCGTCCTGATATCACAATATTTATCTATCCTTATCTTATCAATCTTATGACCCACATGGTTATTAACTTATTATGTAGATTAGCTTAAGCAAGTGTGAATCATTTTGACTTTTAATGTGGTTTGGGATCATTATAAACATATTTTTTGTTGTATGTGGGCGTAGGTTTCTAATTTTATTATGATTTTGTGATTTCTAATTCATTATTTATTACTAAGTTTAGGTTACATGGTCATTGTGTGTTTATGTAAATGGTTTTGAGCGATTCCGTGATTTGGCAATAATATTAATAATAGATTTCGAGGAAAAATATGAAATCTTGTAAAATGAGACGAAACATGGATTATATTTTAATTTTTATATTTTATTAATTTGTGGACATGTCACACGACGCATTAATTAATATTTTGCATTCCGTAGGATCCTTAGCGGGGATCGAATCCACAACCCTACGGTGCGGCGCAGAAAGCAAAGCTATATTAACAACTGCTATTCCAAAGAAAAATAATAATTTAAATAGTATGTTTATTAAAAAAAACACTAGCATTTAAATAGAAAAAAAGTAAAAAACTTTTATAAACTACTATTTATAGACGGTTTGAGCTCTAGCTAAAGCTTTTACATAAGTAAGTATTTTATATTAACTAAATAAATGTTTTTTTTTATCAAATTTACATAAACTTAAGTAGCAAACAATATTACCATTAAGCGTGTTCTTTGCATGGACAATAAAATATAATCAGACAAAATTTAAATCATTTAATTTTTTACTTTAATTTAAATTTAAGTCGTTTCAGCCGTTTAAGTCTTCAAAAGCTACAAAAAACTCTAGCGCTGAAGTTAACAAATTGCAAGAGCTTACAATTAGCCCTGAACATAACGGGTGTGACACAGTTTAGCTAAAAAGCAGAAGGAAATGTACTATATTAATTTAATTTTTATGAGGAAGGTCCCAGTAGGTATATACATATTATAAACACCCACAAAATATATTTACTAGATAAATCTGCTAAATTATAAATAAAAAAAACAAAATGCTCTTAATAAAAGGTCACACTAGGTTTCTGATAGATAATTGTTGTATTATTTGAACCAAGTCTATCTGAATCTACACCGCCGTCTTAAATCTTGAATGATGCCTCCAGAATCAAACTCGCACTTCTAGAATTTCAGCTGTAATTCGTACCACATCAGAATAATTCAATCGTCATATAATACAATTTAAAATTAATCTTCTTAGTATATAGTTAACCTTCTGATGTTATTTGCAACTGTGACAATATCGTGATAAAAGCCCGTTCTTCGCTGCATTAGCATATAGAAATAATTCCATTACCGTGTTAATAATTTAAAAATAATACGCCTCTGAAACACGCCACCCAAAGTTATTGGCCACTGGAGATTGTGTCAAACACAAAAGATGTCATTCAATTAGGTACTTTATGTTAATAGAAATAGATTTTATATTTGAAAATGTATGTGGGTGTATGTTTTCAGGGGATATAAACATTTTATTATGTTAATACGTAGTAAGTTATGAGAGATAATTGTTGTTTCAGTTCAGTTTCATTATACAATAAATTTTATTTGTAATTATCCAAAATAAACTTTATTTAATAAATCTTAATTTAAATTGTAGTCTAATTCTAAAAGTATTTTGTTTCTCAAGTATTTTGTATTTTGTTTGTACAAGTCTTTTTCGTAATTCAGGTCAAAATTACAAACCCATTGGATTAGGGATTTTAATCGCATATCAGCCAGTTACCTAGTAGGTAACTGGCTGATATGCGATTAAAATCAAATGCGAATAAGTCAAAAGTGACACGCCTTGGGAGAGACCTACATCCAGCAGTGGCCTAACATAGGTTGACGATGATGATGATGATGAAGTTAACATGGAACATCAATAATGACTTCAAAAACAAAAAAGGTTTTGTAGGTTTTCATATTCATTGTGCACCGAACATGACAGCCGTTATAAAAGGAAAGAGGGGATGAGGAGGGGCGAGGGGGGGGGGGGGGTGAGAGGGGGTTAAGAGGGGGAGAGACAAACGGTGCAATAAATCAGCCGCGAACGCCGCTTGCAGGTGTTTCGGTACTCCGGTGAGCGCTGAAATATTGCACATAGAGTAACATGGTTGGTTTGGTGCAGAAGAGGCAAAGACTAAAGATGTTAAACTCATCGTTATCTGATTTTACCTACTGCTGGGCACAGGCACTGACTCTGGCCAGCGGTGGGTAAAGTCGAGCAGCAGATATTTTTAATATTTTTTTTATACATTTTGGTAATCCAACACAGCTTTGCATAGCTCCTAAACTATGCAAAGCTTTTTCTATGACAACCATAGAGCCGATATAATACTTACACACATTGCTTTGTAAATACATACATTACTATACCTTCTATAATACCCAGATAGAGAATAAACAACAATTTTCTTTACACAAATGTTTGTTATGTATGCCACTGAACCCACAGTCTACAGCGTAGAAGGCAGAGCTTCTGCTTTTTCTTCAGACCAGGTTTCTCGAGGATTAGGATTAATTTTCTCCGAAAGCTCTTTAAGTCATATCTATTTACTATTCTTTGTCCAACTGCGGTTGTCAGTTGCACCCAATAATTGAGACGCCTGTTTTGAGGAGAATTTAAAACTTAATTATTTTATTGCTGGTTAAAAGTAGCCGGCATGATAACAAACGAGGGAATAAAATTAATTTGGGGTTTTTATTCGTCTGTTTTAAATTTTATATAGATAGTTGTAAAAGTTTTATTGAAATAACCTTTCAACAAAGGAAACCCATTACAAGTTATTTTTCCGTTCAACTAGCACTATAATTGATCACAATGGTGTAAAAAGTATTTATTATTATTATTAGGATTTAATTTTTCTTGGACTGATGATTTGATTAAAACGCACCGTAAAGATCTGTATACTTACTATGATTTTGAATTTTGTTTTGATTCATGTTTTGACAAACTGTGGATATGTACAGTTCAGTGATTTAATATTTTTCAAAATGTCGAAACGTGCGAGCGAGAGTCACATTAGCTCTTGTATTCGCCTTAAAGTAAGAAACTGGAAGATAAAGCGTGGGATGGCCTCCTACCCGATGGACCGATGACATCGTGAGAATCGCTGAAAGTTGGTGAAAAGGGCTCAGAATCGTTATTATTTGAGATCTTTCTTTACACCGCAATAAAAAACCATGAAAGTCGAGTAATTTTGTTTAAAAATATTGGATCTCCTTTATTTAAAGCTAAAAAAACACTATGATAAATTTATACTAAATAAAATAAAATATATAAAAAAAAAAAAAAATAACCATGTTCAAGCAATAAATGTATTGAGAGTTGAGTGTATTATTCTTATTTTTTTCAATTACATATAATAATTTAGTTAATGAATTATCATGTTTATAATAGGTTGTGTAGACATGATAATATGTGTGTAAATAAACAAGAGCCATCAAATTTAGTCATCGCCAAAGATATTTTAATTAATAAAAAATATAAATAATAAATTACATTAAAGTATTCAAATTTATCATCATCATTAATCAACACAATTGTAATTCAAAATATTATGTTGTCTTCAAGATCACGATTTCAGAATTAATGACTTAAAAACAATTTTAATTAACAATGATAAACTTATTCCATCACACGAATTATTACCCATTATACGCCTACGGATTAACAAAAACATTAATTTGCTCAACAATACTCAAAAGACAAACATTTTTCATTATTTACTTTCGACCTTATGAAACTCACGATAAAGTTGATTTTAAAATGGCTGGATGAGAAGTGGTTTCTCCAATGTATGAACCATACATCATCGGAATAATAGCGGATAATAAATAACAGATTTGGGTTGGTGACTTCCACTTGTTTCCTTGTTTTAAATAGCTTTTATAATAAAAAAAAATTAAAGATGGTCAAATTAATAAAAATCAAAATAGTTTTATTAATTAAATTTACAAGGATAACGTTAAATCTTCTAATAAAAGAATGGCATTTTTTTTTAATCGAAATATGAGTTTTTCTATATTGCGCCAATTTTAAAATTTAAAAAACGCTTATATACCTTTGGCATTAGTAGGTTGCCAGTTTTATGCAATCACGGCTAAGGGTAGTTAGTAAGTTCGATTTTCAGTTGTAAGTTTTGTCTGAAACATTTTCCTAACAACTATCTATCAATTAAAAAAACACTGCTTTTAATACTAATGTTAAATTCGGTGCCAAACGGAGCGCACCGTATAATACCCATTCAGACTTCATAGCTAGAGCCGATAACAAGGTTATATTACAGCCATTATGCTATTTTACAACCGACTTTATTGAGGCTTAATGAAACGGTTTTATTGCGGGCCCAAGGTTGAGAACCGCTGCAACTGGTGATGTTTGAGTGTTTGTTGATTTATAGACACGCTATAATTCGAGGCTTCGGGTGATTTATTGATCTACTCACTCATGAATTGGTAAGTAGGTATGATGTTCATGGTCTCAATTGTACCTACCTACTGTAGAATCTACAAGAAAAACAGGAGGAGGTTATGTTTTATTCGTTTTATAGCGTTTATATACACATTAAAAAAAACATACAAATTTAGACAATTAAATCTTATAGTGGAAACAGCTTAGAGGGTATAATATTTGTTTTGATGTAACTTTTTTTATTGCACCTAAATAAATTTGTACAACAGCAATTTATACCAGCAAACCGTAATTGGTTTGACACGTAATACGGATAGGTAATTTTGATACTATAGGTATATGTATAATTTATTGAGTACAGTATTTTTTTACATTGGTACGCGTAATAAGATCTTTTTCGGATGAACTCATAACTTTTAATTGAACAAAAATAAAACTTTGCTAGAACCGAATATCAAAGAGATGATAGATCACTATCTCTAGTATACACTACATAGTAGCACACTCTTCAAGTACAGTTTTTCACGTAGATGAATATAAAATTATGTATTGCAACACACGTGTGAACACGCTGCAAAAAATGAACACAAACGTAATTTACATCAGATATTGTAATATGCTAATTAATTATAGCAATTTTTTACTATTCGCAACTTTCAATAAATTAAACATTTGCACCGGAAGTTGGAGTCGTACAACGTATGGCGGGTTCCGTACGCAGCTTTGTATTAAGGGGCTGACAACTATCAAACAACTTCTCGCTCGCACGTTTCGACATGTTGAAAGATATAAAATCACTAAACTTATTTTCGAAAATTCGCAATCAACCATTTTGTGTGCAATCACATTGCACACAGTTTAGTGTAAATTTTATTTTTATTTATACAAGTTTTCATACTTAAAAGTTTGCTTATGTACGAAAACTAGTAAAGCAAACTTTTGAGTAGGAAAACATGTATCGATCAAAATGAAATGTTTACTAAACTGTGTGCAATGTCATTGCACACAAAACGGTTGATTGCGATTTTTAGAAAATGAGTTTAGTGATTTTATATCTTTCAACATGTCGAAACGTGCGAGCGAGAGTCACATTAGCTCTTGTCTTCGCCTTAATAATAATATTGGTGGATATTCCACACAGCTCTATCTAAAAACTAAGTAAAGCTTGTACTATGGGAATCAGATAGCTGGTTATTACTTAGATAGTTTTCAATTAAATACAAAAAAAAATGTCTGTGTGTATTCATCAGCGTTGTGTTTTATATGGAGATGCGATAAGCACCTCTATTGGGCATGCCGAGAACGCTCGTGACTACAGAAAACCGAACCACCTAACCCAAAATAACTCTAACTTTAGGTACTTTTGAGAGTAGTAGAGCTCTTTGTGAATGGCTCGTCTGGGGAAGTACTACCACCACGCTTTTTTCTGTCGCCAAGCAGCAACGCTGTGTTTCGGTTAGAAAAGTGTGGTTGCCGGTGTAATTACTACAGGCACATGAAGCTTAACATATATGTATGCCTCAAGTTGATGGACGCAAGGCAGTGCATCGTAGGGCACGTTTCTATTGTGCGTGACTTACGAGGAGGCAATGTAATAGAAATAGAAAATGTTTATTTTACGACACAAAATACATATTTATTTTTTTATTTTATATAAAAAAAACAAAGGTACACAACAATGCTTTGTTATAGCTGATGGTTACCACTTAACATCAGGTGAGCCATCTGCTTGTTCCATCAGCTAGTTGTACAAAAAAAAGGTACTGCGTACTTAGATACAACAAAATAATAAGGGTTGTTGATAAAAAAAATCAGAGGGTTGAGGTCAGTTTTACGATGTGATCCAAATGACCACCAATAGAAAGCGTTGAAGACAAGCAGACTATTCCAATATAGGAAATACATCTTCAAGACGTGATCACGATCTTCAGTTTTAAGGTGGCCACTTAACATCAGGTGGGCCATAATAATATTATGGTTGTTCCATCAGCTAGCTGAAAAAAAAAGGTCACAACCACAGAGAGATTTTGCAATACGCTGCCATGACACGTTCTGTAAAAAAAGTACAAAAAAATAACAGAACCCTATAATATTCTCGATTCATGCATACGATTATATCGAGTCAGTTCGAATCGAGACATAATTGATGTTTATTAATGTAATCAGCGGGACATGTATGGGCATTAAGCAATCATTAACTGTGGCTTTTAAATTCAATTTGTTAAATGCATATTGTTTCATAAATAGGTATAATAGTTTCATGAAACGAAAATACATTTTAAGAGTAGTAGAGCTCTTGTGGCTCGTCCGGGGAATTACCACCATGCCTATTATTGCCGTCAAGCAGCGCTGCTGTTTCGCTTTGGTGCCGGTGACAAGGACATGAGGCTTAACATCTGTATCTGCAGAACAGTGCAGTACAATACGTTCCTATGGCACGTGACTTGCGATGCAACGCTTTGATATAGATGATGGTTACCACTTATCATCAGGCGGACCATCTGCTTGTTCCATCAGCATCATCAGTGAGATTCCCTCCGAGGGAGTCTCATACTTCGCTTTCCAGTTCGTGGTTGCCATTCGAGAACCTTTATTCTTCAGCGGTTGTCAGTTCTGCGAGCTGCCACTTCATTTTTTTTTTACAATAGCTGATTTAACAAGCAGATGGCCCACCTGATGTTAAGCGGTAACCATTACCTATAACAAAGCATTGCTACGTAAGTCACGCACAATAGGAACGTGCCCTACGATGCACTGCCCTGCGTCCATCAACTTGAGGCATACATATGTATGTTAAACCTCATGTGCCTGTAATACCGGCAACCACACTCTTCAAACCGAAACACAGCAACGCTGCTTGGCGGCAGAAAAAGGCGTGGTAGTAGTACTCATTCTGTAAGTTTCTATCTTCTTGTCGTGTCACTAGTTTCTTTCGAAAACAGTGTGGTGAAAGGATTTTAAGTGCGCCTCAAGAGGCTCCTTTCGAGCACTTGACACAAGTTACAGAACTTTTTAGGTTCTACGACATGCCGGTTTCCTCACGATGTTTTCCTTCACCGTTTGAGAGAACTGGCATTGTGCACATAAACTTTTTGAACACAAAAACTCATCGGTGCACCGGTTTCGTACCCACGACCTTAGGATCGGAAGGCGGGGCTGCTACCACTAGACCAACAGTGCTCTCTAAGTTTTATTATAAGATCATTTTATAAATAATATTGTTCAAAATAGCAGTAGAAACTAAGCTCTAAGTTTAATAAGTGCATTTTTACTTCAACTTTTTTAAATTGTCTTTTAATTTTTGTTAGGTTTAGCTATTAGTGACTGAATGATAGTGTATCTAGATGCAAATAGTAAAAGTTTATAACTGCAATTAATTTAATACCCACAATAAACATAATAATATTTATATTACCATTTTGCGCCAATAAATAGTGATTCAGCGCCCACTCCTCGTTTTATGACACAATATTTTAATAGTTTCTATGAAATGTATATTTATTTTGACTTTTGATGACAGTTCGAAGTTATGAGTAATATTATCATCATCCGCCAACTAAATAGTTTTATTTTCTTTTACAACTTGCTGATCGAACAGTAGGGTGGGTCGATTTTTTCAAATGTCGAAAACTAAGTACGGGTAGGTCTCAAAAGTTGCATTGGATGATAATAATTAATAAATAATTAACAAAAAAAATATTGCATATAACTTATAGCCCTCTACCGGGACCTAAATAAAACGAAAAAAGCTAATTTTCGACTCCGCGTCTTATCTGATTTACTTGTATGTCATACCACTTTTACTGCTTATATTAAACTTTTTTGTAACATGGTATAATCTATTGAGTGATATGCGAGGTTTCCACTGTGTGCACACTCATTCATTAGAGAGCGAGATGCACTTGCATTTCACCAAAACTCATAGATGTTCGCAGTGCACTCGAGACCTTGTCTCGGGAAAACCACTATTACTTTTGTTTTGTTTTGAAAGTGTTTGCATAATTGATATTGTCTCGCGTTAAAAAAGGCTCATTTGGACTGTATTTCCAGTTAATTTTAAGTGATATTGGCCTTACGAGTGTGTCAAATACGTACTTTCTCAGAATGAGTTCAAAAGTGTTAAAAGCTCGAAGTGACGTAAATTTTCCTATCTTTGGAACACCCATTGTATTATGTGCGAATGTATTACATGCTGTAAGCGACGCAATAAAGTCTTTTTGGTATGTGCGCCATGATTAGCAAGAAAAAAACAAAGGAAAACAGTCATGTGTTACCGACGTTCTCGCCTCTGTCTGCCGCGAGATCGAAAAGATCTGGACTTCTGCTTCGATTCCTTCGACTGTGAGCACTAAACGCATTTAGAACTTGCTCAAGAGGTAGTATGATGAATACTTAAAGCTTATTCGCTATCCTTAACAAAAAATAACGATATGAGGAAAAAGTTCAAACTTTTCGTCAAACATAACAAGTCTTTTTGATATCGCGGCTTGTAATGCACCTAATTTTGATTCCTGCACCTGTTTTAGGGATGAGAAGACTTCTACTATTGAATGGTCGTTCCTTTTAGTCCAAAGAATGAACAGAAAATGGTGGTAGGTAGCCTCGATCATCACGCAACCCAAAAAATGCAGCGAGCATTTGAAAGGCGCATGAAAGTTCCTAAAACGCAAAATGTCCGCCATAAAGTACCAAGTGTAACTGGAAATTCATACTGGGAGTAAAGAGATGAGAGACTCTATTGGCAACAGAGAACTGGTACCGTCCACATCAGCTGCAGGTCAAAAAAACATAGTAAAATACAACACCGTAAGTCTGCCGAAGTTGGCGAGCGTATATGTGTTCAAAATACCGCAATTTAACTTCAGTGCGAGCCGATACATTGAAATGATTCATTGGAACGAGTAATTAGTGACCTTTTATATTTTAATCTGAAATCTGGTGAAACATAGGAATGTTTCACAGGATTTCAGGTTCAACTTTGCTGCAAATATTGCCTAATAAAGCTACATTGTAGAATTTTCAAAATTTCCCTGTCACGCCTAAGGTGTTGAGCGTTGTGTGAAGCTAGTCACTGAAGCTTCTATCACAGTAGCAGGATAGAAGGTGCGCGAAGCTCTTATCCGTACGAAAATGCAGTCTAGATCTTAAAGCCGTCCTTTCATTGTAAGGCCAAATTCAGTTGCTAAAATGGGAGATTTTCCTCTGATTGACATACATTTTTTACCACAATATGTCAGTTAAAATGTTACTGACTGTTCTAAATATGTTTAAACAATGTTTGATCAATAATAAAACGTATTGTATTTGGAATTAAGGGGCTGACAACTATCAAACAACTTCTCGCTCGCACGTTTCGACATGTTGAAAGATATCAAAATCAAAATCAAAATCAAAACGGTCTTTATTCAGTACAATCACAAGGATCACTTTGATCGATACAAGTTTTCCTACTTAAAAGTTTGCTTATGTACGAAAACTAGAAAAGCAAACTTTTAAGTAGGAAAACATGTTCCGATAAAATTGAAATTTTTACTAAACTGTGTGCAATGTGATTGCACACAAAATGGTTGATTGCGATTTTTCGAAAATCAGTTATGTGATTTTATATCTTTCAACATGTCGAAACGTGCGAGCGAGAGTCACATTAGCTCTTGTCTTCGCCTTAACTTGTTTTATTTTAATATTTTATTCACTTAACTTTGGTTAGAAATTATCATGATATCTGAAATTTCAAACGCTGGTAGAGGGCTATAAGTTATATTAATAAAAAAAACTAATTACTACATTTCATTGTTCTTGTCATTCTGCAACTTTTGAGAACCACCCATCAGCAAAAAACCAAAAAAATTTTTTTTTCATTCAAATCGACCCACCCTATCGAACAGGCAGATGGGCCACATGATGTTAAGTGGTAACGACCACCTGTAACAAAGCATTGTTATAGAAGATGGTAACCACTTAACATCAGGTGGGTCCTTTGCTTGTGCCATCAGCATAAGTATAAAAAAACGTCGTTTTTCTTCACCGTTCGAGAGTGCTGGCGCTGTGCACTGTGACTGGTTTTGAACCCATGACCTGAGGATCGGAAAGTGGTCGAAGGGCCTCTACCACTAGACCACCAGTGTTCTAATGTCTCATAGTAGAAAATTTTCTCAGTAGGGCTCTGTAAGGGTATGCAATTGTGGCCAAGACAACCGCTCAGCATAATGTGGGCCATCTACAGTTCCATCACAATACTTTATACCCACAAGCTGTTTAAAATTTGACATTATCTTGACAAATAACAGTCATTATAATTATTCATTGAACTAGATTATAGCAATGTCAGCAAAAAACCTAATTTATGTTCACACATTCACTCCAGCAAACAAAATACGTAATTACCTAGTTAATTAAAGTTTTATGGAATGATTTACACACAGACGTTGTGCGCAAAAACCTAGATAACTAGCGAAGTGTAAAGAGATAAATTATCTACTTATTCTGTCTGTACCTATTTTTTTGACAGCTCTCACAGCTCAGTTGGTAGGAGCTCTGCCTTCTGCGCTGTAGGCCGTGGGTTCGGTCCTCACCGAGAACAAACTGCTGTGTGATGAACATTATCATAGAAAAGAACGGTACCTACATACCTCTTTCGCTTCATTCACTCTCATAACATTCTTCATACATTCTCGTCGGTTTAGAGTACTCTAGACCTGGCCTTTCTCTAGAACGTCTGCTATCTGATCGAGATACGTCCGCCAAGGTCTTCCCTATGTATGTATTTACAAAAAAAATAAGTATATCAGCTATCTACATTTATGCTGAGCTGAAAACCTTTTTAGTATAGTAACCTATTACTGTTGTCCCTTGAGTCGCTCAAAATTTTGTCCTTAATGTTCTTAATGTTTGTTATGTTCAGGCTTGTGTTTTTTGTACTAGTATGCTAAATAAAATTTTATTCTATTCTATTCTATTCTATTCTATCTAGTTCCCATAGTACAAATTTTGATTTGTTTGGAACAAAATAGTGTTGTGTGGAATGACATTTCTGCCACCAGGGATCACTTTGATGAATCTACACTGGCCTTCAAAACTTAATACCACATTTTTTAAATTACAATTTCTCTTATACTATAGAAGTCAGGGTTATGAATTAGTAAACGTTTTATAGCAAATTTCATCAACTTTCTTTTATTGTTGTAAGTGGTAGTAGGTGCCAGTTCCACGCAACCAAGCCTAAAAGAACAGACAGCTAACTTTGATCTTGGTTCTTTTTATGCAGAGTTCTTGCTAAAATGATGGTAGGATTACTTATTCCATTACGGAACTCTAAACAGATGCATTGTACGCAAAAGCGCATGTTTTATTAAATTGCTGTGGGTTTTATAGTGGTCATTACTGTGACGGTTATAGAACTGACAATCTTTAGAATTGGTGTCTGGTGGGAAGAAACAAACTAATAAAAACTTCGGTTAATAATTTTTTATTTCGTACATGATAGCTTCGTTGTCTTTTTTATGCAATTGTGTATATAAAATAATCAGTTTAGAGAAGCAATGATTGTTCATATATAATTGTATGAAACGGTGGTATTTTAAGAGCTACTTCCCATCTGATCGTAAAGTCGAGTAATTCTAAAATAATAAATATTTATCCAATAAAAAATATAATAAGCGAAAAAAAACATTTAACATTTTAACAACGGCGATGGGCTTGCTAATTATCATGTATGGAATATTGATCGTGCTTTTTTTTTGTACAACTAGCTGATGAAACAAGCAGATGGCCCACCTGATGTTAAGTGGTAATCATCACCTATAACGAAGCATTGCCTCGCAAGTCACGCACAATAGGAACGTGCCTTACGATGCACTGCCCTGCGTCCATCAACTTGAGGCATACAGATGTTAAGCCTCATGTGCCTGTAATTACACCGGCAACCACACTCTTCAAACCGAAACACAGCGTTGCTGCTTGGCGGCAGAAAACGGCATGGTGGTAGTACTTTCCCGAACGAGCCCTTCACAGAGAGCTTTACTACTCTTAACTCTTTTGGATCAAAGTCGGGAAGCTGTTTCTGCGTTTTCTTTTTCATTAAAATTTCAAATGGTCCGCTTTATCTTTGCATTTGCAGTTCCTAGTCAAAGTCAAAGTCAAAGCAGATCTTACCCCATGCACTGTGTCATAATTTATATGAAGTATTTTTTTAATTCATTATTTACGTCATTATTTTAACATGGCCAATTCTCAGCACACCCACGCATGATTACGGGAATCTCCTTACGAGCAACAATGTTTGCAATGTCGGGTGTATAATTACGGTATAAGTTATGAGTTATAACACTCGCAATACCATCTTAGGTGGAAGCTATGTTATAAATTATTCACTGGATGTTTAATAGAAAACGTAATCATATGAATTAATGTAATTGCCTTTTTATCTTTTTAAATTGTCTCGTAGCCAACACTTGTGCTAGCTGTGGCTAACTTTAAAGAGTAAGCACAGGAAATGTATCATCATCATTGTTGTTTTTTGTAAGAATTATGTATTACTCACTGGAAGCTCTAAATAAATAAATTAATTAATTAAATAAAATAAAGAATATTCAGCCTTGTTCCGATTTTTCCGAGATTTTGACCTTTTTGTGGTTTCTCTGACGAAATTGACAGAAAGCGCTTTGATGTCCCTTAGTAGCTAAAATTGTTTTCATTGTCGATTTTATTTTTACTGCTAGGGCATTGTAAAAAGAAATAAATAAATAAATAAGTTTGGCCTATTACTCTTACATGTAGTTACAGGCACATCAGGCTTACACGAATCGTTAATTCTCGGGAGTCAAACTCACCACTTACTGCCCAGGCAGAACTATTTACAATTGAGCTGTGAAGGCTATCAAACCAAAGTTTGATTTGAGCCTTCACAGTTCAATTTATACTTATTTCCTTAATTCACTTTTTTCAATTTATTATTTGTAGTATAATGGAATACATTCTAAAACTACCAAAATACTTATTGAATCGTAACTTTGGACGCTTTATTTAAGTGCCTGGAAGAGATCGCTCTCATCGATAAGGTCGCCCATTGTTTTGCCTAAAACTATGCCTTAACCCGTATTATCTTTCCGTGTGCGTGAACAATAAAGACTTATCTATTTAATGGTCAGTAATAACCATATAAGTTATTCTAAATGCAATAAAATGCAATTCTAGAGCTCGCAATAAAAATGTCTCGAAGCCACTTTTGCACCGCAAAAAATTAAAGTATCATGTCAAACAAGCATACACTCGGAATGCACATGCTCCCAAGAATGCTCCGACGGCATTTCAATAAGTACGTGTTATTTGAAATAAAAATACCACAAAATCTTTATTGGTGCGTTGGGCAATACGCTGTCGGAGGTATTTGTAATTGTAGCAAAAACACGCGTACAACAGGAAAAGTGCAATATTATAGAATGCACTTACGACATTATTTTTTAGAGGAGTCGGTATATGGCATTTTTTTTTCAGGACAAACTGAATTTAGATGCTTAGTAGTGTTATAGTAGTGTTGCACTGAGTCACGTAAAATGAATCTTGTAAAAATAGAAACAGCCTCACTTCTTCTTTCTCCAGGCACGGTTGACATTTTTTTTATTCCCTGTATGCTGTAGCTATAGTAACAGCAACATCCAAGTTTTAAATCAACTAAACCCTTGTTACAAAACTCACGATTAATCAGTGACAAGCGAAGCCAGTCACTGCTGTCAAATACAATTTTCCTATTTTTTTTGTCTTATAAAATTTCTTCGTAGAATAGTTAGGTAACTGTAGGCGTAGGTACTGATTCACTTGTAAAATCTAACTGTCTCAAAAAAAAACACTAAAACACGAGAAACTTTGGCTATTATAAAACGCATCTACCTCGTCCCAGGTTTCCACAGCACCTTCATAACAGTAACGCCATACATAGCGAGAAACGTCCGCTGCTGCGTGCCTCCACATCGCTCGCATGCCGGCCATGTCTCCATGTCTCCGTGTCTTACAGCTGTTTACACCTAGCCGATTAGACCTACCCTGGGTGGACCGACTACATAGTGAGGATCGCGGGTTTTTTTTTTATACAACTAGCTGTTGGAACAAGCATATGGTCCACCTGATGTTAAGTGGTAACCATCACTTATAACAAAGCATTGCCTCGTAAGTCACGCACGATAGGAACGCGTCCTACGATGCACTGCCCCGCGTTCATCAACTTGAGGCCCGGCAACCACACTCTTCAAACCGAAACACAGCAACGCTGCTTGGCAGCAGAGAAAGGCGTGGTGGTAGTACTTCCCCGGACGAGCCTTTCACAAAGAGCTCTACTACTCTTAACAGTCGGTGAGAGTAAAGGGCTCATAATCATTCTTCCTTGTAATATTTAGAGGAGGCCTATCTTCAGCAGTGGACTTCGTCAGGCTGATGACGCCAGGCTGATGATGATGATGTAATATTTGGATGTACCTCTGACTACTGCTTTTAACTAAGAAGAGACTGGGGAAAACAGTCATCGGCCAAATTTATAATGCCTATTTTATTATTCTATTTATTAACAATGTAACAAGTGGATACATAAATTTGTAAAAAATTGCATCAAATAACCACTAAAGTTTGTGCTCGTGCTATCGCGAGTTAACGTATTTTAGAATACATCTGGTTACTAAACCTGTTAAATAAACTGAGGAGCTAAGCACTAATAATATTAATTATGTTGTGTGTATTAAAAAGAATTGATTATAAACTATGCTTTGTGAATAACTAAGTGCAATAAATATTTCTTAAGTATAGATTTTATGTTGGTTGGTGTCAAACTCTCGCGTAAATCCAAAGGTTAGCCATTGAAATTAATTGAAATTAAAATTAATAAAATTGATTATATTTATTATTTGATTATAGCAAGGCGTTTAAAATGACGGCTAAAATCGTATCGGCTACCTAAAACAGCTTCTAAGTAACGATTATTGGACTGGTTCACTTCGTTATCAAGTGTTTGAACGGTGATTATCGAATAAGGCTGTATTGCGTTACTCAATTTACGATATCTTGTAATTGGATAATAACGGATTCGGGTAATTAAATAAAAATATAATTGAAGTTGTTAACTATTATTATTTTATGGTGACTCACACCTACAAAGATTTTATTCATTGACCTAGTACCTAATTGTATGATGAAAGATACAATAGTATGAGTTATAGTATAATATTATTTCATCATTCTGTTTTATATTTCTTTAAAAATTATACATTCACTTAGTAATTGTATGATCAAATATTATAATAGTGTAATGTTTCATTATTCTCTTTTATAAGTATTTTGTGACACTTTAGATAAAATTAAAACCTAACAGGCAGACAAAGAGATAAAATTGCCTTTAACTTCTTCCCTTGTTTAATACAAAAACGACAACTTTGTATTAAAGACTTTTTTATTAACACGTGTAAATAGAATTATTTCACAAACAGAAAAAGTGTTGACCGATATTAATATGTATTCATCTTTATTGAGTCTTTAAATGAACATTCTTACTTGAAAGGTCCAAAAAACTATCACATTTTTCTTACAAACATTAAATTAATTGATTTTAAATTCACCGCACGTTCCCTTTTAACTATAGGTCAAATACAAAAGCTAAAAGCATCATATTTATTAATTGCTTTACAATACACTGACATTTTCTCAAATAAGGAGTGAATTATCATGAAGGAGCGGCATTTGTATGCCTCGACAACCTTTTTGGCTTGGATAACTCTGGGAAACTAGATTGAAGACATTGTCTCCCCCCTCCAGCTAAATCACCTAGCTTGAAGATTTTAAAGACTTGAAGACGAGTGATTCTGGTTGAAATGAAGTCTCGAATAAATATTTTTTGTATTTTATATTTTTGATCCTTGTGGTTTAATTGAATACCTTTTAACTTTGATCAGCTAAAGCTGCGGGTTCGATTCTACTCAGGAACAAATGCACGTTCCGTAAGTATTGCCGCTGTGCGTGACTTGCGAGGTAATGCTTTGTTATAGGTGATGTTTACCACTTAACATCAGGTGCTACTAATTGCTTGTTCCATCAGCTAGTTGTATTAAAAAAAATCGTTCCTGGTGTGAGTTTTGTGGTATTTTATTTAGTGGTCTAACTTAATAAATAATAATCGACTGACTAAGGTATAAAACCTGAGGATAATGGCAGAAAAAATAAGCTATCATTTTGAGGCATTCCTTGTAGAGCACCAATTAATATTTAGATGAGTGCTCAAATAGGAATATCTTTGTTTGCAATGTTTTGCAGAAATTTCAACTGTTCAATGTAAGTGTTTTAAAAATATTATAAATACTTGTCATCATTATCATCATCAGCCTGAAAAAGTCTGCTTCAGGACATAAACCTTCCACATTTCCTGAAAAAATAATCCTAAGTCCTCTCTATCCACAGATTTCCCACGATCCTATGTCGTCGGTGCATAGGTCTGTCCTCTCTCTCGCCCGTCGTGTTACTTTGAGCTTGTTAATGAGGTCAATAGTTAGCGACCACGTCTCAATTCCAAGAGTCATATACTATACGCCGCTTGTAATTCTTTATAGATATAATTTATGTTAGCAATTATGGGTCTAAAAAAATCTAGAAAGTATAACTTGACGGAAATATCGTTTTGTAAGATCATTACAAAATTATGCATTCCGTCATCGCACAGTTTAATATTTAAATCAAATACATTAACCTCCAAAATAACTTCTTTGATCTTACCAGAATATCTTAACACCCAGTAATAAACTTTGCTAAATAACTAATCACTTCAGGTCCGCTGTCCACTGGAGCTACGTTATTATCATAAATGAGTCACAACACAACGTATGTTTGGACATGAACCCTCAGACACAGAACAAACATCTTTTCTGTCAGACAAAATGATTGTTCTCGATGGAGATCGAACCCATAGCCTACAGCGCAGAAGGCAGAGCTAAGAGCTGTCAAAAAAAGATTATTAATTTTGCTAATTCAGGCTGATTAAATACCATGATTTAAGGAAAGTAAATAATTTCACAGAACATTAACAGAATGTCTATTCGTTTTGAGACATAATAATGATGCTGCAGTGTACAGAAGCCCTAACTCCTAAATAAAAATAAAATTTGGAAACTTGAATACCATCGCCAACGCGTTATAAATTTAAACGTTGCAATAAAACAAATTCAATCAAAGAAAAAAGTTATCTTCTCTCGACGTAAACAAAGTAATTGATTCTGTAGATTGCTATCAGAGAGATATCTTGGCTTTTTATTGGCCGTGGCATCTCGTAAATAACCGTTTTATAGCTTTATTCACCACTCATTAAGGTTTTATACAAGAATTATGCGATATTAATTTTAGAAAACGGTTGTAAAATGTATGGTTCGGATTGTGCTGGCCATTTTACGATTCGATTTCATGCAAAGAGTAGGCGGTGTTTGGAGATCAGATGGAACTATTTGCATACTGACGGTAAAACCAGGGCGATTTGACTATCATTTTCATAATGATAATAAGTTAGACTTAGTGCATAACAGTATTCCAGCATCTAATTCGAGTGAGATCAGTCCATGCGCAAAAAAACAACATTATTTCTACATATTTAACTAATATATAAGTACCTAATTTTGACTAAAGTTTATGTAGATAGTTCATTGATTCAGACGTGATTTTGTGGGATCCAATAAATAAAAATATAGTACCTACCTAGTATGGATAGTATTTATAGATTAAGTACATACCATTTTAATATAATTTGTTAGACTCACAAGAATTCCCTAATAAATGTAAAATATTTATGTTTACTGAAATAAAATTAAATAATAAATGACTAAATATTAAATAATAATGAGTAGTTATGAAATAATCAGAAACAACCAAGTTTCAGGTTGTAAAATTACAAAAAAAACATTGTGATTCAAAAATAATGTTGGTTACCTAAATTACACAACACTATCATTTTAAAATGCGTGAGCGCACAGTTGTCTGACGTTTTTCAGCATCTTAGTCAGCAATGCTGTTTGGGCAGGAACGGGGGAACTCCAATAATCCGTTAATTTTAGTATGGTTTTCCAAATATTTTTTTAAAAGATTACAAAGTTTTGCTAATTTATTTTTGTCTAGAGAGTGTCGTCGTGTAGCAGGGGGGAAGAAGAGGCATTACGCAGCAGTCATTGGAATGTTCTCGGTTTTTCCTTCTGCTTCTTTATTTTCTGTAGATATGTCAGCTGTCTTTTTGACATCTCTAGCTGCATGCCGTGAACAAATGCAGTGACCTTTGCGACTGGCACTAATGGAAAATTGAGGTTCAAGGGTTCTTGCCTCACATCTCTCTAATAACCCTAGGTTTCATAACAACTGTTTAGTCAGTTAACTAGTGATTTAGAAGCGGTGTCAGTTAACAATGTATAATTGCCGTGATTCGTATGGAAATGCGCTACTTAATAAGGTCGTCACTTTAAAAAACTTTTACATCAACATCTGTCTGAAATTAAGTTCTACATGTTTCTTGTTCTTCTATTGCTTGGCGGTAGAAAAAGGTATGGTGTTAGTTCTTCCCCGGACGAGCCCTTCACAAAGACTTGGTGATGATGGCTATGTGGGTCATCATCTTTCCATCAGCAAGTATAAAAAATCTACGTTATCAGAGTCGGCATTACCTCACTCGATCATAGCTAGTACCTAAGTAAATAAATAAATAATTTAAAAAATAAAAAACAATAAAGTCTTCTTCTTCTTGTCATGTCACTAGTTCTTTTAACGTCTCTTCTTTCAAGCACTTGTCCCATGTTTTAGAACTTTTGAGGTTCTACGACATGCCGGTTTCCTCACGATGTTTTCCTTCAACGTTTAAGAGTACTGACTCTGTGCACATACATCTTTGAACAGAGAAACTCGTTGGTGCACGACTGGTTTTGAACCAACGGAACCTTAGCTTAGGATCGGAAGACGCGGCCGCCACTAGGCCACCAGTGCTCTCAAGCCAGTAAGTTACTCAGAAACATTGCACAAATGCATAGATCAGCAGGTAATTGACATTACCAGCGCGTCTGGCCGTGCGGGCAGTAAATAGCGGTGGTTGCGGTTTACGTGTGACGTATCGAGGCGAGCGGGACAACTGTTGCGTTCCGGTCTAAGGCATGAGAGAGATGGATGATAGAATTGACTGATAGATTTTCGCCTGAGGAATTGGGGTTTCCTTGTGAGCACTTAACGTTTTAGCCATTTTCAACCATTTTATGACTTTGACTTTACAAAAGCATTTGGGATAAAAGTTATAAAATCAAATTTTAATCGTAAGTATAAACAATAAATTATTATGATTTTATTTTAAAAAGAGACAATGAATCATATGAATCATTGCAGACCAGGTACGCGATAAATGCGAGTGGATAAAACTAAAGATAAATTCAATCATTTACATTTTTGATAAAATTTGTATCAATCAAATATAGTGTTTTTACTTTTATTTGTTTTATCTAAGTATCGAAACTTCATTTAATTTGGTTCATTTTTAGTCACAGCTAAATCTGGGCACGCTTAAGCTCGTGGTTTAACACCACCGCGAACTCGTAAAATGGCACCAGTTAATATTCATAATTCATTTGCAATTAACGGCAGGCAGCGTTCAATAATGTCTGACCACGACAGTGTTTAAATTAAGACTTTTACTAGTTTTCGTATTTAAAGGACTTTTGGTAGGAAAACTTGATTGGATCGAAATTATATTTTTGTAGAACCTACAAAAGGTTTAGCCAATATAAACGTTTGGTATGTTATTCTCCGAAACTTTGTCGTTGGCGATTTACCGTTCAGTGATTTTATATCTTTAAAAATAAGAAATAAGAGCACTGGTCTTCTGGTAGCAACCTCGCCTTCCAAACCTAAGGTGGCCGGTACGAATCCAGTCGTGTTCTTCTAGATATTTTTACCCGAAAAACAAACTCTTAAATGGTGAAAGAAAATTTATTTATTTATTTATTTATTTATTCATCATCATTCTTACTCTATCCTTACAGGTTAACCTAATGCGATAGCGTAATTCCAATACAATAAACAATCAGAAAACAAATCTAATCATAAATAACATAAAAATCAATTAAAAATATAATAACATAACATAAAAATAAAAACACAATTAAATAGAAAATTAAACTAAAATTAAAAATTTATCAATTATTACAAAAATTACATTCTAAAATATGCAAAGAAGCCTTTGCGAATTCGCTCAAAGAACATTGAAATATGTCAATTTTTTCTGCTACTAGATTTAGTGTTCTAACCGTCCGAGTCAACGGTGCCTTTCCCAAAAGGTTTGTTCTAGCGTGCGGCACATCCAGAAGAGGTGGCCGCCTCCGCCGGTGCACGAACTCATTAGGCACTCTTAATCTCACTGCCTCTAGGATGTATGCATTAGTAATCTTGCCCCGGAACACCTTAAACACATACAGAACAAGCGCCAGGTTCCTTCTTACTTCCAATTTAGTGTATCCGACCATGCCCAGAACGAACAAGGTGGGATACATTAATGGATAATATGGATATACCCCATATAGTTTCCAGTACAAGTACCTGGCAAACTTGTTCTGTATGCGCTCTATCATAAGGCTGTATTTTGCCTCATGTGGAGCCCATATCGCAGCGTTACATTCCAATTGGCTTCTGACCAGCGCGTCGTATAGTGCTCTTACGGCTTTAACGTTTTTGAAGCCGTTGGCTCGTCGAAGTACAAACCCCAGAGTTCTATAAGCCTTTTTGCAAATGTTCACCACATGATCTCGGAAATGCAGCTCTGCATCCAGACGAACCCCAAGATCTCTCACCGATTCCACCCTTTTCAATTGTGAACCGTTCACTTGGTAGTCGTAGTGGAGTTGAGCCCTTGCTCTGCTAAAGGTGATTACTGAGCATTTATTGACATTAAACTGCAGTTTGTTTTTATGACTACACTCCACTACACTATCCACATCCTGCTGAAGCCGTTCACAGTCTCCTTCATTGTATATCGGTAAGAGAAGTTTAAGGTCGTCAGCGAATAACAAGCATCTGGATTCGATAACCACATCGGGCAAATCGTTGATCATTATGATGAACTCCAGCGGTCCTAAGTTGCTTCCTTGGCTTACTCCGGTTCTAGTAAAATATGGCTCTGATTTGAACCCCGCGTACTCTACGTATTGCTGCCTGTCCTTCATATAGTTTGCGAAGAACTGAAGCAGCTTAGTAGTGCAGCCGATCGTCGCCAATTTTGTAAGTAGCGTGTCATTATCGACCAAATCAAACGCTTTTTTGAAATCAAAGTAGGCGGCGTCGACTTGCACTCCTGCGTCGACATACGGGAGCACGTAAGTCATTGCGTTCATGAGGTTGCTGGTCGTGCTGCACGCTGGTCGGAAGCCATGCTGCGCGTCGGAGATACGACCCGATATTTGCTCTTGGATGCTGCGTTGCACCGCCGACTCGAACACCTTCGCTGGCGTTGAAAGAATTGCCACCGGTCTGAACTCGCTTACTTCCGATGCTCTACCTTTCGGTATTGGTATCACTCGTGTGACTTTCCAGCGTTTTGGAAAATAAGAATAAAAATATCACGAAGAAACCCGTGGCTTAGTCAGTTCTGCACGACCATTACTTTCCTGTGGATTAGGCTGACTAAGCTGTGAGGATGGCATAGGTGCTGGGCAAGCCTGGGGTGCTAGGTCGGGTAACCTCCTCGTAGTGCACCATGGTAACACCATGAAACACGCCCGCAGAGTACTGCGGACGTGATTCATGGTGGCTAATAACCCGACGCGGTGGGCTTCTCCGCGTGTCCCTCTGTCTAGCAGAGGGCACAGCGTGATGAGGCAGGGTAGACTAATGGGTCTACCCAGACGGTAAAGCGCGCGCGAGAGACGCAGAACATCTCGCGCCGCTCATGGTGGTGAATAGCGGGAGAAGACCTGGAGGCACCTTCTCCCGCGTTGCACCTATTCACCACCCCATCAGGCGGAACGGCCGAGCACTCGCGGCCGTTCCCGGGCCTCTCCCTGCAAAAGGGGGGGTGTGCGGGCCCCGGCGTAAAAGCAGGGACATTTGCGGGCCCCGCTGTAATGGCGGGCGGTCGTCGGCGGGGGACTAGATGAAAAGGCCAGTTTCCCAGTTCCCCTCCCGTATAAATCATCTAAAATAGATACAAAGACCTGTTTTGCTTTAAATTTTAAAGTTAATAAAATAATTTTGACATTAAATCTTAACACTCTCACATCAAACTCGCACCTTTTGTCTCATCGTGATGGCAAAAGTCGCTTGCCCACTATAAGTGACTACTTATAGTGGGCTTCACTACTTATGTAGTGAAGTCTACAAAAAAAACTTGTCGACAACATAATAAAATATTTTATTACATTCATTTTGTATCTCACTCAATAACAGATAAATTTATCACAATCACAATAAAAAAACAATAAATAATTACATTAAAAAAAAATCGTTTTGGTAAATAGCAAGTCATACATTATACATTAGGTATACATAGTTAAATTGATAACTGCTTTAATGACAATAAATTAATGTATAGTAAACATATAGTATGTACATATTATTATATTCTAGAACATTGATTTTAAAATTGGTATTTTAAAAATTTGAATAAAGGTAGCTTTAAAGAATAATTTTTAAAACAACTTAAAAAGATTAGATAGCAACTGGCAACTCAAATAATATTGCAGCAATAATGACATAAAGTAGCTAATAAATATCTAGACATAAATATTCAAAAATCTGACACAAAATTTAACCTGCCATAAATTTTAAAATATTTAAACATTATTGATTAAAATAACACACTGTCTGTCTGTAACAGTCGAAAACTAATCATTTGTAAGATCCAGTTAGTATATATTATTATTGGAAGACAATTATATGTTTTGTAGTACTAAAAAAACTTAAGTAAAGAAAATATGATAGAATAAAGTATGAATATTATTAAATAATATATCTATTGAATGACTGTGGTTATAGCTTTAAAATGTATACTAACTGCTACTACTAACCTTAACATACTGAAGTTTGGAACCCTTATAACCCTTATAAGAAGATTAGTTTTTTTTTTTTTTTTATACTACTAGCTGACGGAACAAGCAGATGACCCACCTGATGTTAAGTGGTAACGATCACCAATAACAAAGCATTGCCTCGTAAGTCACGCACGATAGGAACGTGCCCTACGATGCACTGCCCTGCGTCCATCAACTTGAGGCATACAGATGTTAAACCTCATGTGCCTGTAATTACACCGGCAACCACACTCTTCAAACCGAAACACAAAAACGCTGCTTGGCGGCAGAAAAAGGCGTGGTGGTAGTACTTCCCCGGACGAGCCCTTCACAAAGAGCTCTACTACTCTTAAAAGATTAATTTACTTTTAAGACACCATAAAGAGATGAATATAATTCAATTGAATAAATGCCGTTTGACATATTCATCTGACTTTTTAAAAATTCCCGAATTTAGGTTTTTTGTAGTCAAGAAATAATAATTAATATTGGTGGACTTTCCACACATCACTATCTAGCCGCAAACTAAGACAAAGCTTGTAATATAGGAACCAGATAGCTGATATAATACATATAAGTATAGGTATTTTTTTGTAAATATATACTTATAATTAAAAATAACACCCAGACAGAGAATTTAACATCTATGTTTGTTCTCGGTGGAAATCGAACCCACGGCCTACGGCGCAGAAGGCAGAGCTACTACCAACTAAGCTGTGAAGGCTGTCTACTCTATAAAACTTATTTCTGCGAATAAATATCTTCTTTCTTGTGTAAAAGAAAATTCAATTGATTAGAGACAGGCATAGTCGGAGGCAATAATTAACTCAACATTCAAATTGAGCCCGCAATATATTATTTTCGCAATAAATTTATTGTTTGTGTCAAAGAAACATGTTTGGTTTTAATTAGTTGTCGATTTCGTCAATAATTTATGCAAATAAAATGCGAACACAAACACAGATAATATGTTTTATGCATTTTGTAAGATTATAAATAAAAAGATACTCATAAATTATAACGATAAAATCTTGACGCGGTAGTAAATTTATAATAATTAATGCATTTATAAGTAGTTTTTATAATTATAATTAAAGTCGAGTTCCATGAATTGCTTGCGAAACTATAATTTCATTAACCAGTTTGCCTCATGAAATATTCCTTATACTTTTAAAATCAAAACGATAACGATATTATATAAATATTGCTAGAAAACAGTCAGACAGCATTGTACTATTTGCTTTTACCAGTTGGTAAAAAATCTAATACTTAATAAAAAAACAAATATGATCATCAACAAATTAAAATATTTAAACTGAATATATGAAATTACCCTTAAAAAAACTATAAGTAACATAAACGCAATAAAGCGGTTATTTTCAAAAAGTTTCAAAATTAGGGCTATAAAAAAGCTTAAGCTGATACGCAAACGATATCTCATCGCTCGCGAGTCGCAAGTAACGAGCCGACTGCCAATTACACTAAAAAATGTCCGTAGGCACCAATTAAAATGATTTACATATCAATAAATCGTCGATGTTTCGCTCGGCGCGGCGGAAAAATTGAGAATTCGTATGTTGCAAGGCAAGTGTGGAAGCTGGGAATGATAATATTTCTTAGTACCTATACACTTAGTAACATAGTACGGTAAGTATTTAATAAATTAGTATCGTTATTTAAATCAAATTTAATTAAACGGTATTTATTCAGGTTAATCGCAAAGATCATTTGGAAACGTTTTAGAAACTCGGTGAATCTACTGCCAGTTCCTCGTAACCAAAGTTTAGAAGAACAGACAAGAACGTTACGAACCCAGTACCTACTTTAAGGTTAATTCCTGGAATAAATTTTATAATCGAATACAATCACGCAGCGTTACAGATGCTTTTCATTTGTTTTATGTGTTTTCTATCAGGTTCAATAAGGTGATCAAAATACGGCAACCGGCATCACTTTCAACCATTCCGCAACGCTCTTCTTTTCTTTTAGAGAGAAAGGATTTTAAGTGAGCCTCAAGAGTCTCCTTTCGAGCATTTGACACAATACATGATAAAGAACTTTTTAGGTTCTACGATACGCCGGTTTTGACGATGTTTTCCTTCACCGTTTGAGAGTAGGTACCTACTGGCATTGTGCACATACATTTTTTGGACAGAAAAACTAATAAGTGCATGAACGGTTTCGAGTCCACGACCTTAGGATCGGAAGGCGGTGCCGCTACCACTAGACCACCAGTGCTCGCTTTAAAATCTATAGTTAAACTTCGTATTTATTGCAATGAATTGAACAACTGTTAGAATAGCTAATTCGCGAATTCGCAAATTATTATTAGTATTTGGCATTCAAGATTGTACACGTAGGTCAAGGTAATTTCATAATAATAAAAAAGTTAGACCTTGAACTTTTGTTTATTCTTTTTAACAAGATTTATAATTGTCAATGTCAAGGACAATAATAAGGATTTTGCGTATCTACACAACCTACTTTACAGATGTTAGAGATGGTCAAATCTCTCATCAATCTTCTATGATCAAAGATAAACCTGAGATACTTTAGACGTTGACAACTTCTATCTCAATAGTCAATGACATCATTCACCGATTTATCACTTTACCAGTAACATCGGTATCGTGTTACGCTACGGTGTTGCATCGACCGATCTTTTGAGTTATCGGCTATCGGCTTGATTTATGCTGTAATGTGTGGAAATAAGCTTCGGTTCCTAAAAAGCGGTAGCCATTACTTTGCAACTGTATAACAGTTCTGATGAAATGTATACCTAATTTTGACACATTTTGATGTATATATAATTTTGAACGTAGAATCAGTGTAGCGTCTTTTGAGGAATCTTATGTTTACATTATTATGAAAAGTTGAAATTGTTTACTTATTAATGCACGTGACTGTACTAACACAATGCCAATTTCTGCCGCCAAACAGCGTTGCTTTGCTTCGGATTAAAGGGTGTGGTTGCCGTTGGAATTACAGACGCATGAGGCTTAAAATCTGCATACCTCAAGTTGATGATCGCAGGGCAGTAAATAGTAGGGCACGTTCATATCGTGTGGGACTTTCGAGACTTTATCAGGTTATGATTACCACATAACATCTAGTGGGCCATCTGCTTGTTCTACCAGTAAGAAGTATAAAAAATAACAACGTCCTTTAAGTACTACTTAAAACAATAATTTCCAATAAAATACATTAACCGTCATGTGCCGGTTACACGTTCTTGCAAAACTCGAGCTAAAGGTTTATTGATTTGTTTGACATCATGTTTCTTGTTAATGTGAGAGGCCATACATCACAGATCGTGGGTGTAATATCTCTATTAATTTCAACAGCTGCTGTTACGTAACCAATAAAAACTTGAAAAAACTGGGGTTTGGTAGTTGCAAATAGTGTCATTTGACAATAGACAATTAGTCCTCCTATATGAGACCTCTTTGTACCCATTTTCTATGAAAAATGTGGGGCCTAGCCTGAGACAGAGTTATAATGATTATTATTATAAAAAGGCTAGGTGGGGCGACGATTTGCGAAATGTAGCTGGCAAATACTGGATGAGAAGAGCCGTACACCGGGCTTAGTGGCGCGTTAGAGAGACCTAAGTCCAGCAGTAGACTAACATTTTAAGAGTAGTAGAGCTCTTTGTGAAGGGCTCGTCCGGGGAGTTACTGCCACCACGCCTTTTTCTGCCGCCAAGCAGCAACGCTGTGTTTCGGTTTGAAGAGAGCCGGTGTAATTACAGGCACATGAGGCTTAACATCTGTATGCCTTAAGTTGATGGACGCAGGGTAGTGCAACGTAAGGCACGTTCCTATCGTTCGTGACTTACGAGGCAATGCTTTGTTATAGGTGATGGTTACCACTTAGCATCAGGTGGGCCATCTGCTTGTTCCATCAGATAGATGAAAAAAAAAACATAGGTAGATGAATTATTATAATAATAATTTATTTTTGCAAAATAATAAGCAAATAGATATAGGTACATACAATTAGATGCAAGCAAACATAAAGAATCGTGATATAATAGGTATGGCTTGTAGGTATAGTGCAGACAAATATTGTGATTCAACACCCTAAGTCCTTGCAGACTTGTGCTGTACTTGCAGTTGAATACTTGTGGAGGCCCTTCGATGACGTCTTTGAAGGGACACCTCGAGTAGTAAATTAAGATTGGAATACTGACTTTTTACTCATGCCAATCGGCATTATCATCAGATGAAGACATTGGACAAGGACCTCCCTCAATACCCCGCCCTTGAAAAAGGTTGTTGTACGGTCGAATTTGAACCCATTGAATCAGATAAATGGCACAGAGCAAAAGAGTTCTATTTTTATTGAAATGTTAACCTCTACAATTCGAACTGCTGTCCGATATTCCCGTACGATTTATTATCGTATCGGCATTTACAATAACGTGTGGCATGTTGTGCGACCCGCGGTAACATATCACTTGCACCAAAATGTTTTGCAGCTATCTGTTAGTTTAATTGTTATCTGTTAGGTCGTTTTATTTATACATACAAAAGAACATAGTTTTTTTGTTAAATAATTCATTTTAAGGTGAGTATTCAAAATAAAAGTGATACTTGTAAAATTAAATAACAAGTAAATATTGATTTGAAGGGAACGCAAGGTAATGCACTGGTGGTCTAGAATTGGAGGCCAGGGCCTTCCAATTCTTAGGTCATGGGTTCAAAACTGGTCTTGCACCAATGAGTTTTTCTGTTCAAAAATTTATGTGCAAGAGTACCTATTCTTAAAGGGCGAAAGAAAACATCGTGAAGATACCGGCATTTCGTAGAACCTAAAATGTGTCAAATGCCCTAAAGGAGTCTCTTTGAGGTGCATTTAAAATCCTTTCACCACACTAATTTCGAAAGAACCTAGTGACACGACAAGGATAATAAGAAGGGATACTTTTTTACTCAACCTGATTTTAAACGGTTTTATCTTCTTGTAACAAAATTTCATTACCTCACCTCATACGTTTGTAGTACACTCTCTTCTCTTGTCGTGTCACTAGTTTATTTCGAAACAGTGTGGTGAAAGGATTTTAAGTGCGCCTCAAGAGGCTCCTTTCGAGTACTTGACACATGTTATAGAACTTTTTAGGTTCCACGACATGCCGGTTTCCTCACGATGTTTTCCTTTACTGTTTGAGAGTTCTGGCATTATACACATAAATGTTTTAACAGAAAAACTCATTGGCGCACGACCGGTTTCAAACCCACGACCTTAGGATCGGAAGGCGGGGCCGCTACCTCTGGTCCACCACTGGTCTCTGTAGTAGTACACTGAAGACGTGCCTTATATGGAATTGTATTGTCAGTAGGTAAGATGTTAGTCTCATGTACTTGTAGTTGCACCATCGCCCGTACCCGTCAAAATCGTGCTGAGGATAACAAACGTGGAATCTGTTACTTTTGACCCATATTACTCGTTAGAGGGATTGACCAATCGAACCATAAAGTTGCCAGATCGTAATAAATTACCACGAAAGCATCTCCGAGCAACATTTCTACAAAGGTCGGATCACACCAGCAATTAATTATTTAATCTATGCCCGCTGCAGTTTTACGAGCGTATCGCGTGTGACCGCTCCATAAAACACACCATGATGCGGATGTCACAATGTAGACACTAAGCAGTAAGGTCGCTTCGTCTCGCAGGCAAAATGCACACAGCAAGATGAATCATCATATCTAAATTGAGTACCTATTTTTTTTTTGTTTTTTATGGGAATTGGTTAAGGTGTGATTTATTCTCAAACATCCCAACAATCTTTTGCAATTATATTTTAAGAAAACTTTTCAACCCTTTAAGGCCTAACTTGTACACGGAAGCACCTCACCACAGCTTAACATCCAAAACAAGAATATTTAAAAATTAAATTATTACGTACTTACTAACATTTTTTTGACATCGTAGAATTAGTGTGGGTAAAATTTTAAACAATAAAAATGAAAATAATTAATTTAATCAACAAATTAAAATGTCATGTTGTCTAATTATTAAGATGACCTCTCAAAATGCCTACATTAGCTCAGGATTACCTATCAGACATGAGGAAGACAAGGCTGTCATTATTACTGCCTAACATCTGCACTGTGACAAGACGGATGCCCTCCAGGGTGTTGTGTGCAGCTAATTGCAGCATTATGGTGTACTCTTGCTTATTTACGCCGTGAGTAATTAATGGGGATCTCCTGATAAGTACTGTTTAATTGACTTTAATAAGAATTACAATGTTGCGGAGACATAATTAAATGGACGTGAGCTTCGTAATATGTGGTATTACTCCAAATTGGATAATAGTTCGGTTCTCCATCTGGTATTTAACGTAATAACTAGGTAAGTAGCCAATCTCTGCCGTACTTTACCATGCTGGTATTTTCTACACTCTTTCTGACACTCAAAACAAAGAAATCACTCAATACCATGTGGACTATCAGCTTGTTTTATTACTTTTTCTCATAAAGAAAACACTTTTACTACAAGTTGTTTTTGTACAACAAAAAACATGGAACACTTCTTATCGTCGTGCCACTACTTCTATCGAAAAAGTTTGAAACACTAATCAACTGAATCTCTCAACGTCTTCCCTTTTGTTTCAGGCAACATCAAGCAAAACATCGCAGCCACGAATGGCACTATTGCGAATATCAACGACGGAACCCAGTGTGGAGACATCACAGCCACAAACGGGGCTACCATAGCCCCTACCTTACTGCCCATAGAACTTAAGCCATAAGCCATGTTCCTTAATGGAGTTGGGAACAGTTCTGATGTGTAAACGTATAGAATCGCAAATGTGGTGCAGGTGGCAGAGAAACTGAGCACTCCCAAGGTGACTCCAAGCCAGCTGTCGTGGTCAAGAAAGATGAGAACGACCATTGAACCACAAGTGATGAGAAGAGAAGCGATGGTGGAAGGTTTCCTCCCAAAGATCTTGTTGAAGATGATTGCAATTGGGAGTTTTGGAGTCTGAAATATTTAAATATAAAAATATTGATTAATGAAATCTACGTAAACAACGAATATAAAACCTAGGAAAATAGTTTTAAAACTCACCTGAATAAATCCCAAAAGAGCAACTGCCATGTAAATATTCGTACTTAAGTAAGTAATGAATTGGTTGATTCCAAAGTTACATATTCCTCCTGATGTCCAAAGAACGAAAGAACAGATAATTCTAACCGTCCCGGCCTTCGTTTTAAATAGGTCTTTATAAGACACTTTTCTTCTTATATCTTCTGATTTCATTTCTTCTAAAGCTTTTGATACATTATCCTGAATGTTTTCTGTGCTCATTTTGTTCCTGCAACATAAAACAACTCAAATATTCCTGCATAAAATTAAAAGGGTTATCAAGGTTTTAAGTTATACCATTTTGCTGCTCTGGTCAAAACTTTGACAGCATCATCAGCTCTTCCTTTCGACAGCAACCATCTTGGTGTTTCCGGCAGTACCATCACAACAAGCACTATATAGATTGAAAGCAAGCTGTATGTTAATAGATAGGCTCTCCAAGTGGTAGAATAGTACGCTATTCCAGATAAAATCACCTCTGAGAATCCGTCAGGCAGTAGAGCCAAGGTGCCAGCAAACTCTCTGTACTCATGTCCTGTGTTTTCGATAACAAATAGAATTCCAACTACTAACACTCCACCAGATGCAGTTCCAACTAGAAATCTGATGATATTGAATGTCCAATAATCAGGAATGAAAGGAGTTGCAATCATTAGTACAATGTTTGTGTAGTTTGCGATAAGGAACGCAGTGCGACGACCACATCTGAAATTAACAAATTTTATCACAGTAAATGAAACAACTCTAATGTCAAAACTACTACTACTATACCTATTTTATACTCATTTATAAACTTACCGGTCTGAAATCCATCCAAACATCGACACACCAACCATAAATCCGAGCATTAGAATAGTTTGGGTGAAACTCGCTAACCAAGCTCTGTCACAAATCAAACCAAACTCTGATATCAAAGTCTCTTGAAATATATCTTGACTATATTTATATTTCACACAATCTTCATAACACGTCGAGTTTTTTACAACCACTATTGTATTGTTTTTAAAATGTTTGCATGTGAACTGTGTTTTTGGAGTCAGGAATATGATTGATAGCATGTTGCTCATAGCTGTGTATCTAGTCATCGAAGCTACCATGCAAATTCCTAACTGCCAAACTCCAAACGCACCGATACATTTTTCAATGTAGTCTTCCTTATCTTCATCTATTATAAAGTCAGTTTCTTCTATGTTATAATCGGCGTCCATTTTGAAGCTGTTTCCACATATTGGTATATTCCCATCATTATAAATTTATCATTTATACATTGTTAACTTCACTTAATAAAAAAAAACATCTAAAACTATGTACTGTCTGCATTGTCTGCAGTTGAATGATTCAATACAATTTTAGCGTCAATTACATTTGGGGCTATCAAAAGTGAACCCAGGTTATCATCATTGGTAGTTTTAATTGTTTTGTCATTCAGAAGTCGTTTACCTTGTACCCCAAAACTTTAACAATAAATTCAAACTGGTAATGGTATCTCTTGATGCAAGCAAATGGCCCACCTGATCTTAAGTAGTAACCATCACCTTGCAAGTCATGCACGAAGGAATGTGACTTTCGATGCACGTTATGGAGGTATGTTTTGTACCAAATACTTTATTTTTCAAAGTTTAAATTATAATTATCAGATATTACATTAAGTATTAAATGTAAGTTTTGTGGCAAGTATAAATCACACGACAGTTGAATTTATTATTGGCTACTATTCAGTCAGCGCCTTACTCACTTTAAGATTGATGTAGCTAGTTTGATAAAATAATACTTAAAAGCCAGCAACAATTACTAAAAACCACTTCGATCGATCAATTACAGTAAAACAACTTATCATTCCTTAAAAGAACCTCGAATCCATTATACAAGCACATTAACAAACAAATGTTCACACTTAACCTTTCTTTCGGACTCGCGATATACATCTTTCGACGAACGCTCATTATTGCTTACCTCCAAACTTTACTCTGCAGCAACCTTCACCTTTACATCTGTAGCTTAGAGTTCAAAGTTGATTGTCTGATTGTTCGATGTATGTTTGCTATGGTTTTTAAGCCAAGGAGTATCTCAGGTGTCTCGGAAAACTTAATTTATGTTAAACTTGTCCACATCGCGATTATTTAACTGCCGACCGGCGATTGGGGAGATAAGAAAGATTAATTCGGAATGGTTTTCGAAGAGCCAGCACTACTTATTTGAATGTGTTTGGAATTAAATGGTGGCGAGCTCAAACCGACATCATAAAAAAAAGATAGAAATTAAAGAGATTTCACGCTTTATTATTATGATAGTTATTCGAAATCAACAAGAAGTTAAATTTAAAACAAAAATACATTCTAACTATAAATCAATTACTATAGCGACGTATAAATTGAGTGGTTTCTGTAGTTTGAGGTCAGTTTAAATAATATTTGAAACTTTAGGACTTCCAAGCAATACACAAAGATTCAAACTAGTGCTAGCAACTCGTAAAAAATGCGACGACATTCGGCCGGTGTGGTAGCCGAAATAACGAGGGTGAGGGTTTCGATGTTTGGTTAATTAATTAAAATGAATTAAGATCGTCTTGTCTCTGGGTGTATTTTATGTCTTTGAGGCAAGTATAAAATCGTTTTTAACCATCCAAAAATGTACAAAATACCAAAAGGCTAAATCATTTATTTGAGAATTTAGTTTAGCAAAAATCTAAATAATGATATATTATAGGTGAATAAAATTATTCGGTGGGTAAACAATAAATAATAAAATATTTATTTTACATCAAAAAATATATCTGTAAAAGTTTAGTACTTCCACGATTGTAACCTTCAGCCATGGTAGGTATCCGATCAGATATTTTGTAGCTCAAATAATTGTGAGGATAGTCAAACGGACGTCCAAATATTTACCTGTTCATGTTCATGGTTGCGAGCTCAGAGTTGCTGCTGGAATACTGGGTAGTTTCCTCTCAGTGTTTTCCCACACCTTTTGAGAGCAGTTACTTGCTGTACTTATTTTCAAATGGAAAACATTATTTCAAGAACGGATTTAAAACCAAGACCAAAGACGGGATCGCTACCATCTAAGCTACCAGTAGTTACAAGTTTATACGACTGTTTTGAATATGGCGGTATGGGCTTCAGCACGTTTTTAGCACTATGAAAATATAAATCTTTTTACGATCAAAAACTTTATGGTTGTGATAAATTCAGGGTGTAACTATAATATATTTCAAATAAATGGTATATATTAAGACTGTTTGCTGTTACCAACACGCTATTCAGCTTAGTAGGTCATTCTTAACCAGTCAGCTAATTTCGTTTTATAATGTTTAACTATACTTATTTTAAACAGCCTCAAATTTATTAAAAAAATCCTTAGTGCTAATCTTACGACCAAAGACGGATGTACCTACTTATTTAAAAATATTTTTTTATAATCAGACCAATTACAAATATGAAGCTTAAACCTACCCAATTATCTATGTTAATTTAATTAAATTTCCCAAACAGAATCACAGGTTATTAAATAAACAGTTTTTATAATACAGCATGATTGAACAGCGAGGTCAAAACGAGGCGTAAAAGTCTGAATCTACATAATAATACCTACAATGATTTATTTATTGGTACTCCATTGGTTATTTTTTTTATGATTAATATTAAGGTAGGAACCAAGGCTAGTAACATAAATAAAGTATTTGTATACGCGGTCACCATTTAAGTTATCGATAGTCATCGCTATCCCATTTGCTTCTCTGTTTCTTGTTTGAATGGCACGTGCTCTATAAAGTCCTAAAGGTGGCTGGCTTCTAGTTTGAAAGGCACTAACACATAGTCCTAAAGATGGCCTAGAAACTCCGTCACTGGAATATGGCATAAGCTAGTGCCTTACTCTGGTGAATATTGTGAATAATGGTTTATATGAATAAACTTTAGTACACAATCTTCCATTGAAAGGTCTTTACGCTGTTTATTGCCGGAATGACAATTTAATTGAAACCGTCCGAGCCGCCCGAGGCGACTTGTAACTTGTAAGTAAGAATTGCGATATGGGCAGAGTTGTTGGAACGAGAGCAGCGGTGAAGACGCCTTTAGAACTACATTTATTTGTTGATCTTTGAGGTGTGATTGATCTCTGCAAGTCGTTGTTGTGTTCTGAAAATATTTACTTCATATACGCGTGTCGTAGTTTTATATAACTCTTATTTTTTATAAATACAGCAATGTGGGTATGTGTCAAATCCTCAAAGGATAGCAGCGGTAATGAGCTTCTTGATACTTCTGCACTACTATCTACTATTTCCTTTGGATGTGCCTCTGAGTATCCTCTTATAATCTTCAAGAATTTTCAGAATCAGTTCTGATAAGTTTAGTGGGAATTATAATCGCTACACCATCTAATTATTGCTACTTACTATGTGTTTTTTTATTAATTGTAAATATCTGTGTATTAGTGTAAATATCTCTCCCTTTTTGCCATTTAGTTTTGTGTCTTTTTCCGACAGTCAATATATTTAATTTCATAAAATGTTAGGTTGGCAGTGGCTCCATTTATACCTTGTTCTGCGCGGAGATTTACACGGCTTTTTGCTTGACGCTCGTTTGGATTATCAGCTCAAAGAGCGCTTCCCGCGACCCTCGGGATAATTGTGGGCCAAAGTTTAATGTTGCCCCGAATAATGCGGTAATGCTCTGTCCAGACAAATGCGGTTTGTTGCGGAAATCGCTGTGGAAGTAGTTTAAAAATTGAGCTGACATTGCTGATATAACACTGACAGATACAAGTATGGAGAAGATAGATTTTTGTGGCCTATCAAAGTGATTGTTATTATGGGAAGCGGCCATAATATTATTAGCTAGCTAATTCGTAGTGGGTGATACCAAATTATTCTCTAAGACGTTAGAGGCTATTGAATATATAACGAACAGCAAAAGGCTTTTAACACGTTCCCTGTCCGTTGAACCACATATGGCTCAGGAAACTTGTGCTTGGAAAGCACTAATAAACGTATTAAGACTAGCTTAGCATACCATTTTGCCATTTTCTGTTTTTTATACAAATTACTAATGGAACATTGCCCACCTGATGTTAAATGGTAACCATCACCTCTAACAAAAAATGCCTCGCAAGTCACGCACATCATGAACGTGCGCTAAGCTGCACTGCCCAGCGTCGACCCATATGCCTGTAGTTTCAAACATGCCCTTCAAACTGAAACATAGCAACGCTGCTTGGGGGCACAAATAGGCACAAAATGTGGTGGTACTTCTCCGGATGAGCCCTTCACAAAGAGCTCTTCTACTCATAAAATAGGCAATAGTCAATAGTCAATAGTCATTTATTGGTAATAAATTTTACGCGTCATTGCACGCTTCCATATTCAAAGAATATAACATGGCTTAATTATAAAATGATAAAATAAAATAAAAATTGTATACTTAAATTAATTTGTAGTATACCTATCTAACGTTCACATGTATATAATATTAAATTAAATTGAAAAAATAAAACACTCATTCCAATTTCATTATTTTAGGTACCTATCCTATAAGTTACCTACATTACGTACTAATAAATTCGTCGTAGCTGTAGAAAGCCTGCTCAACCAACCAACGCTTGATCCTAGCTTTGAAAGTCTTTGTGGTGCTGGCAGATCTTACTGATTCAGGCAATTTATTATAGACCGTAGGACCCATAACATGACTCAGTTTTGAGGACTTCGTCAAGGTGTGGGGTATGGTTGCGAGATGGTGCCTGTTTCGCGTATTGTGAGCGTGCATATCGCCTAGCCTCTTAAATGTCTCCAGATTACTGTGAACATATACCGCAACTTGCATTATTACAATGCACGGAAGTGTTAGGATCCCTAATTTCTTAAAGTGAGGCCTGGCCGTTTCGTCGCGTCGGATCCCTACGAGAGCCCGGACTGCGCGCTTCTGCATCCTAAATGCGCGTTCCCAGTCGGCAGCACGCCCCCACAGCTCAGCACCGTATTGTAGCAGCGAGTGAACGGTAGCGAAGTAGCATGTTCGCGCCACCTCAGCTGGTACCACGCGTGCTACTCGTCGGAGCGCGAAACACGCGCTACCTATTCTGCCACAGAGCTTATCGATGTGGCTTTCCCACGTTAGCTCCTTGTCCAGCTTGAAGCCCAAGAACGTGGTGTGGGCAGTTTGAGCTATCGGAGTTCCATCAATTCCTACCGTCATTGGTCTAGTTTTACGACCCGAGAGACAAAAATGCATGAAGTGGGTCTTTTTCAAGTTCAGTCCTAGCCCATTCACTCGGAACCACTCCGCCAGGAGAGCTGCCGTCTCATTAAGCCGAACGTCTAATTGCTCCGGCGACTTTGCTGTGACGATTGCGGCCACGTCATCTGCGTACATAAGTATTCCCGCGGTCGTTATTGGTCGTTATAGGCTAGTCTAGTCAGATCTTTGTATAGGAAATACTTGCATTTGTTTTCGAATGGATTATGCTAGTGGTGTATGCCTCTCTATGACAACTCAACGCTACCAAACAAAAGACATCATACCTTCGTGGCTTAGCTGGCTTAGCCTCTGTTAGGCAAATAATGTGTAGGTATGTTATTTCAATTATTATCGAAGTAAGCACTTTCAAGTACCAACGGTAGCCTCGTAAAAATGTTAGCACACAAGTTCCTAACTAGAGAACGGCCTCTTCAAATTGCTTGTAAAAATAAGGCAAGTGTTTGATCAAACATTGAAAATTGGCCAAAGTTGTTATCGTGGTTAGCTGGCGCTCGTGCCTTCGTGTTTAAAGAGTTCATAGTTATGGTTATTTCAATTTTGTTTTATTAGGAAGTCTTGTAGAGCTGAGAACGAATAGAACGTTCATTTTCATCACCCAAGCTCCTAAAGATATTCTATTTTTTGTAAAGTTTGATAAGGCATCAGGTGAGATCGTGGCCAAAGGACAGCCTATTAATTATATAAAAAAAGGCATCTTTATAATGTTTGTTATTAGAAACAGAAACCAAAACAGCATTTTTTTATACATCTATCTGATGGAACAAGCAGATTGCCCACCTGATGTTAATTGGTAACCATCCCCTAGATCAAAGTAGATATCCTCTCCTATCTAGAGAGAGTAGATATCTCTGTTCGCGAGGAACTGGCACCTAGATCCCCCTCGTTTTAAGACGTTTCAAAGTGATCCTCATGATTTTATTTGACTTTGACTTCAGATCTCTACAAAGAACTCACTCAGGATGTACTAAAATTGCTTATTGCAATTATTATGTTAATTTTATACCCTTAGCATACCCTTCAACTTTACCCCCTTAGACTAAGGGGTAGTCAGATGTTCGTTAAAATATTACATTTGGCAAAGACCCTCATTTTTGTTATTAAGGTAATTAGGTATTCTATACATTGTTAACTCTACATACAGCCTTGGCCACGTCAGTGCAGTGGGCGCTACAGCGAAGTGATAATGAATTCACTTCAGACCACACTCAAGACGATTTGTAATGAAGTGTGAACGATGAACACGTAACGAGTAACAACTAATAGAAAATAAATAATGATGAAAATGCAAACCAAAATTATTAATGTATTACAAAATAACTGAAATAGCTTCACAACTTTGATCCCCAGGCACGGTAGATATCCCCTCAGATCTCTTAGTACTAAGTATGACTTCAGGATTCTTTGGGTCGTCTAAGGGGGGTAGTCAGAGGTATGTCCAAACATTTGGCATATACCCACATTTTGCAGTAGTTTGTATTCAGACATGACAGGTTGCAAGCGTTTTATATAGTTACTGAATTTGTTTTATACCAGCATGAGTGCAAGCGTTTTCGCGGTAGATCCCCAACTAGATGGACCGACCACGGCGACCACCTCAAAGAGGGTAGATGCCAGTTCTACCATATGATCCGAATGGCCACCAACAGAAATCACTGGAGACAAGCATACCACATCTACTCCAGTACAGGAAAGACATCTTCAAGACGTGACCACGATCTTCAGTTATGAAGTGCTGACCATAAAGAGAAGTTTACAACCTTCTCTTTATAACCACAGCTCAGTCTCTCTCTTGTCGTGTCACTGATTTCTTTCAAAAGTGTGGTGAAAGGATTTTAAGTGCTCCTCAAAAGGCTCCTTTAGAGCACTTGACACATGTTATAGAACTTTTTAGGTTCTATGATATGCCGGTTTACTCACGTAGTTTTCCTTCACCGTTTGAGAGTACTGGCAATGTGCACAGCTCAGTTAGTAGTAGCTATGCCATTTGCGTCCTAGGCCGTGGGTTCGATAGCCACCGAGAAGTTTGTTCTCTGTCTGGGTGTTATATAATATTATAAGTGGGTACTATTTTTTTGTATTTACTTAAAAAAAGTATTTAAGTATTATATCAGCTATCTGTTTCCCATTGTACAAAATTTGGATTAGTTTGGGGCGAGATACTGTTATGTGGAATGTGCACCAATATTTATTTATTATTTAATTATTTTTATATTCTTCTATGTTTCCGTCTAGCTTAAGTTTTACATTTTTAAACTTTCTAAGAGGGTTTTCTCTATGACACATGGGAATAAAACGGTAAGCCCTTTTGTCCACCTGGTCCAATCCGTACATTCAGTCCAATAATTTGCGCAAAAGCTGTTAGGTCCAAGAAATTACAGCTTCTTACAATCCGCCATAACCCTAAGGAACACTCAGGTGAGGGTCGCGCGTCTGCGTCGTTACTGGAGATGGGACATCTTAGATCCCAGTAGTGTTAGGACGGGCTGCACAGTGGATCTATAAGTGGAGGATCTGGACAAAAAGTTAGATAATAAAATATAAAAAAAACAGAAACAGCACATCGAAGTCTTGATGATTTTGATCCGCTGGCACGGTAGATCACATTTGGTACATTTTGCAGTAGTTGGTGTTTCATACGTGACAGGTTTTAAGCCCGTCGCCGCTATATTGGAATTCTAACTGGTTTCCTCACAATGATTTCCTTCACCGGTTGAGAGCATTAGCATTGCGCATATGCTTTTTTTTATAGAAAAATCGATTCGCACTATACCGAATTTTAACCCACGACCTTACGATCCAAACGTGGGGCCATTTTCACTAGACCACCTTAATTAAAATAGTCGTATGAATATAATCCGATATGATAGATTCTAATTCTCTTCAAAAAAGGTGTATGAAAATGAAATTGAGAGTGAGTCTGAATAATGAAAATGAAAAATTGGTGTAGGCAACTAATTGACTAGACATGGAAAAACAAATGCGTCATAAAACAAGGTGCTTATTGAATGCTTAAGATTATAATGGTAATGATGCTTACATTAAAAGGTTTTGTGAAAATTACTTATGAATGAATAAAGTAGTGAGTTACAGAAAGTCATGAGATCTTTCTCATAACTTTCCGTTTTCACTACTTTATATAATAAAATGAGAAAGTAAAATATAAAATACAGTGACATTGTATACAAAAAATACTTTATTCTCTTTTTTTATTTTAATGTTGAGAACGTGCCTATTTTTGCCGCCAAGCAGCGTTTGGTTGAAGCTTTGTTATAGTTGCTGGTTACCACTTAACATCAGGCATCTACTTATTCTACAAGTAAAAAAAACAAAAATCAGGATGCATAGCATAGATAAAAATATTCTTACAAAATTCTTGGCCCAGATAAAATAGCCTCGCTCCACTGTGCACATAGAGTAAAAGACAATCAGAGGCGGCACGCGTTAACGTGATGTCGTAACGATTCCCGGATAATCCGGGCGATCGTCGACGAATGCCGATCCAATTTACCCAGCCGGGTCAGGGGACGTGTTACACCGGACTACATCTTTTATCCGGCAGATAGAATTTGTCGTAACAGTTTTGCTCTGGTTTGACAATGATTGGAAGCTTTGTTTGTTTGTACAAGATTTGTCGGAGAAAATATTTCTGTTTTGGAAATGTGATGTTTTGGACGCTCTTTGAATGAATGTGTGTCAAAAATTCAGATGCCTTAATGTCTTTTTTTATGAAACTTGATGGCCCATCTGATGTTAAGTGGTAATTATAACAAAGAATTACCTAGCAGGTCACGCACGATATGAACGTGCACTAAGATGCACCTTGCGTCCATCGACTTGAGGCATACAGATATCAAGGTTCATGTGCATGTAATTTCATCGGCACCCACAGCCATAAAATCAAAACACATCAACGCTGCTTGATGGCATGAATTGACATGTTCTCCTTTGCACTTGTGCTTACCTACTAATACACCATAGAAGTCATCGATTGAATACCCAATTGAATGTCCCAATATAGTTTTAATCCCATTAATATCAGTTATTTTATTTCAAGCTCATTTTTATTCACTGTATGTATGGCTTGAGCAGTCGAGAAGTATCCCATACTTTCAAGCACAAATAAAGCGGGCCCACCTTTGTCGTCTTGTACAAATTAGCGAGTCAACACTAAAATAAACCTATAATGGAGTTCCTTTCGCTTCGTGACCCTGGTTCGATCCGAAGGTTTGCTCAACAAATTTGAAATTCGAACGCGTTTTTCATATTTAGAACGTGGTATTGACAGTTAGTCCTTCTGGGAACGCGTGAAGCGACAGAGGTCGCTGGCGATTTTAACGTATCCTTGCTAAAGATGGCGGTGACGACGATTTGAAAAGAGAATCAAATATTGATGTAGACATTCTAATGGCTTATGTAATTCTGTGGAAAGTAGAAGTTTTGGCTACCATTTTTGGTCCTGTCGTTTTGTAAATATTGATATTCTAAATTTACTTTAGCATGTTTTGGAGACTAAAGTGCACAACCAGCGTTCCGTTCTTATTATTCCATAATAAAAGGTTTAAAAAACCAATATCAAATCAAATATTAAAAAAAAACAATATATAAAGTACAATCAAATTTGATTCCTACTTGCCTATAAACAAAACAAGATCGTACTTCTTCGTGTCCTGTCGCCAGTTCTTTTGAAAGGGTGTGGTGAAAGGATTTCAAGTGCGTCTCAGACAATCACATTGAAGATAACTGTCACCGCTAAACTGCAGCCGTCACAGACCGTCGCTGGTTTCGAAACCAGGGTCTAAGGTGTTAGCCAACTACTTAGCACCAAGTTTCTTCTTTGATTAGCGTCACCACACTAAAACCTAACTGCAAACAGAGTGACGCATGATAATTTATGAATACGCCATGTTTGCTCTGCCGTTTAGAGTAATAACTTTGGAATTTCGTGTTGGCTTATTAGTTTCGTGCAAGCCACAATTTCGTTTTCACTTTTTTAACATAAAATAGCGACAGATATCAATGGTTGTAGGGAGCCGGTGGTCTAGTGGTGCAAAAGGTCGTGGACTTTAAAATAGTTGAGCCCCAATGAGTTTTCTGTTAAAAAACTCTAAAACGGTGAAGGAAAACATCGTAGAACCTAAAAAGTCTTAAAAACATGTGTCAAGTCCTCGAAATTAGGCCTTTTTGAGATCCCTTACCATACTATTTCGAAAGAATTTGTGACACGGGAAGAAGAAGATCAATCAGAACAGATGTCAATCTGACGTAGAGGTAACCGCTTAACAGCAGGTTGGCTATCTGCTGTTTTATTACTTCTTCTCATAAAAAAATTGAGTACCGTACTGTGTAGTAGCTTCATTGACTTGTCACATTACTATAATTCTCATCATATAGAGGTATATTTAAGAATAGTAGAGCTCTTTGCGAAGGCTCGTCCGGGGAAGTGCTACAGCTACGCCTTTTTCTGCCGCCAAGCAGCGTTGCTGTATTTCTGTTTGGAGAGTGTGGTTGCCGGTGTAATTACATGCACATGAGGCTTAACATCTGTATGCCATAAGTTGATGGACGTAGGGCACGTTCCTATTATGCGTGACTTACGAGGTAATGCTTTGTTATAGGTGATATTTACCACTTAACATCAGATGGGCCATCTGCTTGTTCCATCAGAGTGTTGTATTAAAAAAAAACCTTATATGTATGAGAAGTCAGCATAATAATAGATTTTCTTTTTACAGCCGTTATCTCAACTTGCACTCCTTTTTTGGTGTAAATAGATACACCGCTTTTTTTAAAAAATCAACGAAAATTAACATGTTTTTAAAATGACCTTTTGGCTTATGATTCCCTTTACCAAAAGTTTTGTTATATGTTATTCGGTGTATTTTCAGTGTCAGTGTCAATCTTTTCGTAAAATGTTGATTTTTGTTTGAATGCCTGCATAGCCAATGAAATAACTTTCAACTCTGGATCGTTTAGCATAGTTAAAGGTATTTATTTGTTGGAGGATAGGCTATCGATATTCGAGGTACGAGTACTGCAGGTACCTTACGATCAATCAAAAATCTCTGACAAAAGAAATCTGAGAAGTATACAAGGCTTGAAATTACAGTCAATCAAAGTTTACTATATTTGTCAAAGAAGTTCGGAGCCTTAGACCTTTCAGAGAACGACAAAGAAAGACCCAGTGACAAGTCAACGAACTGAGAATGTTCTTTCTTCAATAGTATCACATTATAGGGGTCTATAAGTGGCCCCGAGGGACCGATAGTGTCCGTTCGATATAAAACACGCGTTTACGACCTGAAAAACTAAAGCCGATTTTATTTTATGGAAGATTGAGTTGGTGGAAATACTTTATGGATTTTATTGTTTGGGGATGTTATTTATCGGCTGGGTTGGACGTGAAATATGTGGGGGTTGTAGGCTAAGTGGGAGGTAGATAGGCTCTGTATATAAAGGTCGTAGGTTAAAACCCAATGTAACTTTGAGTAACTTAACACGGGTAAGCAAGCATAACTGCTTGGTGACAGAAATAGGTTCCTTAATATGAACACTTTGATAATCTGAACTACTATTATGAAGCTATGAGATCACTTAAAATCAGGTGAACCATCTGTTTGTTCCATCAGCTAGTTGTATATAAAAAAACCGGTCAAGTGTGAGTCGGACTCGTAAACGAAGGGTTCTGTACCATTGTCTATAAAAACTTTATTTTATTCTGTTTTTTAGTATTTGTTGTTATAGCGGCAACTTAAATACATCATCAGTGAAAAAATAAATAAATAAATAAATATTGGTGAACATTCCACACAGCACTATCTCGCCCCAAACTAAGCCAAAGCTTGTGATATGGGAACCAGATAGCTGATATACTACTTATATACTTTTTTTTTTGTAAATACATACTTATACGGCATAGAAGGCAGAGCTACTACCAACTGAGCTGTGAAGGCTGTCAATTTCAACTGTCTAACAATCACGGTTCATGAGATACAGCATGGTGACAAAGCGACGGAAAGCGGAGTCTTAGTAATAGGGTCACGTTTTACTTTTTGGGTACGGAACCCTAAAAAAGACAAAATTAAAAGATATTTATTCAATTGAATCACAGGGTTACTTCGAAACGACTTAAAGCCAGGTGAATCTAGGTGCCAGTGCCACTAGATACCAGAGAAACGACTTGAGAATGACATTACAAACTTTTTGTTGGAGGAGTGACTTCTTCTTCTTGTCGTGTCACTAGTGTTTTCGAAACGGTGTGGTGAAAGGTTTTTTAGTGCGTCTCAAAGAGGCTCCTTTCGAGCACTAAGGCTAACTGTGTCTGAGACGTAACAGAAGTTTGATTTCCGCACCGGGACAAATAACAAATACAAAACAGAGTCCATGGGTTGTTCATCCCTATTTTTATTTTGTAAGAGCTCTAATGACTATAGTCATACACCCTCAAGCTCAAATCACAATCGCGATTTAGAAAATAAAAGTGGTCCGGATCCGCCTCAGGTGTCAGTTTTTAATAAAGAGCCAATCAGTCGGCCGCCGGAAGTCTGCGGCGCTCTTCCCGACCGGAAATGGAGCTCGTGTTTGCGCCCTTGCCTCCGCCGGAAGTGACGGTGTCGCCGGCGAGCGTGGCTTTGGGGAGCTTTGGGGTACCGTAAATGTTGCGGACTTTTTGTAGATCTCAATGGTACATTAAAGTTGTTTTAGGTCACTGGTGTGTTTTCTTATAATTTTAAACCGACCAGCTCCCTCTCTTGTCGTGTCACTAGTTTCTTTCAAAACAGTGTGGTGAAAGGATTTTAAGTGCGCCTCAAGAGGCTTCTTTTCGATTTTTTCCAAATTCGATTGATTATAAATTATAAAATTCGTAATTCATAAATAAATTAAACATAATAATCAATTTATTGGTAATTAAATCTTTACAAGTCAGGGTTTCAGTAGGTACGCAACCAGGCACATGATGAAAAAAAAAAAAAAACTAGTAATATAAAAAGCGTAAACTGTTGTTTTTTAGCGTGATCGCCACACTCCTGCATCCACTCTCTTCCACACTCGTCTTTGATGATGTTCAATTTAAATATTCAGGCGCTCAATCTTTTTCGGCTTAGCAATAGGGGCTACATCAAAGAGTGCAAAGTTAATTTTCGGAGTTTTTTTTGTAGATCCGACTTCAAACGATGTGGTTTAAGGGTTGTCAGAACTTGTTCTAAGTTTAATGAAGAATATTCTTTAAATAAAAATGTAAATAAAATTATTATCGAATATGCTGTAGTAGGATTCATCCCGCCCTCCAATAGTTATTTCTATAATAAAAATGTTTGTGTGCTAATGCCAGTACTTTTAACAGGTACTCGTTGATGGACGCAGGGCAGTGCACCGTAGGGCACGTTCCTATCGTGTGTGACTTACGAGGCATTGCTTTGTTACTTAACTAGCTGATGGAACAAGCTGATGGCCCACCTGATGTTATGTGGTAACAATCACCTATAACAAAGCGTTGCCTCGTAAGTCACGCTAGATAGGAACGTGCTTTACGATGCACTGCCCTGTGTACATCAACTTGAGGCATACAAATGTTAAGCTTCATGTGCCTGTAATTACACCGGCTAACACACTCTTCAAACCGAAACACAGCGTTGCTGCTTGACGGCAGAAAAAGGCGTGGTGGTAGTACTTCCCCGGACGAGCCCTTCACAAAGAGCTCTACTACTCTTATACAGCTCTCATTTAGGTATATTGGATCATTGAGCATTAGAAATTATTTATTAGAATAACATTAAAATATAGGAAACTCACGGCGCCAGGCAGACGCTTTCTTTATCCTTTTAGCATTGAAGATCTTTAAAAAAATACCACACACAAACCAAAAGCTCTTCCACCAGAGCGCTATTCGGAAACCTAGAGAGTTCCTCATTATTTCCGTAGCAGGTTGTCACTGCTATTTTCCGCGTGACAAATCCGCGCGCATCTGTCAGCTGTGAGCAATAGCGACGGGTACCGGGTAGCTACGTGTGACGCGTCATTTATTCCTGTGCACAGGCTTTATGAGCGAGTGTTTGTGTCCATCAGTGGTTTACAGCTCTTAAATATTTCTATAGCGAGAATGGCAGTGGCACTACTCGCGCCATCACAAGATTTAGGCAGGTATTAAGTACCTCACAGGATAGAAAATAAGCTTTAGGTGCAGAAGAGAAACGAAGAAACACAACCCATTTATAAAATACATTTGTTACGTGTGGCTTTGCATAACTAAATAAATAAGAATCATTAAAACATAATAGAGAAAAATGTATAGGTACCTATTGAGAGCGCATTGTAAGACACGTGACTTGCAAAGGCAATGCTTTGTTATAGGTAGTATTCTCTTATCTGTGTTATAGGTGATGGTTACCACTTAACATCAGGTGGGCCATCTGCTTGATCCACCAGCAAGTAGTATAAAAAAATAGTAAGTACTACAATGATTAATAAAAAAGGGTCAATACAATCTCTAATACTATAAGAATCAAAGTCCTGACTGACTGACTGACTGACTGACTGACTGACTGACATATAGACAACGCACAGCCTAAACCGCTGGACCTAGAGACTTGAAATTTGAGGAGTACATAGGTCTTATGGCGTAGAGGTGTACTAAGAAGGGATTTTTGGAAATTAAACCCCTAAGGGTGTAAAAGGGTTGAAAACGTTTGCATGAAAAATAGTAGGTATTCCTTGAACCTACAAACTTGAAACTTGGAGTACATGTACTTTAACGCAAAAAAATAGGAAAAGTATTTTTAGTTTTTTAAAACTACCCTTAATAAGTGTGCAAAGGGATGTAAAAGTTTGTAAGGGAGTTTTTTGACCGCTGGTCCTAGAGACTTGAAATTTGAAGAGTACATAGGTTTTATGGCGAAAAAATCCCTTCTTAATATACACCTCTAGGTGTATATTAAGAAGGGATTTTTGGAAATTCAACCCCTAAGGGTGAAGAAAGGGTTGAAAACGTTGGTATGAAAAATTGTATTCTTTGAACCTACAAACTTGAAACTTAAATTAGATGAAAAAGGCTAAAAAATAGGAAAAGAATTTTTAGTTTTTTAAAACTACCCTTAATAAGTGTGCAAAGAGATGTCAAAGTTTGTATGGGAGTTTTTTAACGCGTGGTGCGATTGACTTAAAACTTGAGGTAAATATACTAAGAAATAAATAATTGATAATGACACTTTTAACTTTTGTTAATTACCCCTGCAAAGGGTGCAAATTACTGTAAAAGTTAGTATGGGAGATTTTTTACGCACAGTGCAATTGATTTCAAACTTAAGTAAATATACTCCACAATAAATAATTAAAAATCACTAATCAATAATTTAATATAGGCCTACATTACCTACCTAATATAGGTAATGTAGGCCTATAGGTATCTCTTATACCTACGAAGGTATTTAAAATCTTACCCTAATAATATAGAGGTACAAATCAATGTGAAAGTTACGATGTTTGGATGTTTGTGGCTCAATCACGGCTCACCACTTCATCGCGTGCGAAGCCGCGGGAAGCCACTAGTGTTAATATAAAAAACAACGTGATACCTACCTAATAAGGTTTGTATCGATGTTGACACGCACTTGAACTGTTACTTATTTTTATCGCTAGTAAAGCGATCTCTATATAAAATCTATAATAAACTAAATATTATTGTTATCGTAGCAAACTTGTCAGTTTCATCTAAATTGGTCCGGCCTTTACGGATAAATTGAGTCACAAAAATTCGTTTGTTTGACAACCTCAAAATTATTAATATATGACGAGTATTTTTTGTCAAAATCCCCAAAAGGAACCTCGGCTCAAATAAAGGTATAATTTAATTAAACAACATGTCGATAGTTGTTACCAAAAAAACAACAATTCATATTAGCATTTAACCATATTATTAAATCACTTATCACTATTAATACCTACGCAATAAAAGTCCCTTGGAATTTAGTGTTGCCCATCGACACTTATCGATAAAATAATTCGACTATAAAATATCAATATGAATCGATTTCACCTTCACGTCTCGATCGTAAAACTTAATACATCGTTAATGCAAATATACCTCGCGTCCCGGTAAGCGATAACATGACAATTGAGTATTCCGAAAACAAAATAACTAGTTAGGGCCAGCACACACCCGGTGAACAGAATTTTCAGTTGGTCAATGTATTTTTATCTTATCTAATCGAAATCAGGTGTATTATATAGATTGTATAATATAATTTGTCAATTGGGGATTCCGAAAACAAAATAGCGACGTGTACACACCCGGTGAACTGAATTTACAGTTTGTCAATGTATTTTTTTTCTTTCGTAATCGAAATAAAATAAAGTGTAATAAATAATATACTTATAATAATAATAATAATAAATAAAATAAGTGTAAATAGTATTTAGAACTGCATTGTTCCAAAGTGCTTTCAAGCATGTGTAAGATTTGACTTTGGTTTTTGGTTTTTTTCTCTTAATCGATATATTTCTTAAATATATAACTTTTTATTTATATAGTTACATCTTATAACTTTTATCTCATGGCTGTGTGTGTCTCTAAATGGCTGTGACATAAAAAAACACTACACAGGAACACTATGTTCATCCCACAAATATTTGGCATTGGGAATCAAACCTACAACCTGCAGCGCAAAAAGTAGTTGTAACACCAGTCGATAGTTGAATTGTGAGGCTAGTTTTGACATAAACAGTATTATTAATAATACTGGCACTAAATTGAAATAATAAATATAGTAATAAAAACGTATTATAAATGTTTTTCATAAACTCTTTATTGGTGTTCAACATTATCGATTCTTATGACATGGTCCTGTTCGGTAAGCTCATAAAAATATAAATAAACATAAAAAATTAATAGTTATTGACATAAATTTATCGAGTTGTATTAATTTACGAAAGGTTAAGACCCACTCCTACAATTTAATTGTAATTACACAGCAAGCTATGAATAAGAAGTGGCAGGCCATTAATTTAATAGATTCATTAGCATAATAGATTAATTGACAAACGACTGCGCCTTGTATTTCAATACTCTTGCAACTAAAAAAACTATAAATTTCTATGAAAATAATGTTGTATTCACTTTTACGCAGACTTAATTGAACTTTTTCCACAATCAATGACAATAAAAAGTAAATGACAATAAAAAGGTAAGAAAAAAAAATTGAACACTTTAAGTGAACACTTTATACAGCACCATTAGCTCCAAACTAAGCATATCAGTATCTCTTTCTTGAGCGAATAAATTCAATAGAAAAATCGATGGTTTTGGTTGAATATTAAAACAAAAGTATTATATCTAATTTTATGCAAGATAATGAAGTCTCTGATTTACGATTTTGTTATTAACACGCATAATTTTCGTTTAATAAAAATTAGAATTAAGTTTTAAGATTAAGAACTTTATTTCCGCAACTCTACACGGCATCATAATTAATAAGCTATTTAGGTTATTTCATAAAAAGAATGTATTCTAGCTTTTATAAATCGACGCTTAAGCAATCGATAATCAATAAATAACTGAAATAATCTAAATAACGTCAAATGTTAGATTTAGTGATGTATCCTATTATACCTAAACTAGTGGCTTCCCGCGGCTTCGCACGCGTTGAAGTGGTGAACCGTGATTGAGCCACAAACATCAAAACATCGTAACTTTCGCATTGATTTGTATATTATTAGGGTAAGATTTTAAATACCTACGTAGGTATATGGGATACCTATAGGCGTACATAACCTATATTAGGTAGGTAGGTATAGGTACTGACTGAGTTTGGCACAAACATGACAAATACAACAAAGACAACCTTACACGGAAAATATGTACTTATTTGTTCCTAGTTTCTACCTCAAAAACAAACGAAACGAAACAGCTTCACGACTTTGATCCCCAATCACGGTAGATATCCTCATATCTCTTCGTACCAACTCAAGATTCCCATTTTAAGAATATCCTATATATAACACAGAATATAACATTGACGCTTCGTTGTATCCTTTTTACTCGAGCGCAACGAAGGAGGGTAACGTTTCAGGGGTTGTTTTCGAAAATCAAACTGTTTTTTTGTTATTTATCCACAGAACACATTTTCTTTTAGTTTGAAGTTAATTACACTACGCGTTAAAAATCTCCCATACAAACCTTGGGACTTTGGCACCCTTTGCAGGGGTAGTTTTAAAATAGTGAAAACGTGATTTTAATCTATTTATTGTGGAGTATATTTACTTCAAGTTTGAAATCAATCGCACTATGCGTTAAAAATATCCCATACTAACTTTTACAGTCATTTGCACCTTTTGCGGGGGTAATTATCAAAACTTCAAAGTGTTATTCTTAATTATTTATTTCTTAGTATATTTACCTCAAGTTTTAAGTCAATCGCACCACGCGTTAAAAAACTCCCATACAAACTTCGACATTCCCTTGCATACTTATTAAGGGTAGTTTAAAAAACCAAAAATGTTATTCCTATTTTTTTAGCCTTGAAGTAAATCTACTTCAAGTTTCAAGTTTGTAGATTCAAGGAATAAAATTTTTCATACCAACGTTTTCAACCCTTTTTACATCCTTAGGGGTTGAATTTCCAAAAATCCCTTCTTAGTACACCTCTACGCCATAAGACCTATGTACTCTTCAAATTTTAAGTCTCTCTAGGACCAGCGGTCAAAACACTCCCATTCAAACTTTTACATCCCTTTGCACACTTATTAAGGGTAGTTTTAAAAAACTAAAAATGTGTTTCCTATTTTTTTGCCTTGAAGTATATGTACTCCAAGTTTCAAGTTTGTAGGTTCAGATATACAATTTTTCATACCAACGTTTTCATCCCTTTTTACACCCTTAGTGGTTGAATTTCCAAAAATCCCTTCTTAGTACACCTCTACGCCATAAGACCTATATACTCTTCAAATTTCAAGTCTCTAAGTCCAGTGGTCAAAAAACTCCCATACAAACTTTTACATCCCTTTGCACCCTTATTAAGGGTAGTTTTAAAAAACTAAAAATGCCTTTCCTTTTTTTTGCCTTGAAGTATATGTACTCCAAGTTTCAAGTTTGTAGGTTCAAGGAATACTATTTTTCATACAAACGTTTTCAACCCTTTTTACACTCTTAGGGGTTGAATTTCCAAAAATCCCTTCTTAGTACACCTCTACGCCATACTACCTATGTACTCCTCAAATTTCAAGTCTCTAGGACCAGCGGTCAAAAAACTCCCATACAAACTTTGCACCCTTATTAAGGGTAGTTTTAAAAAACTAAAAATGCCTTTCCTTTTTTTTTGCCTTGAAGTATATGTACTCCAAGTTTCAAGTTTGTAGGTTCAAGGAATACTATTTTTCATACAAACGTTTTCAACCCTTTTTACACCCTTAGGGGTTGAATTTCCAAAAATCCCTTCTTAGTGCACCTCTACGCCATAAGACCTATGTACTCCTCAAATTTCAAGTCTCTAGGACCAGCGGTCAAAAAACTCCCATACAAACTTTTACATCCCTTTGCACCCTTATTAAGGGTAGTTTTAAAAAACTAAAAATGCCTTTCCTTTTTTTTTGCCTTGAAGTATATGTACTCCAAGTTTCAAGTTTGTAGGTTCAAGGAATACTATTTTTCATACAAACGTTTTCAACCCTTTTTACACCCTTAGGGGTTGAATTTCCAAAAATCCCTTCTTAGTGCACCTCTACGCCATAAGACCTATGTACTCCTCAAATTTCAAGTCTCTAGGACCAGCGGTTTAGGCTGTGCGTTGTCTATATGTCAGTCAGTCAGTCAGTCAGTCAGTCAGGACTTTGAGTCTTATAGTATTAGAGATAAAAATGTGAAAGTTGCGATATTTGGATGTTTGTGGCTCAATCACGCCCTTACATTGAAGTGTAAAAAAATATAGCTCGTTACCTGGATTAGCAAGTAAAGACGTTGATGCGGGTAGATTTGAAACTAAAAAACATATCAGCAATCAGTTTTTTTTTTAAGTTCGTATCGTCACTCTTCCACTATTTATAATCTTCTCATCAAAATGTTTTTTTTTTCTGTCCATAGGTAATCAATGGTGTTTCAGTGGATGGAATCATTCTTCCTGAAAATGTTTAGCGGAGGCCTACAGTCAGTTTTCTTAGGCTGATGATGATGATAATAAATCAATGCTTAAACTATCGCCTTCTCCCCAACCTAGAAGAAATATGCAAATTAATTGCAAAGCAACTACTGCTAATACTAACTACGAGTAAGTAAGGCCATTGTATATTATTATGACAGTTTGAAGGTTCACGAAATACCCTTCTCCAATAAACTCGCCATTCCACTCCAAAGCATTTACAAGAACGATGATATAAAACGAATATTAAATAAGCACGAAACGACAATAAAACGCGAAAATTAAGCTTCAATAATGTTTTTAAGTCGGTTAATAATCGTAAATTATGAAGTTACGATCGAAAGGCCGATTCTGAGAGGTGTTTCAATTTATTTTAATTTGCATTTCAGGACGTGTCTGTCTACCACTAAGACATCAAAGATTTTCAGGCTGCACCCCCTGAAAATCTTGATGAAAAAGGAGAAAGATTTTGACCAAAACATGCTTTTTAGAAAAAGAGGTTCTATATTAACAGAGCCATTTTAAAACATTCAAAAACGATTCCTATCGTCAGTTTCTGTCTTTTTGGTTTATAACACAACTCAAACAAGAGTAAGAGAGCTTATGAGCTGATTTCACCATCCATAACACTTTGTTAGTACAGATACTAACAGAGTGTTATAATAGTAACTATACTATTATAGGAATAACAGGCCGTTAAATTTAACCTAAGATGTCAAACGCGTACATTTTGACATATTTAACCACCCTTTAATCCTTTGTTAATCTAATCCAGAATGGTGAAATCAGAGCTTAAAACGGTCCTTATTTAAAAGTCACAAGGATATTTTTAAAAAGGTTTATTAACTAACACGGCGTTATCAAGCTATATGAATGAAGAAATCAGAATAAGGACGCCGTGATACGGAAACAGAAATATTATAGTCTAGATTATTGTATCTAGACTATAATACTTAAAGTGGATTATCGTAAAACTTCTATGTTAGTAGTTATGTCACTTTGACATTTTATAATTTTGCCATTTGTGATGACGATTTGAATAGAGAGTCGATCTACTAATAAGATAAGTAGTAATTTAGAATTTTATTATATCAATCTTCAAGTTGTAACTATTATAAGAATGATATAATTTATTAAGTTCTTTGAAATTAACATTATGTTATTAGAAATTTGAAGTGTAGCGGATACATTCATTGTAAAACACTGAACTTTGGGCACCAATATCGTTCCTTGTAGAACACCAATATTTAGATGGGTGCTCTTTATGGAATAACAAAAATGCTTCCTCGAAGAGCACCTTCGGTGTAGTAGCTTCTAGTGTTGGGGTATAAAAAATGCTACTGTAAAAATGTTATAACATTGTTACAGTAAAAAAAATGCTACTATTTTATATTTTTGTTTCAAAGCGAAGTTTTTACGCAAATTATTACTTGCTTTCCTATAAGCCTCAATTACAAGCATCAAAAGAATAAAAATAATAAAATAAAATCCTGATTGCCTCATCCAGTGTGTTATTACTTTACTCATAAAACTCTGTGGTGGGTTTAACAGTTTATTTAATTCTCCTATTAGGCACCGCTTTTTATTGTTTGTAAAAACCTTAATAATCTGTGTGATCATTGTTTGTATCTGAAGTTAATAATATCAAGCCATTTCAATTTTTGTGATAGCAGATAGATTGGAGTGCGCGGGACTTTTAACCTAATATTTTATTTAAATGTATTCTATCTTTTTAGGGTAAAACGGGACCCTATTACTAAGACTCCGCTGTCCGTCCGTCTGTCACCAGGCTGTATCTCATGAACCGTGATAGTTAGACAGTTGAAATTTTCACAGATGATGTATTTCTGTTGCCGCTTTATCAACAAATACTAAAAATCATAATAAAATAAATATTTAAGGGGCTCCCATACAACAAACGAGATTTTTATAAACGCCGTTTTTATAGTACGTAACCCTTCGTGCGCGAGTCCGACTCGCACTTGGCCGGTTTTTATCGTGTTTGGGGTCCTAAGCCTATATGTATATTGTTTGCAATTGTTTTTGTGTGTTTTGTCAATAAAAAAAACTTTTTATTTAATAGATCAGACAGCCTTCACAGCTCAGTTGGTAGAAGCTCTGCCTTCTGTGCCGTAGGTCGTGGGTTCGATTCCCACCGAGAACAAATATTTGTGTGATGAACATAGATGTTTGTTCTCTGTCTGGGTGTTATATAATATTCTAAGTATGTATTTACAAAAAAAAAAGTATATAAGTAGTTTATCAGCTATCTGGTTCCCATATCACAAGCTTTGGCTTAGTTTGGGGCGAGATAGTGTCCAACAATATTAAAAAAAAAAAAAAAAAGATCGAATTTGAAGGATAAACTCATTCTTATCTCAGGAATCTGGTTTGGAATAACTTTGCATAAAAAAATATAGGAACCAAGCCGTCAGCATCTTGGTTATATTTATGCTTGGTCCCGTAGACGGCTTGGGTCCAATACATCACTGAAAAATGTCTTACATCTAATTAATTTAATTAAAAGTAATAAAAAAAAAATATAAAAACTCCACGCCGTCTACAAATAATTAGAAAATTTTAAGGATACAAAACTGAGGATTTTTTATTTGTATGATAAAGTTTAATACCGCAAAATTACTCGTAAGTCCATAATTTTCATAAAAATATTAAAAGGAATAATAAAAAATCTATCAAGTCCAAGCTTGATCAAATTACACATCTATAAAATTTTATTATCTGCATTTACCACTCCTGCCGATTGAGATAAAGGTAGGCGGACATATGCAGAGTGCGAATGGAGCCACAATGTGCGTTTACATTTTTACGATGACGTTTATTTTACTCTTATGAACCCGGTTTCGCCGCCGATTCTCGATTATTCTGTTGATGGGGCACAGAAAATGTGGACACTTTTTTTAGTTGCACAACGTAATTTTTAACAAAAATTACGTTATGCAAGAGGAAAAATTACAGATTGCACAGTAGATTATAATTTCAGTTGACGTACTCCGTAAGTCCGGAGTAGACGTAGTACGTACTCCCGGTGGAGTAATGCTATTGTTTCATACAGAAGTAACTACGCAATAGGTTTCCTGGCAAAAGACGAAACTTCAAAATCCAGGAGTATTCCTATGAATACTCCTGTTTTTTAAGCCTATCATTTCTTTGTTAAGCCCTATGAATACTAAGAAGTCCACTTTTGGACATTCGCATTTCATACATTTCCAGGACTAACAATTTTAAGACATTCCCATTCAAATGACTTTCCGCAACCTTCATATTTTCATCTGGCATTTAATACAAAATACAAAAATCATTTATTTCCATAAAAAATGTGTGTTCATTATAAAATAGCAGATAATGGGGTAAGCTTTGTCGATAGTAATTTATGTGGTTTTCCTAACAATCTAAATCCCAATTTTGTTTAACCGTGAGTCACATCACTTTTTGTACCGTACAACATTTTACTTGCGCAAACAGAATTTAATAATTTAACGTTTTTACGATATTTTAATAACCCAAAGTCCTGCATTCGACACCAACACTTATCTTTATCTTTATCTTAGCTTTATCTATAAAACGCCTCGGTAATCAACTATTGAGTACACAGGGTAATTAGTTACCGGAAATTATGATAGTTAATTTTTAAGTACCTTAATATGACTTAAAATTGCGGTGGCAACAAACTTATTATGAGCTAACAAAGAAGTCAAGCCAACCCAGGTTTTAGATGTGTGCTGCTTTTATTACTTTTATTGTATAACTTACTTTTACAGAGAAAATAAAATAAATAGGTACAAGTACACACGCCTTTTTCTGCCGCCAAACAGCGTTGCTGTGTTTCGGTTTGAGGAGTGTGGTTGCCGGTGTAATTACAGGCAAATGAGGCTTACATCTGTATGCCTCAAGTTGATGGATGCAGTGCATCGTAGGACATGTTCCTATCGTGCGTGGCTTGCGAGGCAATGCTTTGTTATAGGTGATGGTTACCACTTAACATCAAGTAGGACATCTGTTTATTTCGTCAGTTAATAGTATAAAAAAAATTGTAGGTAAATAACATAACTATTAAAAAAACAGCTTAACTGGGAACCTCAATCTTTTTTATGGTTATTTTAAAATCAATGTATTTTTTTCTCACGATGCTTTTCTACACTGTTTGTGTTCTGGCATTGCGCACATGCACTTTTCGAATATGAAAATCCATTAGTACGCCACCGGATTCGAATCTACAACCTTAGTAACCAGGCTATGTCTACTGGGGTGACTGGGGATCAAAGTTGGAAAGCTGTTTCTGTTAAAAAGTTAAAATTATTTGTAATTCTGTCCTACGAGGCAATGCTTTGCTATAGGTGATAGCTACCACTTACCATCAGGTGGGCCATATCCTTGTTCCATCAAGAAGTTGTATAAAAAAATAAAACTTTATTCTAAACTATTTTTGACAGCTCACCTTGACGAAGTATCCAAAATGTTCAATGTCCAAGTCGAAAATCAAATGAAATATGAATGTCACCACTTGACAAATGGCACAGACGTTGCACTCATAAATGTCAGCGTGTCGTATAATCATTCCCACTTCAGTCCAGACGCACTTACTTAAATCCGCAACTCAATAAACTGAATAAACTATGATAATTTTATTACAATGAGTAAAAAAGTTGGAGTAGACGGTGGAGGATTTATGTAAGTTGGAACTCATGAAAGATTCAGGTGCTGATACACGATGGTAAGGTGTGATGTGTTTTGGGGTGGTAACAAGTTTGACATACAAGGAAGATGAGGAAATTCTTCCTATTGTCTGAAATAGGTGGTACTTACAGGATGCTATGATTTTTTAAGCAAATGGTTTAATATTTCGCTGTTAGAACGATCCAGTTTGGATTTAGCTTTTAAAACCTTTAATGATAATGTTTTTATTTAAATATTTTAAATCCTAAAACATCCGTGTAAAAATTAAGTCAAAATTACCAATATCGAATGATTAAAAAAAAGAAAACATTTTACGGTTTGCTTACAATTCTCGACTTATTTCCACGATTTTACAAACCCTTCAATTATTTTTTTAATAGTTATTAGTAAGATTTTAGATTTTAGGCTAGATGGCCTACTTTGGTACCAAAATATTTAGGCCACCTGAAAGACTCCAACATAGCTTATTTCATAGTAAGTATAGGTACTGTCTGCAATCGACAAAACCTTGAACATTATTGATGTAAACATTATACGGCAACGAATTCAGAAACACTCGACAAAAAACTAATGTCTGATTCATGATTTCCAAATTCGATGTAAGACTGTTATAAATGGCTTTACTGTAATGCAGTTTTGTGTATAATTCGAACATTTAGATGTCTAGGTTACTTTTTGGGAGTAAATCATTTTTTGGGAATTGTTTCGACCTTGGCAAGTCTTGCAGCTGCGCATTTTTATTGTATTGAAAATGCAGTCTTCTTCTTATTCTTTTCTTGTCACTAGTTCTTTCAAAACAGTGAGGTGAAAGGATTTTGAATGCGCCTCAAAGAAGCTCCTTTTTTATTTTTTACTAGTGACCCGCCCCGGCTTGGCCCGGTTATTGTGGGTTATCCCTAAGAGATTATGCTTGTATTATACATCCTGTATCATACCTTCCTCTTGAATCACTCTTTCTATAAAAAAAAACCGCATCGAAATCCGTTGCGTAGTTTTAAAGATTTAAGCATACATAGGGATTGACAGCCTTCACAGCTCAGTTGGTAGTAGCTCTGCCTTCTGTGCCGTAGGCCGTGGGTTCGATCCCCACCGAGAACAAATATTTGTGTGCTGAACACAGATGTTTATTCTCTCTGGGTGTTATATAATATTATAAGTATATATTTACAAAAAAAAAAGTATATAAGTAGTATATCAGCTATCTGGTTCCCATATCACAAGCTTTGGCCTAGTTTGGGGCAAGATAGTGCTGTGTGGAATGTCCCCTAATATAAAAAAAAAATATATATTAATAGGGACAGAGAAAGCGACTTTGTTTTATACTATGTAGTGATAGTGATCCAACTAGCTGATGGAACAAGCAGATGGCCCGCCTGATGTTAACGACATGCCGATTTCCTCACAATGTTTTCCTTCACCGTTTGTGAATATATTTTTGAACATAAAAACACATTGGTGCACGACCGGTCGAACCCATGACCTTACGATCAAAAGGTAGCGTCATTCCCACTAGACCACCGGTGCTCTCATACCACAGCGAAGCGTATATTTCCACTAACATACGCAAATCGTATTCCTCTATCATCGAGTCAGTGGAACAGCTTTGATGAATGTCCCAGACAGATCTGCAGTTTTTGCTCATGCATGACAGATATCAATGTCATTGGAATCTCAACTTTATTTCATAGGAAATAAGGTTACAGGGCAATCATCGTCACGTCCTTTTCAGGTCATCGCTGCATAATGCTATATAGGTTGGTTTGGTTCACTTCTGTTGTTTGCTGGTTAAACTAAAAAGTATTGAAATACTTTATATCTAAGTCCTTAGCAGCAACTTTTTAGTAAAAATTATTAATGTTTTTTAGTAGTAGCTGTAATAGTACCTATGTTTTTTTAGGAAAATAATTATTGATGTAGAATGTAGGTGGTAAACAAAATCTAAACTATTTTAATTTCATTATACGAACCGAAGTGGAACTCATTGCCGTCATTTGTTTTTCCTGATCGCTACAATTTGGGTCTCTTCAAGGTAAGAGTAAGCGTTTTGCTCCATCGTTGGCTTCATCATCACTTACCATCAGGTGAGATTGTAGCCAAAGGACAGTCTATCAAATAACCTATAAAAATTTATTTACATAATAGAAAAATATTTTAATTTATCGTATCCTACTCATTGATGAATCCGAAAGGTTAGATGACTTTGGAGGCTCAACTATGCCATAGCGGGGGAACCAATTTGGATGAAACTTGGTAATGATAAATAGTTCGTAACCGTAGAACGAGCTATAAGCTACTAGTTATCCGAGTAGCTACAAATAAAACAAAGCCATGGCTTCAAGTAATAAATAAAGATTAAGATATAATGTAAAAAAATCTATTTGAAAACTAACCATTAGCACCAAATTGAGGACAACTTAGATAACATTAAACATTATTCTATCAACAAATACATAAAAGTGAATTTATTACTTGGTAACTCTAAACCAAGCAATATTTAACCCTATCACGTTAACAGCTAAACAAATCTACTAGGACAGGTTAGTTAAAATACCTGACGTTCTTGCGCCAAAGAATAGAGAGACCAGAAGACCTCAGTTCTTCTTCTTTCTTCTTTTACTATTTATGATTTTATGCATGTATACGTAGTCTGTCTATATTATGTTCGTATTCTAGCAGCGGTGATGGGATTAATACCAACTACTGCAAAATGTGGTTAAGTGCAACAATGTAATAATGTATTTGGACGTAACCCTGAATACCCCTTAGACATCTTCATCTATTCCTTAAGTAGTGTCCTAGTAGTTTATGAATAGAAATGTAAACCTAAATTATTGCATGCTATTATTAAGTTGAATATGCAGGATCATTCATTACAAACCCTGATATCTGTATTACCATGTACCTTCTTACCTATATTCACAATAAAGTTATATAGTAGTAGTTATATAGTTAAGAATTACCTACATAAAATAATATATTAGTTTTTTAGCAAAAAAAAATACACTGATAAACATGAGAAAAATACACTGATAACAACACTTTTGATGACGGGACATCAATTCACTATTAGTGGAATAATCGCGTAACAAAAAACATACATTTGAATTGAGAACCTCTTTTTCTGAAGTCAGTTATAATGATCATCTTTAACATGTCCCTTCTGTACTGAATAACATTCGTTGACCTGAATACTCTATCGCGTGGCAATTAAGATGTCCGCCGACGTACACACGATCAGCGGACAAGCGGACAACGGACGTCTTATCGACGGAAAATGTAAATTGGCTCAAGGCAATTTGCAAGGGATTTAGATTTCAGCTGTAGACCTAGATTTTTTGTGTTAAACACGAGACTATTGGGTAGATTGTTTGGTAATTCCTAACAGATAGAATAAGAAGCAGCAACACAGTGTTTCAGTTTGAAGAGTGTGGTCGCTAGTGTAATTACAGGCACATGAGGTACATCTGCATGCCTCAAGTTGATGGACGCAGGGCAGTGCATCTTAGGGCACGTTCATATCGTGCGTGACTTACAAGGTTTTGTTATAGGTGATGGTTACCACTTAACATCAGGTGGGCCATCTATTTGTTCCATCTACTAGTTGTATAAAAAAAACTAAGTTGAGTAACGTTGGGTGCAGTTATCATCTGGTAAGGTGACTACTAGTGAACTTTCTTCTGAGCACTTTCAGGTTTCAGCCGTAGTCACCAGCTATAGCAGTCGTTATAAGCCATGACGGCTGGCCTTTGGGAAAATTAAAAACCCCATAATCCGAATCATCATCGTAGAATCTTAAGTCGGTACTTAGTGCTAAGAGATCTGATAGGATATCTACCGTGACTGGGGATCAAAGTCGTAAAGTTGTGTTAGTTTACCCAAATTTGTTTAACCAGTTTACCTTACATCATCATCATCAACCTTCTTCTTCCGGTCTTCGGCTCTTCTCGTCCAGTCCACCTCCCCACCTCGCCGGAGGACGTCCTACACTAGGCTTACCTAAACGCGGTGTCCAATCAAGTGTTCGATACTTAAGTTCGCTTATAAGTTTACTAGCTAACATGATCACCTATCACACTTTAAGTCCATACAATTTCACCAATGAAACTCCAGCAATTAATTATTATAATACACTGAATGGCATTTCGTAATTCAGTAAGTATTGGATGTAATTGCCCTTTGCTCAACAAATGACATAGTAATTGCGAGCCATATCTGTAACACCTTAAATGCCAGTAACTTGGCCAGCACACAGGAACAGCCGGTGACAATAATTATGGAGATAATTACAGGACACCTTGCTGATATCAATCAAACTGTGGAAGTTCATACATTGTTGCCCATTGTCCTTTATGAATTTTTCTTCCGAATCAATGGTTTTTATGGTAAACCATAAGGTATTTACTTTGCCCAGAAAGTAGAAATTTTGCTATAGTGGCGTCTGGAGCGATAATGAGGTCGACAATAATTATGGATTTATTATTAACTAGCTGTTCCCTGCCACGCTTCGCTGTGGCACATTGTGATTGAATGGTATATAAACAATCCTTGATGCGGATAATATATCATGCTAAAATTACAGCTCGATCGGTGCAGAACTTTTGGAGTTTTTAAAGCGTACACAAACCAACATAACATTTATATATATATAGATATTATTTAATTACTGGGCACTTTGTTGACATCAATCAAACTGCAGAAGTCCACAGAATTTTTTTTAGGCTCCTGTCAAATATTTCCTGTTCCGTTCTATTCTATTCTAGCCGACGAAAATATTTATTATTTATTTTTTGATTCTCCTGAAAGGACTGACAGGAGATTTACACGCACTTTTATTTATTTGAATGTTTTCACCTCACTATAGCACTGTTTCGAAAGAACTAGTGACTCGAAAAGAAAAAAACCGGCCAAGTGCGAGTCAGACTCGCGCACGAAGGGTTCCGTACCATTATCTATAAAAACGGCAAAAAAATCACGTTTGTTGTATGAGAGTTCTGTTTTTTAGTATTTGTTGTTATAGCGGTAACAGAAATAGATCGTCTGTGAAAATTTCAACTGTCTAACTATCACGTTTCATGAGACATGAGCCAGGTGACAGATAGACAGACAGACAGACGGAGGGACAGCGGAGTCATAGTAATAGGGTCCCGATTAACCCTTTGGGTACGGAACCCTAAAAAGAAGTTTAATCAGATTAGATCGTCGCCAAACGTTTGACCTCTAAGTTGAAAAAAAAAGAACGCAAATATACGTTGGAAACGCAGAATTCATCATATTGCAATTGGTTGGAAACTCAAGCAATGGAATTCAAATGGCTGGTGCGGATAATATTAAATCAAAGCATCAAAGTGGGCTTTATAAAATTGAATCTAAAAGATCACTTTGAACCGAACCTAAAAATTTCTATAGCATGTATTGTGTCAAGTGCTCGAAAGGAGCCTCTTGAACTTAAAGTCCTTTCAACACACTGTTTCGAAAGAAACTAGTGACACGACAAGAAAGAAAAAAACTTTGAAACGTCGTATAAAGTAGGTGAATCTAGACGCCTGTTTCTCGAAACCAAAGCCTAAAAGAACAAGCAAGATACTTTCGTAGCTCCTAGCAGTGCTCCTTTAGTGCTCGAAAGGAGCTTGAGGCGCATTTAAAATCCTTCCACCCACACTATTTCGAAAGAAACTAGTGACACGACGAGAGAAGAGAAGAGCTCCAGCAATTGAGAAGGCTGCCGTTTCTTTGTGCTACCACATGAAATTCCATCGCCAACCACAAACGCAGTACCAAGAACCAAGCCCTTGCGTCATACTAAACGATCGTGCGAAACATCTGAAATCTGGTACACAATGCCTAGTAAATCGTCTTGGCATCGCAACGAATGAATAATGCAAGCACACGCTTCGAGCTGCGATAAATAACGATTATCATTTTATCGTGGATCGCTATAAATCGAGATCGAATGCGCAAGAGTGCGTGGTTTTTCCTTTTGGACGTGACACAGGGATCGGAAAGCTGACGACCAATCTGCCTACTCCATGCACATAAACATACAAATTCCTAATGTATAGTTATTAATTAATATATTTTTTGCCAGCTCCACGCGACCAATCTTAAAAGAACAGGTAAGAAACTTGCAGCTTGATACGTCGTGAAGCTTTTTCTTTTCCCTATTTTACAGAAATCTGAAATAATATTTGCAGAATGTAAGTTTCGGTTTACATAATGAGCATAATTACATTCTACCAGTTACAGTCCTGGCGTGCAAACATTTTTCAACTGAAAATTAATGACTAATAATTTAATTTAATAAATAAAATATTATAAATATGAATCTCTCTCTCGAAGCTACTACAAAGTTACTCGTACTACCTAGAGCTGCAAATTCTCTACGTTCTTCAAACGGTACTCCTGTAGAACCCATAGCTACAAGTTTTTGCGCAATCACCGCAGATTTATGGTGTGAATCAACGGATTTACGAGTGACGGAAGGTGCAAACATTATACTACAGCATTATAATCTCCTTAAGCCGCATTTACTTAGAAAACAGGCTGACTAAACAAGCTACTGTGCATAAAATTTCAGAACTGTGGACAGAGAAAACTGACTGGCCTATAAGAGGTACCTGTACTAAATGTATGTCATTGTAAAATTACCTGATTTTTATGTAAACGTATCGGCTAATTATTAATATGCGATAAAGGATTACTCCGCGCGCGATTCAAATGCTCAGTTCGCCTGCGCAAGCCGTCCAGGCTATGATAATTTGTTAAAAAGTGTTTTACATTGCATTGAACATTGCACTTATGTGGACGACCTATTCCTTTATTTCATGTCACGTTGCGTAAGTCTACGCAGCATAGCAGATTGAAAAATCTGTGATCTACCATTAAAACTGTTTTTTTTTTCACTCAACCGGTATTCCGGTAATCGGTACCGGCGACTGGTAACCTGCTTTCTGTATGACTCTAGCTTTATATGCTGTTTCATAATCTGTGACAGTGTAAACATCGTTTTTCGTGTGACAAGACATGACATCTTAACAATAGAGCTGTTATTTATCATGTGAATTATTTATTTAATGACAAGTCGTTACGAAGTTGCAATTTTATAAAGCTGGTAATTGTAGTAGATACCTACGTCGGGTACTGAGTTAGCTTGGGAAAGTTACTCTTGTATTCATACCTCTTTTTATAATTCTAATATTATATATATATTACACAGGTTTCTCTTATTTTTTGTGTTCGGAATGGTACTCTGTAAGCCTAGTAAAAGAGTCATGTTTAGTTTTGTACCAAAACTATCTATTAGCGCGTTTATAGCGCGTTTACATTTACATTCGCGCTGCCATTCGCGCATGGATGGAAATGTTGCCGTCTGATTCTCGCATTGCCCAAGTCCCCGCGCCTATCTCTGCATGTCTCTGCACATTTCCACGGACATGAGCTGAGTGTAAACGGGGTATATAATAATAACCCTTTAAAGTTTTATTATAAATGATATTTGTTATTATTACTGTTGTTTCAGCCCTATCCACAGCTGTTTGTACGTTCCGTGTGGACGTGACCTTGGTCCTTACGTAAACAGTATCAGGAGTGTTGCAAATTTCTGAGACAATATTTATTTTACTTTTGTATGGAAATTTCGATTACTTATTTCACTTTTGCACACGTCAAAATATTCCAGTGCTTGGTCTGATCACTTGGTCTTTGGTCTTATAGGGGTAATAAGTTACACGTTGTAAAGCTACTTACCAACTTATAATAAACATAAGTTTAAAAAACATTATAATAAAATGCATGCTTACTAATAACACTTATATAATAAATAATTAAAATTGTGAGTAAGACAGTTAATAAGTTAATAAGTTAATTTGAATATTTTGAAAAAGCATATTATCAAAACAATATAATAGCAATCTCTATGTGGTCGGCACTTCATAACTGAAGATCGTGGTGACTTGAAGATGTCTTTCCTGTACTGGAGTGGATGTGGAATGCATGTCTCCAGCGCTTTCTGTTGGTGGTCATTTGGATCACATAGTAGAACTGGCACCTACCCTCTTTGAGCTGGTCCGTCCATCATGTTGGGGACCTACCGCAGTAATAATAATAATAGCAATAATTGGTAATAGCTTTATGCTATAATTGGTAAACATAAATAAGCAATTTTTTTTTAATGTACCTACTACTTATTTAATTGATTAATAAAAGGCTATAATAATAATAATTATTATTATTGTTGTTATTCGAAAGGAGAATATCCAAATGGGGTAGTCAGAGTCACGTTCAAGTGCTTCATTTGGCATGCTCAATTATTTCAGTACGAAACCCAATATGGCTGAATTTAATTTCGAGGTGTGTCTGCAAATATATTGTTATTTAATTTAATTATAAGTACTTTACCAAAACGGAATTAAAACTGCGTTGGCACTTTCGAAAATCACTGAAGAAAGATATTCTGCCCGTTTAAGGAAGGATGATTTTTAAGGAATTGTATATTATGGTTGCATGATGAAATTACTGATTTATGACAAAAGTTCTTTTAGTATTATGTAAACATGATTAAAAATAACACACGACAATAGTATCGTTGGAAAGAGTAATGCTAAAGAATTTTGAAAAACGTTAAATTCAAAATGACTTTTAAAATTTTGATGAATTTAGTAGTTGTCACTTTTCATAACATGAAGACTTTAAAAACTCAGAATTAATTATTTCTGATGAGAATTTTATCAAGAAATTATTTATTTAGAGTAATAATACATTGCAAAATACAGCACAAGTTATTTCGTGGTATTACAACCACAAATAATAAACGTTATGATTTAAAGGAAAGATTTCGAGTGATTTTCAAAAAGATCATTATCTAAGCTACCGTGACCCTCAGGACATAGGATCTACCGGGGAAAAATAGCGTATAGCAACAACTCTCCAAAAAAAATCCTATTGGTCCATACGCCAAACATCCTGTAACAAGTGTACAAACTATTAATTCGTCACTCGCTATTGTTTTTTGCAAGTTGTAAATGTATTCAAAAAAGGTGAAAGGCGCAATTATAAGCTAAAATGGATGTGACAAAAATAAGGCTAGAAATTACGTAAAGTGTTGACGTCTACTGTTAGAAGAAGGCCTGCTGAGAACCACACACCTTTCTTGCAACTTATTTTTTCCATAAAATTCATTTACATCTAATTAAGTACTTTTAAAATAGTCTTGTAAACAAAAAGTGGTAACTAAGAACAGATTATAAAAGGCCGTGTTTGCTAAAAAACGGTTACCGTCTTGTCATTCGTTGCATTTTCTTTTAGTGACTTAGTATTAGATACCAACACTTATATAAATATATGTTTAACCTTAAAATAGCATTGAAACCTAAAGGTCGCATAGTATTTTTCATTTAATGAACTAAAAAACGAATGTAGCCAAAAAGTACCATTTTAAGATTCAATCTATTTTACTTAAAATTTCTTTCACCTTAAGAGCTGATTTCACCATGCTCTGTTAGTATAACAAAGGATTAAAGGGCTGTTAAATATGTCAAAACGTACGCGTTTGACAGCTAAGGTTAGATTTAACGGCCTGTTAATCTTTGATTAGTAACTAACAGAGCATGGTGAAATCAGCTCTAAGTATCCTAAGTTAGTACCTGTTTCTTTTCGCCCTAAGGCTTTTCAAAGTTTCACAAAAATGAATTTGACCTCATTCCCTCCTATATTAGGTTCGTTAGTCCGTCTCTTCGTTTAGACAAACAAAAAATAAAAAACTTAGATAGCATTCGTTTTATGACGGTTGTGGCTTCTGGGGATACCTTTGCCCCTATCTGCAAGTAAGTATGTAGATACTTGTAAGCAAGGAAATGCCAGGTTCAGTATTTAGAGCTCATTAGAGATCTATTCACACATTCCTGGGCGGGAAATGGTGATGAGGTCGGTATTCCGTTTTTACTTTGAATTCTTGAGGTAATTCAATGGTCTCCATAAATGAGTAAGTAGTTTGTCGTGGTACTAATACTTATTATGTATTTTATGTCGTTTCTTGTTTGGAAGGAAATAATTAAAGATTATGGTTTGCGAAATAGTATTAAAATCGAATTACTGGGAAATGTTGCACTTTTTTTGAACATATGTTTTCAAGAATACAAATACATATATTACAAATATTAAAAGAATACAAATATTTAAATGACTGTCAATATTATACTGAAAAGAAGAGATGTGCAAAAACAATCATGATCATTATCATCAGCCTGTAAACATTTCCAGGAAGAATTATTCTGAGCTCCCTCCATCCACCGACTGTCCGTAATCTTCACAATGTAATTACTGTCAATATAATACATGCCTTAAAGAAGCGATGTGAAAGTTTTTTTTAATTTTGGGAAGTTGCACAGATTTTTCATTTTAACTGTTTTCTAGTATTATTTTGAGTTCTGTCTGTGTCTCCATTTTCTTCTAAATATACCGGTCAACTTGGCTAAAAACTTTCTAATTAATTCACTTGACACTTGATTATCTGTCAAAATGACGGACAGGAGCCTTATAAAAGAAAAAAACTCCCCTCAGGCAGTCAACTTTAAAATGCAAATAACCATTGAAGAACTTTTTATCAACTGATGGTACTTTTAATAAAAAACGCCATACAAAGAGCTCATGTCGTCAGTTTGAAATTTAAAATTCAATTGACTCAATTTCCATACTTTATTAAGATCTTATCAAGAATTCATAATTACGGCGCCATTTTGAAAATAAACCTGCAAAACGTGTAAATAATTCAACTGTAATTACCTCCATTACTTTTTATTGATTTCTCAAGTGTTTCAAAATGGGTTTTTTTCTAAAAAAAGTATACAATTCAATTACATTGTTGTTTTGTCGCGTACGGAGACGCTATAAACAATTTCTTGTTATCAACTTCTAGGAACTGCACTGAACTTGAAATTATACAATTCTTTTTTGTCATTTCTAACCAATCAAATTCAAGGTCAAAAAGTATTTATTTAATTAAATCACAAGGATCACTTTGAAATGTCTTAAAGCTGGGTGAATCGAGGTGCCATTCCTACACGACCAAGACTAGAAGAGCTATGTACCTAAAGCAACGTTCTGCGCAGTCACCACTTAGACGGGTGATGGCTAGTATCAACATCTGAGCGCCAAAAATGTGGCATTTGATCGCGATGGTTGCCTATTGTGATTGTCGCGGACCGGTTGCGATTTATGTAATAAGGGTGCGGGTTCGGGACGCATCTTGGTAGACCTACGTCAAGCTGAAGACAACATTGATTATATACTTGACTTTTAAACACTTAAGCGTTACATACATAATCCTGCAGCCATTATAGGGTTCTTTGTGGCGGACAAATTAGATGGAATATATATTTTCAAATCATGCAATAACTTTATACTGCTCCGGGTATCGAACCCGCTCCTTCACCAGCTATGCTAAAAAAAGGCTATCCACGTTCCAGTCTAGTAGACTATTGTCAGAAACAATAAAATACAACTGCCTTATTGTAAACAAAACGTTTTGCGTTCCGTAATAGGGATATTTTTATTACATGTCCAAATACGTAGACACATGTTGTATTACTATGGCATAGTCATTAGTTTAATGGCGGTAAGTTATTGATTGCTTATACACTTTATAGAGGCACATTTTTTGTAACATTTACATAGTAATTACTTGAATTGTTTGTAAAGACTATAACGTTGTATAAAATAATTTTCTACGCCTTTTAAGTGACTTTATGTAGCGAAAAATACATTTTATCGGTGGGATAACAACTAGACGATTCAAAATACTGAACAAATGATCTTTTAAAATAGTTTAAATTGAATTGAACTCTTAGTTGGTGAAGGAAAACATCGCGAGGTTAGTACAGTTAGTATTTTAGCAGCAGCGATGGGCTTGCAGATTGTCACGTGAGTACCAACTACTGAAAACTATGTGCCAAATTTGGTCGTAGCTGGCTACCCCTTTATCCTCAAAAGATCTTAAATTGTTACTTAATACTATAAGAGGTATCTGAGGGCTGTTATTGCCTTTTTCTTCTAGGCTTGGTTGCGTGGAACTGGCACCTAAATTCACCTAGCTTTAAGACGTTTCAAAGTGATTCTTGTGATTCATTTGAATAAATAGCTATTGACTTTGGACATATACCGAGCCTGCGGATCAAAGTCAATAACTATTTCTGTTTTTTATTGCAGCTTGTGACATATAAAAGAACAAAAGTGTTCTAGTGTAAAAGTATAATTACTTGACTAAAAGGTTGACTGACATTTACCTCATTATCTGTCAGTCTCGCAAGGAATGGCAAAAAGCTTGAAAAAGCCTACCGCATGGCGTGGAATAAAATATGTCAATAAAATAACAATTAAAACGATTCAATTAATTTGCGACTGCCATAAAAATTGTTTCGTCTCCACCATAATTAAATCTTATTTCCAAAGTAATTAAGAGTAATTTGGTACGACAAATATGTACTTCATTGGAATTATATACCTATGTGTTTTTGCTCTGAACGGTTCGAGTACAATTCGCTGTGAAGTATTGACATTTTATTTATGCTTTCCGGTAATTGGAATAAAGATGTACGTTGGCAAATGAAGTTTAATTGGTTTTGTAATGGACCACACAGAAAACTTATTGGTATTTTATTTCGATGGACGAATTTATTCATAGGATAGAGCATTGTAGGGCACGTTTCTATTGTGCTAGCCTTGCGAGGCAATGCTTTTTTATAAGTTTTTTTATAAGTGGTGGTTGCTACTATTATAGATAGATAGACGGACAGATAGCATTTAGAAAAGATCAGAAAAAGTGTAGAAAAAGGGAGAGTGGCATTTGCCCCAAAGTGGGACAAAATACAGACTAAAATAAAATCAATAATTTTATAATCATCTCTGTTCAAACGATGTCTGGAAGATCGATCGCTTTCAGCAATAAGACCGATTGTATAGTTTTGTTCTATATTTTTAAGTGTACAGTCAGTTGTACATTTAAATATTTTCATACATTTATTTAAGAAGGTAAACATTAAAAAATGATTTTTAAGGGCCTGAAGTTTATCAATTTTCTCAGAATTTTTAAAATACAGATCATAACTTTTTACAATAACATATTTTTCATTTTGCTTGTATAATCCACCCTCTGAATAATGATGTGTATACATTATCTGTGGAGCTAGTTCATCACTGCTCACTTACTTGCACTTGCTAAGGCTTGCTATTAATAAAATGTCAATAGTGACACATTAGATGTATGTACCTAATTACACTTGCATTAAGCAGCACAGGGTGTAAAAATACTACTCATAAAAACTTAAACAGGATCTTCCGATTCGTCTTTCTTCTTATTTCAGGAAAACCTTTTCACAATGAATGTGTTTCTAGTCGACACGAGTGTTCATTTTAGACCCTATCATCATCATCAGCATGTAGAAGTCCAGCATTAAACAAAGGCCTCCCATACTTATGGCCTTATTTTTGGAACACAGTTTCTCAACTTTCAACGATCAGTCAAAATACAAAAAAAAAATAACAAGCTGCTATAAAACAGTAAAAAAAAAGTAGGCGTGGTGCGATTACAGAGGTTTCATTAAGTTGGCGATATGCAACATATTGAGTGAAAATTTTAAAAAGTCGGCTACGCTCTGTAGTAGGCATCTCGCTACTAAATCCTATGGTAAACCGTAAACTTTTTTATGTTAATAAAAACAGTTTATATTAATTGTTTAGTTTATACATTGCTACACCTTGTACACAGCAATATAGCCGGCCTGGCCTCCTAATCACCGCGAAGTCGCGTGCGAAATCTTCATAATTTCTCGAATGTCAGACGTCTCTTGACAGATGTCAGGCCTCTGATAGATGACGCACAAGGTGCATCCGCATGATGGATTGAGAGACGGCCATTTTAATTGGTAGCTTAGTCACGTAGGTGAGTTGTAATGTTGATGTTGCATACGTAATAATGACTACTAAATAATGACAGCCTTCACAGTTCAGTTGGTAGCAGCTCTGCCTTCTACGCTGTAGATCGTGGGTTCGACCCCCACCGAGAACATCGATTTGTTTGATGAGCATAGATGTTTGTTCTCTGCCTGGGTGTATTTATCTACACTAATATTATAAAGAGAAAAGATTTGTATTTTTGTTGTTTTGTTGTTTTGTTGTTTTGTTGTTTTGTATGTAACGAATAGGCTCAAAAACTACTGGTCCGATTTCAAAAATTCTTTCACCATTAGAATGCTACATTATCCCTGAGTAACATAGGCTACATTATATTTTCAAAAAAATCAGGGATCCTTACTAAAACTCTAATAATGTAACCCAAGGTGGAAAAAGAAAACCTTACATCGCGTGCGCTGCGAAAACTATTGATGATAGAACAAAATAATGTACTACGATTTTGTAGAACACGTCACCATCTACAAAAAATGTCGCGACAGCATATGTCTAACTATTATAGTTATGTCACAATAAGTGTTCTTTTATTAAAAAAAATTAATTGAAATGCCGCCGATAGAAAAGGGTCTTTATTTGTACCTTGGTATTAATCCTTATCCAAATAAATCTTTTCATAATTAAGACTGGTTCAATACCTATACATTACTTCTTGAATTTTTCAAATCGGACATTCCATTCAAAAGATTTTAAAAATATAAGGTCACGGGGCGCGTTCTCACCCAGCGCGGGCCCGGGCAAGGCGCGAGTTAGAAGTGACTTGAACCCACCACGGTCTAAGTTTATCCTAAAACGTTGAAAAAATTTATGTCCACCCATGCGAAGCTGGGACAGGCCGCTAGTATATTATAAGTATGTATTTACAAAAAAAGTATTTAAGTATTATATCAGCTATTTGGTTTTCTTAAGACAAGCTTTGGCTTAGTTAGGGGCTAGATAGTGCTGTGTCGAAAGTCAACCAATATTTATTATTATGTATTGAAGACAGTTGAGCTGCCGTATTAGCACAGTACATATGTGTTAGGGTATATAAATATGCATTTTTCAGTCATCATCATTATCATCATCTGGCTGAAGGGTCTAAAGCTGAACAAGGCCTTTACACAAGTTCGTTGATGAATCGGGTAGGACGGTCTTACGTTTGTGGTCGCCATTCGAGAATTCGAGATGACCTACCCTCTTTTTATCATGTCATTAGTTTTTTTCGAAACAGTGTGGTGAAAATATTTTTAGAGTATTCTTTGAAACCTCAAGTTGCTATGTCGGTTACCTTGTTTCTTCAAATTTCCTCATTTCTGATTCTGTCTCATAATCAAGCTTTCAGCATAAGCTCTGTCTGTTTATGAGATTTTCAGTAAATACTCATTATTTAGCTTCGATAATAAAGCCCTAAATGAAGCCTCTGTACATTAACGTACAATTTCACAGTCCACAGTATAAGTAAGACACAGTACGGCGGCAATAAGGCGTCAATTAAGATTCTCATCAGCGCCGCAAAAGGCTCGTTGTGGCGGGTCCGTTGAAATTAGGCGTATTTTCACGGTCGGTGTAGACTTGGCTTTAATGATGCCGACAGGGCTGATGCTGCTGGAATAATGCAAGTCAGGGTTAAGACCAGTGGCGCCAGAACGGGCCCTTTGAAAAATGCCTTATAAAGTTGGGTGCAATTTTCAATTGGCTGTGGGAAAAAAAACATGATTTTGGATAAAAAAACCTAGTGAAATTATTACAGCGCACAAAAAAATAAAGGCCTAAAAAAATTTGATACCTATTAAGCCATGACGAATGTTTTTGAGAGAAACAAGACTGTGAGACGAACTTTAACTTCACCCCTGAACTAGGCATAGCTGCAAAAATCTGTTTCAGCTACGCCTAGTTCAGGGGTTTATGGTACTTAGTAGGTACTTAGTTGGAAAGGTATCTAAGGGGGTTTTTGTGGCCTGTTCTTTCAAGCTTGGTTGCGTGGAACTAGCACCTAGATTCACCTAACTTTAAGACGTTTCAAATTGACCTTTGTGATTCAATGCGTTTTCAATACCTTTTGACTTTGTCTATAGTTAGTGCAAATGATGCTGATGTTAATGATGCTGTCTGTACAATGCAATGAAAGCCGTGGTCAGAAGCTAGTTTAGCTGGTTATTTGTGTAAGTAATCACAAAACAAAAAACGTGACAGCCCTGCTCTGCGGGTGGCAGCTACAAAAACGCGTCACTAAAAGGGTTTGACGGCGTCACTTACCGAAAAGAAATTAGTATTTCTTTGATGTCGTATCGCGTTGCACCGGCCTAATTGCGCTACTTTGAGCGCCGTATTTTTGTATTGTTTTAACTATCTGACAGCGTGTGGTTTTGTCTTCGAAAGAATTACTAAATAAATGGAAAAACAGAAACAGCTTCACGAGTTATAAGAGATCTAAGGGGATATCCACCGTGCCTCCTATAACGCGGTGGATATCCTTTTAGTACCAAGCATTCAGCATATGGTTTTGCCTCCGAAATTTCTACTTTTTATCGAACAGAAACGGCTTCACGACTTTTATCCCCAGGCACGGTAGATATCCATCCCCTCACATCTCTTAGAGCCTTGCACCAGATTAAAACTATTTAAGAATGTCTAGAGGGATAGTTTAAGATACGGTTAAATAGTACATTTGGTGCATGCCTACAATCACCCATATTAAAAACTAATTACACGGCTTATTATATTAGTTTAGTAGATTGGTCGAACAACCATTCGTTCCAGTTTCCCTGCTGGGTTCGCTTTTCTAATTATGGTGGTTAATAAATGACAGCTAATAATTTATTGCAATAACATAAAAGCCGATAATAATAGTCAGACACGCAATACATTTTGAGACTCAAACCCAGGACTACTAATTATTGGACCGGCTCCTGCAAAGTGCTCCATAATTCTCCACCAACCTCCTTCCCCGATAAATCCAATACTAGACAACATTAAACAATAAACTTTACGACCCAAAATTGCCTCAATTACCCGCAAAATACAAAATAACCGTTCTAAAAATCGAACCGTGTTATTACCAATTAATGTCTAGCTAAAATCACGCGTCGATCAATCATCGAAACCGCATCAAAAGCGATCGTTCTCGCAAATCACTCACGGGCCGGAAACCGCTGACCACTTAAAAGTTTAAAACGTCCGACCATGAAATCATGAGGAATTAGAATGAAAGATGCGTCTCGGACAAGACGTTCACAGTCCGCGAGTACGACTATAGCTGGTTCACTATGTAAAGAACCAATAGAAATAACCTCTTGACTTTTATTCCCTAATATAGATGATAATCATTTATTTACATTTGTATGTGTTTACTTAAAAAAATATTTATGTATCTGGTTCCCATATTACAAGCTTTGCTTAGTTTGGTGCTAGATAGTGTGGTGTTGTGTGTGTAATTTTATAAGTAAAACAACAAAATAAAAAGTAACCAGGTACGGTAGATTTACCCTCAGATCTATTAGCACCAAGGATCAACTCAAAATTATTTGAGGATGTGTAAAAGTAGTCATAGGTCATGCGGCGCTAGAATCACCGATTTTATAAGACGTTTCAAAGTGATTCTTGTGATTGAACTAAATTAATACTTTTTTTTTAAACCTACTCTAGGGCAAAGACCCCTTCCTTCCACACTTCTTGATCTTATCTTTAACCACAGTGTCTTTAAATGACGATCAAGATCGTTCCGCTATCTTCTCCTGGGTATATCTCAACGGCGTCGACCTAGTAGGACCCAATTCGTTATTATTACAACCCAAAGATTGATTGATTTAGATTTTTTTTTAAATATAAACCAGCCACGTCTGTTTAGCCTGCATCTCTGATTACTAGTGAGGTGTGTTTAGTAAAAGCATTCATCATAAAAGGATCCGAATAGGCGCCGATCCCAGGCGCCACTTAATTGATAGCTCCTTGCATCATTACAGTAATCGGCCCCCCGGGTTACGGTAAATATTGTATTTAGCCGACTTCAAAAAGGTTATTAGACAAATTATCGGCAGTCAAAGTTGCGCCGACGCAGGCTGGAAATAGGATGGCGCAGATTACAGGATAGTGGTAGGGGGTGTTGGTTTTCGATTCGATGGGGTATAAGCGAGACGAATCGAGAGCGGTCGCGAGGTACTGGCGATAGATTTATCTATTTATTAAAAATACGTTTCAAAGTGAGCCTTGTGATTGTACTGAATAAGGATCGTTTGGTTCAGATTTTTTGATTTTTGAGTGCTTAGGTCTGAGTAAGTAGGTTTGATCTGTTTTATTTTTGCTCTCACAGCTCAGTTGGTAGCAGATCTGCCTTCTACGCTGTAGGCCGTAGATTTGAACACCAAAAACAAACACAGACACGGAGAACAAAAATCTATGTTCCTAAACACCTGTAGATTGTTTCTTCTCTGTGCCGGTGTTATAATACAATTATGAGTCTATTTTTACAAAAAAAGTATGTCAAGCTATCTTAGTTAGTCTTAGTTAGAAGCTGGATGTGTTGTGTGGAATGTCCACCAATATTTTATTTATTAAATTAACTGATGGAATAGTTGGCGACCACAAGATGGTTGCTAAGGGATGCTCGAACACCTTAAAGTAGACCGTACACTCGTTAGTTGAACGACTTTATTTAAACTGGTATGGGCTTGTAACGTACCACACAATACTTATTACTACAAAATGTGGGTATTTAAAACGTTATTTGGTTAATGGAATTTTCCGTGACTTCCCTTTACACTTCCTCAAATCTCAACTTAGCTCTTGGTGCTAAGACGTCTACCGTGCCTGGGGATCTTCGTGAAGCTGTTTCAGTTTACAGTTTCAGAAACTATTTTGCGCTCTCATCTAAGTAGTTAATGAGAATTTTTCATATCGTCCATAAAAATGAGCTCCCCGCTTTCGCCTACATGTTGCCCCACCGCGCGGCTTGTTTGATGTTCCGCCATGTTTACACTAAGCTAACTGAGAAACAAGTCATTTCGTCTGATCGCGCCGCCTTTGATCTCGCCGACGGTTTTTGTGCGCTGAGTTATTGCCAGTCACAGAGGAGGTGTAACGAGATCTTGTCTGATTTTGGCTATTGCATCTCAAATGATTTATTCTCAATTAACTCAATACTACGAATCCTTAGTGGGTGGTGCGTGTTGCTCATCAGAAATATTCTACACAAATATTTAAAGGAAAAAATAAAAAATTAGACGATGCTGTCCATAATAGTTGTTATTGTCATATTTTTCTGCACGTGTTTTTTTATTAATAAACTTATTAGAAACAATAGTATTTTTTAAACTCTCGCGATCATAACACATATTGAAGTATTACACGGGTATTTATCGCGTTTACCTTTATTATTTTCCCGACATTTCGGCTATGTTGCAATAGCCGTGGTCGCGGGCAGAGTCAACTCATAAAGACTAATTAATAAACAATCAGTCTTTGCAGTCTCTCTCTCAATATGTGCAATGAGAAAAACTTTGACTTTGCAATGAAGTACATTGAGAAAATTATTTCTAACTGCATACGGCTACCGAATTGCAATGAACATCAATATAATTTTTATTTGAATGCATTATAATGTAGCATTAAACTCACCTATATTTTAAGTGCAACAACGAATTTATCCATTTTTATTAACACACACACCAGCAATTCGGTAAGGCATGTATTATTGATGACGGTGATAGATACTGGCCTGATGGATCTGCAGGCAAAGGCAGCACGTATGATGCAAACGAACAAGATTGGTATTAAAGATGACTATACCTCGATAATGCCTCCTAAAAATTACATTGACTTCAAGGAGTTTATGAAGAAGCCTTTCCGCAGTATATAGTTTATTAATAAGTTTACAAAGTTCTGCATAATAACGTACTGATTGTATAAGTATTATTCAAAACAAAAATTGCCTTTTTTACAAAAAAACTTCCGCGCTGAAGCTAGCAGCTCAACCTTACTGCTCTACTTACGCTGTGGCGATGTTGACTTATTGCCGACATGTCTGTGACGAGCCGCGACTGACGACCGCGCTACGCAAAATTTCAATCACCTGCTGTTCGGTGTATGCTTCCGTGACACGTTGAAGAAAAACTTTGTTTCTTGTGTATTCTTCATTAGAGCTCTTCTTAGTAGAGCTAGCTGTGTGCAATGTGATTGCACAACTAAGTTGATTGCGATATTTCGATCGTTCGAGCTAAAGGTACATTAGCAGTAGTCTTTTATATACAAATAGTTGATGGAACAAGCAGATGGCCCACCTGATGTTAAGTGGTAACCATCACCTTTAACAAAGCATTGCCTCGCAAGTCACGCACGATAGGAACGCGCCCTACGATACACGGCCCTGCGCCCATCAACTTGAGGCATACAGATTGTAAACCCTCATGTGCCTGTAATTACACCGGCAACCACATTCTTCAAACAGAAATACAGCAACGCGGCTTGACGCCAGAAAAAGGCGTTGTGGTAGAATTTCCCAAGACGAGCTCTTCACAAAGAACTCTACTACTCTTATTATGTCTTCGCCTTAATTATTTTTTCCAAACACATGGGTGCCAGGGCACATATGGAACTAATGAAAAAGCTTCATAAAGTGTTATAGGTCAAGAAATAGGAAATTTGTAATTTATAACAGCATTATTTTACCCCAATTAACTACAAAGTATTACATTTATAGTTATACATTTTTTTTTTAAGTTAGTAAATAAGCAAGCTAAGTTTTTATACCGATACCAATAAACTTGCAAATTAAATGAACCTTTAAATTAAACGTTAGTGGTTTTGTTAATGAAAACTATATTAAACGGTTTTTAAGGTATTTATTCAATAAAATCACAAAGATCACTTTGAATTATCTAGAAGCTAGGTGACTCTAGGTGCTGGTTCCACGCGTTCAAAACCTAGAAGAACAGGCAACAAACTTACGGTTTCACACTTACTCAGGCACGGTAGACATCCACAAATAAAGTAAAATAAAACGTGCATCTATTTTAGATCATATATAGAGCTTCTGGAGCTTTTTGGCGCACCTTTCAGTCAAACTTTTGTTTGCTCAAAGCTCTAGTGCCTGGAAAAGCTATTAAGCGTCATCAAAATATCAATAAAATCAATTGAAACTCTAGAGCGAACTTCAAAGTACAGGGCGGGGGTGGGCGTGGCTTCCGAAGCCCCGCCTCTGACGTCACGCGGCAACATGGCCGCTGCTGCAACTGCACTCACGTTATGCTCTTGGTCTTGACATTGAATGGAAGCTTCAGTTTCACTTTCTGAATACAGTAGCTGCACTATGTAAATGCTAATATCACTTTGAAAATTAAATAGCTTCACGACTTTGATTTAAGGCACGGTAGATATTCCTTCCACAACTCGAAATTCTTTAGGGATATTCAAAGGATGTATTCAGAGGTGTCCAAGAATTACATTTGGCTCATTGACTACATGACCCACATTTTGCAGTTGTTTGTATTCCATAAATATTTATTTATTTATTGATTCCATCACATTGATAAGGCAATACCAACCAGGTTGGTATGCCAGCAATGGTTAAAAGGTTAAATGGTCAATTACCTTGAAACTTGTCACGTTGGAATTCAATGCATAATGGGTCGCTAGGCCGTCTGACTACTCTTCCATAGACATCGTCAATAATCTTCTTAGCTCTGATTTCACCATGCTGTCTTAGATTAACAAAGGATTAAACGGCCGTTAAATATGTCAAAATGTACGCGTTTGATATCTAAGGTTAGATTTAACGGACTGTTAATCCTTTATTAATAACTAACAGAGCATGCTGAAATCAGCTCTTAGAGAAGCAAACACAAAGTTACATATCATTAACATTAGCTTCAAGTAGTCCCTATTGAAATAGTCTTCCCATATATCCAGGAAAGTCAATTTGAGTCCTCTCCATCCATCGCTTTCCGTGCTTGATCTTTCGATAGGAAACGAGAAATCCATACATGGTTGAAACATACCACCTGCCCGCACAAGTTCTTTGCTTCAACTTTTATTTTGCGGGCAGCCAAACAGTCAAATTTATAACCAGCGACTGTTTTTTTCCTAGTTTGGGTACCAATGTTGTCCAACCGACTACTTAATATTATTAGAAAATTACTTCTGCATGTATCTATAATTGTTTTAAGTGAATAAATAAATCAATTTCAATTTAAATTCCAATTTCTCACACCCTTATTTGATGTTTTTAAGAGGAGAGTAAATAATGTTTATTATTTATGGCCCGCCTGTTTGCATACGATGTAATGCCCTGCGTCTATTAACGACCTATTCCAATAAGTTCAACTATTAAGTTCAACCAGTTGAACTAATTGGACGAAAAATTCCATTAATTAACCGATTTTTTGACCGACAACCACACTCTTCAAACCGAAACACAGCAATGCTGCAAAAAATTATTATATTTTTGGTATCTAAGCGTAAACTACATTGTCTACCACATCTTTACATTTAGGCTTTCGTTTGACTGCAATTTTGCCTAGATTGCGGTCGAAAGTATAAATTTTGTAATATTTAAAAAACTCGGCTGACCGGCTTATCTACTCATAAAACTCTGTACCTACTACACATTTGTAATGGAATAGCTTAAATACAAGCATAAATCATACATTTCCTCTTCCAGCCATAAAACTCTAGTAACGACCTTACAAATCATGAACCAATTTAAGTAACAGACAATCCGATAGCGAGTCCACTTAAGCCCGCCTAAGCTATACTTAGGAGTAATTTAACGTAAGAAACGGTTATTATTGAGGCCTTAAGTAAAAATACTGGCATGCCTTAATGACGTAATTCTAGTCATTATTGTGAATTTCGATTGAATACAGGGATGGTTAAGGGTTCGATTTTTTTATGAAAACTATGAATAGGCAAAATTGTAATTGACAATGATCTCTTGATATGTGAGATATTTTAGGAACGAAGGATAATTAGAGGCACGTCCAAAAATATTTGGAGAACAATAAAGTGAGTATTTAAATAAATAAATATTGGCGGACATTCCACACAGCACTATCTCGCCCCAAACTAAGCCAAAGTTTGTACTATGGGAACCAGGTAGCTGATAGGTATAATACTTTTTTTGTTGATACATACTTTATAGTATTATAAAGAACTAAGGGGAGAAAACAGATGTGCCGCGAACCTAGTCGGGGCGCTTCGCTTCCGGGTCCTTCGAAGGACCGTTGCGACAAGGAGGGTTTCGTTCTTGTTAACGGAAGAAGAGAAAACCCACTTGCCGTAACCAGTGCGGTACTGCCGCACCGATTGCACCAGGCACACCGTGCTTATTTCGTGCCGAGGTACCCACCACGCAGCTCTACGTGTCGCGCGTCCACTACGCGGTGAAACCGGAGGAGGTGGTGGAGTACTTGAAGCAGAAGACTGGCACTACCCTGAGAGTTGAACAGTTGAAATCTCGCCGGAAAGTGAGTTTCAATTCCTTTGCGGTGAGAGTACCGACTGATCGACTCTCAATGTATTTAGACAGCGGATTCTGGCCGAAAGGTGTCGTGTTCAGGAAGTTCATCGGAAGCCTGACATGAGACACCCGCACACTCGTCATCGCTGACGTCTCACTTTTATTATTATGTATGTTAGTCTGTAAGGTATATATTTGATATGGACCATAAATGTAATTTTGTAAGTGTCTGAAATAATTTTTTTTTTAAATTTTATTATTATTATAATTATTATATTCATTTCTTCGTTTATTAATTCATTGCGGACATGCACATCAATAAATAGCTTAAGTCTAGTTTTAGCACCTGGTTGGGCACTATGTCATAAAATAATTTTAAAGCCACACATATTATAACACCCAGACAGAGAACAAACATCTATATTAGATAGATAGATAGATAGAAACTCTTTATTGCACACCACAAGGACATATTATAACACATTAAAAACAAAAATAAAGTTCAAAAGTTACAGTAAAGTACAATGGGCGGTCTTATCGCTGAGAGCGATCTCTTCCAGACAACCTTTGGATGGACAGGATTTCACTTGAAGCAGGGTAGTGCATCTTACGTTCATATCGTGCGTGACATTATGAGGCAATGCATTGTTATAGGTGATGGTTACCACTTAACATCATGTGTTATCTACAAGCATCAGCAAGAAGTATAAATTAAATGTTATCTGTCGATTAAAAATATTTATATCTCTACTTTAGTAAACTCGTTACTCAGATACGTGGATTAAAAAAGTGTCCTCCCCAATTTAGCAGTAGTTTTTCGTGACGGTTTGCAAGCTCATCGCTGCTTCAATACTAACTTGTTTAACCACATACGTTTTTCAAATAGAAAAATCCGTTGGTGCACGACCGGAACCCACGACTTAACGATCAAAAAATCAGGTCGCTCCCAATAGTCCACTGGTATTCTGTATACTCCTAAGCCATAATGTGTGTTATCTGTGTGCCCCGACATAGTTATTTATCACCGATTTTATTATACAAAACGTGTAATTTCCATGCAGCCATTAGGCTTGTTTGTTAGATCTGAATAATAACTTACAATTTATATGCAAATTGCCCCACCTGTTAGTATAAACATATACAGGGTGTCAAAAGACGACGAGTAAAAGTTTAAATAGATCATTCTTAAAAATAAATAATTGTAGCTGTTTGATATATGAGTTGCTGTTTTTTTAAAACTATTTTTTTTAATGGCTATAATGGTTGAGGTTAGTAAAAATACTTAATACTTATTTAATACACCATTTTTAAACGCTCATTTGATAACTGATATTATAAAAAACTGCTCAAATTTGAAGATTTATCAGCACTTTAGTTTTAAAAATGTTTATGCAGAGGTTGCCGTGCATGCATGAACTAGCAGTTCCGGGGTGGTCTTTTAACACCCTGTATAGAGTCATGTCGTAATTATTAAGTTTCTGACATAAATAGGACTGATCAGTATAAGTGACCACAAATTTATTTGTCTTGATTTAAATAATTAGCTAACGGAATAATCAGCAACTTCAGCTGGTGATTTTTTTATATTTGCTCACTAACTATTAATATTTAGCTTAAGATCTAGCTAATTGTGTGCATAGCCACTCTACTCTCTCTCTATCTCTCTCTCCTGTCGTGTCACTAGTTTATCCACTTATGTATATTTATTAAAATCCCAATGCTTTGTAAGACAGAGCCATACCAACTAAGCTGTGAGGGCCGCCAAAGCTGTACGAAAAGTATTTAATTAAAATTCTTTGAAAATAAACATTACATTTATAGCTATAAGAGCAATATTGTTTGCCCGAAATGGGTAGAATGTTGGAACAAAATTATCTACTGTTAGATCTTTTTACACAGTTTTACAATAAATTTGGTCGAGCAAGCGTAGTGATGTAGGACGCCCTCCGGCAAGGTGGGGCGACGATCTGCGAAATGTATCTGGCAAATACTGGATGAGAAGTTAAAGAGTTTAAAGAGTAGTAGAGCTCTTTGTGTGTGGCTCGTCCGGGGAAGTACTACCACCACGCCTTTTTCTGCTGTGTTGCTGTGTTTCGGCTTGAAGAGTGTAATTACAGGCACATTACAGGTTTAACATATGTATGCCTCAAGCTTTGTTATAGGCGATGGTTACCACCAAACATCAGGTAGGCCATCTGCTTGTTCCATCAACATAGTTGTATACTTAATAAAAAAAATATCCCGAAGACCGGGCTCAGTGGCGCGTCTTGGGGGAGACCTACGTCCAGCAGTGGAAGAACATAGGTTGATGATGATGATGATTATGACAACAAATTATATTTATTATTATTCTTCTTATTCTAGAATAGTGAAGTGGAGACCGCATTCAAGTCATATAAATTAACGCGTTAGGTTAATCCAAGCTATGTTTATTTAACAGGTGTAACATTTGCATTTTCACATTCCTAGACTCGTATTGTAGAACGAAACTGAATCAACTATTAGCATTTGAAGCTTGAGGATTAAGTAAGTACATGAATAAAAAAAATATGCTCGGACATTTTGACATAGTACTATCTATCGTAGGACAGATGTCCTACTATGACTAGATGACAGATGGCTATGTCAGATAGTCCAATAATATTTTTGTTTACAAGTAAAAGAAAACTTAGTAAAACTTAGTATGGAAACTACTGATACTCAGTATGAAATCTGTCAAAATACTAAAATAATTTTTGTTGTTGGAAATACATAGGTGACATTATGACACCCAGATGGAGAATAAAATCTCAGAAATGCTGTGGTGGGGATCAAACTCGCAACACACCGCTTTCTAGGAGACAAATTTACTACGAACAGAACTTGAACATTGAACGAATAGTCCAGTTATTTAGTTACCGGGTTTCTGCATTGATTAATCTTATGAATGATTAAATTGTATCAATTTTATTGTCAGACTAAGTACCTTTTAACTATGAAATTGATTTAGTTACCTGAGTGCATGCCTGGCTAGCTCGTCACGACTCGACGTGTAGGTAACCCTCAATAACGTAATGATAGTGCTCCAACAAGGCGCCAACAGCCGGCTTTCGGCTTCGGCCAAATTACATATCATTTGGCCGAACAGACAATCACATCCGTCTACAGTGCCAATCACACTTTCGGCTGCAAATTACAGATGTTAGGCCGCTTCGGGTTTTTAATTTGCGGCCGCAAATTATGGTCGAATGTGGCCGATTTGGCGGAATTGTTGTCTATGATGGATGACGTTTTTGGGCACATAGCCAGTTATTGTTCAAAAATTCTGGCGCCACTTTGGTTTGACCGACGTCTCGAGCAATTATCAAACTTCCTGGGTGGTGGTTGTGAATGAGATTTTTGTTGTTTTATGATCCTTTTGTGGAAAAAAGGAAACAAAAAGATCAATAAATAGGTGTGAAAGATCATAAAAATTTTAAACATTGTATTTAATAAGCACTTTTAAATAGCAGCTAACAAAGATTTAAACAAATCCACAATACAGATTTCAGAAGTAGGTACCTATGCATTTTATCTTTTAAATAAGTAATAACAAAAAGTTAAAATGCTACACTATAACTATGAAACCGAACACTCCCGATGCTAACCGAGGTAACACGAAGCTTCAAACAGTACGATTTGAATTTCAAAAAGAGAACAGACTCAAAAGGACCGCTATTCGTGACTCGCGTCCCTATTCAGCGCTTTTTGCGGTGACAAGTGTCCAATTATCGCTGATTGAAATAATAATAGATGGTCGGCGATAGCGCTTCCAGCATTCAGAATTAGCTGATTCGAATTCTGCACAGAATGGATATCTTAAACAGTATGGATACTGGACTTACCATAAGAGAACTGGAAAAAATAATAAGGTTTAAGTAATTGTACTGAAAATATAAAAAGACAAACTAGATGTTTGTGTTGAAAAAAAGTTGAAAAAAAATTTACTTAATTTTAAATCCTTTTGAAAAATAATTAAACGTAATCTTGGTTTTACATTTCGATTAAAAATATTTTTTCAGTACCACCATAATCTCGACGTAAACAAATAATCAAAACTTTATTTGTCGTTATCTATTTTCATTTTTAAATAGTATCAATATCGGTATTGAAAGCAGCAGTCTGTAACTAGAAATACCAAAAAAGATCGTCATCGATCTTAAAAGTAATCTAATAGCTTCAGGTACGAGTAAACGTAGATTTTTTTTTTCTGAAACTATTGCTTAACTCTTATTCACCACTGTCAATTAACAAATAACAACACAAGCATAAATTTTAAAATTAAGAAAAAGTTTATAAGTATGAACGTACTTCTTCTCTTTTTCTAGGCATGACTCAGTCAATATTTCTTCGACCAATATGTAATGTATTTACTGATTCTTGATATACTTATCCTGTGGTTATCAGGTTTTTGCAGCGGCCACCGCGCGCAGTTTGAGCCGAACTTGACATTTCGGGACGTGGCGGCGCGCTTGTCGGCAGATCCGCGAATACTTTCCGCGTGTTTTGTCCTATTTATTCATTCCAGCGGTGCTTTGAGACGCTAAATCGATTCCGAAGAATCTTCGCATAGAAGGAATGCAAGGAAAGAACGGTTTCTTTTGTCAATCTCAATCATTTTGATGTCGCGAATCTGCGATTTATATCGTGTGTTTCGGCGGTGTCCTTCTTGGAGGGCGGAATTTCCGTTTTGAGGGATATTAGCATTTGTAATGTATTTCAAATTAAATCTTATCTGCTTTGTTCTTTCAATCTGGCGGTGTCTCTAACGGTCTGGGTTTTTTGTAGTATTTTAAAGAAACCAAGCCGTAAGTTGGTTTCCTGTTCTTCTAGGCTTGATCTGGGATCTAGATTCACTTAGCTTTAAAGCATTTTAAAGTGATCCATTTGATTCGATTGATAGATATAGAAAAAATATCTTATTGCGCATAAAATAACAGTACCAAGGTGAACTTAATGCTATAAAGCATCTTCGATTAGTGTTATGTTATGTTAGGTATGTTATATTTTTTTACCAATTGAATAAATATCTTCTAACTTACTGTTGCTTATTAAATCTAACCATAGTCACGCCAGTTTTCCATTTTCAACTTTATCTAAATATCTCTAGATCATTTGCTGGAGATAGCTCAACTGTTTCATATGTATTTTGTACATTCAGTAAATGCTTGTATTCATTGTAATTTCCTTTGTGAATAAATGTTGTATTATAAAAAAAACTTCATTGAACGTTGCTTGTTCTAGTAATCGACGTCACAAAAACCACGACCACCTGATTTAGCCTCCAGCTTAAACGAACTTTTTCCTATTTCAAATCGATATTCCATTACGGGGTTACGGCTATGATACTCGCACAATCGCACCGTGAGCGCGCATGCTAATCACTACATTTGCATGCAATCATGTGCGACTGTCCTATCTTGAACACTAATTAGTTCGGACCGCCCGGGTTGCCGGACGATTCTTTTGTTATTTTGAGGACCCGTTAAAGTACCTCTCGCTCCCACAGTTTAACATTTTCAAAGATTTAAAATACCAGAACTTAATTATTATATTATATTATATAAAAAATGCAATCAACTAAATTGTGTGCAATCACATTGAATACAGTTCAGAAAAAATATAATTTTGATCTAAACAAGTTTTTCTAAAAAGTTTCCTTTACTATTTTTAGTGGTATGCAAACTTTTTAGTAGGAATACTTGTTGGGATTGCATTGATTCAAAATGTTCAAATGTGCGATTTGATATCAATCCAGTTTATATCTAGGTACTGCTTTGTATAGGAGGTTCCCTAAATAGTTGTATCAGTTTTTCAGCCTTTTTGATTCAATTCATTTTATTTAAATTTAATTTGAATATTGTAATACTATTATTTTACTGTTACTTTTGAGATTTAGTTGTGTTGTGAAATGCTAATGCTACATCACATTGATATATTTAAATAAATGCTTGAATTAATGCAAATCTATATATATAAAACTAAGTCGTGTTAGTTACAGTCGTGTATTTATAACTCAAACCGATTTGGCTGAAAATTGGTGGGGAGGTAGCTTAGAACCAGGAGACGGACATAGGATACTTTTTATCCCGACTTTTTTCCTTTTTTATATATTTTATTCAAACAATCGAAGAGGCAGGAACTTCAAGTCGTCAGTTAGTACCTGTTTCTTCTAACAAAATTACGTGGCTCAAGATTGTTCTATGGGGAAGAAAATTCATTTTTTTTACTAAAGATGTTGCCAATCATTTCAATAAACCATTCTTTTATTTGTAAGTATTCTAAAGTAAACGTGCGCGAGCGAAGCCGCGGGTAAGAGCTAGTACTTTATAAAAATAACAGTAGAGGTACTACACTTAAAAAATAAAACTATACAATGGGTGGTCTTATGGTTGAATGTTAAATTTTACTTCTATATGTTAAGAAAATAAGTCACGTAAAAAACAAATCCAAAAAGCTACTCTGCATGAGGAGTTTAAAAGATAAATTTGCGCTAAAATAGTTCCATCTAAAATTCACGATTTGACAATTTCTATCCATCCTATTATCGGCACATATCTCGGATACGGCCATCAATATGGCATTAACACCACACAGATATCCATCAAGCCGCAAAAACGATACGCTAGACGTCGCATTGTGTGCAAAGTGAACGACAAACCCTTAACTAGCAAACATGCGAAAATCAACCCTAGCCCCATAGCTTTACCTTCCACTTTACTTTGAAAGTGAAGAGAATGTAATACTTGATCAAGCTCAAGACAACATCGACTGAAACATCAAAGAAATAATGTCTGTTTTGCATTGCAGGGAATTTAAAAATGATGAATTGAATTTGCGTTTTAGCGCATTCAAAATTCAACCTAGTCTATAGGACGATAAGACTGAAAATGTATTGAGGTTTGTTCAGTTTGTTAAGGCGAAGTGCTCAATCGCGAAGTAGACAGTGACAGCATGGTGGTGACTGAAAAAGTGGTATCAATCATACGTGACGATGATTGACGACGTTGAGTAAAACCGGGTGCACGAAGCTCTATGCTACTTTATCATACTACTATTTATTTTGATAGCTTTTTTGTTTGATAAAATATTACTTTTTACGAGTATTGGCTTTTACTTTACTTTTCCTTGCTGTGTGTTTGTTTATCTGTATTTTAGGGCCTGAATTTAACATGGAGGGGACTTCGGTGTACGTATTGCAGATTCTAATAGCAGACGTTTATATAAAAACGCAGGTATAGTAAATGCTCCTAAAACCGAAAAAACAAAAAAATATAGTACATAACATAAGCATGATATCGAATTGTCAAGTCGATTCCAAAACAACTTATTAACGAGTTATCGTAAAACTTTAATTATTTACTAAAAAAAAACAAGCAGCAGTCCTTTACTTAAAAACATTACATTAAATTAAATTTTATTACTTAGTAGGTAATTTATAGAAATTGTACGTCTGAAATTGATAAACTGTTGATTCTTGTATTAATTTTATAACACCTTTAAGTACACAGTTATACAACAAAATATTCTTATTCTTATTAAATAAAGAATATGAAAAACATATTTCCATAAAACAACCGAATACTTCAGAAATTGTCCTTCATAACATATTTAAATTAAGAATTTGATAAAAAACATAATACTGTAAGGATTCAATGTAAGAGGGTCTGCTCTGCGCTCCTTACTTCCTACAAATTGTGTTGAGTGAGGGTGGTAGAAATTATACTTCGGAAATTACTGAATTTGATTTTATATTGAATTACATGAACATACAGTTAGGTTATACAGGTACCGACCGAACCTACTGAGTGGGGCGAGACGACTGGCGACGCTACATCAAGAACCTACGCGTCAGCCCAATTCCTGTGGCTAGGTACCTAGCCGCCACAGTACACCCCCTCTTAAAAAAAAAATTTTTTTGAAAAAAAATGTTAGTACAATCATAATAAAACATAAAAAACATCATTCCGCTAGGCAGATTACAGTTAGATACAGTACATTCATAAATGCATTCAAAACAACATTGCAAATTCGCTATCGCTGCAGTAGCTCGCTACTTTACAATGTGGTGTCTCGAGTTACCGAGTCATCGCTGCTGTACCTACCTACTCTACCTACACAAGAATTACACGGTTCTAAAAATAGAATGATTAATATTTTTTAAGAGAGAAAAAACTTTGGAAACTTATTACGTCTTTTAAGATGCTACACAGATGACTTGATACAAACGGTCGAATATGATTCACTTTGCACTACATATGATCTATTTATGCACTTCAACACTAAATCACTGAGATGCTGCTGGCTGCATTTGCACGCTGAAGGGTGCAGCCGTAGTCATGGGTGTGGTCGCAACCTGCAGGCCACGACCATGCACTTGCCGTTGGAACCATAATTGCGTTCTTCGTTTGAAATGGTTCCAAACGAAAAATACGATGAAGATAATGAGCAGGATAATGATACTCAATGTCATCCAACCAATCGTCGAAAGTTGCTCCTTGGAGGCCTCTCCTCCGCTCTGAGCAATGATGACTTCTTCTTTACTCTGTTGCTTGCCCATGTTTTTAAGTAAATGCGAAAATGGGAATAACTCAATTGACATTACTTTTACGAATGAACTGCATAAATACCTCATGCTTAAAGTAAGCTCGGCAAAATTACGCTGACCAATAATTACATAAACGTGTGTATCAAATTCGTCAATGTTCGAGTAAGTTTCCATTACATGCAATTTCTCAAGTATCTACGTTATGTTAATTTATCGAAAAAAATGATGTGTATACAATTGAGAAAAAAAAATACTATGTACCTAAATACCTATGCAGAAACAATAAAAGTCATGTAAAACAATGTGTATAAAAATCTGAACTAGTCACTAAATCTAACATGCGCACTTTGTATATAACGTTTCGGCTTTTTTGATAAACGACCGCTTCTGGTCGTTTTTGGCTCATTCCTATCTGTACCGTCTGTACCGTCATCGTTATCCAGTGGCACAGAGTTTGATAAACTTCTCTGAGGTACGATATTAGGGAATGAATTGAACCTTCCGTCTGTACCTTCGCTATCTAGTGGTACAGTGCACGTAGTGCTTCTCTGTGGTGCTGGTTCATCTTCTGCCATTAAATAAGCCGGTTTTAACCTGTCAATGGATATACATGCTTGCCTATCATTGATCTGTATCTTAAATACCTTGTTTCCTTTTTTTACAATACGGTAGGGACCGTTGTAAGTCGGTGTATTATAGTCGTGAAGCTGTTTCAGTTTCAGTTTTTACAAAATGGTCTCGGTGTACCTGGCAGAGAATAGAACCCCTCAATAATAATAATATAATAAATAAATATCATTTATTTTCTCTCATAAAACAAGTCAAACCTAATACTAACAAACAATATACAGGTAGTAGGCAATACAATCAATTAGGTAGGTATGACGAAAAAGAAAAAAAGAAAATAAAATGTTTTATGATCGTTGGGTGCTCTTTTAACAATTGTAGGTATCTTAAGTTAACCTGTTTTGCGAGAGACTGGTGCCTGAAATAGGTTAAAGAAACCTGTGCTACAGGACACCAGGGCCCCACTCCACTGACTACTTATATGAGTTAGATATCAAGTAGATATCTGGATCTTAGACTTAGGTAAGTACCTACCTAGGTACTTTGATTTACCTATATTATAAATTGTGTTGTGATATTGAGTAAGAATGAGATTTAGAGTTGGAACTGTGCGTTAATATATGACTGGTGACAGGGTGTGAGGGTGTGTGAGGGTGTGTGTGTGAGTGTGTTCAAGAGAGAGAGGGAAAGGAGGGTGTGCACGTGCGTTTCTGAGGGTTCTCCTGAAAACACAAGTCTCTTGAGAGCCAGGGTTCGACAGGAGAACCCGCGTATGTGTGTGTATGATAGTTGTGTGTGGTGTGAGAGTTGATGACGTGTGTGAGCATAATCTGATGGATTTTTTAGACTTAGATTTGAAGAGACTGGGCTATCCTGTCACTTATATTATTTAGTGGGTATTAAAAGCTCCTCTGTTTCTTTGTAGGTCAGAGTTTTAAGCCATTCGCTGACTGTTTTTTTACATTTAGTTTTTGTTTGGGGGTAGATTTCTAGTTTTTTATTAAGTTTATTGTACATATATGGACCAAGAAAACAGAAAAACTTGTTGGTTAGCATTGTACGAAACTTTACAGGACCACATATATTACCTCTTCTACGCTTTTCCCATGCTAGTTTCGGATCATACTCTAGAAGAGAGTGTTTTTTGAGGATGACTTGAAGTATGAATGATTGTCGGACTGATAGAACACCCCATTCCAGATACAGCTCCGAGGTAGGGTAACGCCAGGGAAGACCGTCACATGCATGTAATACAAACTTCTGTTAAATGTGGGTATGTGCCAAATGTAATATTTGGATGCACCTCTGACTACCCTCCTCAGACATTTTGTTACATAACCTTGAATCGGTACTTGAGAGACTAAGAGATCTGATATCTACCGTGCCTGGAGATCAAAGAAGTGAAGTTGTTGTCTTTTGGTAGACCCACAGAACAAATTCACAGGCGTTTTATTTTTGCTTTTATAGTTATCTCAGTCGATATTTTTACAAAAACGTCCCTGATTTTATCATATCGATAATTTTGCGACAAAGTGCCGACAGCGGCAGTGTCAGTATATCGATAAAATTAAAAGTTTTACTTAAAAAGATAAAGTCAAAGGCGGCTTTACCATGCTGAACCACTCGAGTATTAAGTAGGTGCTCTTAGCACTGGTTTTTGGCGCTACTGTCAAATACAATACGTTTTAATACAGTTTAACAACTCTTCAGTTATCATCGCTTCGCATCATCGCATCATTTTTGTTGACGACACTGTGAGTATTCAGAAAGAAACTTGTATTACTTTTAAACTTGTAAATATGCAAAAATAGGTTATTCTATTAGATATTCTCAAATCAAATAAAAATCAAATTAAATTATTTATTGTGCAAAAAATACATTTCTGTCAGTTATGTTAGTATGAATAAGAAACTACTAAAACTGTAAAACGATGTCTAAAGAAAGTAGTCAGAGGAATGTTCCACCACAACAGTGTTCGAAAAATTGGAAAATTCATTTATTTACTAAAACGAAATGAATAGGCACAAAGAACGGATTTATTTATACAAACTGGTGCTAAGAGCAGCAGAAGCTACTTGAAAATGCTATCTCGAATTAACGTTGAAGCGATCTTTAAAAATTAAGTTATGGTTATTAGTTGCGAGTTTAGGGTGACCACGAGAAAATAATTTAAATAAAAGTTAATTGAAAAACTCCCGGTCTTCAAACATCTAAGCATTTTTGAATTTTATAGAAGAAATTTTACTATCAAGTCAAACAAAAAACCTAAATCATAATTGGTTCATCCGTTATGGAGTTACGATGCCTTACAAAAACTTAAAAAAAGCTTAAAGACTGTATTGTAATGTATATTTATTGGCTGATTAATAATGTATAATTTATAATTAATAACTGATAAAAAGTCAAAAAAGTAATGACTTGTAATAACCATCTGTCACCATAATTTACTGCATTATAAATATGATTACCATAAAAATCGACAGCGCCTTGACACTCGTAAATTATTAATGGCTTCCAATTTTATGAAAAAAAATATTTCGAAAGCACCTTTCTTTTATTGATTTACACATTTTGAAACAGTAATTTTAATGAACACGTCGTCTGGTTTAAACTAAAAGCGATCATTGACTTTTACAAACGGCCTGGTTGAGACAATTTTAAATTAAAATACATATCTAACCTCAAAAAAATTAAAATCAAACGGTATAATAACACTTTCATTTAAATCATATTTAAAAGTATTACACGGGTATTTATCGCGTTTACCTTTACCGCGATAAATACCCGTGTAATACTTTTAAATATGTGTTATGATCGCGAGAGTTTAAAAACTACTTTCATTAAAATCGTTCACCATTTAAAAAAAATTGGCATTATGTCTACACTGTCTAATATACCTACACCTAAGCACATCTACACTATTTTTTTTATAACTAATTAACAATATTATTAATTATTCGTGCTATAACATACCAACAACAAGAAATATTTAAGGAGTAGTAGAGCTCTTTGTGAAGGACTCGTCCGGGGAAGTATTACCACCACGCCATTTTCTGCCGCCAAGCAGCAACGCTGTGTTTCGGTTTAGAATAGAAAATATATATTTTACGACACAAAATACAATGATAAAATTAAAAAACAGAAAAGATACACAAGAAGACATATTAAAAAACATTATAAATATAGTGTCGTAAAAAAGGCTTCCACTCAGCGTTTGCCATAAGAGCCTAGTGGCTTGTATGGCGCTGGTTTTCAGTGACGCCGAAGAAGGTTTGGAGAGTGTGGTTGCCGGTGTACAGGCACATGAGGTTTAACATCTGTATGCCTCAAGTTGATGGATGCATGGCAGTGCATCGTAGGGAACGTTCTTATCGTGCGTGACTTACGAGGCAATGCTTTGTTATAGGTGATGGTTACCACTTAACATCAGGTATCTGCTTCTACTATCAGCTAGTTGTATAAAATCAGAAAAAAAAAAATACCGTACCGCGCCGCTTTCAGTGTGTAGGGCTCCTTAGTCACTGCTTTTTCTTGTCTCAACTTTATAAGGGAGCCTGATCAAACCTTGTAAGTACTTGAGTGAGAATGTCATACATGGAGATAAGAATGTCAATTACTTGATGTAATGAATTGGAACGTACAAAGTTCTTATCGTAAGTCAAGTGTTCAGACAGGTTATTCATTGTCCTGAGAGACGGAACCACCTGTTAAGGAATAAAATGTTTTATTCAAATCAACTATGGGGAGTCGTACAAGAACTTTGACAAAACGTTTTCAGAAGCATTTTTTTTTATTTATCTATGTTTAACCATCATTATCAGCCATACACGTAGGCACACATAGGCTATATACCTCTATATTTTTAGGAAGAATGATGTAAGGGCCAACTGATTACTAAACCTGAAGCTGAAGAGTACTGAAACTTAGTAAGTGACTACTAAAAATTAGTACCAACTGACACCACTTCCAACAATCTGTACTGTCATTATTACATTGGTCGCCATTTTGCACTTTAATTTGTCATTAGAGGACTTTTATAAAAAAAAAGATGCCAGAAAATTACGTGTAACACTCAAATTAATAAAAGACTTTAGACTCTAGTCTAACACACACAGCGTTATAGATAAAATTAGCGTTTAAATTATCCACGTATATTATTTTAATTACGAAATAAATAAAATACTTGTTTGCATTTCATATTTACTCGAATATGCTAGAAATATTCCAAGACATAACTAAACACTTAGTCACCCTACTGCACTAATACCGAACCACAGACAAAACAATACCTACCGAAGCAAGCGGATGTTAGGATTACTCTGCAGTGGTAATTAAGCTGTTTATGTTAAAACACTGTTTCAACTGTAAATTTACTTAATTTACGACGTGTTGGCTCGAGAGTCGACCTTTTTTAAGCCTCGCTAAATAAAATGGATTATGCTGCTTGTTCCACACTGCGAACATTGAGTCACATCCGGTACTCTCAGCACAAGGTTCTTGCGATATGGCGTTCAAGTAGTCTCAGTCAAAGTTAAATTTAAAACACATTTACTCAATTGAATCGCAAGGGTTACTTCTTCTTTTTGTCATGTCACTTCTTCCAAAACTTTCAGTGTGGTGAAAGGATTTTAAGCGTGCCTCAAAAAGGCTGCTTTGGAGCAGCCATGTTTCAAAACTTTTAGGTTCTACGATGTTTTTCCTTCACCGTTTAAGAGTGAGACTGTGCACATACATTTTTGAACAGAAAAAATCGATTGCTCAACCGCTCTTCGAAGATCGATTCGCCATTGGACTGTTCGTCGACAAGATGATTCATAAATTCTTTAGTGGTTTTGAACGACTGGTTTTGAGCTAGATGAATCTAGGATCTAGGTGCCAGTTCCACGCAACCAAGCCCAGAAGAATAGGCACGAAAACTTCTTCAGAACAGACAGAACAGAACAGACAAGAATCTTTCTTACAAAATAATTACCGAACTATTTATTCTAGGTCAAGTTACTTATGATATTTGAGTAGGTTAAAATAATTTGTTGAGCGATTAGTTGAAAGCTTTTTTGCAATGCTCAATAATGCTTACTTGTACAAAGAGGTATAAATATTGATTCTCCTTTGTTTATTTTGGGTATTGTTTCGTCAAACACATGCCCACACACATTCGTTGGGAAAATATTGGTTTTTCTATAAACGGGAAAGTGTGAGTAGTCAGTATTGGTAAAGGTTTTAGAAACACTTAGAGAATGTACGAAATATGTTTGGACTAGAGACACATAATATTGGCTTTTTTTAGGTATATTTTGAATAATAAGTAGATATTCACTTAATGTTATAATTTAAAGGATTATCTCACATAACTGATTTTATTTTACAGTTTTCGTGTAGTTTTGTTACATGTTTTATTTTCCTCATATTTTACACAATTATCAAATAATTTATTAAATTAATAATTTGCGCCACCATGCGTGAGCCGCATGGATCCCTAAACCAAATCTGCAAATGAAAGTCAACTCTAACACTATTATGACATTACGTTCAAAATAAAAAACAAGGTATTCATCGATATCAAGTGCTCGTTTACACCGGGGAGGCTAAAAGCAAACAGTAGCTGCCCACCTACAGACTTTAAAACGTCTATGTCGAGTGTGTACTGTGTCAACACGATTAACTAGACGCGTCCCGATCATCGATCATACAAAACTCGAGGCTAAAGTGTTTGTTTTAGTTAGTGGTTAGTGATGAATGTGGAAATTATCGATTATTTTCCTAGTATTTTTATTTTTTGTTATAAGCTGCTAGTAACTATAAGTAAAATAAATAGTCTGTGATTTCTGAGATTATGCGTACAAGGGACGATATGTGATGCATATTGATGTACATTTTTGTTGCATTATTATCATAAACTAGCTTACTTTGCCAACCCTAAAGTTATAGCTGCCTTTATCTTTTCAGTTTATAATAAAAGGAAGGGTTTTTTTTTATCCTGTCCAGAATTGACAGATCTAAGTTTAGTAAACTTAGATCGCTAATCTTCATTATATATATAACCACCGTAAATAATAGCCATTACTTTGACAACCACAGAAACATAACAATATTTATTAACAATTTATTAATAAAATATGCAAAATATTGACAACAACAAAAATTTACTTCACAAAATATTAAACTGATTTAAACTTGTGATAAAATTTATGTAAATTTCAGCTAATTTAATATCTTCCAAGATCTTAAAGCAAATTTTATTACAAATAACTTATGAAATTGAGATCTAACTTTCATCTCTTACATTATAATCTCGAAAAATGAAAGTCATCACATCACCAAAACCTATTCAAACAACGCCCCACAATCATTCTATTGCACTCAAGGTGTGTTTGTTCAGCGGCGCAAGCAAAACACTCTGCCAGCTACCGTGACGCGAGTCACTCGCCCAAGGGCTAGCACAGTGTAAACACTCCTCGAATACTTGACAGTTTGGACATTTAGTCAAATTTGGGTGGCTAAATAAAAACTACCGCCCTAGACGTTAAATTATTTGTTTAGGTAAAATTAGAGAAGCAAGAATAAACTCTACTTATCTGTCAGTGGAGTAATGGGCGAGATACGAAAGGTGTGATTCCGGTTGTGGGGCAGAATATTATCATAGTGATTATGATTATTATAGTAGGTAACTGTTCTGGCTTGGGTGCTCTCGTTATCTCTAATACTATAAGAATCAAAGTCCTGACTGACTGACTGACTGACTGACTGACTGACTGACTGACTGACTGACTGACTGACTGACATATAGACAACGCACAGCCTAAACCGCTGGTCCTAGAGACTTGAAATTTGAGGAGTACATAGGTCTTATGGCGTAGAGGTGTACTAAGAAGGGATTTTTGGAAATTCAACTCCTAAGGGTGTAAAAAGGGATGAAAACGTTTGTATGAAAAATTGTATTCCTTGAACCTACAAACTTAAAACTTGGAGTACATATACTTCAAGACAAAAAAATAGGAAATACATTTTTAGTTTTTTAAAACTACCCTTAATAAGTGTGCTAAGGGATGTAAAAGTATGTATGGGAGTTTCTTGACCGCTGGTCCTAGAGACTTGAAATTTGAAGAGTACATAGGTCTTATGGCGTAGAGGTGTACTAAGAAGGAATTTCTCGAAATTCAGCCCCTAAGGGTGTAAAAAGGGATGAAAACGTTTGTATGAAAAATTTTATTCCTTAAACCTACAAATTTGAAACTTGGAGTACATATACTTCAAGACAAAAAAATATTAAATACATTTTTAGTTTTTTAAAACTACCCTTAATAAGTGTGCTAAGGGATGTAAAAGTATGTATGGGAGTTTTTTGACCGCTGGCCCTAGAGACTTAAAACTTGAAAAGTACATAGGTCTTATGGCGTAGAGATGTACTAAGAAGGGATTTTTGGAAATTCAACCCCTAAGGGTGTAAAAAGGGATGAAAACGTTTGTATGAGAAATAGTATTCCTTGAACCTACAAACTTGAAACTTGGAGTATTTATATTTCAAGGCAAAAAAATAGGAAAGGCATTTTTAGTTTTTTAAAACTACCTTTGATAAGTGTGCAAAGGGATGTAAAAGTTTGTATGGGAGTTTTTTGACCGCTGGTCCTAGAGACTTGAAATTTGAAGAGTACATAGGTCTTATGGCGTAGAGGTGTACTAAGAAGAGGTTTTTGGAAATTCAACCCCTAAGGGTGTAAAAGGGTTGAAAACGTTTGCATTAAAAATAGTATTCCTTGAACTTGAAACTTGAAACTTGGAGTACATGTACTCCAATGCAAAAAATAGGAAAGGCATTTTTAGTTTTTTAGAACTACCCTTAATAAGTGTGCTAAGGGATGTAACAGTATGTATGGAAGTTTTTTGACCGCTGGTCCTAGAGACTTTAAATTTGAAGAGTACATAGGTCTTATGGCGTAGAGGTGTACTAAGAAGAGGTTTTTGGAAATTCAACCCCTAAGGATGTAAAAGGGTTGAAAACGTTTGCATGAAAAATAGTATTCCTTGAACCTACAAACTTGAAACTTGGAGTACATGTACTCCAAGGCTAAAAAACAGGAAAGGCATTTTTAGTTTTTTTTAAATACCCTTATTAAATGTGCAAAGGGATGTCAAAGTTTGTATGGGAGTTTTTTAATGCGTGGTGAGATTGATTTAAAACTTGAAGTAAATACACTCCACAATAAATAATTTAAAATCACGTTTTCAATATTTTAAAACCACCCCTGCAAAGGGTGCAAAAGACTGACAAAGTTTCAATGTTTGTATGGGAGATTTTTAAAGCGTAGTGTAATTAACTTCAAACTAAAAAAAATGTGTTCTGTGGATAAATAACAAAAAGACAGTTTGATTTTCAAAAACAACTTCTAAAACGTTACCCTCCTTCGTTGCGCTCAAGTAAAAAGGATACAACAAGGCGTCAATGTTTGTAAGGGACATTCTAAAACGGGAATCTTGAGTTGGTACGAATAGATCTGAGGGTATCTACCGTGCCTGGGGATCAAAGTCGTGAAGCTGTTTCGTTTCGTTTGTTTTTGGGGTAGAAACTAGGAACAAATAAGTACTTACATATTTTCCGTGTAAGGTTGTCTTTGTTGTATTTGTCATGTTTGTGCTAAACTCAGTAACTATACCTACCTACCTACCTAATATAGGTAATGTACGCCTATAGGTATCTCTTATACCTGCGTAGGTATCCTACCCTAATAATATACAAATCAATGCGAAAGTTACAATGTTTGGATGTTTGTGGCTCAATTACGGGTCACCACTTCAACGCGTGCGAAGCCGCGGGAAGCCACTAGTTTTTAATATACTCGCTATCTTAAAGTCGGTACTACTCTTTTAGCTTAAGAAGCCTTTACAATTAAATAAAAAAGGTAGGATCTTAATGCTAAGAGCTCAGACAAAAATATGTTTGGCTAGAAATTTAAACCAAAATCTCTTTCTGTATTACGGCTTAACAAGCAGATGGCCCACCTTATGTTAAATGGTAACCATCACTTATAAAGAAGCATTGCCTCAGTAAGTCACTCACGATAAGAACGTGCCTTACGATGCACTGCCCTAGGTCCATCGACTTGAGGCATACAGATGTCAAGGCTCATGTGCCTGTAATTTTACCGGCAACCTCACTCTTCAAACCGAAAAACTGCAAAATGAAAAATAAGTTATTTTATGTGTTATTTATTTATTTTATTAACTAACATTACCCTGTTTTGATCCTTTGAAACGGTATAAACCATATCATATCCAACGAGACAGTTTATCTTCATAAATCCCACCGCACATTGGCAGCACTCGAACATTCACTCGGAGATCTGGCGGCCATATTCGCGGATCAGATCAAAGCGTAGGAAGCGACACTCGAGCTCCAGTGCTCTCCGATGTGGCTGTGGCTGTGGATGTTATTAGGCAGAATGGCGCCACTTGACGCGAGTGGTTCGCACAGGCATCGTTCTCGTTGTTACTATCGAATATCCTATTTCGGAATACCAATTTGCAGAGAAACAGAATCAGAACGATTTATTGACAAAGATACATGTTAAGATTAATATGTAAAGATTAAATGCGTAACGAAACTTTGGCTCATGAAACGTAATTTAATAAATGAAAAAAGTGAAGATATGCACAAAAATGAGTGAATATCTTTACTTATATTCACAGAAATTTATATAAAAATAGCGCTATCTTATGCAAAACATGGTATTTTATGGTATACCTATGCTACCAAATAAAATGATACATTCCTCGTAGAGCACTGATTTTAAAGTACCTTTCTTATTCCTTGTCCTTCACCTATCAATATTTGGATGGATGCTCTACCTATGGACGTGGTCTAACTACACCCCTTGACCTAAAATATCTCAGAGGATATCTACAGACCCGATTCTTATTTATTGAATCATTTTTTAATGAAACTAGCTGATGGAACATACAGATGGCCCACCGGATGTTAAGTGGTAACCATCACCTATAAAAAAGCATTGCCTCGTAAGTCACGCACGGTAGGAACGTGCCCTACGATGCACTGCCCTGCGTCCATCAACTTGAGGCATACATATGTTAAGCCTCATGTGCCTGTAATTACACCGGCAACCACACTTTTCAAACCGAAACCGCATTGCTGCTTGGCAGCAGAAAAAGGCGTGGTGGTAGTACTTCCCCGGACGAGCCCTTCACAAAGAGCTCTACTACTCATCTCTTAATCACGCCTTAATCATGTTAATGAAAAGATGTTTTCAGTATAAAGCCTTTTTCCACAAGGAAAAAACAAAAACAAAACCCCGTACTTAGTTCTCAAGATAAAAATCAATACAAATAACTGATCGCAAAGTATTTTGTCACTAGCCCTAGCAATAAGGCCTTCTACAGACGTGCCGGAGCGTAATCGCACGAATAAATCAGCTATTATCTCGCCTCTCGAGCTACATAACAAAATGGTGACGCCAACAAATGACGGTCATTTTTCTCCGAGAAGCGTAGCGGAGGACTCTGTCAATATAGCTTCGAGGCGGAGTCGTGGTTACAGCGGGAGCGGAAGAAAATATTATAACTAGTAGTTCGCCCCGAACTGAGATCTCGTGATGCGACCCGACGAGCGCACCAAAACTTTGAGTAGGTGGTAGTCAAAGGCAAGTCCAAACATTAGGTTTGGACTTTTTTCTGACTACCGCCTACTAACTTGGCACGGTAACCAAGTTTCAACTCTATTGGCCTATTTATTAAAGAGTTCCGTTGAACAGACCTTGGCTCCATCATCAGACCTGGTCGTTGTCACCATTTTATGAGAACTGAGTACCTCCTTAATTTATTTCAAGAAAAAAAAATAAGAAAAAGCAAAGTAACTGGCCGACCAGTAGAAAAACCTTGATGCCAACGAAACTCTTAGAGATGGGAGCTCTTGGGTCGCTGGTTATCTTAATTTAACTTTTTTGTTGTATCTCAAAAACCGAGCGTCCCAGAAAAAAAGTAAAAATTGTTTTGGAATGTCCAAACAAAGCCCTTTCGTATGACATGTAGCTTGATTTTTTTAAGTCACTTTTTTTATTTTTGCCCCCTTAAAAAACCCCATATTTTAAAAACCCTTCATCTGATTTTACTCATATACTTACCAGTAAATTTCTCAAGTACAAGCTGTCGTCTTATCAAATTGCATGCAGATCGGATCATTGGTTCGAAAGTTATGGCCAGACAAACATACATACATACATACATACATGAATACATACATACATACATACATACATACATACATACATACATACATACATACATACATACATACATAAAATGCCAAATCGCCCAAGTTGAAACTAGAATCTTCGTTCGCTTCGCTCACTCGATCAATTAAGGTACAACAAAAAACTACTGTTCCGATATTATGTTTACCCCACGCCGGTCATATCTGAGATATTTCCAGCATCATGAGCCTGAAGAAGCTGATTACGAAACGATTCTAAGCCCTCTCCATCCACCGACTTCCCGCGATCAAGATGTCGCCTATCGTTTTATTGGATATCAAAAAATTTTAGTCATTGCTAGATAGAATATAATAATCATTTATTTAGATCTTAGTTTGGCCATTTTGGGGAGAACTTTAACCAGACAAAAACAAGTTAAGAATGTAATAATGAAACATTAGTCATTGTATAAAATAACACAAATTGAATGCTATCCAGCATTTAGCTCGCCTATGTACAGTATATTTTATTTGTGCAATAAAGAGTTTTCTATCTTTCTATCAAATTTTAATTTTATATCTGTTACCTACAGAACGATGTTTTTTGAAATTTCTGACGTATCAAAAATACATTACAATACAATACAATACGTGTATATACGTCATTCACCAAAAAAACGCAAAAAAAGTACTTTGCATATATTTTAACGTAAGGAACTGTTACAAGTTGTTAGTCTTACACCACACTGGCTATTTACTGGCGATTTTTTACATTTCTAATTACGCTTATCCCGCTCGTCAGTCGCGCCACGCCCGCCCATCTCGCCCCATCTGCCGCCCTAACCGCTGTTATATTTTATTTGTGCGATAAATTACATTTTATTACACATATTTTGTCGTGTTATAATAACTAATGTACCCACTCTCTCAATTCGCATGTAATGCCCCGTAACGCGTTTTTTTACGTTATTTATTCGTACTTTTTATTGCTTTTCACCCCCGATTTTTGTTCTGAGTTACGGTTTCGTGATGAATAGGATTGTTTTTGTAAACGCAAATGAAACTCAAAAATATTACTTGTGACAATATTTTTCATACGATGTTCCAATTTGTGACCTACCCTACTTCTCATGGCTTTGAGTGCCGTCAGCACTATTTTATTCTTTGTCGAATAAAAAATAGCCCGTCAATTTATATTGTAATTACCTGTCACATTGCTAACTCTTTCAAAATTAATATTCTGATTATTTAGCTAATTATTCATTATATATTTTGTGTTAGTTAAATTATTCAATATAATTTTCTGTTGTTTTTTTCAATATAATATTGTTATTATTGTGTTCTCTATGTAGGTATTGTATCAAATAAACGATTTCTTTCTTTTTTCTTAAATCAGGGTGACCATAAAACAGATAAAGCTCTATGCTAGTGTCAAAATCATTTGCCATAATAAATCGCCATCTGTCACTACAACAATTTCCACAAAACCATTAAATCAAAGTGATCGTAACTCAGCAATTCGCGCCACAAAACAAAATATGAAAAGATGGGGCGACGTGATTGATGGCGCGGACATAATTGTCCCTTCATGTTAATGAATCGTGCGTAATGAAAAATGATGGTCACATTAGTCAGACACATTTTGAACCCTATTCCCTTAGATTCCAAAGTTGCGTTCGTAAAAATGGAATTTAGGTACCGTGCGTAACGAGAAATTATGGCAACTGCTTTAGCAATTCACCATTGCCAACCCTATTTTCTTTACTTTGACCTTAAATAATAGATACAGTTGGATATCTAAAAATAAATGCAAACTATTTTATGCGTTAGGAAACAGCTGATAAAGTCGAAAGTGTAAGTGAATGGATGAATGTCAGAAGTATCCGTTATTCAACATGATTCATGGTCACTGTACTTCGCATAACAAATGACATTGCAAATGGCGGCATTGTTCGTACTAGTAGCTTTAAATGGTTCAGGATTAATTTGATAGGGCCTATTCAAATTGTGATTTTATAAAGGGCTGTTGAAGTTTTGGCCTGAAATTTTAACGGTTAATTTCATCTTTGAAGTAGGCTACAAGTACAAATATATGCTTGTAAATCGACATTTAAATTTGTTTGTAAATTTACGGTTTAAAAGTTATTTAGGTATGGTTGATATACAACGAGCAATGCTACTTAAGTATTCTTCTTAAATCCTAGGCTTTGCTTGCATACCACTAGTAGTTTGTACATCAGTTTTGGTTTATAAATAGCTGTGGTATTAAATGGCATAATATGAACCAAACATTGTTCCTTTTTTTTATACAACTAGCTGTTGGAACAAGCAGATGGCCCACCTGATGTTAAGTGGTAACCATCACCTATAACAAAGCATTGCTTCGTAAGTCAAGCACGATAGAAACGTGCCCTACGATGCAATGCCCTGCGTCCATCAACTTGAGGCATACAGGTGTTAAGCCTCATGTGCCTGTAATTACACCGGCGACCACACTCTTCAAACTGAAACACAGCAACACTGCTTGGCGGCAGAAAAAGGCGTGGTGATAGTACTTCCCCGGACGAGTCCTTAAGGCGAAGACAAGAGCTAATGTGACTCTCGCTCGCACGTTTCGACATGTTGAAAGATATAAAATCACTGAACTCATTTTCGAAAAATCGCAATCAACCATTTTGTGTGCAATCACATTGCACACAGTTTAGTAAAATATTTCATTTTGATCGATACATGTTTTCCTACTCAAAAATTAGCTTTAGTAGTTTTCGTACATAAGCAAACTTTTAAGTATGAAAACTTGTATCAATAAAAATAAAATTTACACTAAACTGTGTGCAATATATATGCACACAAAATGGTAAATTGCGATTTTTTGAAAATGAGTTTAGTGATTTTATATCGTTCATCATGTCGAAACGTGCCAACGAGAAGTTGTTTGATAGTTGTCAGCCCCTTAACAAAGAGTTCTACTACTCTTAAAAAAATTAAGTAGGTACGTAAACAGTTATGATGCTAGTACTTATCATCTCTTTTTTATAACTTTTACATCTACAAACAAATTTTAACCATTTTCAGAGATTTCATTCCTACCGTTGTTCTAATAGCCATGATATACCACAACACCATCCATTCCGGAATCCTAGGCTATTTGCATGCACTCCAATGGCACGGACGAATGACCACAAACCATAAAACTGCTTGCAGATGACAAACTGCGCTCATAACGACGCCCTCGTATTTTTACGTGCCACCGCACTTTCCACCTCCCGTGCAATGTGCGGGCGGAAGCGGAAATGTCACCATGAAATGTGGGTTGCGAAAATACTGACAATTTGTTTGTGTAAACGAAAACAGACGAAAAGTAATGATGGTGGATATCAAGTTCAAGTTTAATTTTTGGTAACAGAAAAAAAGTTTAAAAATTGGTTAGAATGTAAGTACATTACAATCACACACTATCTTTGTTTCACTGTTTGTACTGTAGACAATATTCAATACTAAGTGACAGATTTCAATCCGTGCGTGAACATTTTTATCTAGAGCTAAACAGGCTGTCTATACCTATATTATGTACCCTGGGATATGCAACAGAATATACACTGCTAGATTTTATGTTTTTTATAGTAAGCGTAATTTTTCTTTTGTTTTGTGTAGCTTGATCTGTATCCGTGTGCATTACCTGTACACCATTCGGAAGATTTCAAACATGGAGCCGCATCAAGCTTCAACAATCAAAATCATTGAAACATGAAACTGATGAGAATCAATTTAAAACTTCAATAGACTATTAAACAAGTCACCCCTTCAATAAATTCCACTTGAACACAAAAAGAAGTTTCGACAACTCTATCGACACGCTCGAATCAAACTAAGTTTTATCGATAGCGCATTGTCGGCGCTTTGTGTAATGATGCTCGATTAATTTTATCGATTATCGAGTAATTTTATCGACTTTGGCTGCGGTCATGTAGAAAGCAGATTATCCCGACAAGCTTAGGAACCATTTTGTTGGCAGATTATTTATTTAGTCAAAGTCTAAATGCATGGATTTAGTTACAACACTTTATAAACGTCTTATACCTAGGTGAATCAAGGTGCCTCGCTAGTTTTACTTAAGGCTTGTTTTTTTAAAGCTTATTTATGAGACTCTACCAACATTTACCAAGTAATTGACATGAATAAAGTAAATAATAGGCTAATGTACTACTACAAATAAAATGTACTTACAATTACAGTCATTGCGTCATCGACACACTAGTTTTTTGTTTGTCTTGTGTTTTATGATCAGCTGTATCAACTGATGTGCAAATTGTGCAACCAGTTTACCCGGCGCGTATAAAAAAACCGGTAAGCTGGTATCCGGTTTTCTATGAAAATGACCATCTGCCGTCTAGTTGATGTCGTGTAAAAGGGAGTGCGTTGATTTCCAATTTATGGTAATGGTTTTATTCCAAATTTATTGTGTTCGAGTCCTATTCAAAGTGTTTTTTTAATAGCCTTGTTTACGACTGACTGTTGTTACGGGGTTGGTTTCTTCCTATCTGTTTAGTAGACCAGCTGTTTAATCTTAAAAAAAACTTTATTAAAACTGTCTTAACTTAATTAAAAAGTTACTTTCGTGATTAAAAAGAAAATATAATAATAATCAAACTCAAAGTCAAAAGGTATTTATTCAATAAAACCACAAGGATCACTTTGTAACGTCTTAAAGCTAGGTGACTCTAGGTGCCAGTTCCACGCGACCAAAGCCCTAAAAGAACAGGCAACAAACTTACGGCTTAGTTCATACCGTTCTTTTGTATGATCCTTGTAGTAATATAAGTAGGTATACCTAATACTAATGTAGTATTAGGTATACCTAATACTAATGTAGTATTAGGTATACCTACTCGCTCTAACTAAAGGGTGAAAATACCATCAAAAACAGTAGGTAGTAGGTTTTTAATATACCTACCTAAAAACATGTTATGTGAATAGACGTACATACGTGCAGGATCGATTTTTAATCAGATATAATGCTGGTTCATACCTGAATGAGACCGTCCCTAAGTTCATAGACCGATTACTATTCCTAGTTCAGCACCCTAACGCCATCTATCTTCACCATCAATCAAACGTCACCACTGGCCACTTACCAACATTGTAGGTCGCGGGGTTTTTTCACCGGCTGCCATTCACCTGGCGTAATTTATAGCGCCTCGGTACTTCTTGGAGAATGACTTGGTGATTTGTGGCTATTTTTTTTAGCGAATCAAATTGAGACAATTTTTACACTACCCACTCAATTATATTATAATAATTTGTATGATAAAAAATCAAGGCAATCTAGCAATCGAAATCCTACAAGTATTTTGAATTAGTAATTGAGTAGGTACTACTTTTTATGTGGTCTTACTCATCTCCGTAACGGCTGAACGGTTTTTGATGACCTGTAATATTGGGACCTACGTAGTTCGTGACCAGGAATGGCTGAAACCTTAGCAAAATAGCTGTAAAATTATTATACCAACTGAAAGTAACGCGACAAGTATATGCTGGCACTTTCACTTAGACGCGTGAAATAATCTGAAATGAGTTAAATCAAAATACCTTACCTGTATAATATTTCCCTAATCTGTTATCTAAATAAGGGCGAATTCGACCAACTCAAATCATACGTAAATATTTCTGCCTCTACTTGAAAACAATGAGAAATATTTTTATTTTTCGGATAGAGATACTCATTTCGTTGAACTCACCCTAAGAATGAAAAAAAAATTCTGTTCGTTCGTGACCTTATTTTTTTTTAGCTTAAAAAACCATTGTAAAATTTATGGCATAAATATATCATAGGTACTTAACAAAATGTGCATTAACCGTACCTAGTTTAAATTTTATTTGACCATGTGTTACTATTTGCTCTCCTCTCCCATTAAAATCAACATCAAAATTTTAACACCATTAAAGCCCCCTACAAGTCCAATTCTCCACGCGTCGACAAAAAGCTAATTCCCAACAAGAGTTGATATAACAAAATCAGAAAGGCGCAAATTCAAATTGGATTCGTGTCAAGTCGAAACGTGTTTAGTGGATCTGTCTCTTTCTAACGCACGGAATTAGCCAGCCTATAGAGCGTAAAATTTCACTGTATCTCTGAATGAAGTTGGTGATGGTATGAATGTGAGCGTACAATTTAAAAAGACAGCTGTGGTGAGAGCTTAAGAGCTGATACGTTTTTTTGTAAATACCTGCATCCTTATGATATATAATAACACACAGACATCTATGTTCTATGTTCTATGTTCAACACACAAAAGTTTGCTCTCGGTGGGGATCGAATCCACGGCCTACGGCGCAGAAGGGAAAGCTACTACCAACTGAGTTGTGAAGGCTGTCAAGATCTATCACTGTTTTCACACATTACTCATTGGCAAGAAGTAGCAATAATTTGAAATGGTATATTTTTTTACATAGCTATAAACAAGGCCATACGAACAAGTCAAGCAGATAAAAGTCATAGATTCATTCCGTAGTGACACAGGCTCTGCCAGGCCTTCCGAGGGGAGTAACATTATTATATTTGACGGGGTAATTTTGTGACAGTGTCAAGGCAATCTTATTATGGATGTAAATGAATGCGGAATGAATCCATTATTTCGCAAACAAGCGGGTAGAGCTACATTTTAGGCTCTCATTTCAGAATGGATTGGAGTTGATGACACTTCATTCATCATCATCACCATCATCAGCCTGAAGTCCACTGCTGGACAGACTCCTCTCGACAAAGAATTCAGGAAGAATGATTTTGAGCCCTCTCCATCCACCGACTTATCTTCACAATGTCGTCGATCCATCGGGTAGGAGGGTCGTCGTCTCACGCTTCGTCTTCCAGTTCGTAAACTTATCTACCCACTCATACAGATTTTACGTCTTGTAACAATAAGAAAAAAAAAAAGAAAAAAGTTCCTATGTATTAAAATGTTTGACAGTGACACTGACAGCTCTATACACTTCCCTCACCGCGGGCTGTATAATAACCGCGTTACCATATTTTCGTGTGTATTACGGAGTTATTTATCGGCTCAAAATTATAGTCATCGCATACATTATGCAAGGTGGTAATTACTCGGGGCGGTTACTTCTTGGTGAGCGTTTACATTGTAATCTTTTTGGAGTAGCTCAACTGACTATGATTTGCTTGTTATATAATCATTATCATCATCACCAGCCTGAAGAAGTCCAAAGCTATTTTTCTAAACATTTCCAGGAAGAACGGTTCTGAGCCTTCTCCATCCACCGACAACCCGCAATCCTCGCGATGTACCTAGTCGGTCCATCGGGTAGTAGGGCGTCCCATGCATGTGATTTACGTACTAAAAATAAAAAAGTGTGTTTCACTAAGCGATTTCTGTTATATTTTTCATAGTCTTGCATGCATTGCCATTTTTTGCTTGTTCTTCTAGTCTTTGGTCCTGAGGAACTGGCGCTGAATTAACCTATGTCACTTCAAAGTGATCCTTGTGAATGAACAGAATAAAGACCGTTTTGATTTTGACAAAACTGATCAAAACAAAGTCAAAAGGTGTTTATTTCGTTGGATCACTTTGAAACTTCTTAAAGCTAGGTGAATCTAGATGCCAGTTAAACGCGACCAAGCCTAGAAGACCAGGCAACAAACTGACGGCTTGGTTCGTGCCGTTCCTACAGTGTCAAAATGTATAAGATTATTTTGTGTCGCAGTATGAACGCCGCTTGCTCTATAACACTTCACTCTGCTGACAGCAAGTGATTAATTTATATTCCGAGGGGAAATATTTATGTATTTATAGTGCTTCTTACTAGGGGTGGGTTTGATAGATAGAGCTCCTGTGACGTAGTGTAATATCGCTTAAGTAGCTTGAAATTAAACTGTTTTAGAAAGATGACTTGCTTCTTTACCTATGATTTGAAAAATATTTTAATAATAGACTCAGTACCTTGTTTTATCTTACGATAAAAATTACAGCTTGGAACAGCAAAGCACTCGTGGTCTAGTGGTAGCGACCTCGCCTTTCGATCCTGGTCGTGAGTTCAAAACCAGTCCTGCACAAATTAGTTTTATTTTTATTTATGTGCACTCTCCAACGAAGGAAAATATCGTGAGGTAACCGGCACGTCGTAGAACCTAAAAAGTTCTAAAACTGGTGTCAAGTGCTCAAAAGGAGGCGTTTTGGCACACTCTGTTTCGAAAGAAACTAATGACACGACAAGATGAAGAAGACAGCTTAGGATACAAGAGACTGGAAGACTTACAAGGCAATAGGCACTGTTATAGGTGATGGTTACCACTTAAAATCATGTGGGCCATCTGTTTGTTCCATCGATCATGTAGGTATACAAATAAGATAAGCAAAGACGCTTCAGTTAAATCAAAACAATTACACCAAAATAACAAACGAAGTAAATTAAACACCGAACAACCAGTACAAGACTACGGGCTATTAACCCAAACCTCGCTTAATTCAATTAAGACCATCCCCATCCCCTGCAAGCCCCTGTATCTATCCTACTCTAGTTTTCGTAACATAGTTAGTCGAAATACTACATAGAACTGACACTCCGAAATGATACACTTTAACGATAAGACTGGCAGATATTTATAGTTCTGTACCCCAAGTATGAGTTTTGCTTACCATATTTCGTATGTTGTTTTTCGTAACGTCAGGCTTTTTTTGTACTGATCTTGCACATAACAGGATTCCCTGTGTCGTGTTTATCAGAAACTGCGAATACCACAATACATACATAGAACAAATATTTGCAGATTAAGTAAACACGTATTTTATTTGTGCTGTCCTAACCAGGTGCAGGCGCTTTAGTACAAAATTCTTACTGACGTTTTAGTGTGATGATAGGCTAAGTCTCGAACTTTAAAAGCTTTGTCAGATGCACAACAAGAGCGTTATTATAAAACATATTTTTTAATTTGAGTGAGCAATAAGTCGATTTTGCTTCATAAGTATTCGGAGTATGGTCTCTACTTTAATCTACTTAAAACTCCCAATTGTTTATGTTTGTGCAATACCCTTTCAGGTATACAAAACTAAACACAAGTATTTTTTTTAGTTTTTTATCAAAAAATCTTTCCACAGAGGTTATCTGGATGAATATGCTCTCTAGCATTTAGCTCACATTTGAACAATACAATATTCGCTTTTTGTCATACAGAAATATCTATCTATAACATGGTTGCAAGGCTGACTAGAGTTACTCTTCTATGCGATAGTTTAACATCAATGAAGTAGTAATCTCCACCGGTCTTGCGGTGACCCGGGGTAGTTAACACGAGGTTGTTCCGGGCGCAGGGAACCGCACGGATAAAGTCGTCCGTTTAGTACATTTGCTGGTGAGTTTGGTATTTAGTTTGTGTGGTGTGTTCCGAATTGATTTAGGAATACTTTCGCTGGCCGCAATGAGAATTTGCAAACATTTGTGAACGCTACTTGAACATTATTAAAATTAGCTTTGCTATTGTTTGGATAGATCCATGGTGAGATGGAAATATTATCAACATCGCTTACTTTATGATAAAAAATTATAGGTGAGAATATTATTGATTAAATAAGCTAGAACTATACTGTCAATTCTACTATATTGTGGTTCGGGAGAGTACTGTTTCTTGGGCCACAGCTAACGCTATTCCAGGAGGCAGAGCCTCACACTTTACTGTTAATTTTATTATTGCCAATAAACATTTTTCTTTTTTTTTTTCATTTTTCATTTCATGAACCGATCTTGTAGTTTTTTTAATATTATACTATGACCTTGTTGAAATTATAAAAAATAAAATAAATATTGTGTTCTTATTTTACTATAAGATATTTTACATTCAGGATTCTAGAGATCCAATAGATCTGAAGTGGTTGATACTTAATTAAAATATTAGGTCAAAAATATTTTTTAATCCCAGGAGAAAGTAAAAAAAAACTAGTTTCTATGAAGAACCTTTGTTTTTATTTCTGGTTCATATCTTTATTCATTTCTTAAATCAGTAACTCTAATAATCCCAATTTCGACATAAAAGGCCTACGCAGAATTTATAGTTTTAATAGTGGGCCAATATGCGTGTCCAGCGATATATTACACTGAAAAAAATAAATAACAGAACTATTTTGGCTAATTGAAATATAACCGAAATTTATTTATTCACTATGAAAGTTAATTTAAAATAATAAAACTGATTTATTTATCAGTATCTAAACTGGTTTTGTTACTAACTTGTCGGTTAGATGTAGCCAATCTTTTTGTTGTTATTAACCAAACTTCTATAGATAAACTGATTCATTTACCTCTAACCAAATCTTTGTACACAAGGTAACAAAACTCTTCGTCATTATAAAGCTAATAACATTGACTGTATGTTGCAAAAGTATTCAAACCAATAATTTTGTCTATATATACCATCAAAATTTGGCTATTTTAACCTAACGCTCTGTAATATTTAATTAAAGACTTTGTTTTTTTAAACACGCACGCCCAATGAGCTGCTTTGTAAAACTTTGGCTGTACATAAATTAATGAAAGGCTACCTGTAAACAAAACTATTGCAGCGTGTAACGGAACGCTTTGATTGTAGCCGCCGAAAACCTGTCGAAACCTGCTTCACAGTTCACAAGTGCACATTTTACTTGCATGTAGGTACTTGACTTCTATGTTCCAATTGTTCTAGTTTCTTCATTGCTTTTTGTTTGATTGATGGTGTAAGGTGAGGTGTTTTGCGCGCGTGACGTCGTACGTTACTATCTAATACCTAATTCTTATAAACAGAAAGTTGTGGGTGCTTTCCGGGCAGTTCAGATACAATATATGTTTGTAAAACTTTTAAAAGACAGTAAAAAACGCCCTGTGATGGATGAAGAAACTATAGTTTTAGATCGGCCTGTGGACGATTATCTCCGGCAGTGGGGCCTTGAAATTTATATCGCAAAGTTCAAGGGTAAGTACAATTACCAATATGTAGGTACTGTTTCTGATACCTATCTAGGTACCTAGTTATTTACGGTGTAAGTACTAAGTATACTTACCACTTTTCGATCAACGCGAGTGGCAGTGGTGTGGGTGGTTCTGTTTTCTTAAGGTGAACGCAGACCTGTTTCTTTCTGAAGCGGTACAGTAGGTACAAAAGAGAAGACTGCGGCGCGACCAGGTCTGCGTTCACCTTCAGTAGGTACTTACTTTACATGCTGACACCAGCAGCACCACTAATAATAAGTAAAGTAGGTACTGACCTAGGTAGATGTAGATACCTACCTAATCTTCACTCTTCCAAATAGACCTACCTACCTATTGCTTTAAATAATTTATAAATGTTTTTACTAACATTATTTGCAGAACAAGCCATAGATATAGAAACTCTTCAAATGCTATCAGAAAATGACATAAAAGACCTAATGCCTATAATTGGCCATAGGGCCAAACTAACAACACAAATCAAAATGTTACGGACTTTATCCGAAGCTGGTAATCAAGTATTAGTAAGTGAAAAGCTTGTTTTTACACTTCAGAAAAGTTCTACCCAGTGCCATACTTAACTAAAAAATGTTGATTTGATAGATTATATTTTGGTGTTTATTTAAATAGGTATTGTCAATAAAATTATTTTTAAGAGTTATGTTATGATGTATTGTTCTTCCTATAATGATGTATAAGTATTTCATTATAATGATCAGTAGGTATGTTGTGTGCTCAGTAGTTAATAAATGATTGTCTATTTCTAAGAGTGGTAAGTTTCCAAAGTAACGATGAGTACCTCTATGTAACTCTTATAGGTAATTGTTATTGTGAGAATTTGGTGTCCGCTTGCCTAGTAGCTTCTTTTCTTTCTTATTTGAAATCTATTTGTCTTATGTGAAAAACTGTTAAACATCAAATGGACACAATTTGATGTTTAACAGTCTCTTTATGGAGATGATGATTACCTAATAACAATTAATTTTTTGTACCTATGTATTTCAGATTTCTGAAGCACAGCAGTCAATTCTGTCAGATAGTGTGCTCAACTTAATTTTTGACCAGAACACCATTGAATCCTCAGCAATAGATGATTCTACACCCATAGTGCTGGAAGACAACCCTGAAGATACAAGTAATACATCCTGTGTAAGTATTCCATATTTCCATGTTTCAATAATTGAATTTTCTTATTATTGTACTAGTGGAACCATCTGTAACTTCATTCAAGTTGATTTTTACCATAGAAATCTTCATCTTCCCTTGAAGCCACAAGATATCTAAGTACTGCTGGTTTATTCCACATAGATAACACAAATAATGTATGTATGTATGTTTGTCTGCCCATACCTTTCGAACCGTTTTGCTCCAATCTGCATGAAATTTGGTATGGTGATAGATTGTACTTGAGAAATTTACTGGTAAGTATATGAGTAAAATTGGATGGAGGGTTATTAAGATATAGGGTTTTTTAAGTTACATGTCATATGAAAGGGCTTTGTTTGGACATTCCCAAACATGCTCGGTTTTTGAGATACAACAAAAAAGTTAAATTAATATAACCAGCGATCCAAGAGCTCCAATCTCTAGGAATTTCGTTGACATCAAGGTTTTTCTACTGGTCGCCTAGTTCCCTTGCTTTTTCTTATTTTTTTTTCTTGAAATAAATTAAGAAGGTACTCAGTTCTCATAAAATGGTGATAGTGACCTGGTCTGATGATGGAGCCAAGGTCTGTTCAACGGAACTCTTCAATAAATGGGCCAATAGAGTTGAAACTTCGTTACCATACTAAGTTAGTAGGCGGTAGTCAGAAAAAATTCCAAACATAATGATTGGACTTGCCTCTGACTACTACTTCAAGTTTTGATGCGTTCGTCGGGTCGCATCACGAGATCTCAGTTCGGGGCGAACTACTAGTTTATTTAGTTATAAAAGTTATAAAAAGCCTGTTTGACTGGCCTCATAGCTCAGTTGGTAGTAATTCTGCTTTCTGCGCTAGAGGTCGCGGGTTCGATTCCCGTACTGGACAAATATTGTGTGATGAACACAATGTCTGTGTCTGGTTGTTAAATATATACATATATCTATTTTGTATATCAGTCTCTGGTACCCATAATACAGGCTAATACCCTAGTTTGGGATCAGTTGACCGTGTGTGTCCAGAATATTTATATTTTATTTATATCTACTACTAGGTACTAGGGCTACTTTTTATACCGGTACCACACGAGCAAAGCCGCGGTCGGAAGCTAGTAACAGATAAATATGTAAAATAATGTGTTTTATGTTATTTCAGGAATTGTACAATATCCTAAATGGATGTAACGAAGGAAAGTCACTGCTCTTGAGATTTCAAGAAAAAGGCCTGCTTAACAACGCCGCAAGACGTAAATTATGTAACATCATTATTGATAGCGAGCTGAAAAATGACCCGGACATAAAAATTAAAAGCAGTCGGCTATACCAGTTAGCCTATGACATACAAAAAGTTTTTAAAAAAGAAAATTCATCAGTTTATTTCATACCCTTCATGAGCTTTAATCCCAGACAAAAAACTTCAGCGAAAGGAAAACTACTGGACTGCTACAGACAACGCAGGAGAGAATTTATTAAGTCTGGAGTAATTGCTGAATCTTCAAAACGTGGCTCTTCATCTACCAGTAGAGTAGGTTCACCTCACACTAGTTCCGGCTGCAGTGTTCAAGACGCTATTAACCAATTAAATGAATTGACAGAGGATGTTGATGAGAAACTTTTGTGGTTGAAAAATTGTTGTGACCCGTGGGTGACTGTTGAGTTAAACTGGGACATCACAGCCAAGAAAAGACTATCTGATTTAACTGCTAGTGAAATAACAGTTGAAGACTACCTTCGGGAGTTTAAGCCACTCAACCAGCCAGGCGGTGTCTTTTTAGTAAGTAGATATTTCTTTCTTTCCCACTTAGCGATGGGCTTGCAGCCTGTCACATGTACAATGTTATCTACCTACTTGACAGCCTTCACAGCTCAGTTGGTAGTAGCTCTGCCTTCTGCGCCGTAGGCCGTGGGTTCGATCCCCACCGAGAACAAATATTTGTGTGATGAACATGGTGTTTATTCTCTGTCTGGTTTTTATATAATATTATAAGTATGTATACAAAAAATTTGTAGTATATCAGCTATCTGGTTCCCATATCACAAGCTTTGGCTTAGTTTGGTCTCGCCCCAAAGTGCGGTGTGGATTGTCCACCAATATTTATTATTATTATTATTACTGCAAAATGCATAATAATAATAATGGTTGGTAAAATAAAATACGGTAATAATTTTGGTGCGTTCGTCGGGTCGCATCACGAGATCTCAGTTCGGGGCGAACTACTAGTATATTGGTTTTAACAATGTACTACTTTATTTTTTTGCAGCTTCTGAAAGACTTCAATAATCTATACAAGGAAACTGGTGATAATTTATACCAGAACTGGCCAATAGTCAGGCCCAAAATTATTGAAGAACTTAAAAAACGGTCCTGTTTTGATTCTGGGTTAAAGGAAATAATTACTACAGATATTTATGGTAAGTTTTGTCGTCATCATTTAATCTTTTTGTAGCTGTTGACCTTTTGTTGTTAATCTTATGTAGGTAGCTTTTTATTGAGTTTGGGTTTGATTACCCCACGGCTAAAATAAGAAATAACTTTAAAAAAATGTGTAGGTATGTAAGTATACTTAAAGATGTCTAAAGAGGTAGTCAGAGACACGTCCAAACATTAAATTCGATATATACCACATAATGTACGTCTGTCTGTCAACGTTGGCTATACAAGGTGTTCCAATACTTTGTTTAAAAACTTCAGGGGGCTCAAGTACCCATCAATATGAATAACTTTTTCTAAGGAACCAACACTGTAAACGCGAAAAAAAAAACAGCTATTTCATACAAAAGTTCACCTAAAAAGTTACCTACCTGGCTAAAATGTATGAAACATGTATGTCTCGCTAACGTTAGTATTTTTTTTACAGATGATGATGACGAGGTGCTGGACCTGATTGGTTTTATGGCGCTGCCGTTTTTGATGACGACATCCATAGTCAAGAAAACGAATTCGACAAAACGGTGGCGCCCTTCGAAGCACGAAGCCCTACAAGGTTTCATATGTCACGTGAAGGCTGCTGTAGAAATTGAAGAAACAATTACACGTCGGAAAGCTAAGCTTCAGGAATTGGGGTTGACTTTGCAACCATTTATAATTGTGGTAGGTCCCTCATTAAAACAAATATCTGCAAGGTATATCATCCTGAACAAGTTGCGTTATGAAATGCCTTCAATCATCAAGACGGTTGACGCTTGTTTTAAAATAATATTCGTTTTGAATGCCGAGTATTCCGCAGAAAGTACACACGTTTGGCAGTTCATTCAAAAATATGTTTTCAAACTAAACACCAAATATGATAAAATCTACACCACAGTGCGCGCTCTAGCAACTGACCTTGGCTTAATGTAAAAAAATAACAAATAACTATATCAGTAAATGGGTCTAGTGCCCAAGTTTAAAAAAAATAACAAAATCACTTTTACGTACCCAATTTAAAATGATCACATGTTTTTTATGTTTTGGTAGTTTCTCATCTGTCAGAGATCTGTTTAAACATTTTGATTTAATTCACGAGTCACATAAATTTACGGTTTATCATTGTATTGATGACGGTTGTGACCGTTCATTTTATTTAAGAAATACATTTAGCAAGCATTTAAATAAAAATCACGATGTTGCAATTACTACTTGTTCATTAAACGGTAAAGAAGACTTATGTTTGATTGATCCTAGACCTGCCACATCACAACATAATTCAAGCTCGATTCCTCCAGAACCATCTCAACCAAATTTGTTCATTTCAAATACTGCTTGTTCTACTAATCCCGAAAATTCTTCAGACCTTACCTTTATACAACAAACTTTAAACGTTGAAGCACCAAGCACAAGTGTGTCGAGCCCACCCAGTAACCAATTAGCATTATTTTTAGCATATTTGTACGCAAGTCCTTTGTTATCCAGAAAAGTAGTCCAAGATGTCGTCAAAGGCATAAAGAAGCATATATGTATTACATTAGCCCACAATATAGAAAACGTAATTACCCAAATAATTGAGTCTCACGCGACAGGGACAGACCTGGAATTGCTTAAGCAACAGCTTCTGTCAACTGTTAACTCCCCTATGGTAGAATTGGATACTGAACACAAGCGCTTAAAATATTTTGAAAGTAAAGGCTCTTACATTCCACCTAAACAAATAGTTATTGGACAAAGAAGGACTACTACCACTAAACGCGGCGTAGTAAAATCAGTATCAGTGGAATGTACGGAGCAATTTGTCCCTCTTAGAAACGTTCTTCAAAACTTTTTCTCTCTTGATGGCGTTCTAAAAGAAACATTGGACTATATTGAAGGTTTTAAAAACTTAAATAATCACATGACTAATTTGATTCAGGGTAGATTTTGGACTAATTTTATGAAGGATCACAAAAATAAGTTAGTGTTTCCGTTAGTTCTATTTTTTGACGATTATGAAAGCGGAAACGTTTTAGGTAGCCATTCTGGCATACATAAATTAGGAGCAGCTTATGTCTCCGTTGGTTGTTTACCTCCACATAGGGCTTCAGCTTTAAGCAATATTTTTTTAGCTCTCTTATTTCATTCATCAGACAGAGTTGCATTTGGCAATAACGTTATTTTCCAACCTTTAATTGAAGAGTTGAATTTTTTAATTGAAACTGGAGTTGATATTAAAGTTCCTGCCTTTCAGGGTCGTTTGTATTTTGCTTTATGTCTCATTGTTGGTGATAATCTGGGTATTCATTCCATTATAGGGTTTAATGAAACCTTTTCATCAAACTTTCCATGTAGAATTTGTAATGTGACTAAAGAAGTCATGAAATCCCAGTATTATGAAGAAGAAATTTTGCTCCGAAACATGAGTAATTATGTTGAACAACTGGAGATGAACTCTCCCAGTAATACAGGCATAAAAGAGAAATGTATTTGGCTATCTGTTAAAAGCTTTGATTTATTTGACCAGGTAGGAGTCGATATCATGCACGACATACTCGAAGGAGTTAGCAAATACATTATGGTTTTCCTCATCTTAAAGTACACACGAGACCTCAAATATTTTACTTTGCAAATTTTAAATGATAGAATAGAAAATTTTGATTACGGCCCGGACAGTACGAGCAAACCGTGTTCATTAAGCATGGACAATATTTCCAAAGGTAACGTTCGTCTCTCGGCTTCAGAAATGCTGTCATTTTTGCGCTACTTTGGTCTTATAATAGGTGATTTGGTACCAACTGACGATAATTACTGGCAACTATATATAGTTTTGAGAAAAATTATTGACCTTTTAATGTCTACTATGATTAATGAAGCTAGTTGTGATTTGTTGAAAGTCTTAGTGGCTGAACTAAACGAACTGTACGTTACATTAACCGGGGAGGAATTAAAACCAAAATTTCATTTCTTAGTGCATTACCACTCGATGTTATTAAAATTTGGCCCACTCGTCCACTTTTGGTCAATGCGCTTTGAGGCTAAGCATAGGTTATCTAAAATATATGCTCGAGCTACATTTAATCGCCGAAATCTTACGATGTCACTTGCGATCAAACATCAGTTACAACTAAATGAAATCTTCATAAAAGGTTCATTAGGTTCTACTGTCTCTGTAGGTCCGGCAAAACGAATTTCTAAACACAAATATAAAGATGTTATACATTCTCTAAAATTAACGCCTAGTTCCATAAGTCAAGTTTCATGGGCTAAAGTAAAAGGTACAACATATAAGCATGGAACAATCGTTGTTTATGATATATCAGACCTCGGTAAAGTTAATTTTATGGTGATTCAAAATATATTTGCCTACAATATTAATATAATTATTTTTGAATGTTGTTTGTTAAGCACTATAAGTTTTGATGATCACTTACATTGTTTTGAAGTAGAAATAGTTGATAATGAATGTACTGTATATACTTTTCAAGATGCTTTGATATCATACGCTCCTTGTCATGTTAATGTCACATCAAGTGGAAAAAAATATGTAACGCAAAGAGTCGTTTTTTAGTGTTTAAGAGTAATAATGAATAAATGTGTTTATTTTGAATAAATAATAATGTCATTACGAAATTGCTAATTTTATTTTATCATACGAAAACAGTAAATCTTTCCATGTAATTTATAACTAGAGACTGATAACCAGTTTCGAATTCTTAATAACTTGTAAATTTGTTACTGGTGGACGCGCATTACTCAGAGCCACAGAAATTTTCAACAATATTTTTTGACAGCTGAATTGCATTTCTCAAAATACTGACAGCTCAAATTGTATAAGTAAATATAATATTTCTGCGGCTTCGGGTAGTGTGCGTTTGCTACATATAACAGTTATCTGAATATAACATAACTATTCCTTTACTTCTATCGAAACAGGTTATCTGAATATAGCATAACTATTGGTTCACATCAAGCAAAACAGTTATCTGAATATAACATAACTATTCGTTTACTTCTATCGAAACAGGTTATCTGAATATAGCATAACTATCGATTCACATCTATTAAAACAGTTATCTGAATATAACATAACTATTCCTTACTTCTATCGAAACAGGTTATCTGAATATAGCATTACTATTGGTTCACATCTAGCAAAACAGTTATCTGAATATAACATAACTATTCGTTTACTTCTATCGAAACAGGTTATTTGAATATAGCTTAACTATTGGTTCAAATCTATCAAAACAGTAATCTATATGTAACAAAACTATTCGTTTATTTCTATCGAAACAGTTATCTCAATATAGCATAAGTATTGGTTGACATCTATTGAAACAGGTAATCTCAAGACAGCATAACTATTCATCATATCTATCAAAACTGTTAGGCACTGTTTGTTAAGCTGTAAACAAAATGTTTGAGAACACTCAGCTAAGGAAATAGGAAATACAAAACTAAAATAGTTTAGTTAAAGGCTACATAACTCCCGTTACCCAACTGGGTTTAGTTATATGTTACACTGATTTTGCTGTCACTCATTTTATGTAACTGGTAGACAAAATTTTGGTTACCTAGAACTAAACATTTTTTTCAGTGTACTGGACTTAGGAGTTAAGCCCTGGTTCCCTAAATAATGGTGGTCGAAGGCTATCCTTAAAATCGGTACCGTAAATTGACGACCGGTTTAAAGAAGTCCAAAGACGAAACGAATAACTCGTGGATATCATTATGAAGGTTATTCAGTCAGTGAAGTCAGTAGAATTTCATCTACGTATCATCATCTTATTATCAGACTGAAGAAATCGCTTCCTCCTCGTGCTCCTACTAAATATTCCTACTGATAGGAGCAACGGGACACCCATGTCCTGATGCTCCTACTGAACATAAAAACTACGAGGAATAATGTAATATTCTATCCATCTCTGCCTTGGACTTTGCTCTTGGCATGATTGCCTTTAGGTGTTTTGGCTATGCCTCACTAAGATTGATTGGCACTACACTGGAGCTTCATTATTACCTATTATTTTGTAAAAAAGGTCATACATAAGAAAGGAACCAGGCAATAAGTTTGTTGCCTGTTCTTCTAGGCTTGGTCACGTGGAATTGGCACCTACATATTCATTTAACATTAATAAGTTTCAAAGTCCTTGTATTTCTATTGAATAAATTCTTTTTGAGTTTATCTTTCACTGCTGAACTAGAATTGTAAAAAGTACAAATATCTGATGTTTTTGCAAAACAGATTGTATTTTCTTGCAACAACATTGCAGTCCCCGCTTTATTGAAAACCTCAGGAGACAATACCTTATAGAGACTAAATTAAGGGGTACTTGCAAAGCTTACGTTCTATAGCTCTTCCTTGACCAATACGTACGTAGTACGTAGAGATGGGGAGGATTTAAGACAATCAGAACTATTGAACTCTATTTTGGAGTAAAACGTCAAAAAATAGTACCAGGATGAGAGGCCTGTTTTTTGTTATGCTATGATGGTCAGCTACACGACTTTGATCCCCAGGCACGGTTGATATCCTCTCCACTCTCTTAGTACCAAGTACGAAGAGGCTCCTGTCGAGCACTTGACTCAGTTTTAGAACTTTTAAGGTTCTACGACATGCCGGTTTCCTTACGTTTTCCTTCACTGTTTGAAAGTACTGGCATTGTGCACGTAAATTGAAAGTAATATATGGACGTAAAATATATACATTTGAGATAAACTCACATTTAGCAATAGTTGGTATTCCATGACAGGTTGCAAGCCGATCGCCACTTCTCACATGCCGGAACATAGATCCACCGGAGACACAATACATTTTCTATTGTGTCTGGAATCCCGTCATACAATATGCTAAAATACTAACGGTAAGAATAGCGTAATAGAAAAGAGATTTTAAACTGTTTAAATCCCCATCCTCACTTATTTATAAAATCAGAAAGTTCTTCGCCGTTTTACCACACTTTTCGTAGCTACCACAAACGTATCTACGTAAGTGTGGGCAAATCCCCAGCTAATGCGGGCATGTAAACCCTGATTCAGAGACCCCGGGCTAAATTGCCTCCCGGATAATTTACTGACCCCTAAATTTGGGTTAAAACTGGCGCAGACTAGTTTTTGTGGGGTTGAAATGGAATAAGATTTGATGATTTTGGGCGAGGATTTGTTCGGTCTTTTCTTTTTTTTAGAGCTTTCTTGTGTTAGCGAAAACTAGCACAATATTTTTACAACCCTAATATAAAGATCTCTTTTTGCTTATTTATTTACTAAAATCATCATCATCAGTCTGTAGAAGTACTGGACATAGGCCTCGCCCATACATTTCGTTTACAGGAAGAAAACATTTCAGCCTTCGTCATTAACCAATTTCCTGCGATCTTGGCGACAAAGTCAAAGTCTTACCAACTATTGTCAAAAGATAAATATTACCAATCAAATTTTACAAACAGTAGCAGGTTCAATTTTAAGCGATGTTTAAATAAGCAGCGTTTCTAAGTAAGGGGGTTAACCATTTTCATCTAAATACATGCCAGTTACTGTTATTGTTGCTACAAAATATCCTGTTAAAATATAGGTAGGAACTCCTTTGAAATAGGTCAGTAAAAATGTGGCTGTATAAAGCACCATTCCTATGTAAATGTTATTGGGGCGTTCGTTTAATCCAGCGCTTTCCCGCGCAAAACGAGCTGCGTCTGCTTTGAACCGGATTAGGGCTGTCACTGTTTAGAACGTTATACTCATTTTGGTATTAGGCAAAATTATGATTTGTTTTCAGTTTTTGGTCGTTTGTTTGTAATTTAGTTTGCTTGGTAATTTAAGGCGTGAAATAGCTTTTTAGAGTTTAAGATATATTTTATTTAGTGGCTGCAGTAATAATTTAAGTACAAACTACCTACGTTCAAGCTTTGCTTAACTCTGCTGATATTAAAATCTATACATATCTCTAAATATGCTGTTCCCTCACTCATCTATTGACTGTCTCATTACATAATTTCCGAAACTCCTTGTAGTTTTAAGATTTTTTGTCGGAAAGGACATATTTCATTCTGGGTTTGGTCTATGTACCACATAGAAACATTTGAACAAAATAGAAGATGCACTTGTATGGTATACAAGTGCAATTTTTTAAATGGTAGGCATTTAAAGTTGCGATGTTGAAACAACTTCTTTCTGAAATTTGGTACAGTCAATCTTTTCTTTTTTAGTTTAATTCTTTGATAATAGTTTAACTATAACTTAAACTTTTAATTGTATTCAAAATTCCTCACGCAAACGTATTTGTTTTTTTTTAGGAATAAATGAATATGAATATGACTATTGTAGGCGCTTATACTAAGAAACGATTTTGAAAATACGCATTCTATGTTGTTGGAAAGGGTTGCCAAAGTTTTTATGGAAATAGCTACACGTGAGCAAAGTCACGCGATATTCCACTAGTAATATAATAGATTATAAAATAAATTTATGCGCCAACCTAAAATAAAAAACCTGTTCTTTAGATCCTTTAAATTTCCAGGAAGAACGATTCTGAGCCCACTCCATCCACCGACTTCCCGCAATCCTCAAAATTTCGGTCCATCGGGTAGGAGTGCATAGTTTGTGCCTTAAAAAAATAAATCACTAGAATTAACATAAGTGTATGGAAAACTTGGCCTCTAAAAAGTAATGGCAGGCGTGAGCTAGCTCACGTGCTAACCCTACAGGTAACAAGTTTTCAGAACAGATTTGCTGTTTATCTGATAGTTTGGCAACTCCAATCTCAGTTAATGTTATCTTATAAAACTATTTTGTTTAAGATAGTTGGATTTGTCAACTTTATTTTATGAAGTCGTGCAGATGTGGGTATTTTGTACGTTGTACTTTATCTAGCTTATCTCTGCGTCATTGTTTACCCGGCTTAAAAGTAATCTTTACTTTGAATTTGTGATAATTATATGTTTTTATGAGAAAAAAATGATTTAACAAGCATCAGTGCTCACCCCATCTTGTATGTTGATACATTTAGTTACTTACTTACATATTTAATCTCAAAAATAATAGTTTTGTAGAAGTCTTTATGACACCACCATTTAACATTGTAAAAATCCTGTTCATCCAAAAGTTCTGGAACAGATAGCTCACAGCGATAAGACCGCTTATTGTACTTCGCTGTAGTTTTAGTTAAGTCGTATTAATATAATATCGTAATAAATAATATTCTTGTGGTGTAAAACAAATATTCTAACTGGACTTATTTGGGTACCTAGATTCACATAGCTTTATGACGTTTCAAAGTGATCCTTGCCATTTAATTGAATAAATACCTTTTGAATTTGACTGTGACTCTTCTATCCGTATTAAGGCAGAAGAGTGCCGTTGGAAGCTCAGAACACAGTAATTCTACCTTATAATTGCATGCTTGGCGGCAGATATGAGTACGGCGGTAGTAGGTACTTCTCCGGACAGACTCTTTCACAAAGAGATACTAAAACACAAAAATAAATTTCAAAAATGCATTAATCCTTGGTGAAAGAAAGTAGCACATTCGCGCCATATATCTGTGTTGCCAGCACAACGCTATTATTTACAGCGTGGTCCGCAATTACATTGCGCTAATGTGGCAACACAGCGGCACACGTAAGTATGAAATAGCGGGAAAAATAACAGATGTTGAGACTTGAGATGCAATTTGTAGGGTTGGATGAAAATGGAATTTTAACAGATTTTTGTTTGCTTACCTACGACGTCCTTTACTGGAATTATTTTAGCATTTATTAGTAGACGTACCTTGACTACTCCCTCTTAGACATCCTTAAAGAATTTGGAGTTCGTATTTGGTTCTAAGAGATCTGAAGGGATATCTACCGTGCCTGGGTATCAAAGTCGTGGAGCTGTTAAAGTTTTTTTTTAAGTGTTATTTGTAGGTGTACCTAGTAAGCAATGGGTTCATTTTTGTGATGGCAAGTGGGCCTTATAAAACCATTCTTTTTGCGAGGGATTCACTCGCCTGAGGTCTATGAAAAACCATGCCTTTCCCCGTATGGAAACCTATGGCTTTGTTAGCTCCGCATCAGTGAATTAGGTCAACAAAGCTGTGAGGATGTTATATGTATAAACTAGGCAAGCCTTTACTATCTAAAGCCCGGTTCCAGGAATATAACTGGCCGTATATCATTCCTGAAATATGAGTGAAAAATTGAATGACGCGATATAAATCATAGATAGATAGATAACACTTTATTGCACACAAGGATACATCATAAATATAAAATCATCGTAAATTATTAAAGAACAATGGACGGCCTTATTACTGAAAGCGATTTCTTCCAGGCAACCTCACCTATCATCTACAATAGATTCAATGCCTGTTTGCACAAAAAACATGACGCATTCTACGTGCTTTTCCAACAAATATACAGGGTTACAGGAAAAGTCGTGCTAGATCCGTTAAGGGCGTGGAGTACCCATCATTCCTGACATATTTCACTATGAAACACCCTACCCTAAACTAAACCCTTTTCGAGATATTCGACTTTTAATTTTTTTATTGAAAATTGCCGATTTTTAGGCAATTAAATTTATTTTTGGTTGTTTTGTGTATCTTATTATTATTATTATTGCATTTTTACATGTGTAATTAGATGCTTTAGGACGTCAATCATTAAAATAGTGCATAAGTTAATTGAATAGACCGTAGTAGACAAGTGAAAGTTAAGAAATAAAAAAAAAATTAGAAAGTTTATTTTTCTCTAAGGGATATCTAAAAAAAATATTATGGCAATTCTTCGGCAGATGTTTTTAAAAATATCTACGTTTCATCAGCTATCTAACGAGGTATAATAATCTAGGGTTTTATTCAATTGCATTGAAAAAAAATTAGTTTTATAGGCGACAGTGGAGAAGAAAATTTATACTTAGCCCTAAAAAGTAAAAGTAAAACAATAGGTAAGCATGAAATGTCATTTATTAAAGGTTTTCACACAACTTTTTCTTATTCTACAGTTCATGTTCAACATGGCCGCCTCTATTTCTGATACATTGTCGCATCCTTCTACGGAGACCAGTCTTCACTACTCCAGTGGTCAACGTGGTCCTCATTTTATTTGCTGCATCCACAATCCTTTCTCTTAGGTCTTCCACAGACGAAACTGGATTCGGCTCGCTGTACACAAGACTTTTCATGCACCCCCACACATGAAAATCCATGGGGGTTAGGTCCGGACTTCTTGCTGGCCATGGCAACGGCCCACCTCGTCCTATCCATTTGTTTGGATAATTTGTGTCCAGCCAGTCTCTGACACTTCTCCTGAAATGGGCAGGGCAGCCATCGTGTTGGAACCACATGTCCCTGATCAGGTTGAGTGGCAGATCATCCAGCAAATCACTCAAGTCTGCTCTCAGGAAATTTTCGTAGCTTTCCCCATTTAAATTATCCGGTAGAAAGTAAGGTCCAATCAAATGATTGGAGATAATGCCCATCCACACATTCACGCTGAATCTTCGTTGGGACCCCTTCACTCTTTTCTTATTGGGATTCCTTAGTGCTTTTGGGGCCCAGTAATGGGCGTTGTGATAGTTAGTTATGCCATCTTTATCAAATTTGGACTCATCCGTCCACAAGATATTTCTTAGAAAATCTGGGTCTTCTACGTCAGCATTTAGCATAAATCTGCAAAAGTCCAATCTTCTCGCGGGGTCTCCTTCTTCAATAACGTGTACCGGCGTGTAATGGTATGGGTATAGGCCAGCAGTATGCACTGTAAACCACACTCTCCATTGCGAAAGTCCCAGATCACGGGCAACAATATTAGTGGAAGTAGTCGGATCCGCTCGAAAGCGTTGCACTATCTCATTGTCCTGTTCTTCGTCGTCAATTCGTGGTCTACCCATGTCTGTATTACGTCTCAAAACAGAGCCAGATTCTCGAAGTCTTCGATAAACTCTGTCAAAAACGGCCACATCCGGCACTCGACGACCGGGGTAGCGAGTTACGTATTCGTTGCGAGCTTGCGCAGATACACAATCGCAGTATCCGTAACAAATAAGCATATCAGCATATTCCTCAGGTGTGTAGGACGTCATCTTCAACACTTCCGTATCACAGGTACAAATCAGAGTCCGGTTAACAAGTATAGTAGTCACAAATCAGAAGAAATAGTCCAGAATCACAGCCAAGTCGAGAAAAAGAGCAAAACGATATCACATCTACTATGTACGAAGCACAAAAGCAGACTGACAACCAAAACAATACCCCCTGTTGTATTCCCAGCCCTAACCGGTCTCTACACATTTTTTCTTTCATTCATACCTACATAAATCGTCACTTGTCTCGCTCTCACGGTGTGTCTGAACTTGAAGGACAATAGGCGCGGGACCGTTAGAACTGCTACCTGGAGCGTCCCAACTACTTTTTTTCCACGAAATGTAATACAAACCCTAGATTGTTATACCTCGTTAGATAGCTGATGAAACGTAGATATTTTTAAAAACATCTGCCGAAGAATTGCCATAATATTTTTTTTAGATATCCCTTAGAGAAAAATAAACTTTCTAATTTTTTTTTTATTTCTTAACTTTCACTTGTCTACTACGGTCTATTCAATTAACTTATGCACTATTTTAATGATTGACGTCCTAAAGCATCTAATTACACATGTAAAAATGCAATAATAATAATAATAAGATACACAAAACAACCAAAAATAAATTTAATTGCCTAAAAATCGGCAATTTTCAATAAAAAAATTAAAAGTCGAATATCTCGAAAAGGGTTTAGTTTAGGGTAGGGTGTTTCATAGTGAAATATGTCAGGAATGATGGGTACTCCACGCCCTTAACGGATCTAGCACGACTTTTCCTGTAACCCTGTATAACGTATTTCAAAGTTATCCAAGTAGAGTCACATTTCTCTTTTACCTCAAATCAAGTGTTTTCTTAGCACATAACCTCCCTCAACAAAAACATTACTCACTCCACAATCTTGCAAATAATACTAAATCCAGCGTAGATAGCGCTTCAATTAATCCTCACTACACGCGTACGAAATCACGGCGCAGCGCTGTTTCAACAAATAAGCGCTGCAGCGATTTATTCTGATGATAAGAGCTAAGTGGTGTGCAGCGCAAATATTTCGCGTTCGCGTCTTCCTCGCGTTAGTTTGCGCTTACTTACACGACAAGAGCGGGCGTGATGTATGGAGATACGGGTGGGATGAGTCATAACCTGAAGCGATGTTACTTTCCATCTCTCTCTTTTACTGCCTTGACATGTTTTTTTAAGTTACGGATCTTTTTCTACGCTTGCAAGTTGGTAGATTCCATTATACCACAATTAAAATTCTATAAAAAATCTAGGCATAACATATTTAGCATTTTTTTTACAACTTATAGGTAAAACGATGATGCGATCGACGATATGACACGTTTACCTAGATAATACCTATTCACTCTTCTCTTGAAAGCATCGAAATCATAGGAATTCGTAACAGTCAATTAATACCTTATGAAATATTATTAATTAAGGAGTACCTTTAAGAGGATTCAAAGTAAACCTCTGATTATGATTTATTTGATTAATTGTTTTTTCAAATTCACGAAATTCCAGAGGTAGAACAAAAAAAAACAAAATTAATATAGCTATTAAAGCTAGATATATACATAAATTGTAATTATTTTTGAAATAATTCTTATTCTAGAGTGATATTGACGAATTATAAAACAAATATAAAAGTGTTTATTTTGTATAGTAAAAAGCTGAGAGAGAGCACTGGTGGTCTAGTGGTAGCGGCCCCGCTTCCGATTTTAAGGTCGTGGGTTCGAAACCGGTCGTGCACCTATGAGTTTTTCTGTTCCAAAATTTATGTGCACAATCCCAGTACTCTCAAACGGTAAAGGAAAACATTGTAAGCAAGCCGGCATGTCGTAGAACCTAAAAACAAGTTCTATTACATGTGTCAAGTGCTCGAAAGGAACCTCTTGAGGCGCACTTTAAATCCTTTCACCACACTAGTGACACGAAAAGAGAGTAAAAAGCTTGAGAATTGTACCAGCCCTAGCCAAGCCGAGCTCTAACTAGGTTGACTTGAATTAGGGCTCCACGTTTTTCGACTATCTTTTAACACTTATTAACATCTGTGTTAGCAAGACTACTTGAACTTAGGTTAATTGGATACAAGTACATATTACATTCGCCAACACCATTTTGTTAAGAGTATCGCTTAATTAATTATACCTATCTCGTGCAGTTGTATAAGCACCGGAGGTCTAGTGGTAGTAACCCCGACTTCTGATCTTAAGGTCGTGGGTTCGAGTTACGTTTTGCACCAATGGATTTTTCTCTTCAAACATATTTGCGCAAGGCCAGTGCTCTCAAGTTGTGAAGGTAAACATGGTGAGGAAACCAATAGAAGATGGGCTTGCAAACTGTCACGTATGAAATACACTACTGCACTATGAGGGTATTGCGATCCCGTGCCATCCTGTGCAATCACTTGCGAAAAAAATTCTCTCTATCAATATAATGTGCTTTATAATCTCTTACATTTACCTAGTAAATAAAGGGGTAATACTAGTAATACTAATCATGAACAAAGTTGACGTTAGTTGCGTAAACTAATTGTATCCCTAACATCAATAAAATAAGGTTGAATATTGGAACGATACGTTAACGCCACAAATTTTAAAATATATTCATGATGGCCCTGTAGTGTGTGCGTATTATTTTTACAAAAACGTGAACAAAAATCTCTTCTTTGAAAAAACTATCGCGCCGGCTTGATTATTTATCTAACCTAAACTTACAAAAAGATGGTAGGATCAGACATCAGACTTCTTTTTTACGACATCATTTACGTCCTCTTTTTCCGCCCGACGGCAAGCCAGGGGTTACCGCCGAATTTATACGACAATTATTAAGGTGTCCGTATTAAGGGGGCGCTACTTGCCACCATCGTGGTAGAACTACCCACCTTGAAATTTCACTTTGAACGAAAAGACAGAAAGAAAAGCATTTTATTGACCACTAAAGAAATTATACCTAGAATGCACCAACATAATTCGTTAAACCTATTATAACGAGACACTTTAAACGAGAGAGTAAAGTAATTTATTTCTTTCTTTATTCTTTATTGTACACATTAATAACATTTAGTAAACTTAAATATAAAACATGTACAAAGGCGAGCTTAACCCTAAAAAGAGTTATTTTCCAGCAAACTTTGAAAGATAGAGAAAATTGAAATGAGAGTGGGTGCGTGTACAAAATGGGAGTTGCCAAAATATAAATAAACTAGTGGCTTCCCGCGGCTTCGCACGCGCAAGTGGTGAGCCGTGATTGAGCCACAAACATCCAAACATCGTAACTTTCGCATTGATTTGTATATTATTAGGGTAGGATTTTAAATACCTACGTAGGTATAAGAGATACCTATAGGCGTACATTACCTATTGTAGGTAGGTAGGTATAGGTACTGAGTTAAGCACAAACATGACAAATGCAACATAGACAATCTTACACAGAAAATATGTACATATTTGTTCCTAGTTTGTACCCCAAAAACAAACGAAACTGCTTCACGACTTTGATCCCCATGCAGGCACGGTAGATACCCTCAGATCTCTTTGTACCAACTCAAGATTCTCGTGTTTAGAATGTCCTTTACAAACATTGACGCCTCGTTGTATCCTTTTTACTCGAGCGCAACGAAGGAGGTTAACGTTTTAGGGGTTGTTTTCGAAAATCAAACTGTTGTGGCGGCTAGCCACACACAGGTACTTGCAATCGGGCTGTCGCGAAGGGTTTGTATGTAGCGTCGCCAGTCGTCTCTCACCGCTCATTAGGTTCAGACATGTAATACCTACTTATTGAGGGTAGTTTTAAAAAACTAAAAATGCCTTTCCTATTTTTTAGCTTTGGTGTACCTACATCTAGTTCAAGTTTCAAGTTTGTAGGTTCAAGGAATACTATTTTTCATACAAACATTTTCATCCCCTCTTACACCCTTAGGGGTTGCATTTCCAAAAATCCCTTCTTATTGACACCTCTACGCCATAAGACCTATGTACTCTTCAAATTTCAAGTCTCTCGGACCAGCGGTCAAAAAACTCCCATACAAACTTTTACATCCCTTTGCACACGTATTAAGGGTAGGTATTTAAAAAAAATTAAAATGCCTAATTTTTAGCCTTGGAGTACATGTACTTCAAGTTTCAAGTTTTTAGATTCAAAGAATACAAATTTTCATACCAACGATTTCAACCCTTTTTACACCCTTAGGGGTTGAATCTACGCCATAAGACCTATGTACTCTTCAAATTTCAAGTCTGTAGGACCAGCGGTCAAAAAACTCCCATACCAACTTTTACATCCCTTTGCACACTTATTAAGGGTAGTTTTCAAAAACTAAAAATGCCTTTCCTATTTTTTTGCCTTGAAATATGTGTACTCCAAGTTTCAAGTTTGTAGGTTCAAGGAATACTATTTTTCATACAAACATTTTCATCCCTTTTTACACCCTTAGGGTTTAAATTTCCAAAAATCCCTTTTTAGTACATCTCTACGCCAGAAGACCTATGTACTCTTCAAATTTCAAGTCTCTAGGACCAGCGGTCAAAAAACTCCCATACCAACTTTTACATCCCTTTGCACACTTATTAAGGGTAGTTTTCAAAAACTAAAAATGCTTTTCCTATTTTTTTGCTTTGAAGTATGTGTACTCCAAGTTTCAAGTTTGTAGGTTCAAGGAATACTATTTTTCATACAAACGTTTTCATCCCTTTTTACACCCTTAGGGGTTGAATTTCCAAAAATCCTTTTTTAGTACACCTCTACGCCATAAGACCTATGTACTCTTAAAATTTCAAGTCTCTAGGACCAGCGGTCTAAAAACTCCCATACCAACTTTTACATCCCTTTGCACACTTATTAAGGGTAGTTTTCAAAAACTAAAAATGCCTTTCCTATTTTTTTGCCTTGAAATATGTGTACTCCAAGTTTCAAGTTTGTAGGTTCAAGGAATACTATTTTTCATACAAACATTTTCTTCCCTTTTTACACCCTTAGGGTTTAAATTTCCAAAAATCCCTTTTTAGTACATCTCTACGCCAGAAGACCTATGTACTCTTCAAATTTCAAGTCTCTAGGACCAGCGGTCAAAAAACTCCCATACCAACTTTTACATCCCTTTGCACACTTATTAAGGGTAGTTTTCAAAAACTAAAAATGCTTTTCCTATTTTTTTGCTTTGAAGTATGTGTACTCCAAGTTTCAAGTTTGTAGGTTCAAGGAATACTATTTTTCATACAAACGTTTTCATCCCTTTTTACACCCTTAGGGGTTGAATTTCCAAAAATCCCTTCTTAGTACACCTCTACGCCATAAGACTTAGGTACTCCTCAAATTTCAAGTCTCTAGGACCAGCCGTTTAGGCTGTGCGTTGTCTATATGTCAGTCAGTCAGTCAGTCAGGACTTTGATTCTTATAGTATTAGAGATTAATACTATTAAAAAACAAGATAAAATAAATAAATCTACACAAGAATTACATAAACATACAAATAAGTGCTTAGTAAAATAAGAGCTAAAAGGTACATGCTATTCCAATTTACGAATTATTCCATTCCGAGTGTTATTCAAATCAGTACAGTCACTGTGGTTGAGTCAAAAACATCTAAACTTCTGCACATCGGCACCTGAAGTCTGTTTTTCGTATGGAGACTCGTAAGTTCTAAGCACTCCCGATAGAGACGTTCATCGAGTCTCCATACAAAAACTGCGTGACGATACTGACAATACAGAAAACGAATAACAAAAAACTATACTCAGTCTTCAGAGTACGGATAGCAATTCGGTTTCAATACTCGAATTTTCCTTGAATATATCTACGTGTGTAATCAGTGAAGAGAACCCGTAACAGAAGCAATACCAAATATAGGTTCTAAAAAAAGCTCATAGCAGTCGGAATATCAAGGATTACCTTTGGGTATACCTGGCAGAATTTTGGACGAGTGCATCCCATAAAGTTTCCGTCATGGATTGAATTCAGTACGGGTGCAATATTGAAACTAATCCAACTCTGAACAAGTCACCTCCGTTTGACGAAAATCCAGTATTGCAGCCGCATACAGCTCTACATCATTACTAAAGTGAGCAACCAAGCTTTATTGAATCTTATACAAGTACAATAAAGTCCGTTTTTCATTGAAAAGGGTGCATAGTGACGCAGGGTTGCCACCATAGCAGGAAATTCATGTTTTTCTTGGGATGTTTTCGGCCGTATCTCACGCCGAGCGCAGACACGTGCGAACTATTAGCTTCCCGCCGGCGGATTAGAAAATAATTCAGCGCCGAATGTTATTATGGAAGGAAGTGGGATTTATTTTATTGGGGATACCAGTCTTAGGGCTCTATCGGAACGCTTCTGCGTTTTGTTTACTGGCAACCTCGAGTTTTATAGGGATGTTTGGCGTAAATCTTATTTATGTGCTGTAATTATTGCTTTATTCGCATGAGCGGTTCGCGTCGTTCATGTTATTGAATGTTGCCATAAAATGTTATTGATCGCGCCAATAAAACATGCTTTATGCGCAGTTTTTTATTTGCCGTTTTAGCGGCCTTGTAATTCATTTTCTATTTCTGTTTTATTTCGTCATGCTTTTGTTGGAGAATGAAAACGTTCTCTTTGTATTGTAATTTTAATAGCTGTTTATGTACTTACATTATATTGCAGTATTCTTCTTAGACTATATAAAAAGGATGTATTATAGGATATCCTTGTAAAAAGGATCATACAAGAAAATGCTAGGAACGCAAGCCGTAAGTTTCTTGCCTGTTCAGATTCATCTAGTATATAAAGTGACCCTTGTCATTGTACCGAATAAAGGACGTTTTGATTTTGATATAGAGGTATATATAATATGAACTTTTAAGAACAATCTTATGAAACCAGTTAGTATTCTACCAGCGATGATGTGCTTGCAAACTGAAATGTATGGAATACCAACTACTGCAAAATGTGGGTATATGCCAAATGTAATATTTGGACGTACCTTCTTCTGACTACATCGAAGAATCTTGAGAATACGAAGTGTGGGAGTGTATACCGTGACTAGAGATCAAAGTCGTGACGCTTTTTCTACTTCCTTTTTTACTTAACTAGCTGTACTGAATTCATATTAAAAAACTAATTTATGATACCACTTATCAATAAGTGGGCTATCCACTTGCTTATTCCATCCGCAAGTAGTATAAAAATATAAGTATAAAATATTCTCAAAAACCTAAGAATATAGAATGTCATAAGTACTTACATACCTAAGTAAGTATGCGTTGTAAAGTGATCAACCCGCAAAGTCAGCGCCGTCAAATTGTCTTTTAATCACTCAACTTCAGTGCCACAAATCACCCTCGCCAAACAAAGCTTCCCGAAATTTCACCTCCATCGCGAGACATAAATAACGAGTCATATTTTCACGCCATTTCAACTCCCGCAAAAGAATACACGTCTGTAAGGATTAATGTACCTTCATACATTTATACCCGGCTCTTGAGCTCAACAAGCTTCACTACTCACACTCGATCACCCTCACTGCCACCGCCATCCAACCCAAACCCAACCCTAGCATTCAAACTATAGAGGTGAAATTCCGATGCGGTTTCGGGAGGAGTTACGACGTATCGCTCGGAGTCAGGTGATGAATTTTCCAGAAACTTCTTTCCGTGTCTATCCAAGCACTTTGTAAGATAAAAATGTGGACGAAAGAGCATAGATCAAGTCTGCGGGCAGACAGCCGACAAAAAGTTGCCAGGTTGCGAAGACAGGTGCTATTTAGCTTTTTGATGTGCAGTTGAATTTGTTAGGAAACGCGAGGTAGGAGTTTTGTGGAGGTATTTTACAGGTGTGTGCTACGAAATTTTATCGATTTTTTTACTTACCAGAGTAAGTTTGTTGCCTGTTCTTCTAGGCTTGGTCACGTAGAACTGGCACCTAGATTCATCTAGCTTTAAGTCGTTTCAAAGTGATATTTGTGATTCAATTGTATATATACTTTTTGATTTTGATCTGAGGGGATGTCTACCGTACCTGGGGATCAAAGTCTTGAAGCTCAATAGTAAAGTGAATGTTTTTAGTAATATCATATTAATATTGTGACCAATTAAAAGCGAGTGATAGTCGATTTCGTTTTAAATTTACCGAAAATTACCAAGAAATAAAAGTATTTCAATATGCTGGCTAAAATAAATTATCTCTTTTAGTAGGTATTAGTAGTAACTATTTTCTGAGCTATTATGTTAGTAAATTTATGATAGTATTAGGTGTAGTTATTTATTATATCGATAATTTATCTCCATAAACTCGTATTTGGCCACGTGCACTCGTTAACCGCCATATTTCACTGTAATCCTTAACTGCTGTTTATTCTGTGCCCTGTAAATCATCGTGATCCGATGCGCAGGAGTTTTGCGTCCTGTTTATCGATATTTAACGATATTTTTGTTATCTTGCTTTTAGAATTCTTCATGATAATTTTCTAGGGTCAACTTTATTATAATATAGCACCCCTTAGTGAAATATTGATGTGCCCTAACAGAGTTTATGTTTAAGATCTATATTATAATGTAACACATAAGGGCATTAATAAAATTATTTCATCCTATTCTATACTTTTAACATAAGCGTTATCTTTATTATAAAGACTCGCTAGTCTTCCTAGTCTTCCTAGGCTAGTCTCCTGCGAAGCTGGGACAGGCCGCTGCCTGTCCCAGCTTCGCAGGTGGTCATAAATTTTTTGAACATTTTAGGATAAACTTAGACCGTGGGTTCGAGCCTCGCGTCTACTTATTTCATACATTTGCACGCGCTTCTCCTTGAGTGAGTGAAATCGCACCCCGCGCGTGACCCGTGGACCCGTTAACATTTTTAATTTCGTCATATCTTTTGAATGGAATGTCCAATTTGAAAAATTTAAGAAGTAATCTATAGGTATTGAAACCGTCTTAATTATGAAATGATTTATTTGGATAAGGATTAATACCAAGGTACAAATAAAGACCCTTTTCTAGCGGAGGCATTTCAATAATTTTTTTATAATAAAGAACACTTATTGTGACATAACTATAATAGTTAGACATATGCTGTCGCGACATTTTTTGTAGATGATGACGTGTTCTACAAAATCGTAGTACATTATTTTGTTCTATCTTCAATCGTTGTCGCAGCGCACGCGATGTAAGATTTTTGTTTTCCAGCTTGGGTTATTGAAGTTTTAGTAAGGATCCCTGATTTTTTTGAAAATAAAATATAGCCTATGTTACTCAGGGATAGTGTAGCATTCTAATGGTGAAAGAATTTTTAAAATCGGACCAGTAGTTTTTGAGCCTATTCGTTACCTACAAAAATACAAAAATACAAATGTTTCCTCTTTATAATACTAGTAGTTCGCCCCGAACTGAGATCTCGTGATGCGACCCGACGAACGCATCAAAACTTTGAGTCGGTAGTAGTCAGAGGCAAGTCCAAACATTATCTTTGGACTTTTTTCTGACTACCGCCTACTAACTTGGTATGGTTACCAAGTTTCAACTCTATTGGCCTATTTATTGAAGAGTTCCGTTGAACAGACCTTGGCTCCATCATCAGACCTGGTCGTCGTCACCATTTTATGAGAACTGAGTACCTCCTTAATTTATTTCAAGAAAATAAATAAGAAAAATCTAAGGAACTGGCCGACCAGTAGAAAAACCTTGATGTCAACGAAACTCTTAGAGATGGGAGCTCTTGGATCGCTGGTTATCTTAATTTACCTTTTTAAATTTTATCTCGAAAACCAAGCGTCCCAAAAACAAAGTAAAAATTGTTTTGGAATGTCCAAACAAAGCCCTTTCATATGACATGTAACTTGATTTTTTTGTGTAACTTTTTTTATTTTTTCCCCCTTAAAAAACCCCATATCTCAAAAACCCTTCATCCGATTTTACTCATATACTTACCAGTAAATTTCTCAAGTACAAGCTATCGACATATCAAATTTCATGCAGATCGGATCAACGGTTCTAAAGTTATCGCCAGACAAACATACATACATACATACATACATACATACATAAAATGCCAAATCGCCCAAGTTGAAACTAAGATCTTCGTTCGCTTCGCTCACTCGATCAATTAGTGTAGATGTATTTAATTTAAGTATTAGTATAAAATATTATAGCTATGTATTTACAAAAAAAGTATTTAAGTAGTATATCAGCTATCTGGTTCCCATATCACAAGCTTTGGCTTAGTTTGGGGCGAGATAGTGCTGTGTGGAATGTCCACCAATATTTATTTAATTAAAGCGTTTAAGATTTCTTATGAAGTGTTTGTGCGTGTGCTCAATGCTTCTTACTGCTTATCATAATCACTGATTCTAACCCTTTCTACCATCATATAAGGTTGTCTGTGGAATGTTGCCTGGAAGAGATCGCTGTTAGCAATAAAACTGCCCATTGTATAACTAAAATCTTTAGTTTTTAACTAAAAATGTGTATCTTTATTTGTTGTAGTAATTAATACAGAGTTATTTATCTATCTTTTTATATATATAGCATGAGATGGCATTAGACTCGTCCATCGAGTTCAAGCCAACGTTAAGCGAAACCATAAGCATGTGCATTTTTCAGACTCCTAAACCACTTAAAAGTTGTTCATACATAAGTATAACTTTAACAACAAACTCACCAGCGAATCAACAACGCCAGAAACCGATACTCCGTACAGCATTGTTTACGACTATCAACTTCGTCTGTGTTTTAAATTGAATAAGAAATAAATCTTGTCAGTTTTTAAGGTCTTATTGATGGAGTCTACGTCTCGCTCGTCAATGTCGTCGGCAGATTTCTGAACGAATCGTTCTTTTGTATCCTTTGAAAATATGCACATATAGATGGGTTTTTTCATCAATCATTCCGTGGGCCTATAAAGATTCTTTCTAGAAAAACGGGTGGTGATTGTATTGTTTCTTTTATTATTAAATTTCATGCAATTGCACCACCACTGGAGCTTTTATGGTGAGGATTATACAAAAAACTAAAGGAACCAAACTGTGTTTCTTGCCTGTATCAGTAGTCCATCTGGACTAAAAAAACTTTGACGTGGAACTGTTCCAGTTCCTAATTTAAAAGACGTTTTAATGTGTTTTTATTGAATAAATATCTGTAAATATTTTATAGTGGCTATACCTCTGGGCAGCATTCCCTAGATTTCTGAATTAGAAAATTGAGCTTCAATATATGACTTTACACAACGAGGTCCTTATATTTAAGGAAATCGTCCTACTTTTGTATATTTCACGAGATTTATTTATCATTCGGGAACAGGGATATAAAAATGCGAAATAGAAAAATAAAACAGGCGAAATAAAAATGCCGCTATCACTACTACTAATAGGTGAGTAAAGTCGCGGGAGTCTAGAAGTAGGTACTAAATGTACTGTCTAAAATGAAAATTAGGCTGTTATGTTTTTCGTGTGATGGCGGTACCTACTTAGGATTATATGAGTATTTCAAAAACATGTCCAAACAGTTCATTTGTTAAATTCTAAATTACTGTAGCGTTAATTTGGTAGCTAGTTTTAAATAAATGTTGAAAGTAGTTTCCTCAGACATTGACATACTTATACCGCGACTAGATCGTAAAATTCGATTTATAAACGGCAGTAAACGATCATAAATCAAACTAGAATCTAAACCAAAGGGAACACAATATAATTCAAAATCACATCTTAATGCTGCTAAATTACTATTTTAACACCTACATCATTCACATTTGACCTCACTTTGACAGCTCGCACAATTTACAACAAACATATCAACAGACCTGTCAAATTAAACTTAACTGTGTCCTACATAACCTCAGTTACATAACTTTGCGTTTTGTAAAAACGTTTATCATCAAAATCAACTCTAATCCATTAAAATACAGGTCACAAAGTTTAAACGATTGAAATGAACGGTAAAACTGAGTTGGTAATAAAACGCTGAACATAGAAATATGAATTAATCATTGAGCAGATAAATTGCAGGAAGTTGCCAATGTAATGACATATTCAATGAAAACATATTGTTTGTTTTGCTGGTTTGTTAGATAAACTGTTCTGCCAATAGAATTGTAATCAATCTCAATTTACTTGTTTTCCTGAACACCTACTTGACTAGTAAGTTGTGTAAATCATCATTATCCACAGCCTGACAATGCAATGCATTATTCCACTCAGCTGTCACTAAAAACCGTATGGAAACGTTTTCGCCCACAGCACTGCTGCGTTTCGGTTTGAAGGAAATGAAATTAAATATAATGATGGTCTGGATACCGGTGAGATTACAAGTACATGGCTTAACACCTGCTCTACACGGTTACAGATCAATCTACACAAAGCCAAAGAAAAAGTACGCTTACTACAAAGACAAAAACAGCCTAATGCGTGTCCGTGAGCAGGCACTACTAAGTTGATGGACGCAATGTTGTGCATCGTAGTGCACGTTGTTCTCATATCGCGCGTGACCTGCGAGGCGGTGCTTCGTTATAGGTGATGAGTACCATCTAACATCAGGTAGGCCAGTTGCTCATTCCAACTGAAACAACTTCACAACTTTAATCCCCAGGCACGGTAGATATCCCCTCAGATCTCTTAGTACCAAGTACTAACTCCAGATTCTTTGAGGATGTCTAAGGGGGGTAGTCAGAGGTACGTCCAAACATTAATTTTGGCACATACTCACATTTTGCAGTAGTTGGTATTCCATACGTGACAGGTTGCAAGCCCATCGCCGCTGTTAGAGTACTAACTAGTTTCCTCACGATGTTTTCCTTCACCGTTTAAGAGCACTGGCATTGCGCACATAAATTTTTCGATACGAAAAATCCATTGGTGCACGACCGGATTCGAACCTGCGACCTTACGATCGGAAGGCGGGGTCACTCCCGCTAGACCACCGGTGCTCTACATTATAATATTATTCCTTAAGCAGGTGATATAAAAAGATATTGTGACGTCATTTATCACAACAAAAAAATATTTTACACTAATTATGGTCATTGGAAATATTGTAACAAGGTTACGAAATAAAGGCGACTGAAAAAGGCAGCAGTGGAACAATTAAGTTACAACTTAAGGACATTTCAAGATAAAAACTGACTGACCTCATTATATCAATTTGTTTCGTTTTAACAAGACTTTCAACATAGCACGGTGACAGATTAGTTAAAAGCCTCAATTTATATGCCACTTTTATGGACCGCTGATAACGCCACGGATATAAAAACATTACTGCAAAATATGACACGATACGAGACTTTTTGCAGTGTATTCGAAATTTCGAACTGTATACAATACCATTTAAAAACTTAAAAAGTTCAAAACCGCTCGTTCAAATGCTGCAGGTAAGACGTTCTCTTCTTTTTTGTTCAATTTTCATCGAATAATGTCGGTTTAAGACAACACAATTGCGATTTTTCATTAATTAGTACAGTGATTTTATCTTTAAAAATGACTAAATGTGCGAGCGAGAAGTTGTTTGACGGTTGCCAGGCTCTTAAACAGCATAATAAAATCCAACTCACTCATTCATTCACTTTCATTAGGTACGTTCTTCGAACGATGTATTATTAATGCATCGCGAATCCTGAAATGGAGCTAGCTTCGACAGTCGTAGAATAGATTTAACTTAATAGACATACACGGTTCCCATTTCAAATACAGCTCTATCCCTTTGTCATAAAACTCAAAGTCGTTTGAGATTGCAAGCCGGTGAGCTTTGAGCGATACATAGATCCCGCGTACATCACGTCACTCGTAAAAGGGCTAAGTAAAAGCATTCTACCTGTCGCCTCCGTATACCGTATCTCATTGGATACATAGATCGTATCATTGTGAACGCTGTCCAGTTTTATCTTGATTGATATATCTCCGCTGTCAAAAGTATATCATTTGTGAGTGCAACCGGTCGCCGCTCGATCACTTTATAGAGAACACCTTAGTACGGATAGCATAGAAATTTGTTGTGCATTTTGTAATTATCGTTCGATCTTTTAGTAGATGAAGATATGATCATAAACTATTACTTATCTGTTTTGCCTACGTCAGGCTAGGTTTGATTGGCACCACACTTTAGTTTCATTATAATATCACAGAAGGACTTTAGGTCGTAAGTTGGTTGCCTGTCCTTCTAGGCTTGGTTGCGTCGAACTGGCTTCTTGATTCACCTAGCTTAATACCCCGTTTACAGTCAGCTCGTGTCCGTGGAAATGTGCAGAAACATGCGCAGGGACTTGGGCAATGCGAGAATGTAAAAAGGCCACTTCCATGTCCACTCGCGTTGCCGCTCGCGTTGCCCGTGTTGTGAACACACATTGCCGGCGACGCTGCCGTAGACATATGGACGGCAACATTTCCGTCCACGCGAATGGCAGCGCGAATGTCTAAATGTAAACGCAGTATTAGGTGTAGTGACACACCTGCTGAAGTTAGCGGGCTAACACTTCGACGGCTGAACTATCGGTCGTAGTATTTCGCTTTGTGAAGGGCTCGTCCGAGGAAGAACTACCACCATGCCTTTTTCTACCGCCAAGCAGTGTTGCTGTGTTTCGGTTTGCAGAGTGTGATTGCCGGTGAAATTACAGGCAAATCATGCTTAACATCTGTAAAGCTGATGGACGCAGGGCAGTGCATCGTAAGGCGCGTTCCTATCGAGCATGACTAACGAGGCAATGCGTTGTGCAATAGGTGATGGTTATCACTTTACATTATGTGGGTTACGTGCTTGTTCCATCAACAAGATGCAATAAAAAAAATGCGACGGAAGATAACGTTGCGTCTTAGTCCTTTTGCTGGTTTTTGGTTATCAGTTTACGCTCGCTTCGGAGGAATAACGCGTCGCATGGTGTGTCGCAAAATAAATTTAATGTGTACTGACTGACTGATAAACAGTCGCTGTCATATTAACTTCAATTTCAAAAACACTTAAGATACAAATACTTAGGTTTCAAACATACAGCCAATAACGGATTTACATTTTTAGAACAAAGATACCAGTTTTAAAATCCCCAGCTTTCTTTGGCATCGGTACCTCTCGCCACAATCAGCTACTGGATATAATTTAACGAATAACCCGCCATAATTTCAATGATATCGTAATGAATGTTATAAACGGCCGGGCATTATCGCACGTCGACTTCTGTCGGTGTTATCGTCGCTGTTATCGTTACTTACTGCCGCGGCGACGGTAATCGACTTCTTTTGATAAAGGCAGTTATTTTTTTAACTTTCTTTTACAGTGAGCTTGTCAAAAATATCGTTTTGTTTATTTTTTATAATTTTTAAGCCTTCTTAGATACTTAAATAAATAAATATTGGTGGACATTTCACACAGCACTTTCTCGCCCCAAACAAAGCCAAAGCTTGTTCTATGGGAACCAGATATCGATATAGTACCTATATACTTGTTGTTTTTTTTATTAAACTTGCTATATGAACAAGCAGATGGCTCACCTGATGTTAAGTGGTGACCATCACCAATAACAAAGCATCGCATCTTAAGTCATGCACGATAGGAACGAGCCCAACGATGCACTGCCCCGCGTCCATTAACTTGAGGCATACAGGTGTTAAGCCTCATGTGCCTGTAATTTCACCGACTTTGACTTTGAACATCAGCAGTGAACTTCTACAGATTGATCATGATTTTATTCATCATGATAATGATGAACAAAATTACTTGTATATTCTTTAAGCAGACGACAATTACAATAAAAATAAATTACACACCCCTTAGGCCAAGAACAAAGAAGCCTACCTTAATCACAGACATGTACTTATCTGACACAGATGACTGTACAAAAAATCAACAGCTAAGTAGATACTAATATAAGGGGACGGGCAGACGGAGCTCGCGGCGTTGGCAACGTGTAATTTGATTTTAAACCGCCGCCGACTGGCTATTACACGATCGGGACAATATAGCTTTAAACGGTAGATAAACTCAGCTAAAATCACACACCTCTTGTAAATAAACAGCTTCATGACTTTGATCCCCATAGGCACGGTGGATTTCCCCTAAGATCTTTTCGTATTTTATCTCGAAAACAGGCAAATTCAAAGTCAAAAGGTATTTATTCAGTTGAACCACAAGGATCACTTTGAAACGTCTTAAAACTAGGTGAATCTAGGTGCCAGTTCCACGCGACCAGGCCTAGAGTAAGCATACACAAACTTTTGAGTCTGAGTGACTGAAAGCCAGCAATGCTGGAGCTTTTTTGAGCTCATGCAAATACTGAGTGGTGGCCTTTTCGTCGATTATGTTGTTGTGATAGATTTTTTGAGCATACGGGACAAAATATTTTATTTTCTATTCTATGATAAATAGTTTCAAGATAAAAAAAAATACATTGATTCTATAAGCAGTAATCTTCTTTATATTCTATAGTAATCGTGATACAGTTATTAACTAATGAAGGAGTAATCAGCTAGAAAAATTCTGAATTAAAATGATTAGATTGAGTTTTAGACTTTTTGGCTGTCGTTCAGAAATCTTATTCTGGAATCAGTGAATTATACCGAACTTACTCTACTGTTTGCACAAAACTGTGTCCAGTGGCAATCACACAGATAATTCAGCAGTTGCTACGTAAATTACCTCAGCTTTGTGATTATAACGTTATTATTATGGAGTGAAATTGCCATGTCGGTTCGTACCTCGGTGATTTTTATAGTAATGACAGGTAGGAATCAATACTCGTTAGCTGGATTGCTTGGCTTGTTTTAAGCAATTTTGAATTCATGAATACCTATGAAAAAACTTGCTGTTCATACTCACTTAGAGTATGAACGTAATACGTTCGAAGTAAATGCAAGCATATTCTAGTAAGTCTATCCTGCAAAAATAAACTGAGTATCGTATTGACATTTTGAGTTACACTACGCGTTAACCTGATTTCCTTGACGCGCATGCCATGCAATTTCAATCTCTCTCTTGTCGTGTCACTAGTTTCTTTCGAAACAGTGTGGTGAAAGGATTTTAAGTGCGCATTAGAGGCTCCTTTCGAGCACTTGACACATGTTATAGAACTTTTTATATTCTACAACATGCCGGTTTCCTCACGATGTTTTCCTTCACCGTTTGAGAATTCTGGCATTGTGCACATACATTTTCAAAACAGAAAATCTCATTGATGCACGACCTTAGGATCGGACCTTAGGATCGCACCTAGCTTTAAGACATTTCAAAGTGATCCTTGTGATTTTATTGAATAATTACTTTTTGACTTTGACTTTAACTTTGAAGGCGGGGCCTCTACCACTAGACCACCAGTGTAATTTCAATTCAAGTCTTTGATTATCGTTTTTTTTACCCTTTGGTGAATCTAGATGCCAGTTCCACATGGCCAAGCCTAGAAGAACAGGTAACCTTCCTACCGTTCTTATGTATGATCCTTGTTACTAAATAGGTAGTATAATGCTTATGTGCCTTTTCATATTATTTTACTGAGAAAAACTGTGTCTGAAGAAAAAACCTAAAAAATTACATACTCACTAACCAACAATGGTATAAAATTATCCTTGCTTGTATTTGTAAAACAAAGTTTACCCCTGATTAGATTCTTAGAGAAAAGGTTGGCTTGGAAGTCATAAAAATCTATTTCTAGTTCAGAAATCCCCACAAATTATGTTATCATACAGCAGATAATAGCTACATATAAAAATAGACGTCCATTATTTTCAGTTTAATCCTTTCAAAACATATCGCCAAGCTCATAACATTAGATTTACATTTAGATACCTACCTACTGGTTTTAGAAACTGTGACCGTTGTTTCACGGCCGTATCAACGAAAAGTGTTTAGACAAAATTTAAATTTTAAACTAAATTCTTTTATTTCAAAGCTCTATTAAATACAGTAAAGTCAAAGTCAAAAGACATAAATCAAAAAATAATTTAAAGTTTATTCAATTAAATCACTTTAAAAGCTTCAAAAAAGTTTTTTTTTATTCTATAGCTAATGGAACAAATAGATGGCCCAACTGATGTTAAGTGGTATCCTTCACTTATAACAAAGTGTTGCCTCGCAAGTCACGCTCTATAAGAACTTGCCCTACGATGCGCTGCCCTGCGTCCATCAACTTGAGGCATACAAATGTTAAGCCTCATGTGCCTGTAATTTCACCGGTAACCACACTCTTCAATCCTAAACACAGCAACGCTGATTGGCGGCAGAAAAAGGCATGGTGGTAGTACTTCCCCGGACGAGCCCTTCACAAAGAGCTCTACTACTCTCTATCTCTCTCTGTCTAAGTGCCAGTTTCACACCACCAAGCCTAGAAAAATAGGCAGCTAAGTTAGGCAGTATACCTACTTGTCACTGTCTTTTTCATAACTATTTTCAGGGATTCTATATCTAAAAGAACGTTGAAATGTGTTAGCAAGAGGTTGTTTGAATGTAGTCTGTTTAGTGAGGCTTCTAAACTTGTTAATTGTATTGCGTTGTGACCTCCAACTTTGGCATTCACCGTTACTAGACGCTCCCCGCATTTCAGCAAACCAAAGCTCTAAGCTTTACGGCGTGTGACGCTGACATTCAAATGTCAAAGTGACATCTCGGGACAGCTGTCAACAATTACAAGGTACTGTCATAAATCTCGCGTGAGTTACTGAACCTTTATTGCGACTGGTGACTAATGATTATTGGGATACAATGTCGTTTATCTGTTAGCTCATGGCCAATTACAGAGTCCGTGGCGACTGATTTGTGGCCAATTTGTAGAAATAGTTTTGAAATATCATTGTGTCACATCCGGATTTATTTTCCTCTTTGTAATTTAAATTATTTTCTTTGGTATGAAAAATTATATTATTGTCACTTAAGAACAAATAAGATTCAATTCAATTTATTGTCAATGGACGGTAAAATTGCAACAAAGTCTTCTACTGGATATAGGATTCCTCTAAAAATTTCCAGGAAAAACGATTTTGAATCTTTCTTTGTCTTTTTATATTTTTTAACGCTTCATCTCTTGCCATGGTCGCTATTCGAAGGTATAACCCATAAGTTGCTGAAAAAATTCATTTCAAACATATTTCGGTATCTAGTGTGAATAAAATTTCGACATTGCAATATCTCAATATTAACTTTGATCAATCTGAATAATAAACTGTGAGTAAAAATATTAAATTTTCAAAATAATAATTTTACCATTAAACTGTTATTCCAAGGCTTCAGTGTTGAAGTAATAATATAGAGTAGATAGAGTGTATGGTACAATGTATGAACGTAAGCAAAGATCATGAATGCTGAAACTCAAGTCCGAATTTGGATTTTAAAGTTTGGTTTTCTGTATTGTGTGCCTGGTTACATGCTGTGAACTATCGCGACACCTGTTTTCAAGTTTTGAGTCTGGTCGTAAAACAGTACTACATTTCATGTGCGCTATTAAAATTTTACCTGACTTTTAAAACCAAATAGCGAATACACTTTTTTTTATACTACTAGCTGATGGAACAAGCAGATGGCCCACCGATGTTAAGTGGTATCCATTACCTATAACAAAGCATTGCCTCGCAAGTCACGCACGATAGGAACGTGCGCCACGATGCACTGCCCTGCGTCCATCAACTTGAGGCATACAGATGTTAAGCCTCATGTGCCTGTAGTTACACCGGCAACCACACTAGAACTTCCCCGGATGAGCCCTTCACAAAGAGCTCTACTACTCTTATAAGATATTTTATTTTCTTAGATATATAAGAGAATTTTTCACACAGCACAAACTAGTTTCCAACTAATCAAGGTACTTTAGATTGCATAGTAGCTCTTATTTTTTATATAATATTTAATTATTAGGTCAATAACCCTCTTGTTTTGCTTCAAAAGTGGATGACACTAAAATGACAGATTGCAAGCACATCGATGCTTTTATAATTAACATCATCATCACCAGTTTGGACTTAACTACTAAGAGATAAAAGTGTATTCGTTATTTGGGGGATGACCACAGTGTCACCTGGTGAATTAATGAAAATGGGCTGCTAGAATTAAAATCTGAGAATAATCTTTTTATTATTTTATAATTATTTCAGTACAACGAATTTTATTCTCATTACAGATGTAGTCACATATGTAAGAACACATTAAGATATAGTAACTATAGCATCGCTTAATAAAGAAGTTAGATTAGAATTTAATTTTTTTATTTGTATTTATTGTGGATTTTTATTTTGCATGCCCAGACGGTAGAATTACGTTGACTCGACAAATATATTTAACATCAATAATACATGTAATTCGGCAAATAAATATACTTTGACTCCAGAGTGGGTAAAATGCACCGAGGACCGAGGGGAGTGAAAGAGCATTGCGGAGACCTTTGCCCAGCAGTGGGAGAGAATAGGTTAATAAAAAAACAGCAAGTTCCGAGTCATAGCCAGCCGTTCAGTACTCCGCAGCAATCAATCTTTCACGCATCATTAGCACCGGGTAGACTTCAAAAGATTTACTGAAAGCATTGAGAGGGCGTTCTGTAAACTATTTCAACACGTTTTCGGGAAACGGTCAATGGATGTTTGCATGATGAGATCTTAATGTCGGGGCCTTTCGGGGAGATAGGTGACTTTCTTGGAAAACGGTTTTTTAGAAATAAGTGGGTACATAAACTAGCTGGTCCTGCTAAACTAGGACCATTATAAGTAGCTTTTAATGGCCGACTGTATATAATATAATTGTATTTTTTTTGTCAGCACTGTTAACACGGTAAAACCTGTAAAAGAAAACATCTCTGAACCCTCGGTTTCAAATTCAAAAGGTATTTATTCAATAAAATCACAAGGATCACATTGAAACGTCTTTCGACGAACGTTTTCCTCGAACTCCCCGTATATTGACCATGTCTTTTCGATGGATTAGGCTTACTATAAGCTATAATAATGCCATACTCACAGCTGCTAGGCATTTACTCCGTCTAAAATTCCAATATTAGTGTCCCGTCAATAGGGGCATGAAACGGAATTTTAAAAGTGTGTGTGTTTTTTTTCTGAACCACAGAAACAGCTTCATATCTTTGGTCCCCAACCCCCCTAAGTGTCACCTCAGATCTCTTAGTACCAAGTACCAACTTAAGATTCTTTGAGGATGTCTAAGAAGGTATTCAGATGTACGTTTCACATTTTTGATCGAGTGAGCGAAGCGAACGAAGATCTTAGTTTCAACTTGGGCGATTTGGCATTTTATGTATGTATGTATGTATGTATGTTTGTCTGGCGATAACTTTAGAACCGTTGATCCGATCTGCATGATATTTGATATGTCGATAGCTTGTACTTGAGAAATTTACTGGTAAGTATATGAGTAAAATCGGATGGAGGGTTTTTGAGATATGGGGTTTTTTAAGAGGGTAAAAATAAAAAAAGTGACATAAAAAAATCAAGTTACATGTTATATGAAAGGGCTTTGCTTGGACATCCCAAAACAATTTTTACTTTTTTTTTGGGACGCTCGGTTTTTGAGATACAACAAAAAAGTTAAATTAAGATAACCAGCGATCCAAGAGCTCCCATCTCTAAGAGTTTCGTTGGCATCAAGGTTTTTCTACTGGTCGGTCAGTTACTTTGCTTTTTCTTATTTTTTTTTCTTGAAATAAATTAAGGAGGTTCTCAGTTCTCATAAAATGGTGACAACGACCAGGTCTGATGATGGAGCCAAGGTCTGTTCAACGGAACTCTTCAATAAATAGGCCAATAGAGTTGAAACTTGGTTACCGTACCAAGTTAGTAGGCGGTAGTCAGAAAAAAGTCCAAATATAATGTTTGGACTTGCCTCTGACTACCACCTGCTCAAAGTTTTAGTGTGTTCGTCGGGTCGCATCACGAGATTTCAGTTCGGGGCGAACTACTAGTTTAGTAGTTGGTATTCCATATACCCCGTTTACACAGAGCTCATGTCTGTGTGCAGAGACATGGGCAGGGACTTGGGCAATGCGAGAATGTAAACAGGCCACTTCCATATCCACTCGCGTTGCCCACACATTGCAGGCGACGCTGCCGTGGAAATATGGACGGCAACATTTCCGTCCACACGAATGGCAGCGCGAATGTCTAAATGTAAACGCAGTATTACGTGACAAGTTGCGAGCCCATCGCCGCTGCTAGAAAACTAACTAGTTACCTCACGATGTTTTCTATCGAAAATCACATTTTACACGCAAGCTTAGTTACTAGTAATTCAATCTCTCAAAAACATGTTATTCTCGTGAATATTATTAACGCCTTAAATACAAAGAGGTCCTCTTGTTTTTAAACAATTACCGTCCATTCCATCAAGACCTATTCACACTTTACACCCTTTGTTAATTACTTCCGAAAACGGCGGAGCAACGAAGAACTAGAGGCCAGTTTACGCTGGCCAGTTTGTTTAGTGAAAACTTTGAAAATGGCTGCTTGGTAATTTCAGCTCTGCGACGAAATAAGTTAAAAGTTTCTCTAAATGCACTTTGTGGGTGTAAGCTGCAAGTTTATTTAAAACCCTGTTAAAACTGAAACGACAAAAAAAACAGTGACTTAAAAGTTCTCGAATGCCCTAAGACGAAGTCTCGTCAGATGGAAGTCAGTGGATGGAGGTACGTCAAAGTTATTGGCTGTACTTCTTGTTAGAAAGGATTATAACTACCTTTTGACTTTGACTTTGTGCCTCATGAAAATGTATGACTACCCAAAGGGATGCTTGAAACTATGCATTTTTAAGCTACACTTCCTCTTTGCCTTATTTATGGCTCCTGTTTGTCATTTCACAGCCTTCACAGCTCAGTTGGTAGTAGCTCTGACTTCTGCGCCGTAGGCAGTGGGATCGATCCCCACCGAGAACAAACATTTGTGTGATTAACATAGATTTTTGTTTTCTGCCATTTAAAAACATACACCGATTCCATTTTACAAGCGTTTATTTAACTTGCAATGTATGTACGAATACGTATGCATGCAAACATGTTTGTTCTGGTGGAATTTTGCAACTATATTTTGAAGCAGATATATTCAACCGATTGAGTTGAAATTAATTATATAGTTTGGATGACAATGCGTGGTTAGACGCATTTAAGTAAAAGCTTGTTTTTAAAAAGTTTTTTTATTTTTAATTTATTTTAACTTCAAACATAGTGTGTGTACTTCAGTGATACAAGCACACGAGCTAAACTCATACAACAGATAGACAAAGCTCTGTAATGTATCTGAGAGCATGTCTGTGCTTAAGACGTCGACTAACGCTAACGTTTGTGGAGGAGACCTTATCGCGGCATTCAATAATCATTGCGCTGACAATCACGTCTAGTACCGTCGCCTACAAAAGGCTTTCAAGGGCTTTGGACAGCGTCCGATACGACTCAGCTAGAAATAAAATTCTCAGCTGAACTGTTGTTTGTCGATTGTCGTTGTGACTGTCATAAAACTTGCCAAGTCATGGGTTTGATATCCACCTAGGACAAACAATTTAATGTTAAAATACACAAAATACAAAAAAAAGCGTAATCAGTTATTGGCTAGAAAATATGTGCACTGTTTTAAGAAATTTGAAACGATGATAAACAAATTCGTGATAAAGTCATTATATTTAGGTACGAGTACTAAATTTACAAAATGCATAAATTGAAACCGAAATAGCTTTACTACTTCTTCAGGCACGATCGATATCCCCACAGATGTCGTAGTACCAACCTTACATTTCTTAAAGATGACTAAAGGGGGTAGTCAGAAGTACGTATGAATATAATCCAATAACTTTGCAAGTACCTATTTGCATAAACGAATAATCTTTTATGTCTCTTTCATAAACTGGATACAATATTTTTTGCATATTACATCGCGTTCTTTGAATCGTATCGCTCGCTGTGCTAAACTCCCCGTAAAATACGCCGACGGCTTATAAAGCCCCGTTCTTACGACCAATTACGGTAGATAAAGCCTTTGAACGTTGCCCCGCTTACTGACGAGATACGGCTTTCTGACGAGATACGGCCGAGGTAATGGAAAGTATGAGAGTTTATGCTGAAGGGGTTGCAAGGTTTCGCTAAGCAGTTACTGTTGTTGTAGATTTAGAAATGTTTTAATAAACTCACGTTTTTAGGTACAAGAAAAACTGTTATTAACTTAACTTAATAACGGCAATTTCTACTAAAGTAGCTATATTTACAAAAAAACTTTTATATTCAGAGTCTACGCTTACACAAAACTAGTGCGATAGAACTCAATCTCTACTCTAACCTACGAACGTACGGTTACGATACATTTCAGTCCCCAAAACAAAAAATAACTATAAAAGGTCCCCGCCTAATAAAATATAGGTAATTTTTTGCTTGCTCCATTCTTTGTTCCGCCAAACCAATCATCCAAAACAAAAAACCAAGTCACGCACTATAAACCCTGTCAATAAAAGCTGCTACATAAATCGTTTCCCCTCGTATAGTGGCTAAAATACCAAACAAAGTCCCGAAAACGTATCAGTGTGCCATCCCAGTGCACTCCCGACTTAGCTCGTAACGTAACAATTTTATGACCACTTTTATTACTAGACGCTTTCGTGCGCGATTACCCTCTAGAGTGAGTTCTGCTGTTAGACGCCCCGTGACACGGATGCTTACCCTACTCAAGTCTATAACTTCCAACTGTTTGCTTTCCATTGCCGTTTTTCTTCCTAATGCGATTTATCGTTTCGGTGTTAACTGGGCATGGATGTTGAGTTTTGCAATATTGATGTTGGGAACGATACTGTTGTCAGCAATTACATTTTAATGCGTGTTTTATTATCACAGGGCGTCTAATGTACTAGTGCATTAATTTATCACCTCCCTCTGTTTACGAGCTCAGCTTGACAATTGAAATGATGGTGTATACTGAATTCGAAGGTGTCCATTCATAGTTGAGCTGTAGGGAGAGTTTGAGCTCTTTGCTGGTGGGTGATGTTGATAGGTCTGGGTAGAATGGATGCGTGCTACAATCGTTTGGACAGACAACCGATGGACGTATCAAAGGCAACTGGAAATGCAGTTGCAGTTTCGATTGAATTGGGAGACGTCTGCGGTGCTTCGCATAGTAAATACTAAACAGAGTGAACACTTTACATAGTAGAGGGCTGTGTTTTAGGTGCCTTTTATTTTTGCATAATTGTTGAAATATCACTAGATCTTGGTCTCTGTCTTGTCATTGCTTGGTCCCTCATCCAAACCATGTCTCGCTGGCTTATAATATGTTCCATAAGCTCTACCAAGGGTATTTATAAATGCCACAGACAATGCAGTGAAACTTACCCCTGACTACCCCCTTAGATATCTTCAAATAAGCTTAATACCAATAAGTAAACTTGGTTCTTGGTTATACCAAGAGATCTAAATAGGGATAGCCACATCATCAATCAGCCTATTTCTTAATTTTTTTGCTGCTTTGGAGGCTATATTCAAAACCTTTGACACGCATCATGAAAATTTTCTCTATTATATTTGCATTCTAGGTTTTTCTGGAGAAGTGTGAGATTCTTACTTTATTTTTACTTAACTTCTAAAATATACCATACTTCACGCAAATAAATTATTTCAATTCATTTCATCATCATCAGCCTCCAGAAGTTTTTTTTAAGAGTAGTAGAGCTTTTTGTGAAGGGCTCGTCTGGGGAAGTACTACCACCACGCCTCTTTCTGCCGCCAAGCAGCAACGCTGTGTTTCGGTTTGAACAGTCTTTTTAAATTACAGGCACATGAGACTTAACATCTGTATGCCTCAAGTTGATGGACGCAGGGCAGTGCATCGTGGGGCGCATTCTTATCGTACGTGACTTGCGAGGCAATGGTTTGTTATAGGTGATGGTTAACACTTAACATCAGGTGGGCCGTCTGCTTGTTCCATCAGCTAGTTGTATAAAAAAAAGTCCACTGCTGCTGCTATGCCTCTTTGACACGGAATAAGAAATAAAGTTAGGTTTCTGCATAGCACGTACTATGTCGCTCGATGTCAGCGGCAGCCAGCAGCAAAGGATGATTGAAACTTGTCTGATGCTGATAGGTTCGGATGTTTGGTTTCGGCTCGCCTTTCAAGTGATCCCGATGCTGTTTCGTATTGTATTTCGAGAGCGAGAGACAGGTGGAATGTAATAAGTGAACGCGGAATCGAAAATATGCACGTAGGGCACAGTAGTAGAGCTTTTGTGAAAGAGTTCATACGAGGACGTACCTACTAGCAACGTATTTCTGCTACCAAGCAGCGGTAATGTGTTTTGGTATCGGTATGCCTCAAGTTGATGGACGCAAGGTGCATCGTAGGGCACATTCATTACATGTGAGACTTGCGAGGCAATGCTTGGTTACCGCTTACCATCCGGTGGGGTGTTTGCATGAACCATCAGCAAAACGTACAAAAAAAATTGCGTTTGATAAATTTTATTGAGCAGTGACATGTCATGACATATTAAATGACATGTGAATAACCACGTGCGGTTTCGTTTGCTGTTTGCTGACAGGGTGATTATACAGTGACAGCATTTTGACACGCGATGTAACTGTAGTCAAACAGTTAGTAAGCGCTGTCACATAACTACACATAGCCAGGCTGCTGAAAGGCCATTTTTTTATATAATTTGCTCATGTGCCAGATGTTATTGAAAGTTATAATTGTATAAGACATATTAAGGACTAGGTCTGCCAATAACCACACTGTATATGCACTATACTTTATATAGCTATATTGATGATAAAAGTGCGTGGCCCGATGTCCCGGTCGCTCTGCCCCTCGGTAGCTAACATGTCTGCAGTGTCTGTACTGTACCTACTATTGTGTGTTTTATTTTTCTCTGATTTAATAGATTGTATTTAATTTTATGCATTAGGTATTATTCGTTTGAAGCGTAGCGTGTGCTGCCTTATAAATTAGATTATGTTACCTTTTTCTGTATGCCTACGCCTCACTAAACTTCAATACCTATTGTATTAGATTACTTTGTAAAAGGATCATACAAAAGAACGGTAGGAACCAAGCCATAAGTTTGTTGCCTGTTCTTCTAGGCTTTGGTCGCGTGGAACTGGCACCTAGAGTCACCTAGCTTTAAGACGTTTCAAAGTGATCCTTGTGATTTTATTGAATAAATACCTTTTGACTTTGACTAGGATTCTTAGAGCAGTACATTAACCACTTACCAACCAGTGGGGCACCTTCACAACAACAATTACTGTGTTATTTCAGCACATTATAGCAACAAGAGCAGCGGAGGTCAAGAGAGAGTGATCCCCATCTTCCGATTATAAATATAAATAAATAAATATTGCTGGACTTTCCACACAGCACTATCTACCCCAAACTAAGCCAAAGCTTGTAATATGGGAACCAGGTAGCTAATTTAAAACAAATATACTTTTTTTCTATATACATACTTATTATATATTATAATAACACCCAGACAGCGAACAAACATCTATGTCCATCACACAAATGTTTGTTCTCGGTGGGGATCGAACCCACGGCCTACGCAGAAGGCAGAGCTACTACCAACTGATCTGTGAAGGCTGATTCGTAGTTGTTAGTCGTAGGTTCGAATCCACTAGTGCACCAATGGATTTTTCTTATAGAAAAATGTGTATGCGCAATGCCTGTGCTCTTAAACGGTGAAGGAAAATATCGTGAGGAAACCAGTTAGTATTCTAACAGCGGCGATGGGCGTGCAACCTGTCACGTATGGAATACAAACTACTGCAAAATGTGGGTATGTGCCAAATGTAATGTTTGGACGTACCTCTGACTACCCCCCTTAGACATCTTCAAAGACTCTGGAGTTTGTACTTGGTACTAAGAAATCAGAGGGGATATCTACCATGCCTGGGGATTAAAGTCGTGAAGCTGTTTCACGTTTCATTTATTTCAGCCGTTCCCACTTTTTAACTTTTTTTTTTATACAACTAGTTGATGGGACAAGCAGATAGCCCGCCTGATGTAAAGTGGCAACCATCACCTATAGAGGTAACAAAGCACTGCCTCGTAAGTCACGCACGATACGAACGTGCCCTACGATGCACTGCCCTGCGTCCATCAACCCGAGGCATACAGATGGTAAGCCTCATGTGCCTGTAATTACACCGGCAACCACACTCTTCAAACTGAAAGACAGCATCGCTGCTTGGCGGCAGAAAAAGGCGGTGGTAGTACTTCCCCGGACGAACCCTTCACAAAGAGCTCTACTAATCTTAGAAAGCAAGACGTAAGATAAAGGTAGTTAATATGGCAATGACGCCAACAGTGTGCTGGCATGCAAAATATGCATTGAAAACTGCTCATAAATAGATTTGTATCGGACTATCCATTAGTTTGTGATTTATTGCGTATGAACACGCGTGGGGTACTGCTGAGGACGAAGGTATTTATGAAAATGATTTTAAATTATATAGTCTGATCTCATGTAGAAACTAAATTTGTTGTTTCGGGTTTTACCGAAACAACTTTTTAAATCTATGAGGTATCCATAGTTATTTTAAGGGGCTGTCAACCGTCAAACAACTTTTCGCTTGCATATTTCAACATTTTGAATGATGAAATCACTGAATTTATTTATGCAAAATCGTCAACACGTTCAGATCAAAAAAAGCTGATGAAGTTTTTCTGCTAGTGTGCTGTGTGTTATTTCACACAACTTAATAATAAATAAATAATAAATAATGGTGGACATTCCACACAGTACTCTTTCGCCCCAAACTAAGCCAAAGCTTGTGATATGGGAACCAGATAGCTGATATACTACTTATATACTTTTTTTTTGTAAATATATACTTATAATATTATATAACACCCGGACAGAGAACAAACATTTATGTTCATCACACAAATATCTGTTCTCGGTGGGGATCGAACCCACGGCCACGGCACAGAAGGCAGAGCTATTACCAACTGAGCTGAGAAGACTGTCTAACTTGGTCGATTTCGATTCTTCAATAATTTATTTGTGTTCTTTCTTTTCTTTATTGTAATTAGGTATTTACTTAATTTTAAATTTTAGGAATAGTTAAGATTGTAGGTGGGTATTATACACCGCCGTCTTTCTGATTTTCGTTTTATCCTCTCCATCCAAAGGGCGTCTGGAAGAGATTGCTTTTAGCGATAAGGCCGCCCATTGTACCAAAATTTAATTAAGTTTCTGTATGTGTTATTTCCTTGTCTACACTAATATTATAAAGAGGAAACATTTGTATTTTTGTATTTTTGTATGTAACGAATAGGCTCAAAAACTACTGGTCCGATTTCAAAAATTCTTTCACCATTAGAATGCTACATTATCCCTGAGTAACATAGGCTATATTATATTTTCAAAAAAATCAGGGATCCTTACTAAAACTTCAATAATGTAACCCAAGGTGGAAAACAAAAACCTTACATCGCGTGCGCTGCGAAAACTATTGATGATAGAACAAAATAATTTACTACGACTTTGTAGGACACGTCATCATCTACAAAAAATGTCGCGACAGCATATGTCTAACTATTATAGTTATGTCACAATAAGTGTTCTTTTATTATAAAAAATTAATTGAAATGGCTCCGCTAGAAAAGGGTATTTATTTGTACCTTGGTATTAATCCTTATCCAAATAAATCATTTCATAATTAAGACGGTTTCAATACCTATAGATTAATTCTTAAATTTTGTAAATCGGACATTCCATTCAAAAGATATGACGAAATTAAAAATATTAACGGGTCCACGGGTCACGCGCGGGGTGCGATTTCACTCACTCAAGGAAAAGCGCGTGCAAATGTTTGAAATAAGTAGACGCGAGGCTCGAACCCACGGTCTAAGTTTATCCTAAAATGTTCAAAAAATTTATGACCACCCATGCGAAGCTGGGACAGGCCGCTAGTGTACAATAAAGCATTTATCTATGTATCTATCTATCTATTTAAAATGAAATGTACTTATATGATTTTGGAAATGCCGAGTCGAGATGTAGATACATGTTACATCCACTTTTCTCTGTAACAGTACGTAGCATATCATGCTAAAGTTAAAGCACTAACGTATTGGAACGCAGGCGTTATGTTCCAGATCTCCTGATTTATTGATCACCGGAAATGTGCAGTTGCAAACTTCATGTATTTCACGAAGACGAGTGCATCATTGCATTTTGTTTCTTATATCAACGACATAAAGCTTAGTTGAGGTTACTCAGATTTAAATATAACATCAACAGCCTCTAATTTACAAAGGTTCTATGATTGCATATTTAAATTTATTTAAAAATTCTTTCAAACACGCCCATATACATTTCACGTGAGTAATATTAAATAAACTTACAGAACATTTTTAAATCACATTTATTTTAAAATAACATTTCGGTTCCAATTCCAATCTAAACTTAATAAGTACTAAATACAAATTTATCTTAATTATGATGAGAAGTCTTATGATAATGCCTTGGAGTCAAAGCCCTGAGCTGACTATTTCAAAAGCTTAGAATCCTGTCAAATTTCTAAGCCAACATTATTCCTAAGAACCCTTATTTATATTTACGTTCGCAAGATGAAAGACTCACAGAATATCAAATACTTAGTACGAAGACACAGACATGCTAAAGGTGCTGTCACACGGGCAATCGAAAATGCTCTATTTTGGTCAATACTTACTTACTATACTGGCGCATCAACCCCGAAGTGGGGTTGGCCTCCGACACAATAGAACGCCACCGGTCCCCATTCAGCGCCACGTCTTCTCAGTCTGACTGAGGGTCCCGTTTTATCCTTTGGGTACGGAACCCTAAAAAGTAAATCGGTCATGGGCTGTAAGATTAGCAATAAGTAAAATTTGTAATAAATTAAGGGATGTTGATTTTGTTTAATAAATTACTAAGTATTTTCGTAAGTCTCGCACGATATGAACGTGCCCTACGATGCACTGCCCTGCGTTCATCAACTTGAGGCATACAGATGTATATAATATTCATAAAATAAATTCAGACAGTATTTAGAAAATAAATCTAGTATTTTATCAGCTAGAGTTGCAAAAGTAGGTACAAGCTTTGCCGGGAATTTGATGTACCTAATGTATGACCGCCAATATTATTTATTTATAAGAAACACCACATTTGCATACACTGAATAGAAACGTCGCAGAAATAAGGATCCAGACCAGATTGACCTACTAAATACTCAGTTTCAATATTAATTTGTAATATAGTTTTTTTTTATTGGGACAGAATAGAGAAATATAATAATAAAGAATTATTTGAGAAACTAAAGACAATTTATCTGTACTTTTAATAATTTTTGGGTGTTTTTGTAAAATTAAACTATTTATATCTCATAAAAACCCGCTGTTTTTTTAGTATATAAAAGCATAGCTAAGTTTTAAAACACATGTACTACACCACGTAGCCGCTTATCACCGCTAATCCAGTAAATTTTCCCATTCTCGAAACATCGACAATACTCCCAACTCTATTTCTATTTCCACTCATACGTCGCTGTTTACGAATGCCACTGAATCGGAGTGCGCTGACATATTTACAGTAATTACTCACTAACCCCGCTCGTGACTCGAGACTCCGTGATTTACTACCGGCAGTCCATCGATATGCAGTAGGGCAACTCTATTTCTGACATTTTGTGTCAATCAAGTGACACTTGATGTCAATAAAATAAGGGTTACAAACCGGAAGAGACTCCAAGCACAACAAAATATCGCTCTACGAGTATGCCCAGGAGCGGGAAGATACGTCAGGAACGACGCCATCGCTCGCAACGTGCAGATATCCAGCGTTGAGGAGACTGTGGTAATGCTGGCGCAGCGAATGTTCGACTGCGCCGACAATTGCCACCACGCTCATCTCAACGCCATTGCTCCGCTGCACACGCGACCTCCTGACTCTCGGACTCCCTGTCGGCCACTGCCCCGCGAGCTCCTAGGCACACCCGACTACTCGTGAGACAAGATGAGGCCAACCAAAAGCCTCCACTGGTCATAAAGGCCATCGAAAAGCCACTGAAAGGCCAACCGTGAGGATGACGCTCGTGGCAAAGCCAAAAGAACGAGTTTTTTGGCTTTGCCACGAGCAGTAACTCACGAAGTTGACGCCAGAAAAATGAACTTCGGTTCGATTCTGACCGCATTTCCCAAACCAAGATGGTTGAATTTGATTGAATATTGTTTGAATAAAATAAATCATCATCATCATCATCAGCCCAAAGAAGTCCACTGCTGGACATAGGCCTCCCCTATACATTTCCAGGAAGAACGATTCCGAGCCCTCTCCATCCACCGACTACCCGCGATCCTAACAATGTCGTCAGTCCATCGGGTGGGAGGGCGTCCCACGCTTCGTTTTCCTGTTCGTGGTCGCCATTCGAGAACCTTTATTCCCCATCGGTTATCAGTCCTTCGAGCTATATGACCTGCCCATTGCCACTTCAACCTGCTGATTCTGCGAGCTATGTCAGCTACCTTGGTTCTCCTACGGATTTCCTGATTTCTGATTCTATCTCGTAGTGAAACTCCCAGCATAGCTCTCTCCATAGCCCGTTGAGCGACTTTGAGCTTATTGATGAGGCCAATAGTGAGCGACCACGTCTCAGTTCCATGCGTCATCACTGGCAACACACACTGATTGAAGACTTTCGTCTTGAGGCTCTGCGGTATCTGTGACGAGAAGATGCGGCGTAACTTCCCGAACGCTGCCCATCCGAGTTGGATTCGTCGGCTGACCTCTTTATCGAAGTTGGACCTACCTAGTTGGATCGTCTGACCCAGATACACATAGTGGTCTACAACTTCGATGATATCGCTCCCAACATATACCATGACATGAGCGTTAGACATGCTGTCCTGGAAAAGGTATGGCATCAACGTCAATGGCGAATACATCACTCACCTTCGATTTGCCGACGACATAGTCATAATGGCGGAATCGCTGGAAGATCTAGGCACGATGCTCAGAGACCTCGATATTGTCTCCCAACAGGTCGGTCTTAAGATGAACATGAGCAAGACGAAAATCATGTCTAATAAAATAAATGACAGCAGGAAATTATTTTGCATTTTGTAAACAATAAATTATGTTTTATTACCTATTTGTAACCTGTTTCGCTTATATAAAGACAACCTTGTAATTATTGGTTTGCAAATCACAGCCATAAAGTTTATTATATAAACTAAATAATTCTAAGTTCCTATAGACACAGTTTTTATGTGAACTTAACATTTTCTTGATACACGTCTCAAAATATATAGTAATACTTAATTTTGGCTTATAATTTATGTTTTATCGCTTTATAATCCTAATTAATCTGTTTTCCAGTGCTCTCGCCCGCGTCTGCCGGATTACTCGCCCGGCGTTCATACCCGAACGACCCGCAAAGCTTTGAACGCAGCTTCAAACGATATCTAATTAAACCAGTTCGTTACTCACAATTAATAACAGACAATAACCCCCATTATGAGAATCACTCGCTCGGAATTAATCACTCGACATTCTATCTAAAAGCTAAGAAAACCAGATACAGAAAAATATATTCGACTCAATGAATAAAACTTAAATTCATATATAAATTGTAAGAGTTCTCAGTCAACGATAGCATTAACACTAAAATATCATTTTTTAAATCGTGCGTCGGATAACCCGGCCCAAAAGACCACCTTGTTAGGCAGAGTGTAAATTAACATGAGATCGTCATACAAAGAGGTAACCCTTCGCCGCCGCATAATAAAGTACTATAACGGACGTCTCCCGCGGCGCCCGGTCGGGTCTCTTAGACCGCCTATTCATCGCCACTCATAATCGTAAATATTGTGGTGTTTATTTAGATTTTGAACTCAAACAATTCAATTCACGCAATGCCTGCTAATTGGGTAGGTATAGATCGCGGTGAAATTATTCAATAAACTCGCATCGATTAATATTTAAAAAGTTGAATGCCTTCATTTGAATAGGAATCAAGTGTCGCCTGGATGATTCCGTATGTCGATTTGTCGTATTGGAAAGGGTTTATTACAATTCAATTGTTTGAAATCGATTTCGAACAATGCTTGTATTTGTAAATTCGCTGCTTGATTCGAATCAACACGGGCTATATTTTGCGTGATTAATTTGTTGTAGACGTCTTTATATTTCATGAATACGATTAAGTTCATTCGACTCGAATTAATTATCGGGTTTACTCGCAGTAAGCATGAGTTCATGCAAATCACCGGTCATAACTCAAGCTCGAGATAGCAAAACATTATAGTCCAATGGGGGCCGTTAACATAACAAAAAACGGTTTTTACTTTGTAAAACTAAAGCCACTTTCAAACGGCATGGTTTTATCAACTCGCTTTAAAATATCTGCCTGCAAATGGTGATATATTTCGAAATAATGTCAATCTTTTAGATAACTGCTTTAGGTTTTTGTGATAGTATACATTCTAAAAACATTATTACATTAACCCTTGTGTGCTAAATTGTGCTATATAAAATTGTGCAATAGATAACAATGTAAACTGAAGTAGTATAATAACATAGGTCATCGTTTGAAAGTGGCTTTATTCATAAAGGTAACACGCCAGACGGCAACACGAGAAACGTCAACTTGAACACTTTATAATAGAAATAATAACGCAACAGCGCGCATGAATTATTGGCCACATTTCATGTTAAATTGTATGTAAATTCGAGGCCACAGCGACACGGCTCCCACAATAACATAATAATGGAGGATTTGTGCCCCACGTCAGGTTGTTAGTGTGTACTTAACCCTTTATCGGGCCACGCACGCGGGACGTGAGATCATTACGGGGTCTGTGCGACCGGGAATGGGAACCTAGTGGACCCTCTAGGTTGACGTGCCTTACGATTTCGTGAGTGAACAGTTAGCGTTTATACTTTAGTTATTATTCCTTGGATCACTTGATACCGGTTTGACTAAGCAGCGAACACATTTGGATAACAATACAAGTTTTATTTGAATGCTTTCGGAGTATTTGTATAGAAAGGCACTGAAGCGGTAAAATGGTGGATTTATGAATATGTAACGCCGTATTATGGTATCGAACAAGTTTTTATTCAACAAACAACTTTATTTGAGTTGAAGTGGTGTGTTTGCTCAAATATGTGCATGTTTTAACGCTTAATTTGATATTTTTACAGTCTGTTGACAAAATTACCAGCGTTTAGGAAAATTTATTGTATAAATACTTTCTACGTACTTATTACTGGCTTTTCACGTGAGAGTTGAATAAAGCAAGTATTTTAACAAAATAAGTATAAACATACTAAACGGTCAACTTTTTTCTTTGATGTGGTAGCTGTACTAAATTATATTAAAGTAGATCCTATAATGGTAATAATTTCTTCTGTCGTACTCAAATTATCTTTATCTACCATTATATACGCTGTATCGTGAATCGTGACAGATTTTTAGGTAGTGGTTTAAAATAGTATGGGTATATCACAGGAATCTGTTATCAAAATTTTATATTTCACGAAATATACATATAGGACAAAATATGTGCTGAAATAACCATATTACATCAAATGGATCAATGCTTAAATTTTTTTCCTATACTTATACGAATAAAAACTCCATAAATTTTGAAGGTAGAGATTTATCGCGTCGTAACGTCAGCACCTAATTGGAGCAATCGATATGATATTTCGGAATAGCTACAGATTTTTTTACAAAGACATATTGCAAGCGAAGTCATAGGTAGAAGTCAAGTCTAGACGAATCTTCCAAAGCTCCCCCAAATACATTTATCCACCCATCCTATCACAAAACAAACCTCATCATATTCGAATAGAATCGAGTTACCGCGATCAAGCCCGCCCATTCGTTAGCAGCGATTCGGAAACAATCGCCGCGGGCTCGGATATTGCCTGTTCGCGAGCGCTCGCCGCCAAATAACACAGGGTGCTCTGAAATTCATAAATATTAGAACCTACCGATATCGGTTGCAACCTAACCATAAAACCCAACGTAACCTTTTAGCGCCATTCGCACTTGCCATTTGTCGGTAGCGCATTATAGTAATCAATTCGAAAAACTATGTGCGCAATACAAGTGCTCTTAATCGGTGAAGGAAAACATTGTGAGAAAACCAGTTAATATTCTAACAACTAATATTCAACTGCAATATCACCGATTCAGCATTCCGATTGTATTCAGCAATATCTTCAATTATTATGTTATTCTACTAGCCGTATCACTGTGGGGCACAATTTCAATACAATTTCACGTGAAATGTGGCCAATATCACAATGATGTGCGGTGGTTTGTTTTTATTGAGATATTTTGAGAACACCCTGTGTGTGCCACGTCGACGTCCCGTCGTTGCCTCGAGGCATACAACACACTCCTCGCTCAGGGTTCCAGGCTAGAATAATTCAATTCTGCGCTGAATTCATGTCTTTTGGGGAGTTTTTGTTTTGAGAATAAACAAAATTCGTTTCAAGAGGATATTTCGATTTAGGTTCATTATCGCCTCTAGCACAGTCATGTTATTAATAAACTAGGCTTATGCCAGCTTATTTACTTAGTTAAAAATTATTCCGTCCGAAATATTTTAATGCTAGGCCTGTCAATTTAATAGGTACTGTTAAGTCAACAAATCATTACCATCAACATCGTCAGAATGAATGAATCTGAATGAAGTTCACAAGCTCACAGAAGTCTTAATATCTACTATCATGAACATCTTACGATAAGGTGAGCATCTTAAAGCGCTACCTGATGGCGGCACGTACCATTTTGATTGCGCGCCCCTCCGGCGATCCGACAACGTACCATCTTTATTGTCAGGTGGTCGCTAACTATCCGTGTGGTGCTAACACTTTTACGTTTTAGTAGTATGGTAGCTATATTTTTAAAAATTATAAAGCTTTTGCACTTGATAGAAAGACAGTAAAATACTGTTTGAATAGGTGGGCTCTCTGCTTATTCCAACAGCAAGTAGTACAACAAAACTGTTGAGATATCGAAATCAAAGTCAAAAGGTATTTATTTAATGGAGTCATAATGATCACTTAAAGCTAAGTGAACGCCTAATACTGCGTTTACATTTAGACATTCGCGCTGCCATTCGCGTGGACGGAAATGTTGCCGTCCATATGTCTGCGGCAGCGTCGCCGGCAATGTGTGTTCACAACACGGGCAACGCGAGCGGCAACGCGAGTGGCCTGTTTACATTCCCGAATTTCCCAAGTCCCTGCTCACGACTCTGCACATTTCCACGGACATGAGCTGAGTGTAAACGGGGTATAATAGAAGTACTACCACCATGCCTAATTCTGCCGTGAAACAGCGTTGCTGTGTTTGAAGAGTGTGGTTGCTGGTAAAATTACAATCACATGAGGCTGAAAACCTGTATACCTGTTGATGGGCGTAGGCCAGTACGTCGTAGGGCAAGTTCCTGTCAAGCGCGACTTAAGACGCAATGCTTTGTTATAGGTGATGGTTACCTCTAAGCATCAGGTGGGCCATCTACTCGTCCTACTAACAAGTATTAAGGATTTATTCTTTACCTAATTTCGACCGAATGACGTCATCACTGTGAAGTATACAGCACGTACAGCGAGTCGAACAAACCAGTCGGCGCGCGGTACAACGATGACTCACGTAGCGCGTCATCCCCACCGCTCTGTTAACGAGCTTGTTTACGCGCTTGTATAAAAGGAGGGGCGAGCGGAGTGTTGGGGCAGTCTCACTTGGACTTTCGTCCAAAGCACATGTCTTGTAGCAGCCTTCGGGTAGCTAATTATTGTGCGAGGCTTTACTGCATCATCATGACAGTCTCACTCGGACTTTCGTCCGAGGCACATGTTTGGTAGCAGCCTTCGGGTAGCTAATTATTGTGCGAGGCTTTGATGACTGGCTACTTCATCGTCACGACAGTCTTACTCGGACTTTCGTCCGAGGCACATGTCTTGTAGTAACCTCCGGGTAGCTAATTATTGTGCGAGACTGATGATGATTAGTCACTACATCGTCACGGCGGTATCTATTGGACTTCCGTCCGATGCATATGTCTTTATAGCGGTCTAGGGTCGTTAATCAGTGTGATAGACTTTATGATTGGTCATTATTGTCAATCGATCTTGTTTCTGTGGTTTTGATATTTGTTGTAATTTTGATAATTGATCTGTAATAAAATTATGTTGAATGGTTTCATCCTGTTGTTTTTGCCATCCTTTGAGAGCAGCCCACCATTATTATTATTTCTAAGATCAGAAGTGGGATTCCTATCCGTTCTGTATCTGTTTTCCTAATCTAAATTAGCGATTTGATATTTCATCAGCTTTATGCTTAATTTTTTATATAAAGTAGACCTATTCTTGGTTGGTCGTTGGATAAATATTGTTCCAGCAGTCGCAGTACGAGCGCTGTGATCATATCAAGTGTACGCTGGGATTGGAATCAAAGAGTACTTCCTTCAGCGTCATGTTCTAACAGTAACACATTCATTTGTTGATTGGTCTAGCTTTATAAAGTACAGCCAGCAGCGTTGTTTTGAGTGAGGTGATTAAGAAGCCTATGGAGTGTATTCAGTGCTATGCAAAAGTTTTATACATCGAACTTTGATCCGATTACTTTGTTGCGTATACGGTGTAGGTAGTTGGAGAATTGAAACATCATACTTCAACGGTAGAAGTTTTTCAAAACTACCCTTGAAATAGATTTTTGTAATATTTTACATGAACGCGATTTTTATTATTGGTGCCGATGAGTTGTATTAGAAAGTGTTTTTAGCTACTCAGGGTTAAGCGATCATTTAGTAAATGGTCAGGTAAGCCGAACGAGTAACATGTTGAGTTGTTTTTGTTGTTACTTATGGACGAGTATCGAGCAACATTATGGGGTAAAAAGTTTATATTGTTCGTAGCTTAAATTACTCGTATGGCAGATTTGCAGATACGTGCAGTGCGGTTCTGATGACTAAGGTTCTTTCTTATTACAAAGCCAACATATTAGTGCTAAGAAAATAAGACAACAGACCTTTGTTTGATATGTTTTAATTTTTATTCTTATTTTCTAGAAGCTATCACGCAAACCTTACAGCTATCGCAGCGACGCGCCTCTGCCGGGACGCGGCAGACGACGCTCGCGTGGACGACGCGAGGCCTTATGGGCCTTCGTCAGCAGCGACGCGCCTCTGCCGGGACGCGGCAGACGACGCTCGCGTGGAGCGACGCGAGGTCTTATGGGCCCTCGCCAGCAGCGACGCGCCTCTGCTGGGACGCGGCAGACTACGCTCGCGTGGAGCGACGCGAGGCCTTGTGGGCCTTCGCCTGTAGCAACGCGCCTCTGCCGGGACGCGGCAGACGACGCTCGCGTGGTGCGACGCGAGGCCTTGCGGGCCTTCGCCTGTAGCAACGCGCCTGTGCCGGGACGCGGCAGACGACGCTCGCGAGGAGCGACGCGAGGTCTTGTGGGCCTTCGCCTGTAGCAACGCGCCTCTGCCGGGACGCGGCAGACGACGCCCGCGTGGAGCGACACGAGGCCTTGTGGGCCTTCGCCTGTAGCAACGCGCCTCTGCCGGGACGCGGCAGATGACGCTCGCGTGGAACTACGCGAGGCCTTGGTGGCCTTCGCCTGCGGCGACACATCTCTGACAGGACGAGCTTTCTTTGTGAATGGATATCGTTGGATACTGACGAGTATCAAACGTGTTCTAGGTCACTTTCCTTGTGAATGGATATCGTTGGATACTGACGAGTATCAAACGTGTTCTAGGTCACTTTCCTTGTGAATGGATATCGTTGGATACTGACAAGTATCAAACGTGTTCTAGGTCACTTTCTTTGTAAATGGATATCGTTGAGTACTGACTGGTACTAAACGTGTTCTATGTTACTTTGTGAATGGCGCAAGCTGTGTCACTTTGTGAATGGCGCAAGCTGTGTCACCTTTTGTAAATAGATAGCGTTCCAAGTAGCTCTCACAAGAGAGGTGAGTTACTAACGTGTTCTATGTTACTTTGTAAACGGCGTAAGCTGTGTTACTCATTCTTTTAATCGTAAATAGAAAGCATTGGATAGGTCACTCATTTGTGTGAGGGGTGAACTACTTATGTGTTCTATGTTACTTTGTAAACGGCGTAAGCTGTGTTACTCATTCTTTTAATCGTAAATAGAAAGCATTGGATAAGTCACTCATTTGTGTGAGGGGTGAACTACTTATGTGTTCTATGTTACTTTGTAAACGGCGTAAGCTGTGTTACTCATTCTTTTAATCGTAAATAGAAAGCATTGGATAAGTCACTCATTTGTGTGAGGGGTGAACTACTTATGTGTTCTATGTTACTTTGTAAACGGCGTAAGCTGTGTTACTCATTCTTTTAATCGTAAATAGAAAGCATTGGATAAGTCACTCATTTGTGTGAGGGGTGAACTACTTATGTGTTCTATGTTACTTTGTAAACGGCGTAAGCTGTGTTACTCATTCTTTTAATCGTAAATAGAAAGCATTGGATAAGTCACTCATTTGTGTGAGGGGTGAACTACTTATGTGTTCTATGTTACTTTGTAAACGGCGTAAGCTGTGTTACTCATTCTTTATTTGTAAATAGATTGCATTGGACAGGTCATTCATTCGTATGAAGGAACTACTAATGTGTTCTATGTTACTTAGTGAGTAACTCTAGTAGGCTATTGTGAAATATAAATAGTCGATGTGAGTTATGTCACGAAAATAACATGCCGTCATGTTATTTTGAACTTATTCGATTATATTGCAAGTAGTGAGAGTTCGAAATCCAATTAATTGCAATGTCTATAATAAATGTCAAATAGTGTCTTTTTATATAAGGTCCTTTTTACTCAAAGGCTGTTATTTTTGGAAGCTGTTTTCCTAGCTTCAGACTTCGCTTCAGACTTCTTGTCTGTTTTGGCTTCATTAAAAAGACGCATTGATTTATAATTTGAGTCCCTTTGACTTGGTATAGAGTTATTATGATTATGATTTGCTTTCAGTCTTTGTTAGCTTGATAAAAATTACCAATTGCTTTTTATTAATATTTTGAAGTCACTTTGACTTGTTTTGGCTTCAGTAAAAAGACTCATTGATTTATAATTTTTGAGTCGCTTTGACTTGATATGGAGTAAAATTCAAAGTAGTTTGCTTTCAGTCTCTGTAAGCTTGATAAAAATTACCAATTGCTTTTTATTAATATTTTGAAGTTACTTTGACTTTGGAGAAAGTTCCAAATATATTTGCTTTCATACTTTGTTAGCTTCAGACTTCGGATTTATGAAAGCTATGAGTTTCTTCAAGTTGGTTATTTTGTGTGTTGCAGAAGATCTGATGATGTGCGAGAGGGATCTTCGATGGAGAACATGCGGTCGAGGACGACTTGCTTTCAGGAACGGCCGTATTAAGGATTTATTCTTTACCTAATTTCGACCGAATGACGTCATCACTGTGAAGTATACAGCACGTACAGCGAGTCGAACAAACCAGTCGGCGCGCGGTACAACGATGACTCACGTAGCGCGTCATCCCCACCGCTCTGTTAACGAGCTTGTTTACGCGCTTGTATAAAAGGAGGGGCGAGCGGAGTGTTGGGGCAGTCTCACTTGGACTTTCGTCCAAAGCACATGTCTTGTAGCAGCCTTCGGGTAGCTAATTATTGTGCGAGGCTTTACTGCATCATCATAACAGTCTCACTCGGACTTTCGTCCGAGGCACATGTTTGGTAGCAGCCTTCGGGTAGCTAATTATTGTGCGAGGCTTTGATGACTGGCTACTTCATCGTCACGACAGTCTTACTCGGACTTTCGTCCGAGGCACATGTCTTGTAGTAACCTCCGGGTAGCTAATTATTGTGCGAGACTGATGATGATTAGTCACTACATCGTCACGGCGGTATCTATTGGACTTCCGTCCGATGCATATGTCTTTATAGCGGTCTAGGGTCGTTAATCAGTGTGATAGACTTTATGATTGGTCATTATTGTCAATCGATCTTGTTTCTGTGGTTTTGATATTTGTTGTAATTTTGATAATTGATCTGTAATAAAATTATGTTGAATGGTTTCATCCTGTTGTTTTTGCCATCCTTTGAGAGCAGCCCACCATTATTATTATTTCTAAGACAAGTTATATTAAAAAAAAAGCAATAAACCCTAGTGTTTTCTCGTCTAAGCTGGCTTCGGTTTTAACAATGGCAATATGTAATTGTGTGTTGTCATATAATTTAATCTGAAAATGTATGGGTCCGCTATTCAAACAAACTACATACATGCACAAAGAAACGCTACAACTAAATACAAACAAGTATTTGTATGGAATAGAGAAAATTGATACCTTTCAATATCACAATGGCGAGTCAAACAAAATGACCCCTTGTGTTCGTTATAGGAAGTGAACAGAGTTGGTGGAGTCGTGTTTTTCTTTCTTTTGGTTCCGTATATTTCTAATTTATTCAGATCAGTATAATTGAAAATATCTATATTCCATTTGCAATATCTATTAAAAAAAAATACTTTAGCCTATTTCGTCCCACTGCTGGGCAAAAGCCTCCCCCAGAGATTTCCAGTTCTATCTATCCTATTCTATGAGTTTTTTTTCTCTTTAAAATTAAATAAATGAAGAACATAACTATAATTTGAGAGTATAAAATAATAATTGAGCTATCAACATAAATCCATTTTTCTTTAACAATCTTAACAAATTTTTATAAAAATTATAATTTTTTTAACTACGAATTTTTTAAAACATTCATAGAATTTCTCGGCAAAAATAACAAGATTTATAAATCATTTAATATAATCCAAAAATTCGATATTCTAGAATACATAGGTAACAGACAGTCGCGCTATTTTCGTAGCCGAAAACTTAAATAAAACCTGTAGTAGTGTGTAATCCATCATCGGCGTGCAATGCAAATAATTTGTTTGTAAAAACATAATTTTACGATTGAGTCGGCTGCTGACAATAACTTAATGTCTTCTTCGACTTCGGTTGTAATAAGGCGCAACACACACGTTTACCATGTGGTAAGCAATAATTACGTCATACTCACGTCATATTACAACGGGCAGGCAAAGAAGACAATGTACAGAAGAGTTTAACCCCAAAAAAGAATCCTAAATTTAGATTTAGGATTACCCTTTGAGACAATCGTACAAAAGAAGATATAATATAACGTTGACACAATATAACGATGACTATCTATATAAATTGATGCCAATTCTGTTGTATCTATCATATTCTAAAAAAAATAATATGACAGCAATATCATTAAAAAAAATAGGACACTTAACATGTTACTTTTCCTTTCTTAAACTTTTGAACAAAACACAAAGACAGTTTTCACTTTAAGTACTGTAAAAATCAGCCTGAGTTTTTATAAGAATCTGATTTGATACCTGTGTCATACTTTTATGACATATCTCGTGATAATTCACAATGCGTCAATCCCATACATTTGTGAATTTATGCTTAACGTCATCGATTTGTGGAAGACTCGGCTAGGCCTTAACCCTATTTAAACGTTAAAATATTAACATGCAATGGACAAGCAACAAATAATCGTCCGTGCGTCATCATTCTCCGTTGTCGACTTTTCGTTTTCTGTGTGCGTTGCGCCTTACGGCGTAATAAGACAGGTATATAAGTCTGGCTCATAATAAGACCGCCCGAGGTCCGTAATAAGCTAGAGGTCAGGTATGTCTGGTATGACAATGAAAGATGGGATTTTAATCAGTTTTGAAGACCTGTTTCTGCAAAATCTTACTTTGATTTTGGCTTGTATTTTTAGTGTATTTCTTTGGGACACAGATTTGCTCAAAACTTGTGAAAAAACTGTAAAAGCTGAAGTAAGAAGACATAAAATTTACCTACTTGGTTTGGTTGAGCTATCGCTAGATAGTTCACAATGGTCTGCAGATAGCTTAACCGTTTTGATATTTATTTTGTACATTTTATAAATACTATCATTGTATTTTCTCTATAAATATTATTTTTACCTAAATAAGAAAAAAAAATTTTAAAAGACTTCTACAATTTTACTTATCTACTTACTTTAAAACCTCGGCCTGCCTCCATGTTGCTATACCCTACAGATTCTATGTGATACTAACCAACACCTACCAACTATGTAATGCATCTAAACAGTATGGTAAAAACATTCATAAATGGTCACAAGACATTCTCAGGGCACTTTTTTCTTATAAAGCGTTTAGCTTCCACTTTCCCTATGCGAAACGCCAAGGAGTGGAACTCGGTCTTTGCCGCTGCCAGTGTTTCCGGATCGCTTTGAGGAATTGCAAGTCAAGAATTAACAGGTGAATTATCGCTGGGCGTGTTTTACTTTACGCTACGAGTACACCCTCACTTTTCATCAGAAGTGACAGCAAAAAGCTAGCTATCTTTTTTAGAAAAGCCACCGACTACGTCTTAGAATAATGAAGTGTTGCCAATGTTCCATAATTATGCTTCCTCGGAGGACGTGCGGTGAGGTTTCATCATCATCATCAGTCTGAAGCAGTCCACTGCTGGATCATACAAAATAACGGTATGAACCAAGCCGTAAGTTTGTTGTCTGTTCATCTAGGCTTGGTCGCGTGGAATTGGCGCCTATATTCACCTAAGCTCTGAGACTTTTCAAAGTAATCCATCCATCCATAAAGTATTAAGAGTCCTATAAGTAGGTAACTGTCGAATTTATTCATGTTTTATTTCTTCATTTTCGCACAAATTGGAAACGTTTTGTGCTAGTGTTCTTCAAAAAAATGTGTTTATGTATTCGTTTCACATGGCATCTATAAAATTAGAAGCAGTCTACATTTCAACAACAATAACGGTAATGACAGACTGACAGACAAAGATAGATGGCTCTTTAACGCATCAATCGTCGAGGTATGATCCAGTTTAAAACCATTCGCCACAACGACTGTATTTTCTACACGATAAGACCCATTGTCCTTTGGAGAATTATGAAAATTTGCGTATGAATGATGTAGAAAATTGGCGAGCCATGAAGCAATTACTTTCTTTTGTGTTGTTTTGCGATTTGATTGATCGGGTTAAGTGTGCGTTTTAATAATAGATTATCAACCCTTTTGCAACGGTATGTGAGGATACTGATATTAAGCAATGGTGATAAGTTTCAAGACAGCTGTTAAAGGTAAAAAAAATTGTAAACTAAGTTGTTATTCTTTTACTTGTCATTCGATTTTACTTTATTATATACTAGCGGCCTGTCCCAGCTTCGCATGGGTGGTCATAAATTTTTTGAACATTTTAGGATAAACTTAGACCGTGGGTTCGAGCCTCGCGTCTACTTATTTCATACATTTGCACGCCAGAGAGTGAAATCGCACCCCGAGCGTGACCCGTGGACCCGTGGACGTTTTTAATTTCGTCATATCTTTTGAATGGAATGTCCGATTTGAAAAATTTAAGAAGTAATCTATAGGTATTGAAACCTTCTTAATTATGAAAAGATTTATTTGGATAAGGATTAATACCAAGGTACAAATAAAGACCCTTTTCTAGCGGCGGCATTTCAATTATTTTTTTATAATAAAAGAACACTTATTGTGACATAACTATAATAGTTAGACATATGCTGTCGCAACATTTTTTGTAGATGATAACGTGTTCTACAAAATCTTAGTACATTGTTTTGTTCTATCATCAATAGTTTTCGCAGCGCATGCGATGTAAGGTTTTTGTTTTCCACCTTGGGTTACATTATTGGAGTTTTAGTAAGGATGATGAGGAGGATGTTACTCAGGGATAATGTAGCATTCTAATGGTGAAAGAATTTTTGAAATCGGACCAGTAGTTTTTGAGCCTATTCGTTACATACAAAAATACAAATGTTTCCTCTTTATAATATTAGTGTAGAAAACAATAATATCGTCTTAAATACTTGTCCTGCTGAAATACCAGAGAATAATATAAATAAATATAACCTTTTGTCGTAATAATCAATAATGAATTATGTTTGTGTAAATAGTTAAATACTTATGCATTTTATAAATAAGGTGGTATCTCTAATAAATTTCTTAGTTTTTATTTTTGAGTTTTTTGCACCAATATTTTTCTCTTGCTTATGATAAAATTAGTATTTATTTAACTATTTATATTCTATTCTCATTCAAACAGCATTACGTCTTATCAAAAAAAGTCTCTTGGCAACGCATGATAGTGTTAATCCCCACCATCTTTGTAGACGCACGAACGAGGGGAAAATCCAGTCTTTGTTTATTGCGTCGCTTTATTTACTCTGTGGTAACAAATCGTCTATGAATGTGAGATAACATTGATAATGCCAGGGCTTAAAATGTCCTTTTTCGCTCTAACCTTACTGCAGTGAATCTGTTTATTTATAGTTAATACAAAGCTTCTATACGCAGTTCTTAAAATTTCTTTCATAACATAATTTCACTTTCTTCTTACTGTTGGTGCCAATCACGCTGAAATAGTCAGAAAATAAAAAATAAGCTTTTGATAAAAAATAAAATTAAGTATATTCTTTTAACTAAAGGCAGAGCCTCTTTGAGGCGCACTTAAAATCCTTTCACCACACTGTTTCGAAAGAACTAGTGACACACAACTAACGTTTACGTCACTAACGTTTTACAATTCACATTTTTAATCATAATGAAATTGGTAATGTAAAGCCTCGAGTTCTGGTCTAGTTTTTCAGAAAGAAACATATTTTTTTTGGCCTACCTATTGGCATGCCTTACATAAACGAGTCAGCAATACCAGAGATACAACATAATTATCAATCTAAAAGAATTGTCTTATACAAGAACCTTTTCTTATCTTCCTAAATAAGTGTCAGAATGTATTTCTTCCACGCAGCCAGCGGCCATTCTCCGCAGGCGTTCACAAATGGCGGTCAACAAACAACATTTATTCTTTCATTTGTGCTGTGGTTAATATCACCGGCAACGGCCCACGTGTCCCGGACGTCCCCTAATTGCTTATAAGGAATGTCTTTGCTAAGATTTGGGGTTTTATTGCGATAGTTACAAGCATCATAATTCCATAGCATAGATACTAGATAGGCTGATAAATATCTGTTTTTTTGTATTATATATTGTTTTAAGCAAACGGAAAGCAGTGCAGGGCGTTCCTATTGTGCGTGACTTGCGAGGCAAGGCTTTGTTATAGGTGATTGTTACCGCTCAACATCAGGTGAGCCATATGCTTGTTCCATCAGCAAGTAGTAAAATAAAACAGTTAATAGACTTCCTGAACATTATTCAAATAATTGATCGAGTGAGCGAAGCGAACGAAGATCTTAGTTTCAACTTGGGCGATTTGGCATTTTATGTATGTATGTATGTATGTATGTATGTTTGTCTGGCGATAACTTTAGAACCGTTGATCCGATCTGCATGAAATTTGATATGTCGATAGCTTGTACTTGAGAAATTTACTGGTAAGTATATGAGTAAAATCGGATGAAGGGTTTTTGAGATATGGGGTTTTTCAAGGGGGCAAAAATAAAAAAAGTTAATTAAAAAAATGAAATTACATGTCATATGAAAGGGCTTTGTTTGGACATCCCAAAACAATTTTTACTTTTTTTTTGTGACGCTCGGTTTTTGAGATAAAATAATAAAAGTTAAATTAAGATAACCAGCGGTCCAAGAGCTCCCATCTCTAAGAGTTTCGTTGACATCAAGGTTTTTCTACTGGTCGGCTAGTTCCTTTGCTTTTTCTTAATTTTTTTTCTTGAAATAATTTAAGGGGGTCCTCAGTTCTCATAAAATGGTGACTACGACCAGGTCTGATGATGGAGCCAAGGTCTGTTCAACGGAACTCTTCAATAAATAGGCCAATAGAGTTGAAACTTGGTAACCATACCAAGTTAGTAGGCGGTAGTCAGAAAAAAGTCCAAAGATAATGTTTGGATTTGCCTCTGACTACTACGTACTCAAAGTTTTGATGCGTTCATCGGGTCGCATCACGAGATCTCAGTTCGGGGCGAACTACTAGTAATATATATAATTTATTTAAACTACTTATACACCCTGTTGATCTGTTCTTACTTTTTATTGTTTTCTAATTAGATCTATACCTACATCACTGTTTTATTTTGTCAAAGATACTTCAAACTACTAACGCATCAAAAGAACTAATTGCCTTTTCCAACCGAAATAAAACAGCTAAATGCACAAAGAAAACAATTCCAGCCAGCGCTCAGCCCGCGGCGCAGGAAATTAACAACTTTCGGGGTAAAACTACCCCTTTCACCCTCCGGTACAGACTACCTAGCCTAAAGGGGAAGTTTATTGCTTGGTTTTTTTAAGCTGAAGGTGCCAAAGGATTTAATTTTGAATGTACGGTAAAATGTTAATAAATATGATGCCTTTTGTAGGTTTTTTATGAGGCCTTTTTTAACGTTTCAGTGTATTTGATGTCTGTTTTTTATTTGCAAATAGTTAAATTATTTTATAACACTTTGAAATGTCTTAGATATAAGACGTTTCAAAGTGTAATGTTAGGTGAATCTACCACCAGTTCCTGGCGACCAAAGCCTAGAAGAACAGGCAAGAAACTTACGGCTTGGTTCCTAGCATATTTTTGTATGATCCTTTTACTAATACTTGAATAACGTTGTTGGTGTCTTTATAAGTAGGTTCCTATAATTATAAACTTTTTTTACTTATGTAACTGTTTTTCGCTCAAAAATAAATAAAATAAAATGATGTCATCAGCAGCTAGTTTTGGAAGACATCGCTTCACAAGCACACAAGTAGCTGCAATGCACCGTCGTGTGTCGTGTGGACACCCACTTAGTGGTGCTGAGAGTGGCCCACTCACTCAGCGAAGTCTAGACCTGGCCGAAATAAGGTAAGGTAAACTTCTAGACTTGGTCGCGTGCAACTGGCACCTAGATTCGCCAGCTTTAAGACGTTTCAAAGTATACTTGTGATACAATTGACCTTTGAAATTTTATTTATTTTCTAGACGAACTAAGGGTCAGGACGTCCAGAGATAGATTGTGATATGTAATGCTGACTTGGCAGGAAATACAGATGTTTAGCCTCATGGTGTTACTTCATCGGCAACCACACTCTGCAAACCGAAACACTGCAACGCTGCTTGGCGGCAGATAAAGGCATGGAGGTAGTAGTCAAAAAGTCAAAAGTCAAAAGTCAAAATGTATTTATTCAAACCCACTTCGGCTGCAGTCGCAGAGCTGCACGGACGTCTCCGCTCCGGTCCCTGCTACCTGCTCGGACTACTACCTGCGCTGGCACCCCGCCCGCCGCACCCGCACCGCACCCCGCTCCGGACCTGCCACCGGCGCTCAAGCTACCTGCGCATCGCGCCGCGTTCCTGAGCTCCGCGCCGTGTGATTGGCTTACGCTAATCCGCACTTATCAGTGCGCCGGATTCCTGCTTTCTTATGTTTCTGTCGTCCTTTTCAGGGCGGTAAGGTTTCATTGACGTGTGTTTCAGACGTTCTTTTCAGAACGCAAAACGTAGTCCAATTTTCGGACGAACAGTTGTTTCTTCTGTGTCAACGAAATCCACCTTCAGTGGTCAAACCAAGGGAGACCCAGCGGTGTTATACCAACTTGGTTTGGGCGTGGACCCGGAGCGCCGTCTTTCCTCCCTCAGAGGAACGCCGAATCCGGTCGGGTCTGGACCACCGGCCTTGGGGGATCTCCTAGCCGACTGCCAGTCCTATTAGGAACACACCCCGATTGCCCGAGAAAAAAGCGGCAAGGAGGACACATTTATAGGTAGGACACTAGGAAACTCACCCCCTCCCCGCCTACCCCGGCGGAGAGGGTCACTCACCCACACACCTCCCGGGCTTTCCCACCCGGGAGATATGGACTTCATCCATACCGCGCCCCCGCCCGGTTTAGGCATCGACATCTCTGCCTTCAGCAGAGATCATTTAGGCTTTCTCCTCCAGAAAGCCTACCAACAGGCCCCCCACCTAGTCGAAGGGATTCTATTTGAGAATCCCGTAGGTAAAATTCCGGCCCTTATGGCCATCAAAACCTCCCCCCCGGCCCTTCAGGCCCCCAAACAAACCCCGGCCCTTCAGGCCCCCAAGCAAACCTTGGCCCTTCAGGCACCCAAGAAAACCCCGGCCCTTCCGGCCCCCAAACCCAAACCAGCCCTTCAGGCCCCCAAGCACACTCCAGTCCTTAAGACTCCTAAACCCACCCAAGCCCTTCAGGCCAAAAAACGCAGTCCTCCGTCCCCCGTGTCTTCCCCCTCTTCACAAACCTCATCCGCCTCCTCCCTCGATGGGCACTCGCCCTCAGAGGATGACTCTGACCGCGAATCTGCTATGGAAGCGGATTCTGACTCTGCCTCCCGTCCCGCCTCTCCTCTCACGGAAGATGACTCGGACGCTAACTCCTCCTCGGACTCTGGCTTCACCGTTGTCCAAGGCAAGAGGAAGCGTAAGAAGTCCAAATCCTCCTCTGCGCCTCCCGCTAAACAAGCGACAGCTCGACCCAGCCCTCTCTCTTCTCGTCCATCGTCCCCAGTCTCTCCGCCTTCCTCCCAACCTTCTGCGGTTAATGCCACAGCAAGGAGGGAGAAACCTCCTCCTCCCATTTTCCTTCGCCAGAAGGAAAAATGGGAGAACGTCTCCACCGCTTGCCGGATCTCCGGCATTACTTATAATAATGCCCGCAGCACCAAGGACGGTATCAAAGTCCAAGTGCCGACCTCGACCGATCATCGTCGCCTAACCTCTTTCCTTCGGGAACAGGGCATAGGTTTCCACACCTATGCTCTGGAGGACGAACGACTCCTTAGAGTCGTTATCCGCGGCCTCCCCGCTGAGTTCGGCTCTGACTCCATCAAAGCCGACCTAACCGCCCAGGGCTTCCCCGTCAGGGAAGTCCACCGCATGTATAGCGGTAAAACCAAAACCCCTTTTGAGCTCGTGCTCGTCATTCTCATTCTTTCCCCAGAAGGCAAGGCGATCTTCAATTTGAAGACAGTCAATGGCCTCTCTGGGATTCATGTTGAAACCCCACACCGTAATGGTTCCCCCTCTCAGTGCCACAGATGCCAACTTTATGGCCACTCTGCGCGCAACTGTTACGCCCGCCCCCGTTGTGTCAAGTGCTTGGACGACCATGGCACCGCTGACTGCCCTCGCACTCGCGACGCCCTGGAGCCGCCCAGCTGTGTGCTTTGCCGCGCCACCGGTCATACCGCGAACTATCGCGGTTGCCCGATGGCGCCCAAGGTAAACAAGCGGTTGGCTCAGAGGTCGTTGCCGGTGCGTTCGCATTCGCAACCGCAACCGCCGCCTCAATACACCAAGTCCAGTCCAAAGCTGGCTATGGTTCCCGCTCAATCTCCACCCCACAATGCGTGGTCTCGCCCCCTTCCTTCGACCAGTACTGCCCGTCAGGCTAAACCCTCTCCCCCTCGCCCCCAGGAGCGTTTGCCCTCAAGCAAACTCCCCGCTCCCGGGCCCCAACCTTCACAGGGCCAGTCTTATAGCCGTACAGAGCCCCTGTACGAAGAAGGCCTCCCCTTCACCGAACTCCTTAAGAGATCTGAAGATTTCGCCCGCGTCTTCCGCGCCCTTCCTAGCCCAGTCCACAAGTGTCTGTACTTAGCAGACCAGGCTGCGCTTTTGGCCGCCGTCAATAACCTCTCTTTTTAATCAATCAATATGATTGTACAAAAAGAGAGGCTCAAACCCCGCTCCGTCTCGTTAGCGTTCTTCAACGCCGACGATCTCAAGCCACAACGTGCTTTAGTTCAGGACTTTTTAATTAAACATCAAGTCGACATAATGCTAGTGCAAGAAACCTTCTTGAAACCGCACCATCGCAATCCCAGTATTGCTAACTACCAGATGGTGCGTGACGATAGAACCAGCCGCCCAAAAGGCGGCACCCTCATCTATTACAGAAGGTCCTTGCACTGCATACCTATCGACTGTCCTCCGTTGCAAGACTTAGAAGCCTCCGTTTGTAGATTAGCGATGACCGGTCATCATTCAATTATCATAGCATCTTGTTATTTGCCCCCTTCAAAAACTCTGTTGAAGAGTGATCTTGAGGCCCTCCTAAATCTTGGTAGCTCCGTCATTCTGGCGGGCGACTTTAACTGTAAAAACCTCCTTTGGAATTGTCTTAGCACCAATCCCAATGGCAGACTTCTCGAGACCCTTGCCGACGATCTTAACTTCGACGTAATTCCTCCAATGACCCCGACTCATTACCCTCATCGAGTTAGTTGTAGACCTGACATCCTTGACATGGCGTTGCTAAAGAACGTAGCCCTACGGTTGCGCTCAATAGAAACGCTTCACGAACTAGACTCTGACCACCGCCCCGTGCTCTTACGCTTAGGCCCCCCTGCCGACCCGATCCCTCTCACTAAGACCGTGGTGCAATGGTATAAGCTCGGGAAAGCTCTCGAGTCTATACATTCACCCGAGTTGGACAGGATCCCCGACGACATAAAGTCCCCAGACGACATTACTGTTGCAGTCGACTCTCTGACCAATCATGTCACATCCGCTATCAGCGGATCATCGAAACAGGTGCCAGCGACGTCATACCGTCGCTCGGCTCTGCCAGATGATGTGAGACGGTTGATCACGGAGAAGAACGCAGCGACCCGACATTACAGCTCTTGGCCCTCTGTAGACAACCGTGACCGTCTACGCTCTCTGCGCTGCGAAGTTCAGAGACGTATTCGCGAACATTCCAATAACGACTGGGATAACCTGCTCTCAGGGATCGAGCCAACTCACCAGGCTTACTGGAAGCTGGCTCGGTCAATGAAAGCAGACACTATCTCAGTCATGCCCCCCCTCTCCCGACCAGACAAATCTCTTGCATTCGACGACGATGAAAAGGCCGACTGCCTAGCAGAAAGCCTCGAGTCGCAATGCTCCCCGAGTCTCGAACCCGTTGATCCTGTCCATCTCGCTTTGGTGAACGACGAAGTTGAACACCTGACTTCTCTGCCTCCCCCCGATCCTCCCTTACCTCTCATTAAGGCTTCTGAGGTTCAGGCGATAATCAAAGACCTCCATCCGCGAAAAGCCCCTGGCGCTGACGGTATCAGCAACAAGGTTCTCAAGCGTTTCCCCCTTGCTCTAGTTTACCTCCTAGTTAGCATCTTCAATGCGGCTATGGCGACTTGTACTTTCCCCGATGCCTGGAAGGAAGCCACCGTCATCGGCATCCCCAAACCAGGCAAAAAGGCGTCAGAGCCTTCCAGCTACCGTCCTATCAGTCTCCTCAGCTCTCTGGGGAAAATCTATGAACGTCTTCTTTTGAAACGTCTCTGGTCACATGTCAACGAGCACCAACTACTCCCTGACGAGCAGTTTGGTTTTCGTCCGAGACACTCTTGCCCCCAGCAAGTGCTTCGCTTCACGGAACACGTGCTAACTAGACGCCACCATACCTGGCCTGCAGATACTGGTGCTGTCTTTCTCGATGTAGCGAAGGCTTTCGATAAAGTCTGGCACAATGGCTTGATTTACAAGCTATACAAACTTGGTGTGCCAGTTAGGCTCGTACTCATCTTACGAGACTTCCTTTTAAATCGCAGCTTTCGCTACCGCATCGAGGGTTCCCTTTCGGACCCCAGACCCATCAGAGCCGGAGTCCCCCAGGGCTCCGCACTCTCTCCCCTTCTGTTCACGCTGTATACCAGCGACATCCCCCGCACCCATCAGGTGGAAATTGCCCTTTTTGCGGACGACACAGCCTTGTATGCATCTGATCGGAACCCCGATCGGGTATGTATAAAGCTGCAAGCCGCCCTCACTGCACTAGGTGTATGGTTCCGTAAGTGGCGAATTGAGGTAAACCCCACAAAAAGCACAGCAGTGTTCTTTTCAAAGGGCTTCCCCAAACCTCGCCCCATCACCCTCTTCGACGAACCCATTCCCTGGGCTAAGTCAGCACGCTATTTAGGCGTCATTCTTGATCGTCGCCTGAACTTCAACGAACATATCAGAAAGGTTAGTAACCGCGCCAAATTCATGCTTGGACGACTCCATAGTCTCCTATGCAAAGAGAGTAAAATGTCCCTTAGAAATAAGGTGACACTTTACAAAACTTGTATCCGTCCCGTCCTGACTTATTCATCTGTGGCATTCGCCCACTCTTCGTCCATTATTATCCTCCAACATGTCCAAAATCGATTTTTGCGCAAAGCCACTGGTGCGCCTTGGTATATGCGCAATATCGATCTCCATCGCGATCTAGGTCTCGAGTCGATTGCCGATTTCATTAAGCTCGCCTCTAGGCGATACTATGACTCAGCTCCCCACCACCCGAACCCTCTTGTTTCTACGATGCCCGATTATCCTATCGACCCTCCCGTCGATAGATCCCTCCGTAGACCAAGGCATATCCTTGGTGATCCCGATGATGAGATCGCAACTGCTAACGCGGAAGCGATCGAGTCATCTAATTCGGACAGAGTAAACACTATACAGATTCACCGACCTCGCCGGCGAGGTCGAAGACGTCCCTTAGCGCCCGCCCACTCGGGGCCTAATCTAGATTTAAACCCCCACCCTGGCAACAGCCCAAGTCGAGGTCGTACCATAGCGGTGCCCTTGCGTTTGTTGCCCCAACCTAACTTTACCGGTTGAGCGCCTTCCGCGCTCGCCATTGTTCGGTAGCGCTGTAAGAATCGTCAGACGATCACCAGCATTTAGTCCATTCGAAAAAAAAAAAAAAAAAAAAAAGTATTTATTCAATAAAATCACAAGGATCACTTTGAAACGTCTTAAAGCTAGGTGACTCTAGGTGCCAGTTCCACGCGACCAAAGCCTAGAAGAACAGGCAACAAACTTACGGCTTGGTTCCTACCGTTCTTTTGTATGATCCTCTTACAATGTAATAATATAATATATTATTGAAGTTTAGTGAGGCGTAGGCATACAGAAAAAGGTAAACATAATCAAATTTATAAGACAGCACACGCTACGCCTCAAACTAATAATACCTAATGCATAAATACAATCTATTAAATCAGAGAAAAATAAAAAAAACACACAATAGTAGGTACAGTACAGACATTGCAGACATGTTAGCTGCCGATGGGCAGAGCGACCGGGACATCGGGCCACGCATTTTTATCAACAATATAGCTATCTAAAGTATAATAAGCTTTCCTTATTAGATTATTCTTAATGTACACTTTAAATTTTCTAATAGGAAGCCCAGTGGCACTTTCTGGAAGTTTATTATAGAAGCGAATACCGTTCCCCATAAACGAGCCATTTACCTTTTGAAGTCGAAATTTAGGTATACATAATTTGTTTTTATTTCTAGTGTTAACGTTATGTGCATCACTCTTTTTCTTAAAGCTATCTATGTGTTTATGAGTGTATAATAGATTTTCATAAATATACTGTGAAATGACTGTGAGAATATTAATTTCTTTAAATCGCTCCCTTAATGAGTCACGTGGTTTCATTTTATAAACGGCACGTATCGCCCGTTTTTGAAGTACAAATATACTTTGTATATCAGCAGCTTTCCCCCAGCAGTACTTCCCTGGTCGAGCCCTTCACAAAGAGCTCTACTACTTAACCGTTCTTTTGTATGATCCTTTTATATACATCATCATCATCATCAACCTGATGAAGTCCACTGAGGGACATAAGGCTCCCTTACACATTTCCAGGAAGAACAATGCGGAGCCCTCTCCACAGACCACATACTGGCTGAGGACTGCTCGTGCATCCATCTACAGACTCAATTGTGAACTTTCCTTTGCCATTTCTATTAGTTCTAGGGTCGCAAGCTAAAGATCTCTGAAAGCAGTGAGCGTCGAGTTCCGCCGATAGCGTCGCGCTGACACGAACACGCGGCTGCGATAGGATTGCACTCGTCTTGTTTGTACGTTGAGGCGGAGGCACATGGAAGCTTTGCATACTTTCCTACACTAGCTAGCTATGGCAATAAGATTTTGTCCATTGCAAAAGGCGCAGCGGTTTTGTCAGAGAATGAATTCATGATATGCAATAATCTTCTATGCTACTAATACTAAAGTTAAATAAAATAATAGTATGTGTATGTTTGCTTTCACTCATCTCCGTCCCGCAAAACGTGGGTATAACTACCCCCATCAGACATCCTCCTCCAAGAATTTTAAGTACATACATGATACTAAAAGATCGGAGGAGATATCTACCGTACTTTGATTCAGAGGATCAAAGTCGTGAATATGGGAGCAATATTTATGTGCCTGACAGATCTGCTAGAATACAGATTGGTTTCGTCACGATGTTTTCCTTCAGCGCTTGAGAGCATTGGCTTTGAGAAAGTATTTTCTTTATTTCATTTGAGGTAAGAGTAGTAGAGCGCCAAGCAGCATTGCTGTGTTTCGGTATGAAGGTCGTGGTTGCTGGTGAAATAAGGCACATGAGGCTTAACATCTGTATACCTCAAGTTGATGGATGCAGGGCAGTGCATATTCATTCGTGCGTCACTTACGAGGAAAAGCTCTGTCACAAGTGATGGTAACCACTTATCATCAGGTGGGCAATGAGCTTTTTTCAAGTAGAACTTACACGAAAAAACACTGGCTTTCTGAAACAAGATTATCACCGAATGATTTGCAGTTGCATAAATCAATATCCGCATTTCATTTTTCATTCGCAATACCAAAACTGTAAATAACAGTTTGTGCTCTAGTAAACACTTCGTCATAGTTCCAGCAGCTCGGTAGCGCACGTTCTTCGTGATTGATTGTCTTTCCGCTAATGAGCTTCAAGTTGGCTGTTTTGGTCCAAGTTATAAGAGCAGCGATAGATATGTGTTATGAAGTTGAAAACCAGTTGTTTTGGTAGAAAAATCTAAGTAAGTACAATTGACATAGAAGGTGAGTAAACAAAAACCCTTTATAAAACCCCAAATCTTAATAACCCCTTATCCGAATTTCTCAAGCACAAGCTATAGACTTACCAAGTTTCATACAGATTGTATCAACGGTTCGAAAGTTATGGCCCAACAAACACTCATACTAATGCCAAATCACCCAAGTTGACTGTAAGATCTTCGTTCGCTTTGCTCACTCGATCAATGAAATAATCATAAGTTAGTACTTGATCTAAGAAAACTGAGGGGATATCTACCGTGCCTTGTCCTGAAGCTGTTTCGGTTTCAGTTTATTATGACAGCTCAATCAATCGTTCACGTCAAAGATAATTCCGCCTTTGCCTGCCACTCGAGCCTCATCCATTATGAATTATGATCGCTTTCCTCCACAATAAGTGCATAAACAGGGGTCGGCTGATGTCTGCCCGAGCCGCTCCATCCATCACCGCTCCGGCCAGGAAACGACGAGCCAAAGTAAACGTGATTCATAATCACCTTTTTATTGCGACTAGTGGCACGTCCATGGCTTTGCGTCTATTAGATTTTTTTTTACGCATTTGCTGGTCTACTGGGAGTGACCCCGCCGTCTGATCGTAAGGTAGTGGGTTTGAATCTGGTCGTGCACCAATATGGGATTTTTCCTTCGAACATTTTATGTGCGCAATGCCAGAGCCCTCAAAGGGTGGAAGAAAACATCGCGAGAAAACCAGTTGGTATTCTAGCAGCGTGAGGAAACCCTTGGGCTTGCAAACTGTCACGTATGGAATACCAACGACTGCAAAATGTGGGTAATTTTGGATAACTTAATTTGATACTTTTGGTACTATGAAATCTGAGGGGATATCTACCGTGCCTGGAGATCAAATTTACAATAAATTTAACTTAACCTGCTGATGGTAGGTTATTATACTCCATTGTGGTTAAAACAGAAACAGTTCACGACTTAGGTTAATTCTACGGCTTATTCTAGTTTGATACATTACAGTGCTGTGTTTTTAAAATAAACATACAATCAGTAACATTAAAAGTCCTCTTTTTCTAAGTATCGCCTTAAACCGAGGTTCTCCCAGTTACGCATCGTATCGTCTTACGTTGTTTTGGGATTAGCTCCGTCGCCTCTAGCTTTGGATTCCTAAAACAACGGCCACCGTCATGACGGCCTTAACACAGAGAATATTGAATATCGAATTTACTTCTTCTTATCGTGTCACTAGTTCTTTCGAAACAGTGTGGTAAAAGGATTATAAGGTAGCTTCAAAGAGGCTCCTTTCGAGCACTTGACACATGTTTCGAATTTATTTAAAAAATTAAATCAAAATGTATATTTGCAACTATGTAGGTAACGTTACATATTTATCCCAACTCAGCATTTTGTTAGTTGCTAGTAAGAAAGAAAGATGTCGTTTAGAAGTCACTTATATGACACACAAAACGCAGAGACTGTATTGTGTTCTGTTCTCTTTTTATTGTGTGTCAAATAAAAAATCTTATAATATATTCTTATAATATTTCTCTGTAGAAATATCAATATAGAGCCAGTTAAACAGAAGAACAAAAATTAACAGTGATACTAAATAACTTGCTGGTCTTTTTGCAATAATAATATGACGGTTGTCACTTCTTGGGAATCTCAAAGCTAACACCCGGGTAATCCCGATGCAGATACGTAGATTAAGACGAATCGCACACGGAATGCTAAGAGGCTTGGCAATGGCTTGTTTTACAATAAACCCCAGGCCAGGCTTAGTTTTAAAGTATTTGTTCAGCAAAGCTTGTAAAAAATGCATAATACTATTTTTATTTTTTTAACTAAAAGTTACCTATAGCTTTCCATTTTGAAGAAAATTAATGCTAACTGACGTAAACTTTGCGTAGAAATAACCAATGTATTAAATTGAAAGAAGACAATGCTCGTAACCATACGATTTTCACCTTAAGCCTCCATTTAAAAACAATTTGAACTTGGATTAATGACATTTTGATGAAGAAAATTATAAAAAAAAAAAAAAAAAACAGACAACTAATTATCTTTAGCTAATACTAACTTACACTAAACACAATGATTACATAATTTTACCAGTGATTCAACCCACCATCACCAAGGATGGTCAACCCTAGGTGGGCCTTATCACTCTCTGAACATAACATTTCCATATAGGCGAGTCAAACCTATCTGATATGGGTTTCAGGATGCTGTTTCGGCTGTCCGGACTCTCCGAATCAGGGAATGCGAATTATGCTAACTGAAGTAGGTACACTTGGCTGGCAGAAATAACCGAAGCATTAAAATAAAAGAAGACAATGCTCGTACACATACGATTAGGACCTTAACCGCGGGTTTCTGAAAGCCCGATCAAAGTTAATCGCATGTCAAGTCACTTGCTATCTCTATCTAATTCGATGTAATAGCTGAAATGGCGAGTGACTTAACATCCGATTAGTTTTGATCTGGCTTTCAGAAACCGGCGGTAAGAATTCCATTTTTGAATTTCATCAATTTTAATTTCAACATTTTGATCATCATCAACTTATGTTCGTCCACTGCTGGACGTAGGTCTCCCCGAAGACGTGCCACTGAGCCCGGTCTTCGGCTCTTCTCATCCAATGTTTGCCAGCTACATTTCGCAGATCGTCGCCCCACCTTGTCGGAGGGCGTCCTACACTACGCTTACCTAAACGCGGTCTCCACTCAATCGTTTGCTCCAACGATTGTCGGTTCTACGGCAAACATTTTGATAAAGACTGCAAATAATGTTAACTTAGGTACACTTGACTAGCAGAAATATCCGAAGCATTAAAATAAAAGAAGAAGACAATAGCACACAGTCATGACAGTCGGACATTACGTGCATCAATCATGGCGGCGGACGTGACGTGGAATGAGTAACAGTGACGCGTCAGATCGAGATCTATCGTGACCGATGGACGGTAGCCGCAGCGGTGGCTTTGATCCTGATAGGGCTGTGCCTTGCTGATACTATAAATAGAAATACAAATAAGTTTACCATCTTAAAAGAAAACATAGTTAGGGGGAAGAAAAGCATGGCGATGGGCTTGCAGACTGTCACATATGGAATACCAATTACTGAAAACGGATTTTTCATTTTTTTTTTAATTCATAATATTATACAATACATTTTTAAATTACAAATGGAGTCGTTTCAGTACTTATTCTGCGCAGATAATGGGCAGGGCTAGCTTGTAACTTGTCAATAGTGCAAACTTATTCATATAAGAATAAAAATTATATAGGAAAAACTTTGTAATTAGATCTTACAGTACAATTTTTTTTTCCAACAGTCTACCCATTTCGGGTATATTGCTATACTATCCCTACAGCCATCCTTGACCACTAATTGTAAATAATTAATTTACAATAGGTAATCAAAGATTAGTCCAAGGATACCATAGCCATCACGTCTTTACTTAGACGTGACCATAGATAAGAGAATACTAGACGTGACACTGTTTTTGACACTTTTATTTTCAATGTTTTAACTTATTATTTTATTTGAATTTAGCACAGTGACAGCCCTAGTCCTGTCGCTCCGCTTGCAGCGTTTGTCTGCAAGCGGCTGGAAGTACTGCATTCTTTAAATTAGTTATTCAGAGCGCCACCGAATTCTACTTGTCAGGCTCAGTGATAAAGACTTACTAAATTCGATTGGCCGCACAACCAACAAAAAGGATCATACAAAAGAATGATAGGAACCAAGCCGTAAGTTTGTTGCCTGTTCTTCTAGGCTTGGCACCTAGATTCACCTGATTTTAAGACGTTTCAAAGTGATCCTTGTGATTCAACTGAAAAAATACCTTTTGACTTTGAATTTGACTAAAGAAAAGTAGCTACAGAAGGATCTAGAGAATAATTGATCAATTGATTCGACTACACCATCATCATCATTTTTATTAGTTAAACATGTAATGTTCACCTACACTTAAGGATTTTTATATTATACCAAAAGATATTATCCAAGTTATGAACTCACGACCTCAGCCTTCTGGACATTGGCTTCCCCTATACCTACATTACATTTCCAGCAAGAACGATTCTGAGCCCTCAGCATTAGTCGCCATCCACCGTTAATGATTCATCATCCTTTATCCATGATTCCACTTATTGTAAGGAAATTGACGACATCAAAGATAGGAAGTCGGAGGATGGAGAAGGCTCAGAATCGTTCTTCCTAGAAATTTATAGGGCACGCCTGTGTCTATCATATGCAAGTTTATACGCCTTTTGCATTTTGAATGTTATCACAATTGAGTTACAAGCCATAATCATGGCTGAATAATTTTGTTTCGTATAAAAATAAATATTTATAAATTGCTAGGAAATTTACCTTTCTACCCTTCAAAATAATAGTGATTTTTATCTTCCAGGAATTCAAATCATTTCTAAGGCTTCATAATACTTTTTTAAAGATACTTAACTTAAAAATTTAGTTTGTACAAGAAATACCACAAGACTTCTTAAAAAATGTAAAACATGAATAATACAAAAACATCTACAATAAAGCTCAAGATAACAAAAAGCTAAGTGAGATAAGCCTAATTATCTTTATCTTTGTAAAGTAATACACCATTGTATTCACTTGGTTTTCACAAAAGATTTGGGTAGATTATGGAGATCGCAATGACTAGGGTAATACTACTTTTGAAAGCCATAAACTAAGTCGGTGGTCCGTGCTCAAACAAAACCCAACTTTACGATTTAAAACAGAAAGTAAATCATTCACATTTGTACCTGAGCATTACGCAATCTCTTGCGAAAGAAGGCGAATGCAACCTGAACACACTCATTAACCTGTCAACGATGAAATTACCGCTGAACAAATTGCAGAAAAAGGCATGACCTACATTAACACGGATAAAGTCAACACCCACGCCGCCCCGACGCTAAAACGCGCTAAAACTAAATTATTACTTACCACCACTCCACCGCTATTCAATTTCCCGAGCAATGCATCTCTGTCGTCGCAACGCCAGGCGCCTTTGACTGTGCGTTGCATATTTTATTTAATCCTTTCATCAAAACGTCTCGTTCGCGGAAAGCGCTTTAATTTTTCTCGCGTGCGAGCGAGAGAGAAACGACAAACGGGGTGTCAAACAGCGGTGGGGATAAGACGGCAAAGCTCCCGCAAAGTACACAGAATGCAAAAATGGCGCGGCGACGAGTGACAAGGTGTCAGAGGAGGGGGGCTCATCACGGCTCAGTCTAAGCCCGTCCGCCGCGAGAGTCGCACGCCACACAGCTCCGCGAACGCACCCGTGAATGGAATGATGTGCTGACATTGTGAAGTGTTTATTATTCAGTGTGTGGATATTTTTTTAAGCTGGAAAAGGATTTGATACTGTGGAGCAACATGCTCACGTCAAGCAATCAGTATTTGAGACCGGATTACCTGACGCCGTTGCCCACTACGGTGAGTCGATAGTCGAAGTTAACGATACTTTCAGGGGGTGCTACTGAAACTTGCAGCGGAGCATAGTAAAACATTTCAGGGAAGAAAACTTTCAAATTTTATTTTATTCTTTTTTTTTCTTGATGCTGAGCAAAGATCTAACCCTAAGGCTTCCAATTTTGTCTTATCGGGCCTCAACTAAAAAAGGAACACTAAAATCTCACAAAATAGGTATTCCTTTCAAAACCGCCGTCAACTTTTATATTTTATCGGTAGCCAATCTTTGAAAAATATTTCATTTATGACAGATATTCATAATAAGACAAAAATATGTAGAGTCATTTAAAAAAACAAAAAGAAAAATGACTTACCTACTACCGGAAAACAGGCAAAAGAGCACGGTCGGTCCAAAAAGCTGAAACATTCTTTCCACGTTGAATAATCACAATGAAATAAATTCAGTAACTGAATACAAAATAACTTAATTGTCCTGTAATTGATGTAAATTGTAATTATCCTGTGTTCGATAATAACCCACATGTTGCACTGGTAAACTTTTTGACCTAAATTCGAACTTAATTGAATGCTACTGAATTCAACCATGAATTTTGTTCGGGATTTTCGTAGACTTGTAGCTTTTAAGTTCGTATGAGCTTATGGCTTATACTAGATTAGATTCTATGCTGGAGTTTTAGGTCACTTGAAGGCTTCATACTCGTATTGGGCACTTAATGAAGCGCTTTTTCATTGGTCGACATTTTCACATAGCGCTTCAACATCTGAACTACGAAAAGTTTTAACTACTTATAGAAACTTTTATCGCTAAGTGGAATATTCGTTTTGTTGTAAATACTTACCAATATTTTATAGCACTAATACCTACTTAACATCTGGATATTTTGTGTACGTATGAGGTAAGAAGAATCATTTACGTAAAAAGTATCTAGTTATATAACTTTTTACTAGTACTATTACTAGTATTATAACTTTTTGTATATTATGTAAATAACGCACTCACTACAGAAAGCATTACAACAACAACAAAATTGTGTAGTCAAAAAACTATATTTGGCTAAACTTTTTTAGAGTCTAAAAGAGTTTTTTAGAGTCTAAAATAAATGTAGGTAGGTCTTTAGTAAACCACAAAGAAATAGTTGCCTCGGAAGAAAACATACACTGTTATAGGTTATAACACGAAATAATTATAAGTGTCACAACCATGATAAAATATACAGCAAGATAATTTTACAAGCTATTAGTTTAAATTAAAATCTAAAATATGACTTTGGCAATGATCCAAATGACGAGGAAGTAAAATTGCAGATTGATGATACTAAAGAACAGCGACGAGGGTAAAAGTTTAATTTGTTTATGGAAATGACTGCAGAAAAGTAACTGAGATAACTTTGTAAAATTTAGCTGGTGTCGCTGACAAACGTAGAGTAAAAACTATTTCAAATATTACTTGAAACTCTTTGGGTGAACTTCAAACAGATTTGAAGATACGAATAGTTTTTTAACTTTTGTATACCTATATACCTACCAAAGTGGGCGATTTTCTAAAAACAAAGTGTGAAATAAATCATTGCCATAATAGAGTTTTAAACAATAGAAAACTAAAATATCTAGAAATTCTGGCTACTGTGATAGATAATTCTGTAGAAATATAGGTACATAATGTACTAGGTACTTCTAGTAGCAGATGCTCGTAATTTATCTTAAGTGAATGAAATAAATGTCATCTGCAAATTACCCATTCATTATTTTGTCGTGAGAATCAAGAAGTAAATGTATTATGTATGCATTTGATAAAAAAAACTTAATAAAGTTAATATTTATGGATCAAGTTTCATTTTTCGAGTTTTACTAATTAGGTATTTTCAGTTTTGTTTAAATATTCGTTACAATCTGGCTTGTTGAAATGAGCGCATTTCAATGATTTACTATTTAGATTTACTCTAAAGATATTTAACTAGTTCAATACAATAAATAAATTTAAAAATTAAGTCTGCTACTACGTAAAAGTTGGAATGGCGCTTTTTACCTTTGGTAAAATTAATTTATGTTAAAATATAAATATACAGCAATTGGCTAAGGTGTTTTTTTATTCAGCAAAACCTTGTTAATCTTATCCTTCAACACGAGTTCAAACAAGATTCCGATAAGCTTTTTGTTTAGTAAGTGAACCTAGTTACGCCAGGAAAATGCAGACAAAAATCGCTTCCCCAAACAGTCATTGTGACGTGTCACTCGCGGCGATAGACGTGACAACGCCACAAGTTCAGGCACGCCGCAAATTCAGCGGCACAAATTGCCCTTTTCACTGCGAGATTACATCATGCGGGAGCGAGTGAAATGTCAAGCGGAGCCGACGGGTGCCAGACGCGCGGATAATGGCGCGTCAGCCGCGTGATTGGACCCTGTCTCCCGCACCCCGCGACCTCACCCCCACTGCCTTTGTACACCCGTCACTCGCAAGCCCCGTAACCTCGACCCAACGTTTCATTTCATAAATCTCTTTGTTGCAGCTCGACGCGAAAAAGAGTCCACTGGCACTCCTGGCGCAGACCTGCAGCGCGATCGGTGCCGACTCGCCGAACCCGAAGCTGATTTCTGCGGCAGAGAAGGCGAGCAAGAAGTACGATGAGAACAAAATACACATGGACAACAAACCTAGCTTCAAGCCATACGAATCGTGCCTAACTGCGAGAGAAAAGACTAGAACACCGGAAGAAAGAGACAGATCATCCGTGAACGGAAAGTCCCCAATGTCATCTAAAGGTAGCGCCTCGACTACTCCTGTTCAGATTCGCTGCGGCAGTAACCAAAGCTCTTCTTCGCAAAGGACTCCTCCCCCAGCGCATCGCAAAACACCTTCTGAAAAGTCAGAGGAGAGATCGAGTCCACTTCACTCACCGGCTCCGACCAAATCACCCAGTGGACCGACCGCATCCAAGTTACCCTACACACCTACGTCTACTAGCGCAGACACCAAAGAACCTTCAAGCTTCAAACCTAGCGTACCAGTTACATCTTCTGCCTTTCTTGGTGGTCTAACTCCATCTGGATTTCCGCTCGGCATGGATTTGATGACGAGCAGCCTGATGGCGGCGCAACATCACGCCCTCAAAAACGGATTGAATCCTTATCTTGCTTACGCAAGAATGAAAGCTCCAGGAAGTGATCTCGGAATCTGCCGCGATCCATACTGCACGGGTTGCTCACTCAGCTCACATTTGCTCAAATCTGCCGCATGCCCTGCTGGGTGCGCGCAGTGTGACCATGCCAAAATGCCTTTCTCTATCCCGGCTGGACATCCAGCTGCCGCTGCCTACGCTCATGCGCAATTGGCTGCTTTAGCAGCGGCGTCCCAACTGCCCTACGTTTGCAGCTGGATGGCTGGTGACTCTGCATACTGTGGAAAGCGGTTTTCTTCTTCTGAGGAACTTTTACAACATTTGCGATCGCATACCGCTAGCGGTGAGTCAAGCCCCAGTCTGTCGATGCTAAGTGCGACGCATCCGTTACTGCAGCGCACATACCCAACGCCTCCGCTGTCGCCACTGACTCCTCGGTTCCACCCGTACGGCAAGCCCGCTTCTCATATGGTGTCATCGCCTCCGCTGCCGTTCCCGTTGCCGCCGCATCCGTCCCTGGCGGCGTACTTCCCTTCGTACCCACTGTTCGGGCCACGAGGACTGCACCCGTGAGGACCATCGGCGCTCCACCCAACCAAGAAAGGGGGCGCCGAACGCTAACGCCAGTGCCGAGGGACGTTCAAACCGAGTGCGTGTGAATATAGGCTAGTGTCTCGGGGTTCTAGTCGGGTCATATCATCGACGGACGTTTAACTGCTCGCGAGGGCCGTGACAGCTGTGATCTCTATCGTAATATTCATAATAATTAGTGCACCGAACGCTTGTTGGTCCGTTTGACGCGGATTTCAAATTTACTAGTTTAAACAAATTTTTATGTACCAAATCTGTAGTTTGTAATTTTATTTGTTAGTTTAAGTTGTTGCGTTAGTGGAGGTTGTTATTTGTGTTTGTATTTTTTTAATATTTTGGTGACACATTTGAACGATCACATATCTTTGTAACTTATATTTAAGGAGCTCTATGACTGAATGATTCTATGTCAAAGTGAGTAGGATCATGTCTGTAGGGATGAAAAAATGTTACCGCGATTTTATTCAAACTCTTTACTTGTGCAACTTTCATTTGATAATTAGATGATAAAATGAATCTCACTTTATTTTATAAAATTTATACTTACATTAACTTTGTATGCTTGCAAAACTGGCACTTTACTTTTATATAACATCAAATTAATGTTCTAGAACACTGTTTGAAATTAAAATTAATATCATAGAATTTATTACACAGATAATTGAGGAAGTGAATGTAAGCGTATATACAATATATACTCACGTGTGTTTAATGAATCATTATGAGTCACGATTATCTGCAAATTGATCTGTTCACATAAATATTGTTAAAAGGCATAAAGCGAAAAAAAAATATACGTAAATATTTAATTTCATTCCTGTTTTTTTATTTTATATTCCATTTAGACCAGGATTTATACACGAGTTATGGGTAAAAAGTTTAATTATTCTATTAATATATAATTAGGTCTCATTCGATATACCTACATAACTTTTATTTTATATTATTATCATGACTATCACGCACGACACAAAACTTAAAAGTTCATTTAAAATTGTCCAATAATATGGATGAAAATTAAATAACAATAATGGTGCACAGCTGTGCAACTGGATACCGATACCATTTTTAAACTCAGCAAAAACCTGACCCAGACCAAAGATTTATCTAAGCTATTACAGAAACAGGTAACAGCGTCCATCATAAAATACAATTAAACCATTTTATTTTCCCACCAACCATTACTCAGCGAGCGTGCGACGTCGCGTAATTAGGACTATTGCGGCTTCCACTACAATAAATTATAAGCAATTTATCTGTCTGTCTGTCGCCATACATCACGTTACTTGCTGCATTTACTACCGTTGAAATATTATGACCAATGTTCGGGGTACTCGCACCATTCGTTGACGCCTCCGTATTCGAGCGGGAAAATTTTATAGCAATTAATCGTCGTGAAGCGTGGGTTTTATTCTTTAGGTATTTTAATGTTCTTAATTATTCGGTTTTGAATTTGTGCCAAATAAATAAATGCACATTTTGACTATGAATATGAATGATTGTAATTAAGAAATATTAAAAGTTAAACGACTTGGATTTGAATGTTTTAACAGTTTTAAATAAAAAATGTTTATCAACATTGCATTAATAAAAATTAATGAGCATCACCGTGTTCATAATTTCGCAATTACCTATTCGTTATAGTATAATTAAAAATTATAACTTGAATAAATGTTATCTGCTTTAAGAATTTCGTTGTCAAAATCTAAAAACTTATATTCAGTTTATTCTCAAGGATTTTAAAACGGTGAATGTTAGTTGCATTTAATTATTCTAATGAACATTTCTTTAAAATGATAAAACTCAGATGCTTCTTATTCGTACCCTATTGATCATGTCAAACGTTGTACGTAGGCGGTCAGCTATCAAAAAAAAAGGACTCATAAATAAATTTAAAACATTCATCAGAACGATTTATTTTCTTGATTTGAACATATAAATCCATGCAATATATAAATAATATTATTTTGAAATAAAAATTCTTTTGCATTAATACTTTATCTGTCAAAAACCATAATTTATTTCAAATGATTTACAGCTATGTATACATTTAATATTAGCTAGATACATTTTATTTATTATTTAATAGCTATAGAATAATTCAAACAAATTCAATTATTTGCATCCAAGAATGAATCTAAACTTTCGATATATTTGTCGATCTTCTAAAAATCAGACAGGTGATTTGCTCCTGTACATAACAAGAGTGACTGCTATTATAAATTTTTGTTGTTATTTTAGTATTTTCCAATGTTTTCTCGAACGAACTTTGTGGTATTTAAATTTAGATTTATTTTGGATGGAAACCGGTAGCAGAGAAAAAAAAGCTAATAGCAGAGAAGGAATACACAAGAAATAAATCATTTTATTTATGGCTAGCACCCACTGGCCGCTCGTTTTAGTGCTACATTAGATTTGATAGATGGCACCACTAGTAAATGGTACAGTTTACGAAAAAATATAAGTTGGTTTGATATATTTAATCCTCCTGTTCTCAATCAAAATGTAAATAACTACACGTTTCTCTGTGTGATTTATTTTGCAAACATGATAAATAAATTATAAAAAAATACTAAACTAATACAAGACATTTGGAAGTTCATTTCAGAGCCCATAGTCAATTTAGGTATCTTTACGAGTGGAAGGGTCTTCTAGAGATGGTCCAGAATTAGGATTGATCGTACAGCTTCATCGTCACTTACCACCAGGTGTAACAAATTGTAGACAAAAGATAGTTGTTTTAATAGCCTAGTAAATTCTTTATCTCATTAAGAAATATCTGCTATGTCACAGAGATCACGGAAGTTGTATTGATCCTGATACACATACACACATTATGCTTCATCAACTTGATCTTCTAAATTATTGTCTGATTTAGAGCATCTGACGGCCTCTTGGCCATCTTGAAAACTAGATAAAGCTACAACAGCTTTCCTAATTTCTATCCTTAGGCACGGTAGATATCCAGTAATATTTTCATCAAGTACCAACTTAAAATTATTTAAGGGGGTCTAAGGTATGTCAGAGGTAAGCGTAAATGTTATATTTACCCAACATTTGTTAAAGTTCATTATTCTATAAAAAATAATATGAACTACCTAAAAAATACAGCAGTGAACTTATTTAATTACATTTATTCAAAAACAGTTTTAAAACATAAAATATTACGTAAGTGTTCATAAAACTCATAAATTTTAGACTTAACACCTCAACCCTCTCGATTAGTAAAACTCTATCAATTTGTGTTAAAAATAATTAACGTTAACGTCATAAAATTTAACCCCTGTCTGTACATGTCCATATTCAGACCCAAACGTGTCGTTTACGACGTGATTATTTTGATACGCCGCCGTGCCCTCTTCAAAGGAGCCGCCGCTTTTGATCTCGCCGCCGCCACGCTGACATCTCGCAGACGCTGAAAAAAGTGGTAAAATTTAATTGTTATTGGTACGAATAATTTTATTGTCAGTTAAAAACGTAAATGGTAAGATATGATAATGGGGAATGGAGATAATTTGATAATGTGAAAAAGTTGATGCTGTTAAATTAGCTGGTAGTGTTGTCAACTATTTTTCAGTGACACTTGCTTGATCCTAGTATATTCAAGTTTTTACACATTTATAGGGAAAGTTTTTACACATTTTTAATGAAATAAATATATAGTACTAATCCGCTAATCTAATCTTATAAGATTAGATTAGCGGATTAGTACTATATATTTATTTCATTAAATTTATGTTTAACAATGGAATTCCGCAAAGTCACGCCTGAATCAATTAATTATTTTATAGGGCTATTTTAAAACTTTTAGAAACTTAAGAATTGTTTCTTTTATAAATAAAGAAACAGATTTACGGAATGTTTCAGAATAAATTAGCACTGCTGATCTGTTTGTTTGGACGTAGATACCTCTGACTACCTCTTAGACGTCCATACCGAATCTTCTATACTAAGAGATCTGACATGAAACTGTTTCAGTTTCAGTTTAAATATTAGTGCCATAATTGGATGGGTGCCCGCTAGTGACAATATTATACTAACAACATCCGTGCTTACAGAGGCCAGAGCAGGGTAACTAGCTAACACGAACTTACCTCTATAACCTCCAATTAGTCAATGACATTTTAATAACCATAAAAACCTAGTTTTAGATTTTATTAACATTTGCAGTCAGTTTTATTATAAGACATTAAAATAATAACTACCGACCGCCACCCGATCCTAAGGTCACGTGTTCCAATTCGGACGTGAATCTACCTAATATTTTTTCCATCAAAAAAATGTGCGCAATACTAGATACTTGCTTTACTAGTGTCTAAGCGGGGAATTCAGATAAAAAACCAAATTATTTAAATGTGAGAGTTTGGATCATTTCTTGCCTAATCACACAGCAACGGCTGAAGCGATTTAAACGAAACTTTTAATAAGAGTTTAACTAAGATTAGAGTAAATTTTCTATATAATAAACCAACACTATCTACAGGCCCTGGATTACATGAGCAAGATAAGCCACAGGCGGCAGCTCGTATACCTAAGTGCAAAAGCTCAGATATTTTTTATTTATCTGAAGAGTCGTGATCGCAATAATACAGTAACGTAAAGTTTCGATGAAAAAACAATTCATTTCATAAATAGCATATAAGCTTTATATAGTAGTTTACTCATATTTTATCCTGTATCCACGCACAAGCGAAGCCGTGTTCAGAAGCTACCTTGTTTTATGTAAAAGAACTTCGTTAAAATTCAACACCCTTGCCCAACCAAGCCACGTAGTCACAGAGTCAATAATAGTCAATCTCGCGTCAAATGAGCAAACTGTGGTCAATCAACGTCCAGTGCGGGTCCACGCGTCCACTCCTCAAACGGGACTTTATAGGAGTTTTTGAATTTGAAATATTTCATATAAAAAAAAGCCCTCTCAAAACGGTGAAGAAAATCAACGCGAGGAAACCGGCATGTCGTAGAACCTACAAAATTCTAAAACATGTTCACAACACTTAAAATTCTTTCATCACACTATTTTGAAAGAACTATTGACACAACCAAAAGAAGATTTCTTATTGCATTATTTTTAAAAATATAATATCTTTAAGGATGGCGATAATTTTATAAAAATATGCCGCGGTGTTTTTCATCTTCAGAAAAGTTCAGCAAACAAGCATACTACTAACCGGTCAGTCCTGCCTCTGACTACCTCTAAAATATTATTGAGCCCATGAAAATCTGAAGGGATGTCTATCCCAGTTGAGAGTACGACCTAATTCATAAAAAAAAAATCCTTATGTCCTTATCCTTATGTGTATCCTTCCCTCTATTTATTAAAATGCATGGTCTTATGGTCCCACTTAAGTTTTCGGGAGTTTTCATACCCTCCAAATATTAAAAAAAAAACAGAAAAAGAAAATCAGCTTCACGTCTGTTATCCCTAGGCACGGTAGATATGCTAGAAATAACCTACATATAAAAAGTATTTTTAGTAAAGGTGAGTGACTACTAAAGCAGAAACTAAATTGCAAAAACAGTGATGCGAACTACTAGAACTGACTCGTTAGATCACGGTACAGTCAGAGTCAGTATCTGAAGTGGCTGGCGGCAATGAGCAGATAAGCATCGTACAACCGAGTGGAAGAGTGATTAACGTGCCGCTGCTTAAAGGTATAGAGTTAGAGTGTGTGAAACTATACAAGTTATTCAGAAAGTAAAAAAACCATATAATATTATTTGCTCCATACTATTCTAATATTAAGTAAAAGCTGGTGTCCGCGACTTCGTCTGCGCAGGATTAGTCACACAACATCTTTATAAATTGTAGCCTATGTGTTATTCTAATGTATAAGCTATATTATTGTAAAGTTTCATTATAATCCATTCAGTAGTTTTTACGTGAAAGAGTAACAAACATACATCCATCCATCCATCCAACCATACTTACAAACTTTCCCGTTTATAATATTAGTAGGATATAACTTCTATTATATATATTAAAAAAAAAACTGTTCCTACTCTTAAATAAACATACTATTTAATATTTTGATATCCTAAGCTTGTTGTCTTAGCGCATTTTTCTAGTAAACTGAAACAGCTTCACGACTCCGATCAAGAACAAACTCAGACTTCGGGTACTATTGTATTCAAAATTGGGCTAAAAGTATTCCCTAGCTTTCCTACCTCGAGAATTATCTAGTACTTATGTCCGCTAACCGCTGACACTGGCGCCACGCCCTATAACCGCTGCCGCACACGCGCTGTCGGCTCGCATTATCGCGCGCCGGCTACTGACGTTCCAAGTTTTTGTTCATACTTTTTTGTTGCTGACGCTACTTTGACCAGTTTATTTGAACTTTTTTTGTCGCTAATGGATGTTCTGGATGATTTTTTATCAACACTATTACGTCTGATTTGAGATTGTATAAGTAGGAATAAATCAAAGCCAAAATGGCCACATAGTTAATCATTTAATTAAATTACTACGATATGTACGTTTAAAAAATATATTTAAATGACTTCTCTGATTCATGAGATACTATGCTTTTTCTCTGTTGACCAGTGATTGGTTCAAAGTGATATTGATTTCTTAAAGTCGGTCAAAATGCCAAAGCAAGTGTGACCCGAAAATACCTTATACGCTTAATATAAATAAACTAGTAGTTCGCCCCGAACTGAGATCTCGTGATGCGACCCGACGAACTCATCAAAACTTTGAGTACGTAGTAGTCAGAGGCAAGTCCAAACATTATCTTTGGACTTTTTTCTGACTACCGCCTACTAACTGGTATGGTTACCAAGTTTCTACTCTATTGGCCTATTTATTGAAGAGTTCCGTTGAACAGACCTTGGCTCCATCATCAGACCCGGTCGTCGTCACCATTTTATGAGAACTGAGTACCTCCTTAATTTATTTCAAGAAAAAAAATTAAGAAAAAGCAAAGGAACTGGCCGACCAGTAGAAAAACCTTGATGTCAACGAAACTCTATGAGATTAGAGCTCTTGGATCGCTGGTTAACTTAATTTAACTTTTATTATTTTATCTCAAAAACCGAGCGTCCCAAAAAAAAAGTAAAAATTGTTTTGGGATGTCCAAACAAAGTTCTTTCATATGACATGTAATTTGATTTTTTTAGGTAACTTTTTTTATTTTTGCCCCCTTAAAAAACCCCATATCTCAAAAACCCTTGATCCGATTTTACTCATATACTTACCAGTAAATTTCTCAAGTACAAGCTATCGACATATCAAATTTCATGCAGATCGGATCAACGGTTCTAAAGTTATCGCCAAACAAACATACATACATACATACATACATACATACATACATACATAAAATGCCAAATCGCCCAAGTTGAAACTAAAGATCTTCGTTCGCTTCGCTCACTCGATCAAATAAATAAAAATAAAAAGATTATATTTCAGATAATTAAATGATCCAGAAAGAATGAATTATGTAAAAACCTGCAGTAGCGATTGCTATAGAAGTACAACTGCAGACGATGAGCCTACCTACAGTTACAAAACGTTTAAAAAAATACATGATATAAGCCCGCTTTCGCCTATCGCACGCCAGTCGTCCATTTGCTGTCGCCATGCATTGTTGATGTCACCTAGCCATTGAATAGCAATATAGCTCTTTGTGAAGGGCTAGACCGGGGAAAAACTAACACCATGCCTACCTCTGCCACCAAGCAGCGTTGATGTATTTCGGTTTGAAGGGTAAAATTGCCGGTAAAATTACAGCTACACGAGGCTTACATCCGTATGCCCCAAGTTGCTGGATGCATGCTTTTAGAGCGAAATGCGAGGCAATGCATTCTTAAAGGTAATGGTACATTAGCTGGACCATCCAGCTAATGTGAAATGGTAACCATTACCTTGCATTTCGCAAGGCTTGTTCCATCAGTAGCATAAAAAAAACAAATAAGGTCATCGTCTGGTAACTAACAGCTTACCAAATCTGAGCAACTAGGCTTTGCTAAACAATGTTGATCACGAACAAGCAAGCTGAGATTTGCAAGCGATACTCCAAGCGCTATACTGAAATACCCCATACCTGCCTCCGTTTTCCGTTAGCATATGCCTCAAAGCTCGCCTGATACGGTACAATAACGGAGTCATTGAAGCCAATGGTGCGCACCGGCGCTTCCTTCAGATTGGACGGTGCAAGAGAACGTACAAATTTGAATACAACGTATATGTACTTATGGGTATATATGTAACGCACACACGGAAACATTTCAAGCTAGGTACATCAAGCCAAAAAAAATGACTCTTATACAAGGACAAAAAACTCTACCGTTCTTGTCAGTTGCCATTACATTTCTGGCCAAATAAATGACCCCATGGATTTATTTAACTGAAATAACTTTTGCCACGTCAAAAGAACAGATGAGGAGATGAAGTACTTAATGATCTCACTATGTCTCAGACCGCTCCTATTGGGGCTGAGCTATCTTCTTGAATAAAGTAGATTTATCTTGTTAGAATCGAAGTACGTAGATTATATTTTAACTCATCTTGAGTATTAAGGGGGTTACGGGGTATGAAAAAAAAATAAACTTCTTATCACCATCAAATGTCCAGTGAAAAATGTCAACAGTGAAAACCGACTTAATAATGTTTTATCATATTTTATAGGTTCAAATATAGTTCAAATTTATTTATACCATGAATACACTGAATTTATTTTAGCTTTACTATTCCGATGCAAACCAGTCTCAAATTAAAAGAGGGAAATAAAATGTTCCACATTTTAAGACCAAAATGTGTTCCAACACCAGACGACATCAATGTCAGCCACCACCAAAATCACCCTTATTTAAAACAACTCATTCCGTAAACAAATAAATTAACCCTTCACTACCCACTTTGTCTTAGCTCCAAAATAAACATTAAAGTTTATTAACACGAAAGTTAAACACAAATTTAATTTAACGCGAAAGAGTTGTGAGTTTATAAGTAAACAACGGTGGCGTGTGATCCATTAGATGAAGATGGCTCCAGACAGGCAGGCTGACAAACAAGCGGGATCGGTGATCAGAAAGTGTTATTTTTAAACGAATTTAAAAACGTCTTGCTATCAAGCGGTGAAGAAAAACATCGGGGGAAAGCATACTTGTTTACGCTAAAATTAAAAAAAAAGCATTTGGCGTAATACAAACACCATGTGTTTTTGACTAGCGATACGCTTTCAAAATGATGATTTTATTAATTATACAAATCAAAATTTAAACAAAAAAATTGTTGAGCAAAAAGTGTACATGAGACAATAATACGAGTAATAATATTGGTGGACATTCCAACAGCACTATCCTTCGAACAAAAAGAAACTATGGGAATTAGTTCGATAGCCTTCACAGCTCAATTGGTAGTAGCTCTGCCTTCTGCACCGCGCCGCGCCGTGGGCCGTGAGTGCGATCCCCACCGAGAACAAACATTTGTTCTCTTCCTGGGTGTTATTATAATGTATATTATAAGTATATAATTACAAAAAAAAGTATGTATATTAAGTATATAAAATAAAAGGTTCCCATATCACAAGCTTTGGCTTAGTTTAGGGCTAGATAGTGTTGTGTGAAAAGTCCACCAATATTTATTTATATTTATTTATTAGATATATAGCTGATGTAGTACTTATATACTTTTGTACTTATGCACTTATATACTTGAGAACAAACATCTATGCGCATTACACAAAATTGTTTGTTCTTGGTGCAGATCGAACCCACGGCCTACGTAGAAGGCAGCTACTACCAATTAAGCTGTGAGGGCTTTAGTTTCAAAAGATTATAAGGGATATCTGCCAAGTCTAAGTCAACCCTTCACAAAGAGCTCTACTAGAGTAGTAGAGCTCTTTGTGAAGGGTTCGACCGGGGAAGTACTACCACCACGCCTTTTTCTGCCGCCAAGCAGCAACGCTGTGTTTCGTTTTGAAGAGTGTGGTTACCGGCGTAATTAAAGGCACATGAGGCTTAACATCTGTATGCCTTAAGTTGATGGACGTAGGGCAGTGCATCGTAGGGCACATTCCTACCGTGCGTGACTTGCGAGGCAATGCTTTGTTATAGGTGATGGTTACCACTTAACATCAGGTGGGCAATCTGCTTGTTTCATCAGCTAGTTGTATAAAAAAAGTCTGGATCTTAGTCGACTTTACTATTTGTTTACTTTATGAAGTATGAAGGTAAAATGAACGTACCTTTTGTTTCCCCAAGAACGGTTCCTTACAATTTTTCTCCGACATTTCATCTACCACAAAGAGATCAAAGACAAAGGTTATCGCCAACCACTTCCTCCCTGACATCAAAAGCCTTAGACAACCGGAAGCGGTACATAAACACCCCCTTTAACCCCCCGTGATAAGAATCAGATTGAAGGGTTAACATTGAGGGGTGCATATTGCTGTGTAAGGTGACAGAGGAAAAGGACTATAAAATGGAATGGCTATCTGCGTCGGTACTTTTTTGGGTTCCGGATATCCGGAAAAACGAGCCCCGGATCCTGTTAAGACGCAGACCACCGTCTTACAAATGTTCAACAAAAATAACATTTTTATCGAAAGTTTTTGTTCCTAATAGTTTGATTATGAACGAAAACTCGTTAAATATTTGTTAAAATTTTTAAATATTGAAATTTGCGATCGAGAAGTTGTTCAACGGTTGTCAGTCTCTTAAGATTTTTTTTTTTAGTTACAGTTTAGTTAGGTAAGTTCAAAGAAAAACTATACATAACTTGAAATTAAATACTGTAATAGGTATAGTTTCAGTGTCTGTTGTATAAAAAAATGTTCTAAACTTTCATATTTGAAAGTTTAGAACATTTAAAACTTTTCTAAACTTTCAGGTTAAAAAAAATAGTTAAACAAGAGTCGAGACTTTTTCGTTCATAATTTTTTTGAACTAAGAATGCATTGAAAACAATTTACAAAAACTACGAAAATTTAGAACACAATGATAAAAAACTCTAAAAACGTGCACCTCAACACATGTTTTTTATGTTTAAAATAGTAAAGTCACAGTACACCTATGAAAATAAACAGGCAAGCGCGAACCGTTATTTTGTGCCATAAATTCATCCACCAGTTAATAAGCTAGGTCCTAATTGGTTCCATAAATATTGCAAGTTAAAACAAACAAGTTGTCCGTCTAGTGCTCACACAGATATGAGAGTAACGTACAGAAGGGACCACAGAAAAAAGAAAGACAAAAATAATTCTATGTTCCGTGGAAGGGATGTTGGATGGTGATGATAAGCTCTAAGTTTGTTCTGTCTGGGTGTAATTCATTTTTAATTTATTTATTTAGTGGACATAAAACAGGTGACAAAATTAGAAGTGAACACTGAAAACTGCTTAAATAAGGACTGTTTTTTTTTTTTTTTCACCTATAACAAAGCATTGCCTCGTAAGTCACGCACGATAAGAACGTGCCCTACGATGCACTGCCCCGCGTCCATCAACTTGAGGCATACAGATATTAAGCCTCATGTGCCTGTAATTACACCGGCAACCACACTCTTCAAACCGAAACACAGCGTCGCTGCTTGGCGGCAGAAAAAGGCGTGGTGGTAGTACTTCTCCGGACGAGCCCTTCACAAAGAGCTCTACTACTCTTAAAACTGTGTAACAGCTTCCAGCACACCACCTTCAGCAAAGAGAAGGAATAGATTGAGTACCTAAGCGAAGCGAAAGAAAATCTTACAGGGATTTTATGTAAGTACCTATGTATGTATGTTTGTCGGGCCATAATTTTCGAACTTTTGAACCAATCTGCACGAAATTTGGTAAGTCGATAGCTTGTACTTGAGAAATTTGCTGGTAAGTATATGAGTTAAGGATAAGATAATTACATTACGTGTCATATAAAAAGGCTTTGTTTGAACATTCCAGATCCATTTTAACTTTTTTCTAGGGCGCCCGGATTTTAAGATACAATGAAAAATCCAAATTTACATAACCAACGATCCAAGAGCCCTCATCTCTTAGAGTTATTATTAAAATTATTATTTTGTTACTGGTCGGTCAGTTCCTTTGCTTTTTCTTATTTTTTGTTGTAATAAATGAAGAAGGTACTTAGTTCTCATTAAATGTTCGGGGCGAACCACTAGTAAGTATGTATTTACAAAATAAATATTATATCCGCTATCTGGTGCCCATGGTACACATGAATACACTTTCGGCTATACGCTACTCGCTTGTATGTCCTTGTAGTAAGCGTCATTTTTCTTTGGTTTTGTGTAGCTTGATCTGTATCCGTATGTACATATAACACGCAATCTTTCAAAAGGTATTTATTCAATAAAATCACAACGATCACTTTGAAACGTCGGTGCCAGTTCCACGCGACCAAAGCCTAGAAGAACAGTCAACAAACTTACGGCTTGGTTCCTACCGTTCTTTTGTATGATCCTTGTTAAAATTTAATAATACAATATTGAAGCCAGTGTGGTGCCAATCGAATTTAGTGAGGCGTAGGCATAACAGAAAAAGGTTAAGATGAGTTATTCATCCAGTTGTCCATTCTGTCCCATAGTTTAGTCTATGATCTAATTGCAGACAGCCGTAGGCGTGGTAGCGAGATATACCCTCTTTTAACTATAATCGTAAACATATGCGATGAAGGCTTTGTGCTTGCGGAGATGTTTTGTGCTGCGCTTGCGCAGGACGCACGATTTTTCTGATAAGTCAACAGTCAGTCAAACTTTACTGCAGCAGGGGTATTTTAAATCATTAATATTATGAAAATAAATACGACTTAGGTACTGAAATGGATATTATAAGAACGCTAAATGTAATATTTGTATGTATCTCTGACTCTTTCAACATCCTAAAAGAATCTTAAGTTGGTACTTGGTACAACGAGATTTTAGGGGATGTCTACCGTGCCTGTGGATTAAAGTCGCGAAGGATTTTTATTGTCTCTGTTTTTTCACAATAGAATTATGGTAAACCAGCATGATTGTTCCTCAAATCATCCTCAATTATTATTAACTCATTTATTTCAGATAAAATCCATAATATAAGTATCATTTAAAAAAAATGGTTCTGGTACTTAAATAAGTTATCTGATGGTTCCAAAAGTAAATAAAACATGTTTTTAGTAGAAACTGCGTTTCCTTACCGTTCCAAAAGTTAGATTAAACAGTTTGATCGCTCACGTGGCTGTATTCGCAAGTTTGTTTTTGTTGAAGAGTCGTGTTTTGATAGAAACGCGCCATCAACGTGTTGGTTCGCTCGTAGCTGTCAATTGTAATGTGGATTTATACGGTGATTCTGATTGCGGATCAGTCTTGGATCAGTTGTTGTGAGGTTGATTTTACTGTAAATACTTACCTGCCGGGAAATCTGGTCTGGACTCGTGACTAAACATTTTCTTTGCAAGTGTACTTATGTTTTCTTTTTTTTAAGTAGGGGTAGGTACGGGTAAATATTGCATTTGACACATAGGTAAAAAAATATTTTGCAGTAGTTGGTATTCCATTCGTGACAGGTTGCCTATGTATCGCTGTTGCTACAATCTACTTGATTCTTTGAAAATATCTAAGGGCACATTTTGCAGCAGTCGGTATTTCCATACGTGTTATGTTGTAAACCCATTGGCTTTGATAACATACTAACTGATTTCCTCCGAAGTCTTCCTTCACCGCACTGGCATTGAGCACGTAAATTTTGTAAAGAGAAAAATTGCTGGAAGGCAGAATTCCAACCCACGACCTTACAATCAGAAGATTATAATTAAGATTCAAGTTAGACAATACAAGTTTTACCCACCCACTAAATATCATGGATTCGTAAAGTCTAAAATAATATATTTATTTATAATCATTAACAGTAGTTTAGTTTCTGACGCTTTCATTCTGATCCCAAGTTATGATAATGTTTGTCAGGTGGCGCCTCTCCGGCACTAGTCAGCGACAGACAGACAAACAAACCTGTCGAGACGAACGTTTTAATGTAATGGAACTGACAGACAAACCACACGGTGGATATAACGAATCTTTCAAACAAACAGGGAGCAATTAGAGGCATTTTGACATGACGTGTGGATTTGTTTAGCTTTTTTTTCTTTTGATCATTTTGAGTAGGCGCTAGTTAGAATTTAATTTTTAATGAAATAGTTTCTCATAGTATTATTAAAAAAAAAAACAGAAGAGGTAACTTACCTACTAATTGTTTATGTCGCCGCTTATTTCAATAACGTCTAAACTTTATGTGTCAAATTACTATTAACTTGACACTTGCAATCTCTATCTAATTCGATGTAATAGCTGATACGGCGAGTGACTTGACATCCGATTAGTTTTGATCGAGCTTTCAGAATCCGGCTGATAGTTAACGAATCACTACATAGTATAAAACAAAGTCGCTTTCTCTGTCCCTATATCCCTATGTATGCTTAAATCTTTAAAACTACGCAACGGATTTTGATGCGGTTTTTTTTTATAGAAAGAGTGATTCAAGAGGAAGGTTTATATGCATAATACAAGCATAATCTCGTAGAGATAACCCACAATAACCGTGCGAAGCCGGGGCGGGTCGCTAGTAAATAATGAATCAGTCCATAATATTAATTGAAAATTCCTTTTAAATTTCAATTGAGATTTTAACTTCTAAAATTTTTCGTTTAAATGTACACTTGCAAAGATAGTCTAACCAAACAGTTGCTTAAAGTTTCACCATTAAATCCATTGAGTTACTCCATAAATATTGATAAACATAACAATTTACTTTCACAATAAACCATCGATGAATCAGTAATCTGCAGAAAGAAACCGTAAACTTTTACATACACCTTATTACTATAAAGCGTCTATAAAATGTTCATTTTACGATTGTGTGTATCTTGTAGTTTATGAGTTATAACAATGTTCTCATTCAACGTCGATACTTCTCATAAATCTTAACACAAACTCTTGTTTATCAAGCGGCTATTTTCATTCAATCTAATGCTGGCTTCTGACCAAACCAACGGAAGAGAGGACGTTATGATCGTACTTTTTTTTTTTGGCATTTAGAATCGTATGATTTTGATCATACTTGTTATATTTCACTTGCACTAGTAGAGATCTATAATCCAAAAATCTCAACTTCGACATATACCACCATCTGAAAAATGTGGGTATGTGCCAAATATTATATATTGAACGTATTTCTGACAACCCCGCTGAGACATCCTTAAAGAATATTTGTTCTTTATTATTTATTGTACACAGAAAAATTAAATAGTAAACTAAAACTAAAAAAATTGTCCAAAGGCGAGCTTAACACTAAAAAGAGTCTTAGTTAGTACTTGGTGCTAAAAGATCTGAGGGAATATCTACCGTGCCTAGAGATGAATATCGTTAAGCTGTTGTTTTTTTAGTTACACAACTTTTATATTTTTTAATAGTGCTAAGATAAACTTGCGCCCTAATTGATTGGTACACCGACACTTAATTCCCCATAAATATTAAAAAGTTTATTAATCCCGAGTTTCTAAATCTTCGAAACTAACCAACCCATCTGCGTCATAATCGTTCGTTCCATCTCGAGCGGCGATCTCGATCGTAAATCGCGGTATCTCGATCGGGACTCGAACGACCGGTGGCTATCTCGATCGCGTCGGTATTTACGCGAGTCGTGTGTCGATTACTATCGATGCTAGTTTGTTTGTCGGTCTTCGTGGTTAGGTTAGAGGTATACTGGGGATTTTATTTGTTTATTTATATTTGTGTCATTTACTTTTCATGTTCATTATTTTATTTACCTATATATCGTTTTTATGTGTGGCTTATTTAAATAAAATTCATATTATAAATGTAAGTCGAATTTTATTCTTTTGCATTATAATAACCGTTCACATTTAATTTTTTGCAAGTTATCTTGCTAACGGTCCAGAAATATAGCGTATAGGAGAAAAGAGCTTTATTTATTTTATTTACTTTATCGTCCTGCTGATCGTAAGGTCGTGGGTTCGAATCCGGTCGTGCAACAAAGGATATTTCTCTTCGAAAAATGTATGTGCACAATGTCAGTGCTCTTAAACAGTAAAGGAAAATATCGTGAGGAGACCAGATAGTATTTTAGCAGCAGCAATGGGCTTACAACCTGTTACGTATGGAACACCACCTACTGCAAACAATGCCCTAAGACATTTTCAAAGAATTTTCAGTTGGTACTTGGTACTGAAGATCTGAAGGGACATCTACCGTGCCTGGAGATTAAAATCTAGCAGCTGTTTGAGTTTTCAAGATAAAAAATATACGCATTTTGTCTAGAATCATTAGAAATGTTCAATAATATAAAATATTTCGAAAAAACCAAGTGAGTCACGAACCTAACAAAGGTGTCGAGTTACACGACAAAACTAGTGTTACTTCTCGTGCGTTGGAATTATCGATAACATCTCACGCATTTTACATTCTCTCCGATTAATCGATACAGGATACGCCTTTCCCCACACTATTACAGAACTAATGGCTCGATATTAAAATAAACTTAAGTGTGTGCCTCACAGCTATTAAATTGAAATAAAACTTAAAATGTGTGCGTAAGATACAATATCTTAGAAAATAAATAGCTAATTCATTCAGGCTGAAGTTTTGAAATATAAAAAATCCAGAAAATTATTTAGAATATCCTAATATTTTATTGTTTGTGTATTTGTGTATTAATCACGTCCCAGCCAATAAACCGATTTATCTGAAACTTAAAATATATATAACTAACTGATGTCCGCGACTTCATCTGCGCAGGATTACCTAGTATTTCGAGTAGCTTATATTAGCGTGGCGTAGTACATATGTGTAACTCTAGCGGTTTTGGCAGCGCACGCCTGAATAGCTCGCAGATGGTAGATTTTTTCCTACTTGACACTTATCGTCATATTTTGGACAATTCACACAATATGTTTATAAACTGTAGCCTATGTATTATTCTGATGTATAAGCTATATTATTGTAAAGTTTCATTAAAATTCATTCAGTAGTTTTAACGTGAAAGATTAACAAACATCCATCCATCCATACTTACAAACTTTCGTGTTTATAATATTAGTAGGATTCATAACCTACATTAGCAAGTTGTTTCTATCTCGAAAAGTAAACAGAAACATGTCAACATAGAGTCTAAATAATTAAAGTGGGGATTATTAAATGAGGTTTATAGTTTTTTATAAATAGGTAATGCAACATTAAATATTCAACGCACACACATTTAAATCAACATTATCTCCCACGCTACTTGTTATCCGAAAAATAATCAACGTGACAATAAAAAACAAATTTATAACAATAAAAGTGTCAACACGATAAAAAATATTAGAAAACTACCGTCCAATAGGAAGTTAAAGGGAACGTCATCTATGAGCTCAATTATCGGTTCGTTTTTACGAGCAAAACATCGACTTTATAAACCTATCACGGAGACTATCGAGAAGCGACGATAAATTTGAACTCTATTCCCACTGCGATAGCAACGAAATATTTGTCATCAATAAAACTACGCCGGTTTTCTTCTGTATTACAAACTTAGTCACATCACTATCGAAAAAAACTGACAGCAGAAAACGACCTTAGCGTCTTCAAAATAGAGTTCACAAGTTCAGTTTTATAGCTAAGGGAGGTTTAAAGGAAGTTGACAACATAGTATAAAACAGTAGATATGAGAACATAAAAATTCTTGAAGCGCTGTCACCGTTCGGCTATCGTCGTTACATTTGTCAAGTGTCAAGTGGTAGCGCGGTGGCATCGGTGGGCACTATTTAAATGATAATTATATCGTGTCTGGCCAAGACATTGTAGTCACTACTTGTATCTGGGAAGTTTCAACCGTTTGACGCGTACAGGTTTATGTGAAAAAAGCTGATAATTCTGATTATTTTATCAAGTTGTAAAACCTGAGTACGTTTCTCTGATATCCTATCCTATCCTACTAATACATAAATGTGAAAGTTACGATGTTAGTGGCTCGAACACGCCCTAAACATTGGACCGATTTAAATTAATCTTTAAACAAATATAGTGCTTAATCTGGATTAACACGTAGGCTACTTTTATCCCTACAAAACATAAATTAACCCTATAAAAGTAAAATGCTTCACTATCACCGCTAGAACGCGAACGTAACCACGTGCGGATGCTAGTAATAAAAAATAAATCCCTTTATAAACTTCTATTAAGGCCTGTATTTGCACTCAGCTCTATAATATTAAAGAAAAATACAAAAGTTTTGATTTTTGTTTTAAACTGTAACACCTGGAACGATTTTGAATGAAACTTGATATAAATTAAAGTTTTTTTTAATTTAAAATAGCATATAATATAAGTAAAATGCAAGCGAGCCCGGCAGCTTGCTACAAGGTACACCATAAACCAATTTGCACCGCTGCATACACACGGTCATTTCCATACGTTCCCTCGTGGACCTTCGAATCTTCTCATTCGAGGCACGTGCCAAGCGTGAAATTATCATATAAACAGCACTACAGACCATTAGGTTTCTAAAGGCTTCATAGTCAGAATATTTTATGGATGTAAAGCGCACCTTAAATGGAAAATTCTGGCAATAAGCTTTGACAGGTGACAGATGACCCAGTAGTTTGTTGGATGTGGTGGTTGTTTTATTTTTATTATTTACTAGCGGCCTGTCCCAGCTTTGCATGGGTGGTCATAAATTTTTTGAACATTTTAGGATAAACTTAGACCGTGGGTTCGAGCCTCGCGTCTACTTATTTCATACATTTGCACGCGCTTCTCCTTGAGTCAGAGAAATCGCACCCCGCACGTGACCCGTGGACCCGTTAACATTTCTAATTTCGTCATATCTTTTGAATGGAATGTCCGATTTAAAAAATTTAAGAAGTAATCTATAGGTATTGAAACCGTCTTAATTATGAAATGATTTATTTGGATAAGGATCAATACCAAGGTACAAATAAAGACCCTTTTCTAGCGGAGCCATTCAATTATTTTTTTATAATAAAAGAACACTTATTGTGACATAACTATAATAGTTAGACATATGCTGTCGCGACATTTTTTGTAGATGATGACGTGTTCTACAAAATCGTAGTACATTATTTTGTTCTATCTACAATAGTTTTCGCAGCGCACGCGATGTAAGGTTTTTGTTTTCCACCTTGGGTTACATTATTGAAGTTTTAGTAAGGATCCCTGATTTTTTTGAAAATATAATATAGCCTATGTTACTCACGGATAATGTAGCATTCTAATGGTGAAAGAATTTTTGAAATCGGACAAGTAGTTTTTGAGCCTATTCGTTACATACAAAAATACAAATGTTTCTTCTTTATAATATTAGTGTAGAAGTGTAGACTAGATGACCCGGTGTACTTCGTATCACCTATCCTAACGACATTAAAACTCTCCCTTCGCTTTAAGTTAGTCTATGGCTTTAGGTACAACAGTTTATATGGGAAAATTTAATCGTTGTTTTTACTATCTTCCTCGCAATTTTTCCATATTTTCTCACCGTTTAAACCTTCCCTGGACTACGACAAACATTTCAAGACCAAAATTAGTTAAATCGGCCCAGCCGTTCTCGAGTTTTAGCGAGACAAACGAATAGCAATTGATTTTTATAATATAGTGAATATAGATAAATAAATATTGGAGGACAATCCACATTGCGCTATGCAATTTTGGTTTGTAAATACATTTTTATATTATTATAACACCAAGACAGATAACATAGACAGTTTTCATCAAACAAATGTTTGTTCTCAGTGAGAATCGAATCTACGACCTACAGCACAGACGGCAGAGCTACTACCAACTGAGCTGTGAGGGCCGTTTAATTTATTTGATTGTGAGGAAAACGTCGTGAGGAAATCTGCTAGTATTCTAGCAGCGGTGATGAACATGTCACTTATGGAAAACCATCTACTGCAAGATGTGGGTATGTGCCAAGTGTAATATTATGACGTTACCTCTGACTACTTGCTTAGACATCCTCAAAGAATTTTGATTTCGTAAACCTGTAATCTGTAATTTCAAGTTGATGGACGCAGGACAGTACATAGCAGGGCACGCCTGTCGTGTTCTGTCGTGTATAGCTTACCAAGCAATGCTCTGTGATGGTTACCACTTAACATCAAGTGTTCCTTCTGCAAGTCCGTTACTAGAGCTGGTCACTAGCTCATACATGCGAACGAACAAAATGCCATATCCATTACTTCTATCTTATCCCGCACCACATCGACGTGAAATGGCTACCACCGCGCCATTTAATTGATATGTCTCCAGCATCCCGTCGCAATTAGACCAGCATTGAGCATGGACGGCCTTCAATGGAGATGGATTTATATTCTATTAAAGCATAGCTAGGTATGATATATCCGTGGATATCGGATATCCACTTTGATCAACTACACGGTCAAAGGATATTTATTAGATTTTTGGCTCAAAGAGTATCTATTCACTGTATAGAAAACTTTTACGAACCAACGATAATCTAAAAACAATATTATAACATAGGTTATGTGCCTGAAGTATCATTTCATATGGTAAATGTATTTTTTTTTACTGAAAAACATCATCTTCCTGCCCTTATCTGCATGGGGTCGGCACAACAGGTTTTCTTCTTCCACTTTCCTCTATAATTCGTCATCTCGGTGCTCATTTCTTTCTTACTCATGTCATCTTTCACACAGTCCATTCATCTTTTCTTTGGCCTGCATCTCCTACTAAAACTGTCCACATCCATATCTAATCAGTCTTCTCCACCTAAAGACATTGATTTTTATTACCTACACACTTCATTTCTCGCTTCTTAAACGGGTATAAACCACTATAAGATTAAGTAAAATGTTGTGTGAAAGATGACATTGGTAAGAGAGGAGTGACTACTGAGATGACGGATGATAGAGGGAAGTGGAGAGAAAAGACCTGTTGTGCCGACCCCACATGAAGTGGGATAAGGGCAGGAAGATGATAATGATGATCTCTGTCTGAATCCAAAAGAACTTTATGCTTGATTTCAATTCAACCAAATTATAACCATACTAGTCCCCAAACAAAGTAAAACCGTAACATGATATCGAAACAACTTAAAGCTTTAAATTTATGACAACACTAAATCTGAAAGTTGTATAAGTCAAAAACATAGTCGAAGTCTATAAACAATCTTTTGTATACTAGGCTTGTGTCACTTAAAATAAGTCGGATAAAGGTTCAAAATGGCTAAAGTTATCGCCTGGATGGGATTCAAACCCACGATTGTCCGAGAGGACGAAAAACAACGCCTCGGTATTTGAATACCACGCAAAGTCAAAGTCAAAGTCAAAAGGTATTTATTCAATAAAATCACAAGGATCACTTTGAAACGTCTTAAAGCTAGGTGACTCTAGGTGCCAGTTCCACGCGACCAAAGCCTAGAAAAAGAAGAAAGAACGCGATCTAGCATGAACGAATCTAACATGAACTACGAATCTATCAAACGTCTAGCAAATAGGAGCTCACTTAATATTGGTTATTGTATTATAATTTTTTTTCAGTACCTTTTTTTAAAAATATTTTCTTAAATGAATACATAAAATTCTTGGTATTTGTATTCAAGGCTCCACAAATACAACGTGTTGATGAAGTTATGTAGGAAAACAAAGAGCGTGTATTTAGACCAAGCACTGGAATACTTTGACGTGTGCAACGGTTGGATACATCGTTTTCGAAATTCCCATAGAAAAGTAAAATTAATATTTTCTCAGAAATTTGCAACAGCCCTTTCTGTGTACGTGTCAAGGTCACACGCACGCGCGCTTCTATCTAGGAAAGAAAAAAACAACGATAACCTACGAGATAATTTGAAATACTTACCTTTCGGTAGGTAGGTAGGTACGCCGCCAATCCCCTGACACGATATTTTTACTGGTTCCTATGGATTTTGCCATTATTTACTGGCTATAATAACACTGGATAAAACTGGATTTTGGTAAGTTTGCGAGATTTCGCACGACACAGGCTTCAAACTTCACACTAAACCATTACCTCGTAGGCACTGCTCATACACACACTGACTGACGACGGCTTTTTACATAACAATCACCATTTTATCACGTTTGATGACATTTTCTCAACAAAACAATGTACAACAACGCATGTAAACACAAACAGGGTGACCATCTCAAAAGTAGCGGTTCTACCACACACCTGCCAAAAAATCTGTCAAAATCTACCAAGCTTGACGATAAAAATACCAAAAATATGACTTCATACCATCTCCTTCGTGGCTACGGAATAAATTAAATACCTACATTACATTCAGTTACTATCTTTTGATCGTTTGTAACGGTTTGCAGTTATCTAAAACGAGATAGAAGTTGTTTAGAAACCAAATCAATAAAGGTAAAAAAGAATAAGAAGTTTCCAGTTCGGTAAAAAATAAATAAATTATAAATATTATTTCATTAAAAATTCAAACTAATAAGATTTTTCTTGAAATATTTAAAATCTGCCAAATGGCAGAAATCTGCCACAAATGGTAACACTGATCGGCGGCCGTCGGCCGTCCTGATTGGATATGCGTTTTTAAATGCAACCAATGACAGACAGGTATGTCAAAGATTAAATAGGACAGACTAGACACTTCCCAAAATAATTGTAGTTGAATAATTTTGTGGTGTCAATGTACCATGGTGGTAAAGTAACATGTTACAATTTAAAGAACTATGAATATCATAAACATTGCTTTACGACATCTAGTAATCAAACAAAAATAAATATTCTATTAAATATTGAGTACGTAGCCACGTAGGTACCTAGTTACTGAATAGGTATTAGTACCAAAGATCTCAGAGAATGTTTACCGTGACTAGGGATTACAGTCGCGAAAATATTTCTTTTACATACCAAGATCTTTAAAAACAGCAACATCATTATTAGGTAGGCACATTACTAGGTAATTGGTGGTAGTTCTGTTACCTATTTTATCTAAGTTCACAACTAGAGGTCAAAGAACAGCTGTAAATAGGGCTGCCTCATGATGCGTTTAGATTCATTTTACATAAAAGTTTAAGAGGCATTTCATGAATGAAAAACTTTGAAATTTTAAAAGTCATAGAACAAAAGTTGTTCGTTATGACCGGTAGAATATCCTGCTTTCGGATCCCTACAACTCTTAATAAACACGTTGTATATGTAATCGATGTAATTTACAACATTCAATTTGAAATACTTTGTATTACTTTGAGAGGCGACTGGTGGTACAAAACCTATAAAAAGTGGTATTTATATAATGTATTTATAATTTTTCTTCGTGTAATGTTTGTGTACCTAGCACGGGGAATGTGATAATCGTGTGGCTCAGCCAAGAATCTAAAACGTTCACAACCGCACCTAATTGTATAAACTATTCAACAAACGCGAACTATCCACCCATAGAGTCGTCAGCCATAAACAATTTGAAACACTGCCGTTACATTGTCTATGACAAGACAACTAGTTGCCATTACTTGCTATCAAGTCATTCGTTCAGATTTACAGTCAGACAGACGTTTTAACGATAATACGTATTTATGTTTATTTATGCGTGTTTACGAGGAGCGCGGGTTAATTGTCGAATAAAATGGAATTTACAGATTGATTTACGAACGGAGCCAGATACGGGCGTTTATATGACATGTGTGAAAGGAGATTTAGGTTAAATGAGATTGGTAGTTTGTAGAAGTGTTGTGAAAAAATCGGACGAGTGTAGTATCCTCTGTAAGTTATATTTCTTGACGCCATAACCTCCAAAAATTGTCACGAGCTCTTCAAGTTTCAGCCAATATTTTCAACGAAGCCAATTTTGAGAATGAAATGTCCTTAGCTTTTTATTCGACAGGGTTTCGTTTTTTCAGTTGAAGTACGGAACCCTAAAAACTTTGTAAAAGATGTTCCAAATCGCAAAAAATATTGATTTGACACAGTTTCTCATTTTTATTTATTACTTGATATTGATTGATCTTTCTTCATTATGCAATTTTAATTTACGTACGATAGAGAAAAAAAGGCTTCTACCAATTTGTTATGGCATGATTAAAATATTAACAGCTTATCTGTATATTGTATAACTTTCAAGTAAAGCACTCCTTATAAACTACTTTGTTAAAATAACAATTTAACTTACAAATACTAATAACTGACTCAAACATAAAGTATGTTAAATATATATAAACAGCATAGCTAGGTACTTATTTCGACATAACAATATCCTGTCAAATTATCTCGAAAATTGGTTTAAAATTCAATGTCATTTTATTTCCAAAACTTGGCTAATTATGTGTGCCATTTATTGCGAGTTAAGTGGCACCTTAAGTGACACTTTAAAATATAATTCACTTAAGTGAATTACCCTTTATCGTGTGTCAAGTGAACATTGTATCTTGTTCCAGAGAATAATAGCAAGCAAGCTATAGATAGTGCTTTTCAAAAACATGTCATGACAAAGGTATGATGTAGAATTGCAATTTGCACAAACAAATAAAAAATATTTGTTATACCGTAAAACACCATAGGTCAATCAGATTATCGCCGTCCTTGTATATATATATATTTTTTTATACTACCAAGTAAGCAAACAAGCATACGGCCCACCTGATGGGAAGCGGTTACCGTAGCCTATGGATGTTTGCAACACCAGAGGTGTCACACGCGCGTTGCTGACCCTTTAAATGTTTTAGAGCGCCTTTTTTGAAGCACCTCTTGCTGTACTGTCCAGGGAAAACATCCGCAGGGAGCGCATTCCACAACCTTAGAGTGCGCGGGAGGAAGTTCCTCTGAAACCGAACAGTGCGCGACCATCCTGGTTCCAAGGTATGTGGATGAGCTCCCTGCCTATGGCGAGCAGTGCGATGATAGAATGAAGCTGTGGGCATCATGTCAAACAATTCCACAGAACACAACCCATTATACAAGCGGTAAAACACACACAGAGAGGAGAAGTCTCTCCTCAAGCTTAAGGGTTCAATACCGCTTGTGAGCTTGGGATCATCAACGATTCTCACAGCACGTCTTTGGACCGAGTCAAAAGGACCAAGCTGGTACCCAGGTGCCCCTGCCCAGAGATGACAGCAGTACTCCATATGGGGTCGGACTTACGACTTATAGAGAAGTAGTCGTTGTCCCCATTGAAGTACAACTTCGCTCTGTTAAGCACACCGATCTTCTTGGATGCCAGCTTTACCTTTTCTTCTAAATGACTACGAAACTGAACGTCGCTGGAGATGTTGATACCTAGGATCCCAATGCTCTTGGATATGGAAAGGGTCATGTTCTGGAATTGAGGTGCCTCAGTAAATTGGGTTTTTTTTGCCGTGAACGCGCAAACTTATAGCTTAGTAGCAGTTTTTGAAAGTATACCTGTCTCTGTCACATTTATGTTAACGAAAAGAGATGGCAATACTGTTTTGGCCTAGTATGAAAGCAAGTAAATAAATAAGTATTATATCAGCTATCTGATTCCCAAAGTACAAGCTTTGCTTAGTTTGGGGCTAGATAGTGATGTGTGGAAAGTCTGCCATGTTTTTTGAGAGTTTTTTTTTTTGCTAGAGTCCTACATGTTTTTCAGGAAGTACACTCCTGAAATCGTATGAAGGTTACACAACTCTTTCTTCACGTAATTTATACTGCTCTTAGCACACGCTTAAAACAGGAAACCAGTAATTAACTGGTTACTTTAAAGTTATTTGTCTTTCGACAACGACAAGGCGATATTTTACGCGGATAATTGTGGCTTAATAATATACCTACTATTTTGCCAGTTTGTCGGTGTTATAAGTAGGTAGGTATGTCATAATTATTTACAACAACTATATAAATCTTGCAAGGCCTTTTTACCCATCATCAGACCTAAAGCCACAAACTAAGTAAAATGCAAACGAGAACCAGCTAATTTATAATTAAATAAATAAATAATGGTGAACATCTTAAAATAGCCGTCTAGCCCCAAACTAAGCAAAACTGGTAAGACGGGAACCAGAAATTCATATTTACTATTTTATATAGACCACATTTACTTAGAATACCTACATTATAACACCCATACATAATTTTGGCATGAATCGAACCCACAACCTACCTTGTAGAAAACAGAGGTACTACCACTGCAATTAATTCATAAGTTCAAAGTCAAAGTCAAAGTCAGCAAAAACAGATTTATTGAAAGAAATATCCATTGTTACACTACCGGACTCAAACACGCAACTAGTACTAACTACCACATTTTTTCACAAAATGGTTCATTCCAATAGCTAGAATATAGCATTGGAATAGAAACATCGTGAGCAGAATTCAATCATAGTGCACACAATGCCGGCTCGGCAGGTGTTGGCGACACGCGTCACTTGTTACTGCAGCACTAACAAACGACCAGCATGTGCGAATGCGCGAGGAGGCATACTTACGTTGGAACTTCCAGTCAGCAGGAACAACCATTGCGAAGTTTCGGATTTATCATAACAAAATTACGTATATTATTATTAATTTTATATATATTACTAAATTATGTATATTATTATTATTTATCAAGGTATGGGAAAACATAATTTATTGCAATAATTTTCTCTAATAACAATAAGGTTAAACTGAAAAAAAACGATATTTTAGTCAAAATTTATGTTTCTTTTTATGGAACCATGTAGTCAAGCGTAGTGGTGTTGTATTGAGCGTATTCTATTCCCATACATGAATGACAAGTACCTATAATGAAATGTTATCTTTTATAAAAATTACAACCTTACAGCTTAAAGAAACGATTGTGCAAGTTCTGTTTTGCCTCCCATCTGGCAACATATACACTGAACTGCTGACATCTATACCGAGGCTGAATAGTCATAAAGTGAACAATTTTCACCACATAATTTGTTACGGTTAAAATATTTGCCACATCCACATATTCCAAGCTCCACGCCTAAGCCAAGACGCTTGTTACGGCAAGTTTGCATTGAGCGGGTCGCTGTCGGCGGATCAATGGACAATGGGGGTCGCCTGACACCCCCTAATGGGGTAACGTTTGCGTTGACGCGTTATAGGAATGCCTTTGTCAATGTCTGTCTTAGAACCTACGATGTATGTAATACATGCCTAGTTCAGTCTTTTTACTAAGAAAACAAATATAGCTAAAAAAAATATGCCTCATATTGATCCAACCAAATTTCTACATTACACAGATACGCAATACACAAAAAAGTGGTATTAGTGAATTTACTGACAAAAGGTAAAATTGCAAGACAAAGGAAGAATTGATAAATTATTGATGGTATTTAGCATAAGGTTTGATATCTGTTTCTACAAAGGATATTTCTAATAATTTCAAAAAAAAATCCTAATCATCATAATAACATTATAAACGCGAAGGTTTGTAAGTATGGATGGATGGATGGATGGATGGATGTTTGTTACTCTTTCACGTAAAAACTACTGAATGGATTTTAATGAAACTTTACAATAATATAGCTTATACATCAGAATAACACATAGGCTACAATTTATAAAGATATTGTGTGACTAATCCTGCGCAGACGAAGTCGCGGGCACCAGCTTGTTTACCATATTTTAACGATATTTAATTCTTCAAAAAACTTCAAGATCATTACCTCGGCTTCTTCACTCTCTTGCTGTCAGGATATACTCTTGTCAGCACTAACTAATGATGAAACATAATGTTTCATTCACAATCACTCTCCCTAGAACTCTTATTAGAAGAACAAGGTTCGTTCCCGGGGCAACTTTAAACTTCGAAGCTTGAAACATCAAACTTCAAATATTTTAAAATTCTTTTAATACACCTTGCTGATGGAACAAGCAGATGGCCCATCCGATGTTAAGTGGTAACCATCACCATAACAAAGCATTGCGTCGCAAGTCACGCAATATAAGAACGTGTCCTACGATGCACCGCCCTGCGTCCATCAACTTGAGGCATACAGATGTTAAGCCTCATGCGCCTGTAATCTCATCGGTAACCACACTCTTCAAACCGAAACACAGCAACGCTGCTTGGCGGCAGTAAATTATTTCTCTATAAAGCCTGCACCACTATTCCCAAACAGTTTATTGCCCTTTCGTATAATTAGACAGTAGGTACTCAGTAATTTTCTCGTAGCTTTCATCTCCCAAACCGCAGTACTTATATCAGTTAGCGCTGCAATAGACATCCCGAACAGGGCCCATCGTATTTCCATCGGCGCGCAATAGCGGCCGGCGATATTTGCGTCGTCGCGATCGTAAAGATGTCGCGATAAAGCGTCACCTACTTAAGAACGCATCTGTACTTTGTGGTCATTCTATACGCTCATTCGAAGCGCGATTGCGTAGCTTAGTCATTCTTTAAGAGGCTGACCGACGTCTAATAACTTCACGCTCGCATATTCCTACATTTTTTATGATATAAAATCTCTGAATTTACTTATTCTACTTCTTCTTGTTGTTGTGTCACAAGTTATTTCGAAATAGTTTGGTAAAAGGATTTTAAATGCGCCTCAAAGAGTCTCCTAAAATCACAAACAACAAAGATTCGGTGAATCACAGAAAACACATAAGTGCAGCAAAAATGTCATTTAAATTATAGGTAATGTATTTAGTGAGTTTTTAAGAAAACAAATGACAGTCCATTTGACAGTCTGACTTGATTTAAAACGATTTAAATAATTCTCTTGACACTGGTAAGATTAAATAAGATACATGACCCATAAAATTGAATGATTACATGAATGAGAGTAAAGGATGTTTAAACAGACCAGACCGAAGACCAAACACAAAGAAAAAAAGAAACAACTTCACAGCTTTTATCCCAAGCACGGTAGATATCCCCTCAGATATCTTAGTACCAAGTACAAACTCAAAATGTCTAAGAGGGATAGTCAGAGGTGCGTCCTAATATTACATTTGGTACATACCCCACATTACAGTAGTTAGTATTCCATACGTGACAGTTTGCAAGCCCATCGCCGCTATTAGAATGCTAACTGGCTTCCTCACGATGTCTTCCTTCACATCAAACATAACTGAACAATAATTTAGTTCTTGTCTAATCTGTTTCTCATTTTAATGGCATTGTATTCACAACAATAATGTGACAGCATATTAAACTCTGGGCGACGTTCCAGCTATCTTAAAGCCAGCGCTACACAGCTAAATTAACGTAATATTATTTGAGTGTTTCACAAATCAAAATCAAAATTTGTGTTCATTTATCACTTTTTAAACTGTATATAAAGTAATAGGCGCCAGATCTTCGCAGTCAAAACCTTCCAAAACAAGCAAGGAATTAACAGAATTGCTCCTATGAGCGTTTTTTGAATTATTGATCGAGTGAGCGAAGCGAACGAAGATCTTAGTTTCAACTTGGGCGATTTGGCATTTTATGTATGTATGTATGTATGTATGTATGTATGTATGTATGTATGTATGTATGTATGTATGTATGTTTGTCTGGCGATAACTTTAGATCCGTTGATCCGATCTGCATGAAATTTGATATGTCGATAGCTTGTACTTGAGAAATTTACTGGTAAGTATATGAGTAAAATCGGATGAAGGGTTTTTGAGATATGGGGTTTTTTAAGAGGGCAAAAATAATAAAAGTTACATAAAAAAATCAAGTTACATGTCATATGAAAAGGCTTTGTTTGGACATTCCAAAACAATTTTTACTTTTTTTTTGGGACGCTCGGCTTTCGAGATAAAACTTAAAAAGTTAAATTAAGATAACCAGCGATCCAAGAGCTCCCATCTCTAAGAGTTTCGTTGACATCAAGGTTTTTCTACTGGTCGGCCAGTTCCTTTGATTTTTCTTATTTTTTTTTTCATGAAATAAATTAAGGAGGTACTCAGTTCTCATAAAATGGTGACGACGACCAGGTCTGATGATGGAGCCAAGGTCTGTTCAAGGGAACTCTTCAATAAATAGGCCAATAGAGTTGAAACTTGGTAACCATACCAAGTTAGTAGGCGGTAGTCAGACAAAAGTCCAAAGATAATGTTTGGACTTGCCTCTGACTACCACCTACTCAAAGTTTTGATGCGTTCGTCGGGTCGCATCACGAGATCTTAGTTCGGGGCGAACTACTAGTAACAATGTGTTTTGCAAAATACAATTTTTTTTATTTGGGATATAAACACAATAGATCAGTAAAAACAAAAAAGACATAAAAAAACACAGTCAATAATCATTGTAATATTTTGAATATGGATGTATAATGTTTTATATAACTTCTCTTGAGTCTGTGTGAGATTTTTTACCTAATTTACCAGTGATGACAACAAATGTATTGAGTGAGAGTGACATGCCACAGCAGCGGGTGTAACACTAGCTTTAGCTCCCGTGCTGCCAGTGCCAAATGAACATTGCATCGTGCAGTAAACGTGAACTACATTATAACATACTGCAAGTACTAAAAAAGAATTATTTGCGCACTATGTCACAAATCGTGTCAGTATAACGTTTTCACTCAGTTTCTTAGTAATCGTCGCTGTGCACGCTTGCCGAATGACTACTACAAATAACAATGATGTATGGTTATGGCTATTGGGCTGGGGAGATTTGGTAGAAGCGTTCAGCGATTTCAAAAAAAAGCGAGTAGTAAGTAGCTTAGTTATTTATTGTCGAATAGCGTAGCGTATCGTAGCACAACTTATAGCAGTGTAGCACACCGTAGATCAACGTAGCACGATGTACCACTTAGCACATGGTAGTTTAATGTAGCATAGCGTAGAATAGCGTAGAATTTATTCTGAAGGTTTCATATGCGTTGATATTTATTATTTACGAAAACACACCTACTTCTGACAAAATAAATTAAATTAATCTACTACGCAACACTATGTTTGATCATAATATTTACTTTAGATTAACATACTAATTTTGGTGTCTGAAATTCTTTAGATCAGTTTATCACTTGGACCAGCCACCAACAAACGTTTGCTCCGACTTACAAAATAAACACAAATATATTTACCACGTAATTGTATTTAATGCGACTTTATTGTTCGCCGGAACGTATGCGGCTGTGTATTTTTGTTATTGTGCCCGTAAATCGCCATGTTTACTTCGCTGAAAGCAACCTGCTTTACATATACATTTCCTGAAATTGCAATGGGAAAACTTGCATTCATTCCGAGTCATAACTTGTGGCTAAGTTAGTTGAATGGGTTGAATGAATGCGTTTTTTATTTAAAGCACATTAACGCCAGAAACACAAAGATAACCACTGCCACAGATAAAGTAACATTAACTAATTACTGCGGCAATAGGCTTGCAATGTGTGTTGTATGGAATACCAATTAAGTAAAATGATGTATATGTGTAATAATTTGTCGTACCTCTGACGAACCCCTTAGGCATTCTAAAAGAATCTTAGGCTAGTACTTGATGCTAAGAGATCTGAGGTGACATCTACCGTGCCTGGGGATCAAAGTCTGTTTTTTTTTCTTTTAAAAGCCTATATATTCACTTACCTATCTTTCACTTTCACAATCCAATCAAACATTTTTAACAATCAAAAATATGTAAGGATAACAGAAAATAAGTAGAAGTAAAACAAATTATAAACCATAGATAACCTAATATAAAAGAGAGATGGTAATAAATAATTCAAGAAAATCTAAAGATCATCCTGATTATCTCAAATTCTCAAATACCGACTTACTGCGAGTGGGTATGAACCAAATGTTATTTTAGGATGTGTTCGTGATCTTCCTAGATATTCTTGAGACTATCGTAACAAAAATATCTAATACTAAAATCGTGAGGCTATTTCATACTATATATTCAAATGGCATTTCAAATTTGTACAAATAGGTAATCGAACTTTTAAAAGAATTGAGTTTTTACAATAGTTACGAGTAAGAGTGGTAAGAGTAGTAGAGTAAGAGTAGAACTCTTTGGGCTCGTCGGGGGAAGTACTACCACCACGCCTTTTTCTGCCGTGAAGCAGTGTTGCTGTATTTTGGTTTGAAGGTGTGGTTGCCGGTGAAATTACCGGCACACGAGGCTTCACATGTATGCCTCAAGTTGAAGGACGCAGGGCAGTGCATCGTAAGGCACGTTCCTATCGTTCGTGACTTGCGAGGAAGTGTTTGGTTGCAAGACCATTGCAGGTGTTAAAGTACTAGCTGATATAATAGCAATTGAGATTAATGTTTTCTATTACGATTTCTCTATTTCAACACACAAAGCGCAATCAGTGAACAAAACAATACCCTCAAGTCAATACCACTTGGTACTCATTATTACCTCGAGAAGGAATAAAAGAGCCAAGTTTGGTATTCGAACATTTTTTTGACTCACGTGTGTCTGTCGATGATACACGTGAGTTGCGGAAAGTGACCCCGATGATTAAATAAAATTTAACGAAATGAAAACGTCGCCAACAGGGTCAAAGATGTCTTTTGATTCCTTTCTGGGTTCTCGTACTCCATTCTGAAATTCTGATTTTGTTGTCTTAACCAATATTGTTCTCTGTATTTCGCCTGTGTTTTTGTAACACAAAATATACGTTTTTGATTTGATTTTATAGGAACATGCCCGACGATGCATAGCCCTGCGTCCATCAACTTGAGGCTTACTATACTAACATAAAATTAAAAAACACGCAACCACAGAGCAAGTATGCCTTAATAAAGTTATACGTCCACGAGCCATCCTCAATAGACAAAAGACAAGCGGGAACGGTAAAGGAGCTTCCAAAGGAATGCCCAAACTGATAGGAAACGATTGATAAGGCGAAATAAAGGCGCAATACAAATACGTCACAAGCAGGCGCCTCAATTTGCGGGGCGAGTGGGACGGGAACTTGGAATATACGCTTTTATTGACAGGCGCTTGTGCGAGAACAAAATAGGAAACAATTTTAATTGTGTTCCGCTTGTTTCTATCGGTAGCGTGGTGCCCGAGGAAAAAGTAGCTATAAGCTGCTCTATGCCATAAATAATTTCAGTTTTCAGCTCCATTCAAATTGGTAACGTTTCAGTCAGCGTCATCGATTTTATCTCGAACTTTGACTTTGATTTTGAATGGACTTTAACTTTTGCATAAATAAAGGTATAATTATCTCTACCGTTTTCAAATTTTATAAGCTATTGTTTCAGTGCTTTCATGGTATTAATTGTATTGCATGGTTCCAACCGGTAGGATTTCATGATGGCAAGTTTTAACTTTTATATTTCAGTGCAACCTTGCACCTGTGAATATGCCTGAATGGGAGTGACTCCGCCTTCTGATCGTAAGGCTGCGGATTCGAATCCGCTCGACCATTTGTGATCCAATATTTTTTTCTCTTCGACAAATTTATGTGAGCAATGCCTACTCAATCGGCGAAGGAAAAAATCGGGAAGAAACCAGTAAGCAATCTAGTAGCGGCTAGTTGGACGTACCCCTGATTACCCTCCTTAGTCATCCTAAAATAATCTTTTTTTAGTACTTCGTAATAAGAAACTTAACAGACTATCTACCGTGCCTGGGGATCAAAGTCGTGAACCTGTTTCTTACTTTACTCAGATAGTAAATCAAATCATATCAAATTATTTGTTGCTCGTGAATCTGGGTTTTACAAAAAATAAGATGGTTGGTGTGTGGTTTCGTATCTCCAGATCCTGCTGCTTATCATACAAACATTAATACAGGCAAATAATACAGAGTTATTATAAAAAATAATATATAACAAGCTCCTAGGTTTGAAAACCTAACTTGGATAAATATTGGGCTAAGCAGCTATTTTTAGAACGAATCGCGTGTAATATCATTAGCGTCCCTGATTTCAATAGAAAAGCTGTCAGGGTCGCGACGACGCCGTCATCTATCAACGTCACCGCTTTATGAATGTCCTGTCAAATCCTTATGAAAAAGTTAATAGAAAAAGTTTGACACTGACAGTTCTTTGTGACAGTTTAAAATTTTAATATTTTCGAACGGCAGCTGGAACGGGATCATTTTCAGGGGTGATTAGTGAATCGCCTTTTGTTTTTAGCTACGAAATGTTTAGAGAAAGTTAATGCTACTTGAAATGTGCATTTAATACGTATACTACTTCTTGTATTAGGTACTTTGTTTCACTATATAGTTCATATTACTCAAATTACTTCATATTACATATATTATTCATATTACTTTGTTTCATAGTGTTTCACACAATAGTGTGAAACACTATGGTGACACTACCACTAACAGTATCTGTAGGTAGTAGTGTATGAACTCCACCTCTATCTACCTACTACTACTTTCCTACTACAAAGTCTTGAACATCGCCGCAAAGTTGCTTGCCTATCGATATTCTATAGGTTGCATTTTGGAGCATGTGCTCAGGAACTTCACGACATAATACCACCATCTCCTTTCCATCACAGGACAAGTAGACGTACGGCTCAGTACCACCAATATCTGGTAAATATACCACCCATTCGCACTAAGCGCTTTGCTTCTACATTTATTATGCGAACTGCCAAGGAGTGGAACTCATTGCCGTCGTCTGTTTTTCCTGATCACAACAACTTGGGTCTCTTCAAGGCAAGAGTGAATAGGTGTCTTCTAGACCGTTCTGCTCCATCGTTGGCTACATCATCGCTTACCATCAGGTGAGATTGTGGCCAAAGGACAGTATATTTTATTATATTATTATATTCAGTAATTTTATATATTTAATAATGTTTAAATGAGCGACTGTAAAGTTGTTTCACGGTTATAATTATTGTTACTCCTTATATCGTACAGGTGAAATTTAAATGAGTATATTTTATAAAGTTAAAATAAAATATAATAAAATTCCATTATTAATTGGAACATCAATCAAATAACTGCGCATTTTATTTATTGTATTACAATATATGCTACTGGAAACAAAACAATAAATCGGCTGATAATCGGGACATTTTATTGGTATTTATTGGTATGTAAATTATGTGTATGTAAACAAACGTTACATTTATTCTTACTTACATCAAGAGCAACTTACCCAGAAAGAACTTACCTTACCTTGTGCCCTTCGAGTTGTTTTAGTGACGTATAGTCAGCTACAAAAGTAGATGAACATTTCTGGTTTGTAAATTTAAATATTTTGGGATAGGTACCAATAAATAAACCACTTTAAATAAAATTTGTAATATTTTGCTAAATTTTCTAGTAGCTGGCTAGAAAATTTAGTTGGTTAGCATCAACTATAACAAAGCATTGCCTCGCAAGTCACGCGCATGCTATGTCTCATGTGTATCGGTTAATATAGACCATAAACAAACAAGGAACAACAGAGACATTAATCCACATTGTGCCAATAATGACCTGCTGACACACTGGCACATCTCGTAAATAAACCTTATAGATGCGCATAGATATATACCTACTTATTTGAACAATTGAAGCACAATTAGCCTCGGTAGTCTTGCACAATGGACGAAAAACATTGAACTAGTAAAAATAAAATTTTGAATGTTTTTTTTTTATTTGGGACTTTCGTTTGATCCTTGTTCCAAATAAAAATTTGACTTGATTGATATATAATACAATATGGAAGCAACTGTGTGTGTTTATTTATTTATTTTTCAATGAATAAGTCCATTGAGTAGGAATGTTAAAGTCAAAGTAAAAAGGTATTTATTACGGTGCCAGTTCCACAGGACCAAGCCATCCCGTTTACACTCAGCTCATGTCCGTGGAAATGTGCAGAGACATGGGAAGGGACTTGGGCAATACGAGAATGTAGACAGGCCACTTCCATGTCCACTCGCGTTGCCGCTCGCGTTACCCGTGTCGCGTGAACACACATTGCCGTCGACGCTGCCGCAGACATACGAACGGCAACATTTCCGTCCACGCGAATGGCAGCGCGAATGTTGAAATGTAAACGCAGTATAAAGGGAAAGCAACAAACATACGGCTTGGTTCCTACCGGTCATAATTTTGATAAATTAAAAGTCTCAGCTTTCGCATTTCTAATAATAAATAGGATTAGGATAAGATTTCATTAATTTCCCTACTTATCAGGAGTTGAGACTTGTTTCGTAAATATTTAAATAGATAGCACTTCTGCACAAACATGCATCATAAATCTAGACGTAACTTGATTACATACAATAACCTTATCGCCTACGCAATTTCTTCCAGAATGTTATTTTAGAACTGAAACTTTAAATATCTTTTAACAGGCATGATGATAAAATCTTGAGCCATTCAACACTATTCCTAGTTCCACGTTATCTATTGACAGTTCACAATAAAACGTCATAAATCAAGATGGCTTCCAATATGGCGTCGCGCAGTTTGACAGTTATCGCGTGTACAGCGGAACATTAAACTCATTGATATTTATTGCTCAATCGTGCTAGGGCCTGATTTATTGGTAATAAATAGATAATATCAGTTATTGTTTTAGGTATTTCCTTTTTGTAAAACTTTGGTTAGTGGTAGTTAGTTTTTTTTTAAATCTAATGGAGGTTGACATGAACCAAATAACATGTCTCTGACTACCTTAATTATCGGAGCATCTTAAGTAGGTACGTATCAAGAGTTCTTGAGGATGTCTACTGTGCATGAGGAATTCAGCTGCAAAATGCCTGCCTGTTGAGATCCAAGATCTAATTTCTGTTATTTATCGGATCTAAAGGTTAAACCTTTCGTTTGGTATGTCAAAGATCCGTACGTCTGACGTAGTTTAATAATCATAATTTTATTCCTGCCCTTATCCCACTTTATGTGGAGCACAACAGGTTTGTTCTCTCCCCTTTCCTCCATAATCCGTCATATCAGCAGTCATTCCTTACCCATCTTTCACTCAATCCATCCATCTTTGGTCTACCTCTACTCCTACATCCATCCACATTCATATCTAGCACTCTTATGGTTACATATACCATTCATCTCTTCGCATAACATACCCGTACCATACAAACAATCATATTCACACAAATTCACGACCAAAATGAACCTGGGTTCAGTTTAAATGGAATACATTCACAGCATTCCATACATTGTTCACAGTTCATGTCGGTTCGCTTGCTGCCCGCACTCGCTAGTTAAACTCATTGTTATGGCGGCATAAACACGTGGCGCTTTCAGCGGCGGGGCATTTGTAGGTGATGGAGAGATATGGTAAATAGAAGAGAATTTATTCGAGTGTAAATTACACCAATACCGCATACCTACTACTGTAAAATGTGGGTATGAATCAATGAATGAATGAAATACTTTATTGTACACCAAACAGAACTACAGTACACATAAAATATACAATAAAATTGTTTAATGAAAGCCTTCTCTTCCACACAACCGTGGAGGGTTTTTATTAAAACACTTAAATGATTATACAATTACTGTGGATATGTGATAATTTTAGTATTTGGACGTTCGTATAAATATTTGTGGATTTTTTTCAAACAACACTATTTAGCTCCGAAACCAAGCAAAGCTAGCGTTTAAGCTAGTCGCCACCTCTAGTGACAGAGTTTTTAAGACATCTCTAAATCTCATCATGGCTTAACGACTGCTATAGGCGGCACTAAACATATCCTCAAGCTTTCAAATGTAAATGTCACTAACCATCACCCATCCAAACGGGATGTCTGTGTAAAATGTTGCATAGCTGTCTATTGGTTAGGAATGATCAAGCAAGCTTTTACGAGGCCACAGATAAGAGAATACACGAGGCTTACAAAGAAAAAAGGCAAAGTAAAAACCGTAATTTAGAAATATTGCATTGAATATGAACCATGTTTTGGCAAGACCAACAGCGGTCTATCAGGTGAATTGTTCAAATAAACTCAGTCAAACTTATTCAGCTAATTTGAGTGTTGGCCCAATTGAGTGTTGTCACGAATCAGTTATGTCAAAAGGCTCGAATAGTATAATTTCCTAATCTTGTAAACCAAAACAAGATTATTCCAACATTTTCACAAAATACGGAACTAGAATTGAAATATCCCCCAAACACGAAAAGTGAAGCATAAAAAGCTCGGTTCTCCAAAATCTGTAACCGTCATTATATATTTATTTTTATGTATGGAACAAGCAGATGGCCTACCTAGATGATGTTAAGTGGTAACCATTATCTCATTAGCGTTGCCTTGCAAGTCAATAGGAACGTGCATTACGATGCACTGCCCTGCGTCCATCAACTAGATGGACGCAGTGCTTAATGTTAAGCCTCATGTGGGTGTAATTTCACCGGAAACCACATCCTTCAAACTGAAACACAGCAACGCTGCTTGGGGCAGAAATAGGTATGGAGACGCATTTCTTCCCCGGACGAACCTTTCACTAAGTGCTCTACTACTCTTAAATATTAGTGCCTATTTAAGAGTCAATTCACAAAGTCCACTGAAGACTATTCCTAAGGACGCATTACGGACGTCAGATAACTGTCACCGCTTCTAAGAAACAAAAGCTTAGGAGGTAGGTAAACGTCAATACGTAGGACTGAGCGGTCGTAAGATTTTATGCGGCATTACCGCCGGGTAAGTGATGCGTAAATTCTTATAACACGGGTATAGAAGACGCGAAGTACAAGACTTGTAAATGTACAGCCAATGACGTTTCACTCTTGCATAATATTAAATAAGGTATTTAATTCTACACTTTATTAAAAAAATATTTAGTAGTAGAGCTCTTTGTGAAGGGCTCGGCCGGGGAAGTACTACCACCACGCCTTTTTCTGCCGCCAAGCAGCGTTGCTGTGTTTCGGTTTGAAGAGTGTGGTTGCCGGTGTAATTACAGGCACATGAGGCTTAACATCTGTATGCCTCAAGTTGATGGACGCGGGGCAGTGCATCGTAGGGCACGTTCCTATCGTGCGTGACTTACGAGGCAATGCTTTGTTATAGGTGACGGTTTCCACTTAAACATCAGGTGAGCCATCTGCTTGTTCCATCAGCCAGTTTTATAAAAAAAAAAAGAATTACTTAGTTCCTAGCCTTGCTAGTCTTTCAAAGCGTTATTTGATAACGCAAAAAAAGTTAGGTTAGATTGAAGTTGACCATTAGATATACGATATTGAATTTTAGATCAAGTGAAGTAAAGTTTGTTTTACATTTAGAGTTCATCTGAAGTGGTACAGGGATCACCACCGGGGAGGTATTCAAAATATGAAAGTGGGCTGTTTCTTAAAGGGGTGAGGTTAATGTAAGGTTATTTTTATGAGAGGTCGTTTAGTAACTCTTGGAGAAGCTGGGGACTGACGGAAGATTCCGCTTTGAAGGGCTCTTAAAGGCTATTGAGTTTTAAATATTTGTATTTTTAAACTCAGCGAAAATAATGCAATTAATTTAAAAGCTTGAAAGTGCTTTTGTTTGATACATTCTAAAAGTCAGCTTTGTGGTTTACATAATGATAAGTAGGTATGTTTTAAAGATCAAAATTAAGTAATAGGTTTTTTTCTGGGTAGGTAAGCGTGCTACACCATACCGCATCACTGTTCAACTTTAGGTGAGATAGCGGTGAATCGTTTTGCTTACGAAGAGACTTACGAAAAATCGGCAATAATGGCATTTTTTTAGTAAAAATTTTAACTCCGTCTGGAATCAAATGTTATTTTGAGCCCCTTCAGGTTTGACGGGCAAAATAACCAAAAATAATTTAAGTTGGTTAGCACAGTTTCATTCAATTTATTGCGTGAACGCTATATGATTATCTCTCAATAAAATACCTAAAAATCCGATATAATTTACAGGCGAGTTTATAAAATTAACACCTTTAGACGCGTACGTTCGTAAAGCGGCATGACGCGCCAAAAAACATAAAAAATAATATTTCTCTCGTTGCAACCGCTCGCTCGCAAATTGGCCGGTGAACGCCGCTGTCACTTGTCATCGTGTCGGAGCTGTCAGCTGTCAGGCGGAGTGACACCCAGCGGCGCCGTCAACGCGGATTTACATAAAAGTGGGTAGGTAAGTGACAATTAAAAATGCTTGTTGTTAAACTGACAGTTGTTGGTGAACTCAGTTTTTACCTACTTCTGTGGATTTCCTTGCTTTTTTACCTGAATTACAATGTTTTAAGAATGTTGACATAAAAATATATGACAACATTTTATGGTTCTACAGAATGAAATACGGCGTACACGTGTAAGCAATTGTACTGAATATCAACAAACATACCTTCACTATCCATCTACAAGTTTTAACTAACATCATAAAGATCAACGCGCTTTTATAGCGCTAGCGAATCAAAAACAATTTGCGTAAAAAAATAATTAGCAATGAGCTGTTTTTAGAATTAACAGTATTAATAATTTATTTATTTCAGTTTTAATCTAAATAGAATACATATACAATTTTAAAGAGTTATCTATATTGGTAATACTATAACTAACCTCTGACTACCCCCCTCAGTGTCCTCAAAGAATCTTGACTTTGTATTGGATATCTGAAGCTTCTTCTTAAAAAAAACATTGCTTAAAAGCTAAACTCTACCGCTTTTGTATATAACTTAAGTGACAGAATACCTGTAATATCGGCAAATCACTTACTGCTTTCCAAACAGGGTAACCATAAAGGCGGTGAGCGAGGCTATCTCGATGATGTGCTATTAATTCGCCGATATACGGTATGATACGGTCCGTAATGTGATCGTGTATTAACCCGGCCCTTCGGTGTGCTCGGATCAAAACATCAAGAACTTATATCAAGCTAAAAACACATTGAGTAAGTAAAACAGGTATAGGTAAGGACTAAAAGATGCTCTTTTAGTACTTTTCTTTTAGACTTACCTATACCTATTAGGGTATGTCTACTGAGCCTGGGAATTGCAGCCGTGGGGTTTTTTTTATCTAGGCTGAAATTATATATATTTCATTTTAGATCACATTATAAATAGCAAAACAAAAATAGTTAAAGAAGCTAATTTGACTCAATGGACCTAGACAAACTAAAATCTTAGATTTTTGTGAATTCTGTGGAGTTTCAAAATATCTTAGGAAACAAATTAATGTGACATTCCTTAATTCTTTTCACGTCGTTTTGTCAAGTTTCATATCAGTACAAACTGACGGTAATATTAAAACAAACGCGAGTAATAAATTCCCATAACATTTCCAACGTTTCAATGTGAAAAATGAAACATTTCAGCGTCAAAAATTAAGCAAATTTATCCACCATGTACTCGAAGCAGTAAATCCTTAATAAAAACGATCGGACAAGCGAATGAAATGAATAACAGTTACAATGGGGTCACGCTTTCCTGTCACTGTTATTGGGATATGGGGTATATTCTTTTTTTTATTTTCTTGGAGAAAACCAGCTTTTAAAACTAGAAATGGTACAAATAGGTAGAGTACAAATAAAGCCTAATTAGTTTTCGATGCTAGAACGCTAATGTTAATTGGAAAAAAAAGTTCACATAGTCCGATTGATCGAACTATCATGCGTTTCAAGAACACATGGTTCGATTAATCAAACCAATCGGAAAAAAAGTTCTCGTGGTACGATTGATCGAATCATGCGGTCGAACACCGTGACCAGAAGCATAACTACGATGATGGTAATAGTTTCAAGTTTGCGTTTCAAATAGATAAGTTGTATAAAATAATGTATTGATAGGGATGAATGTCATGTTACGAAAAGAGTGTTAGGTATGAATGTGGATGGATTAAGGAGTAGAGGTAGGCCAAAGAAAAGATTGATGGATTGTGTGAAAGATAACATGGGAAAGAAAGGAGTGACTAATGAGATGACGGATGATAGAGCAAAGTGGAGAGAAAAAACCTGTTGTGCCGACCCCACATAAAGTGGGACAAGGGCAGGAAGATGATGATGATGATTATTCTCCATTTTGTCTATTTCCGAGAGAGGGCACCGGTGGGCTAGTGACAAGGGAGTTACCCCGCCTTTCCAATTCCAATTATCCCTTAAAAAAATATATATGTGCGCAATGCCAGTGCTCTCAAACGGTGAAGGGAAACATCGTAAGCAAGCTAGTATTCTAGCGACAGCGATAAGCTTGCAATCTGTCATGTATGGAATACTAACTAAAACTTCAAAAAGCTCGTATATACCTTGGACGTGCCTCTGGCTAACCCCTTAGAGATCGTCAAAGAATCTTGAGTTGAACCTAGTACTATAAGATCTGAGGTCGTGAAGCTGTTTCTTTTTTCTAATATGCAAAAAGTCAGTACAATATTTTCGTTATGTTTTTAGGATAGTATTTTTTCTGACTTGACCTACGCACCACCCTACCCTAGAGTTGCCCAATAATTCAGGGCACGGCCCAGTGCGGTGCTCAGTTTTTATTCCCGCGAAAAGGAAATGGTTATATCCGAGGCGAATTCACCGGAAACGAGATGTTTGTAGGTCGAGAATCAAGTTATTTCAGTTTTATGGCCCAGGATTCAGGATATCTGTTATTATTAGGAGCATTTCACTTGAAATTTACGTCATGATTATGTACTAGGCAACCATGAAAAACAGATGTATTTTTATATAATTGCGGCCTAAAATTAAGAGCATTAGAGGTCTTTGTGCAGGGAAATACTAACACCATACCTTTTTTAACGTTGCTGAGTTTCGTTTTGAAGAGTGTGTATGCCTCAAGTTAATGAATGTAGGGCAGTGCATCGTAGGGCACGTTCCTATCGTAAGTGACTTACGAGGTAATGCTTAGTTATATGTGATAGTTACCACTTAACATCAGGTGGGCCATCTTCTTGTTCCATCAGAAAATAGTATAAAAAAAGTTACACATTCGGTACGAAGCCAACTAAATTCACAATCATTCGACTGAGAAGTGATACCATTTTGATAGACTTTCTCTTATTTTTCGTTTATTACATTCCTTATTTTATTTATTTGGCAGGCCAAACACTTTTTGCTAGTGTTATCAATAGTTCATTCTATCCCGGATGTGTCACCCTGTTTTTTTGCTATCCCCTTGCACACTTCAAGCGGCGCCCACTGGGCAGGTGGCGAAAGATTCTGGACAAAACCAGCCTAAAAAAACCACAAAAACCCAATTTGTCAAGAACTTGACACTTGACGTATCACTGGCGCCAGATTTCTTAATAGCCGTGAAATTAAAGTTTACTATGCAAAAGAGCATAAATTGTGTTTTTTGTTTACAAAAAAAGATATAAAAGACACGTGTATAGAATTCGGACAGTATGGTTTGGTATGTGTGCACATGTTTTGAATTTTTTGTACTAATAAACAAAAGGTTGAACTTTGAAATCTACAACTTAAACTTTTTTTTTCTTTTTTGCTCTAGGGGTGTTTAAAAAGCGAAGTCGCTCAAATGAGAGAAAAACTTAGTAACTAATGAATTTCAAAGCAATGACATTTTTTTTTAAATTAATCAATTCATTTTTAATTATGATCTTCCCTATCCTTACAGGGTTATTTAATACAATGTGGAGCGTATTAACAATAAATTGTCGGTTTGCCAAAACAATCATAAACATAATCATTTTTTCATTATTTCATGTTGTATAGAGTAGTTTTTAGGGGGTAACAATATGTCCAGGACATGAGCCCCGTTGGAGCATTACAATGGTTTTTATGCCCATTTAGGGTATCTAACACATAATAATAAAACTGTTAGTAATAATTTAAAAACAATAATAAGTATTTAATAACCAAATGGTGGCCAAGAACCTGTTACAAAGGCGTGGGACGTCTTGCAGCAAGATGGGTGGACGGCATAACGAAAATCGCAGGTCAGAAATGGATTAGACTGGCACAGGATCGTGGAAGATGGCACCAACTAAGAGAGGTCTATATACCCAGCAGTGAACTAAAAAAAAATTCGGGCTGTGGATGATGACGATGATTAATAAGAATTTAAATAATAAATAAAAACACTCAATTACGATTTTAAAATTAATTATGTTGTCTTTTAATTATGTTTTACTCTGTATCTAAACAATTAATTAATCAATAATTAAAAATGCAAAACGAACCGCCACAATCAAAGCTACGTTCAACTGTGTCTTTGTCCATAAAACCGTAGACTTATGACGTTTGAAACCCTCTAAACCTCAGCTGTCATTGTAGCGAAAATAATAAATAATTTATGGGGTTGAACTAGGGACGCTTGTAATGGGCGTGACGAAGCGACATCTACACAAAGAATGAAAAATTGACTCTTCGCCAGACGCCAGATTATACTACGAACAATTTTAGGCAGGAAACCGGTAACAGTAGTACTCTTTTTGTGTGGCTCGTCCGGGAAGTACACTGGTATACCACAATGCTTAATTCTGCCGTCAAGCAGCGGCGCCTTTGTTTAAAGATATAAAATCACTGAACTTATTGATGAAAAATCTTAATCAACCAAGTTGTGTGCAACATTGTACACAGTTCAGCAACAATAAAATTTGGATCCAAACAAATTTTCCTACTAAAAAGTTTGCACAAGCACGAAAACTAGTAAAGCAAAAGATTTTAGAAGTTATATTTTATAGTTTTGGTTACCAATTAACATCAGGTGGCCCATCTGCTTGTTCGATCAGCAAGTTGTTTAAAAAAAGTGCCAACCTGCTGAATCCGTAAAACAATTAATCAGTCTGTATCGATCGATCAATTTTCGATGGTTGTATCCAGATAAACAACAACAGACATAAACAAGCGTGAAACTTTGGTGCTTATTGGCTGCGAGAACACAATAAGTAGTTCGTTTTTTGTCCAATATGTACGTAGACGTTGATACAGATCAAACTACACAAAACAAAAGAAAAATGACACGTATGTCAAAGATATAAAAGCGAGAAAACGTCAATTCAGGCTTTACGCCGGTTTTCCGACAATCAGCCTAACCTAACCTGCTTCATACCTAAATGATTCCATTATAAGTAATGTTGTTTTGTAGGTTATTCCATTCATAGTTCTGGTTTATTCGAATAAGTGCTGAGTCATTGATGCCTTTCAAGCCGATAGATGTGAGTGATTGGTCGTTTGAAGTTCAGTTTAGCAAAGTGAATTATTTAAGGTATTTTTTTTTATTTCATTTGTTTTTGATACGTTTTTACTCTTGTCGAAGTAAGTCAGGCTATTCAGACTTATTTAATAATGTCCTAGTAAGCTCGATTTTTCTTATATAAAAATCTACGTGCGCAATGCCAGTGCTCTAAAATGGTGAAGGAAAATATCTTGAGGAAACTAGTTAGTATTTTAACAGCGGCGATGGGCTTGCAACCTGCCACTTATGGAATACCAACTATGCAAAATGTGGATAGGTATGTGCCAAATATGACGTACCTCTGACGTCCAATCAATTCCCCTCAGACGTCAATTGGTACAAAGAGATCTAAATGGATATCTACCGTGCCTGGGTATCGAAGTCGTGAAGCTTTTTCCATTTTTTTTCTTCTGTTTTCAAATTAGATTAGTCAAAGAAAATCAATAGAATATGGTGTATATTTTAAAAACTCAAGAGTAGTCACTACCAAAAAAGGTTGTAACATGCATCTCCCTGCATCATCAATCGTCAACAATACTCCAACTGTCACTATAATTCCATTTTGACAGCGCACACCGGTCAAAAACGGCTGTTTTGTATGCACTGTCTACTGCGGAGTGCATTAATCAGCTGTGGTCGTTCCACTGTCAATCACTGGCCGCTGTCGCTGGCGCACTGACAGCGACGGCCAACAAGTGACGTACGTATACACTGTCAGGAACTGTAGTGCTATTCCGTAAACAATGTTCACGCAAGTGAACACGGAGTACGCCGTTTTCAGTTCGGCATTTTATTTAATAGTTCTTGCAGATGAAACAAGCATATGGCCTAGTGTATAAAAAAGCATTGCCTCGCAAGACATGCACTATATAAACGTGCTCTACAATGCACTGCCCTACGTCCATCAACTTGAGGCATACAGATGTTAAGCCTCATGTGCCTGCTTGTCGGCAGAAATAGGCATTCGGTAATACCCATCAATAGCGCCAGCTGCGTAAATGTTTTCTGGAGTGGAAATGTCAGCGTGAGTGAGGCGAAACTCGTGATCAAAGTGAGCACGGATTCAATAGGTGAACTCCACGTGATTATGTTGTTTAAAGAATCGACACCCTGGGCAACTCATGTGTCTACATAAGTCCGTATTTCAATACTAAAATAAAGCGTGAAAAGAAATAGAGTGAATGATTTGTGACTTTACTAACATTTTATATCGATGCTTGAGTCCAGATTTAGACTAGAAAAAGCTCTACGACTTTAATCCCCAGGCACGGTAGATATCCCTTCAGATCTCTCAGCACCAAATACTGAATCATGCTTTCTGAGGATGTCTAAGAAGGGTAGTCAGAGGTATATACAAATATTACATCTCACTCATACCCACATTTATCAGTAACTAGTTGGTATTCCACACGTGACAGGTTGTAAGACCATCGCCACTACTAGAATTAAAAAAAATCTCGCGATGTTTTCTTTAGCCGTTTGAGAGCACTGGCATTGCCCACCAAATTTTTTTAGAGAAAAATAAATTGGTGTATGATCTGATACGAACCCAGATACTTATGATGAAGGCCGAAGAAAAACGAAGCTCTCATTTAGCACTCATTTTGAAAGACATAAAATCACGGATCTTATTTAATTTTATGAAAAATCGCACAAAAATAAAATTTATTTTTAATAAGATTTCTGCTAAGGCATACTTACTTCTCTCTCACTCATTTAACATTTTGAAAGATATCCAAACAAGTTTTCTTACTAAAAAGTTTGCTTTAGTTTTCGTACTTATGCAAACTATTTATAAGAAAAAATCGTTTTCCTAACCTATATTCATACCATGTGTATTTATACAGTAATATATAAAAGTTATTATACTTACCTACTTTATGTCGTGAGAAACATTAAAAAGTATATTTGAAATAATGCAAACACTAAAACACTTGAGTGTGTCTTTAGGAACATTAAAGGAGTCGGGAGCCCGCAAAAAGCGCCGCCGCACAATAATATCTTATCTTATCTTACCGCCGACATGTGCCTTCGAAGCCAATAAATAAGTTTGTTGTAAGGTCTTTTCCTCACACGACCCAAAGACCGTTGGTGTTTTATGATCCTAACGTGACTTGCGAGGCAATGTTTTGTTATAGGTGATGGTTACCACTTTACATCAGGTGGGCCGTATGCATGTTCCATCAGCCATTCAGAAACACAAATATTATTATAAATTCTACATAATTGGTGTTGATTAAATTAAAAAGATTAAAAAAATTCTCGAATGGCGACCACGCACTGAAGCACGAAACGTGAAAGGCACTCGCCGGAAGTCGGTGGATATAGACAAGTTGGTAGATGACTCAAAATATTTATTCCTCGAAATATGTAAGGGAATTATATGTCTAGGGACTAGAATGGAACTCCCTTTCTTTCCAAGGAGGAGGAGTGTTTTGCGAACAGAAAGTGCATTTTGTCTTGACCCCAGCAGTGGACTTTTCCATCTGATACGAGTATGTGGTATCATTATTTTCCTGCCAGCTGATGAGTTCAATTATCACAAGGTAGGTTTTTTAATGCTTTGATAAAATCAGTAAAAACTTTTAGATTGCGCTATGTGGAATGTCCAACAATATTATTTTATTTATGTTTTAGGGAATTCTTTTTGAACGAGGGAATTAAGTGAAATAGGTATGTCAGGATCATCGCAAGTGGAAATCGGTGGTCTCCTATGGAAAACAGGCGTGATTTTATATATGCATGTACGAAAAGAGCCAGTAGGGACAGACCCAAAGCCGGCTTCTCACAAGTGGGAGCCAAAGTGCAGTGTAAGTGGCCCCTTCCTGATCACTCAGTCGGAGGAAACAATAAATAATGTGCATACACCGCACATGTTCGCTAATATGCCAGCATATGTGGCATGGGCACGGGTTTCTGACGTTTTCAGTTTGCTATCGATTCTGATAATACGTCTTACTATGTTTGTAGGTACTTGGAATCAAAAAGTTTAATTAAGTCTGAAAACTTAAAAAAACTACGTTTTTGGTAGGTTTTTGTTCGGATCAAAATGTAATTTTTGCTGATCCTTGGTAAATCTATTCTCCAAAACTTGGTTGCTTGCAATTTGCATTTTTTCATAACAGTCAGTCTTCATATCTTCAAAAATAATGGAATGTCGAAGCATGTTCTTTGATTGTAGTGTGAGTGTAGGTCCCATCATGCATCATGTATACATGCGTACACTTGATAAAAAAAAATGAGATTCCCCTTATTTTCCAAAAAATCTACTTGTACCTATGAACTGAATTTCGAGACCAATCTAAAATGAAGAAAACAAACAATATGCGTAAATAAAATTAGCTCCAATCCTCGTCTGTTGACCAGTTTCCATTCCACCATAGAAGAAACGTCGTTAAATGACTACGACGTTAACTGACTACTACGTTAACTGGCTACTTTACCTCGATAATGTAAGAAACTAATGCTAATGGTGGTTTTTATTGAGGAAACAAAAAACTGTTGTAAGAATCATGTTCCAGTGGGTAGGTTTATGACCATAGGACTTTTAGCAAGGAATTTTATTTTTACCCCAATAAATATAAACATTAGTTAAATTTTGAACATTGATTAAATTCCACCCTGGCATTGATGATTGCCATTGGTAAAAATTATACCTTAAGATTTTTTTTTATTCTAATTGTTGTAAGAACAAGCAGATGGCCCACCTAATTATGTGGTAACCATCAACTGTAGCAAAGCATTGCCTCGTAAGTCACGCACGACAGGAACGTGCACTACGAATTCTACGATGCATTGCCAAGCCTAGAAGAAGAGCCATTTATGTTATTTAATTCATATCTTTTTATTGTGTGAAAATTCTTCCAAAATTATTACAATACGGATAGACATCAAGATATACACTGCTCGCTTTTATGTCCTTGTAGTAAGCGTCATTTTTTTTGTAGAGGTAAGTATGTCAGGATCGTACCAATCCGTGGTCTATGCCTACCCTTATGGAAAACGGGCGTGTGGCTGTGTGTATGTCTGTGTGTATGTATTAATCGTATTTTTTCTCTAGCTTTGTCCAGCTTGACCTGTATCCGTGTATACCAATAAACTGAAGCTTCAGTGTGCTATTTTAACTTATTATATATTAATACCATACATAAAAGGTGTGTAAGAAACTTGGTGGTGTATACTTTAGTTAGTTATACTACACTTAGTTGAAATAGCACACACAACATCCAGGTTTCGTGAAAAGAATATTTTGGCTATTCTATAATGGTGAATTATTAGCCTTGTCTTGTTACTTTAAGACGGCCCCTTCGATAGTTTGCCAAAGCTTAAATCCCAGGTTCCCTCAGCTGTCCCCATTAGTTCCAAAAACAGCCGTCAATCGGTAAACATGACGCGCTAACAAGCAAACATCCTGAACAAACAGTGGTGAGCCGCTAACTATCACAAATTAGGCTTTGTTGGCTAGGGAGGGGATTGTACATAGTTACGGATACAATCCGTACTTTTGCTCACCTGAAAGGTAGACAGAATAAAATAGAAGATTTTAATTCGACAGAAAAATACACAAACAAACATAACAACAAGAAAAAGACAAAACTGTGACACCTAGTGTAAGTAGTACCTAAGGAAAAACATTATAAAATCAAATAAACTATCAGGTTTTTATGAAATACGTTTATTTTTCGCACAAAGATACTTATAACTACAATTTCAGATGAGGAAAAACGCTTATAAGTACTTACAGGAGTACCAGGAGTACCGGGTATTACCTATAAGAATTCAATAAATACATTTCTAATGAATGAATAAGTACCGTTGTGGTTTGTTTTTTTATTAATCCAGGAAAATACAATGGTGAATATTGAGGTATAAAAGAATCGAAAGAAAATACGAAACTCAGCTAGATAATAACCAATTAACATCACTAAATTATCAAACTCACTTGAGTTATGAATTCGAAAGAAAGAGATGGTAAATAACTTTTAGAAAACAAAACGCAATGGACCATTTTGCCGGTATAAAAGATTCATTCACAATTTTCACTGAATCCGTAATTTGATCAAGTACGGATTCCGGATACCATCCCTACTTTGTATGCAAAACTAACACCTATTACGATCAAAGCGGCCGTCATATTTCACCCTAATTTGAACCCTATCTTCTTACAATAAGGGTGAAACGATGAGTAAATTGTCTGTTATTACGGTAGGATATCCGCTAAGTTTATTATTATAAGCTTAATCTCGTGGAGCTGGGAATCGTTTGGTTTGTGGATTGGAGATGTTTGTTAAATCGTTATTGTTCCTGTCAGCTTTAAACTATTACTATTATAGGGGCTTTGTGGACCCTGACACGAACACGTGGTGACTATGGACTAAGTTTGGTTTACAATTTAATTCATCTTTCAGTTCACTAGGTTTATTTTCTTTGAAAGTTTAGATTGCGCCGAGATAAATATTAAGTCTAATAAGTAGTAGAGCCACTCTAGTCTAGTGGGAGCAACACTGCCTACTGATTGCTTGGTCGTAAGTTCGAATCCTGTCTTGCGGGAATTGATTTTTCGTTTCAAAAAAATTATATGCTCCTAACAGTGCTCACAATCGGTAGAGGAGCACTGTTTAAAGATACCAGTACATATGGAAAACAAACATTACACACCACCCATCCATCGACATAGCTCGCAGAATTAGCAAGTTGAAGTGGCAATGGGCAGGTCATATAGCTCGAACAACTGACAACCACTGGGGAGTGAAGGCTCATAAATGGAACCCACGAACTGGAAGATGAAGTGTGTGACGCCCTACCGATGGACCGACAACATTGTGAACCACTTGGAAAGTCGGTGCATAGAGAGCACTCAGAATCGTTCTTCCTGGAAATGGATGGAGGAGGCCTATGTCCAACAGTGGACTTCTTCAAGCTGATGCTGGTCCGTGACAGGTTGCAAACCCACCGCCACTCGGCTCTCGATAAAGCTATTATTAACAGTGAAGACACCGAGATAGGGTCGTGAGTTACAAGAAAGCGTGAATGGCTGGTTAATTTACCGCCGAGTCGCCGGCGCGGGCGGAAATGGGCCGAATAAATCAGGGCTAACTCTGCACTAGGGAATTTGTACGGATCGCAGAAAAGATTCCACATTAGAGGTATGACTTTTTTCAAGAGCTCAAAGTCAAAGTCAATAGGTATTTATTTAATAAAATCGCAAGGATCACTTTAAAACGTCATAAAGCTAGAAGAACAGGCAACAAACTTACGGCTTGGTTCCTACCGTTCTTTTGTATGATCCTTGTTACAATGTTACAATATTGTTACAATATTGAAGCTCCAGTGTGGTGCCAATAGAATTTAGTGAGGCTCCTTGTGGAAGGCTCGTCCGTCTACGAGGAATGACTTTTTTCAGGAGTTTAGAGTAGTAGAGCTCTTTGTGGAGGGCTCGTCCGGGGAAGAACAACCACCATGTGTATTTCTGCCAAGCAGCGTTTCTGTGTTTCGGTTCGAAGGATGTGGTTGCAGGTGAAATTACAGGGACTCCGAGGTATGACTTTTTTCAAGATTAGAGCTCTTTGTGACGGGCTCGCACGGGGAAGTACTACCACCATGTGTATTTTTACCAAGCAGCGTTGTTGTGTTACAGTTCGAAGGATGTGGTTGCCGGTGAAATATAGCCACATGAGACTTAACATACGTATGCCTTGACTTGATGAAATCAAGGCATAAGCCATCGTGAAGCTTAACGGCTTAATTACCTTAAGAAAAGGCCTTTGTGTGACCTTAAAACTCCGTTATCAAAAGTTGGCACATTGACTCACCTATGGTCTAGTGATATTTGTTTCGTAGCCGATATCTGACTGACAGGATGTCTACCGTGCTAGGAATCAAGTCGCTGATTTTAATTTAACATTATTTTATTATTATTTATTCAATTTTATGAATCACTGTCGTTTGACATTTTTGTGCATTCAAGAAAAATGCAACTCAATTTTAATCTTACTTATAATATAACTTCTAAGAAGCTAATAAAGTTTTTCATGGCTTACCTACCTAAAGTTATAACATATTTCTCTGACCTTCTATTCAAACATAAAACTTAGCTTAACATTTCAAGACTATCAAACGCAAATAAACTGAGACCCTACATTAAAAGTTATAACACAATAAAAAAACAATTTACGACCTCAATAAAACGACTGCACTGAAACCGACCACAAAAAACGCTTTTACTGAAAATAATCAATTACGCAACACAGAAAGCATTCACACAAACGTTTATAGGCTATTCTGCGGACCGTACCGCAGTAAACAGTCGTATTCATTAGCCAGGCCATTAATTATTTTTTGTTGATCCCTGGAGTGACGTGCGCTGTCCTTCGCAACGTTTTACAGTTTCATTTAAATTGGCAGCCCTAGCTGTCAAGCGTTTGACGCATGTCGGGCAGCCATCTTTGTTTTCACTGCACATTGAATTACTACTCTAGTGTTTTAAACGTAAGGTTTTAAATGCTTTGGTGTAGTGGTCAGCTGGGTAGCTATTTTTCAAGTGTTGACAGATGTTTTAAGTCACAAGTGAAAGGTCGGGATAGGTTGACAATGACGCTGAAAAAATGACGCCAGTGGACAGTGGCTTCCGGCTATTTGGTTAAAGTGGGTTCTATTTTGATTGGTTAGCATGTGTTTTATGTTATAAGCCACTTGTGATATTTCCAGAATAATAAACACACGTTTCTACAATTTTCATTACTATACAGTGCTCGAAAATGCGAAAAATCTTTGAATCCTTTCACCAAAATGTTTCAAAAGAAGAAGAAGATTGCTTTGCAAACCGCAACACAAAATTACCCAAATCGTTTTACATAACGACTCAACAAGACAAGTAAATTAATTGAATCATCAAAGATAATCCCACATCCTGCTGCTGAAATATCAAAAGAAACGATTTCAGGAAACAAAAAACTACATCTATAAAAAAAATCTCAAAATAAATGTCGTGAAATTATAAAATCACGAACAACAGGAAACAATAAAGCCTTGTCAAAATATGAGAATATCTCCGACATATCACGGGAGGTGAGAAATTTCGGCTACACACCAGAAGCTTACACGAGACTTCACGAGGGCAGCATTTTTCACTCTGATGAGGCGCATCGATCGTGTAGGGACACCATGCTTGAGGTAGAAGCAGGGATAATGTAAATAAAATAAAAGGGACCCAGGTTAAAACGCATTCAAAAAGTTATACGATACTACTGTGTTTTTGAACTCATTACAATAAAAACAAAAGTAATTAACAACGAAGTTTATATTTTCAAATTTACATCAAAACTTAGGAGATATTAACACAATATTCTTTATTTTATTGTGCCTAATTAGGCATTAATTAATATTCTATCTTAAATCCGATAACATTAACGAAATGAAACTGGTAACCCTATACTCAACTAGGGTGTGCATCCGTCTCGAGTCCCGCGGGACACGGAGCGCTGGATCCCGGGATAATTGTTACCTCATTGTGCGGGGTCGTCCGTCTTGCGAGACGTCGCTAATGGATCGGTGATTTGTTACCGCTCTAATTATAAAGTGTAGTGTCACTGCATTTTTAGAAATGGTGCCACAGAGTATGTATTAGTTTGTTCTGTGGCATATTCTCATATGGTTATGAAAATGTGAATAACGTCACATTTTTACGTCGTTTTACTTCACAATATTAAGCAGGTGTTTATTTTCGAAAGAAAGCTGTTTAAATTCATGGTTTTTTTATTATCATTTGTTTGTGGATTACTGCAGAAGTTTTCGAATAATAATCAAAAAACCACATAACACCATTTTTCATATTTCTTTGAGCTGTAATTTAATAACAAACTGAGTTAGCACAGCGATTATGAAAAGAGCTTAAATAAAGATAAATAAAATCCAACAGTGGCCATAAAACTCGAATAATCAAAAACATAATCGTAAAATTGTCAAACACGCTCTCTGATCTTTCAAATAAAATAAAGTCTGCAGTCAACGAGCACAATAAAAATAATAAAAATAGTGATGTGCAAGGTCAGCACGACTGCCGTAAATATGTTTCATAATCCGTAAACTCTATTAAACGGATTTAAAAATGTATATAACTAAAAGAAATGTCACGACTCTTCGCTTATTTTAAAGTCTACGGCAACAATTTTGTATCTGTCTGATTGTTGTTTGTAGCTAGTATTTTCAAATGCAAACTAACATTATTTTTATCTATAATACCTTACTCAGCTACTTTTGACTTATCTAACTGATTATAAATGATATATATTTTAGTTGTTATGGTATGAAATGGGCCTGTTTTAAAATTTTAACTGCTCTGTTGTGTGAAATAATATTTATATTAAAGTACTTGTTATAGGTAAAATGCTAGAAAGAAGACTTTATTTTATAATTTTATCAAAACCTTTAAAAAAATCTAGTCATTGTCAGATTTATCAGCTCTTTACAGTAGGTTTGTAAGACTTAAAAAAATACGGCGGTCTAAAAGTCACGGTATAAATAAACAGACGAAGCAGTAACAAATCGTTCAAATTAAATTAAAACGTACGATTACTTAAAATATCGTGACAATAAAATATCGTAGGGGCACGAGCATCGTTAAAGCAGTAGGAATGTATTATGTACTGTAAACTAGTGATTTTATCTCCATCTGCCTATTTTTCAGGCTCAAGAGAGTAATCTCTCGGATGTTTAGATATTTTGAAAGTCATAGAGTAGAAATAGTAAGCTATAGAGCAATGTGAGTGACGTTCCTTTGGACCAGACGTCAGAACATTGTAAATACCTGTTACAACATGACAAGACACAAAATTGGTTTGATTTGGTTGAATAAATATTTGAAAGATCTGCGACAATTTTGTGTGTTTGTTTTAAAAATTACGGTATAAATATTGTGAAAAGTACTACAAGGATTCAGCAACGCTATGCTTTTTTATGGCTTTGATTTATTTAAAAAAATCTTCCATATTTGTCTAAATCAGGTGATAAGATCGATCATTTTATTTTATAAATATAAATATCATACAGAACAATTTTATTGAGTTATACAATGCATATCATATCATGAATTCATGGGCTCCCGAACTACCTATGTTCTAGGAGCTAGCTATAGCTTAGCTCGCTTTACTCTGAGCCAAACTAATACGTAGACAGTTAAATATGTGGCAATTAAGAGGCTGAAAAACTGTGGAGCAGAAGCCATGTCAACGCATGGGGGATCAGAAATAAACTGTTTGTGGCCGCTTGTAAAACTAGAGAATTTACGCATTCCTGTATCGTGGAGAGATTTAATAATATCTACTGACAGTTCTCTTTATTAAAAAGCGTAAAAAACACAAAAAATCTAAAGGCTTTATTTATTCATTTCAAATGTTTTAATGTGGTGATTGCTGTTTTTATGTATTAGTAAAAATAAAATTAAATGTAAATTAGTATGAATTATTTTCGTTAAAGTAAAAATGCTTTGTTAATAGAACGTGAACGTGTATTAAAAATGTGAGAGTTGAACAATTATCAAAGATGTAATGGCTTTTTAGCTCGTGTAACAAATTTGAAACTACTATAAAAATATTTACAGAAATAACATTCTCATTACAATAAACAAAATAACAAATCTCCCTATAAATTAGGTCTACTAGTGTTGCGCCGTGACATATCGACAAACAGATGGTCGGCGTCGACACAACATCGACTAATTTATGTCCTCCTTAACGCCCGTCCCACCTATTAGCTGCACACAATATATTTCACGCGGGTGGCTTGGTAGGTGAGAAGGTGATAGCTGGTTCACCCATGTCGTCTGAGACGACAATTTTACTTAGGTACCTATGTCATAAATGCTATGAATTGCTGTATTACGAAGCTATGTTTCAACACAACAATATCCTATGAAATAACCTGAGCCTAGGCAATCGCTTCAAATAAATTGAATAATAATCAAATTACAAGGTAAACTAAAGTCTGTATAAATTTGTTGTTAATCAATAAAACCTCAGAGATTACTGTGATTTAATCATTATAGACAAAGAATGAAAACAATGACGTTACCCGTCATGATATTGTAGTTAAATATATATTGAGTAGGTTATTTTTATGTTATAGTTGTTGTTTTTTAAAGGTTTTCTCCTTTTTGTCTCAAAGAGCACTACCACCCACTCCACATAACACAAAGGTTAACTGGAAGAAAATGCTAATTAGCATTAAGTTCGCCTATGTACTTTACTAATGTGCAATAAAGAATTTTCTTATCTTATCTTATGATATTATTATTATGGTATAGCTGCAAAACAATAATTTTGAAATGTTGACTGTTGCTAAACTATAACGACATACCAATTAATAGTATGCAGTGAACCAGCTGTTTACATTAAAGATGTACTTAGGGTAACCATATTTTGGGAATACTCTCATTTGTAATATAGGATCACAATATCTAGTGGTATTTGGACAAGTAATTATGACAAGTGTCATCTATTATTACTGGTATAATATATTGTTATTACTGCGTATTTTGCTAGTGCATTATATTTTATTGCGACTGAATAAACACAAAAAACCAAAAAAATATTTTTTATTACAGTAACATTATTATTTTGATAACAAAAATGAAAAAGTTCTAATTCATCTAGAAAATATGTAAGAGTCAGTAAGCATCTAGAAAAACAATAATCTTAATGCAGCCAATTTTATTTGACAGGAAATAAATAAATTCTTAAGACAAAACGGTTATTACTAAAATAACTTTCCATACGCTGACAACAATAATGTTCGCTGCATGTGGCGAGTCTAACATCGTGTAAGTATCCCCAACTGAGTTATCGAATAAAGCTTTTTATTTCTGGAACCCATCGCGACTAACACTCCGACGGCTTTCATCTTGTAAACGTTATTAATCGACAAAGCTCCCGGACACACGCGCCCATCACTATTACACCGACCTCGAGACATCCACGCTACGCCATCGAGTTGTACAATAACCATTGATGCTTTTGTTAATCAGACGTATACTTATGGTGAAGTAAACCGGCAATGGCTATGGTGTAAAGTGGTTTGTTGCAAATTATGTACTGTCATTGTACAGATTATTGTGCAAAATGTTTATGTTCACGGTCTTTGTTAGTCGCAAAGAGCAATCAGTCATGTTGATACAAAACCGAGGCTGGCATTGTCGTGTTGTCTCCGCAATAACAAGTTTGTGTGACTGAATGAAATTGTGGAATTTATCATGAAAATAAGTTACTGTCGTGTGTAATAATAAGGCACGGCGGAAACTTTAATAGCTGTCTGGGGAATCGAGGTCGTTGTATTTCTAACTTGTGTGCGACAAATCGTACGAACAAGTTTTTCAAGTTTAAAAATAAAAAAAGCAATAAAAACGTGCGCGTTTACTTTTATGTTTCTTGGTTCGCAACCAATCAAAAATTCAATGACAGTCAAGATGCTTTTAATTCGCCTCCAAACAAGGTAGGCAGACCCAATCATGCAAATCTCGCACGACAAAGCTCGATAACGAGAAAAATAAAACACCCTTACGAATACTAATAGAATCGTGTTAGCATCTGGCGCGGACGCGATCGAGTGGCAGCCCTAATTGACAGTAATCAATTCCCGGTCCGCTTTCAATATTCCTTCATCTAGGATTTTTCTCGACTCTCCCGTTTTTATATCGGCTCTCGTCTCGTGAATTTATCGCTCAATTAGTCTTGTTTAATAGCCGCCTGCCGCGCTGATGTCTGCTTCTCGTGCCTCCAAGGGTTGTCACACACTGCTCTCTTTAAAGAATATTCAACTGCCACATGTGTTTATCCTATTATTTTAATTATGACAGGAATATCGATGGAAATGGTGTCAATCACTTACTTAAGGAAATCACACTCGGATAATAAATTTCGGGATACTATTAAAAGTCCTTACTTTCAATAATAGCGCTGACCATACACTAAAATTCCATACTGCTTATAACGTATGGATAAAAAACTGTAAATACCATGTTAACACAATACCCGGATCAGAAACATAATGTTTAAAAATCAAGCATTTGCAAATCGTCTCTCAGAAAGAGGTTTTAACAGAAAAAAATAAAAAGGTAGGTACCTGTTTATACAGTAGAATCACAGGGACCACTTTGAAACTTCATTATGTGACGGTCTATTTTATTTAAATCATGTTTAACATGTAAGTGAGCACTCTCCTGAGTTTTAACTTTAAAAAATACTTTTAATAGCAGACAGCCCTGTCCCTTGGAAGACGCAGAGAAATGGGATTAAATTAATTGTCGCATCAGTCAGGAGGGCGTCGGGGTGTTTTTTATTAGTCGAGTGTCTCCCCCCGCGCCCGCGCCCGCCTGAGTAAATCACGAGAACGTGGATGTTGGAAGAATTTGATATGGTAACCAAGCGTTCAATATCCAAAAGACTTTACACACGGAATAAAATATGAACTATCTTGGTGTATCGTTTAAGATTCATGGCGAGTAACGATCACTGCTGTCTGCTTTCCGCAAAATGAAAAATGCAAAAACGCACAGCAAACAGCCTTAAAATAATATAAGAACATATTATAAAAGCGTATTTTGCAATTAACAGTGAGTTAATATCAATACTGACAGCTATTAACATAATGCATAACGCAACAAGAAATATAATAATAAAATTAAGTGGACAAACATCTATGTTCATTTCACAAATGTTTGTTCTCTATGGGGACCAAACCCACGGCCTGCAGCGCAGAAGGCTACTTTCAACCGAGTTGTGAGGGTATGTAAAACAAGCAGAAAGCCCTCACATGATGTTGAGCGTTTTCTTTTGCCTATAATGATTGCATTACTTCTCACACCACGTCCACCGAGGACGTGGCCTTTGTGACACTGCGCCTCCGGCACCGCCTCGCGGTCTTAGGACTCCACAGTATGTATAGAGATTTGAGCCCACAGCGCGGCAGACGTGGCAGGCCCAGTCCCATTTCAGCTTTTTTTACTACGTTTGCGGCTTTAGTATTGGAGTTCCGTATGGTACGAATGCGCAAAACAGAAAGTCTAATGAAAAATACCGTATCTAAAGTTCACAGCTGATTGTAAGCCTCGCCCAGCCGATTTGTTCGTTCTTTGATCTTCGCTGCGATTTATCGACATTATTTTTAACGCGGACGCCCATCACTAGTGAGTGATACACTCAGCGTTGCGAAACCGTATGTTTTGCAAACTTTATTTTGTTATGTTTTGGCGGACTGTTTTGTGCTTGAAATAACTCTTTATTTAACTAACTTAACCTTAACTTAACTCAGAGCAAGCGTCAGTCCTTGCTACGTATCGTGTAAGATGGACAACTAAAATTACAGAATGGTGGCCAAGAGGAGTAGTTGGGCGGCTATGGCGAAGACTGGTGGCCATATGCTTGTTCCATCTGCAAGTAGAAAAAGACTGGTACAGGACCGGAGAGAGTAGCCTTTCAAAGAAGAGGCCTATCTCTCTTGTCGTGTCACTAGTTTCTTTCGAAACAGTGTGGTGAAAGGATTTCAAGTGCGCCTCAAGAGGCTCCTTTCGACTTGACACATTTTATAGAACTTTTTTTAGGTTCTACGATATGCCGGTTTCCTCACGATGTTTTACTTCACCGTTTGAGAGTACTGGCATTGTGCAAATAATTTTTTGAACAGAAAAACTCATTAATGCACGACCGGTTTCGAACCGAAGACCTTAGGATCGGAAAGTGGGGCCGCTACCACTAGACCACCGGTGCCTATACCCAGCAGTGAGTGCACACAGGCTGAATAGATAGATAACCTCATAAACTATTCCTATCTCCCTATAATCAAAAGAACTGATTGCTATTCAAAAGAAGTGTTTTGTCAAATAGATGTGTATTCTCTCTTTTATTCTTTCAATTTACCTTCCCTCAAAAACATATGCATCATCATTCTTTGAAAACCCTAGCAGATTCTTGCCGTCTATGTCAACATTTAGTACAGTTGCCCACACAGGCAGACATACAACAGTAGCTATAACCCGCGCTAATGAAGAAACGAATCTGAAATGGCAGCTAACCCTTACCTCTCACTCGCACACTACTGTTGGCAATAGCTTCTTTTCACTCGCACTCGTGAGAGGTACAGATCGGTTACTTTCAAGATTGATTTTACTATCGGCGCGGTAATATTACGAGTACTTGGTTTTACATTGTTATAAAACGGTACATTCCTATACAAAACACGTAAGACCATAAAATCCAAGCTATGTTTATTAAGTGGACACCGTAAATTATCCGATGTATCTATTCTGGTACTGCGTATATACTGTCTACAATTTTATGAGCACTAGTAAATCTAGACTGAGCGGCGTGCTGGGAGTTTTTATACTGGTGGACTTCACCATATACCTTCAAACTAGGTTGGTAAAGCCTTAGAACATTATTCATATTGCCTGCCATTTTATATTTTATAGAGTATACTTGTCACTGTCACTTTCATGGCAACGAAATGAGACAGCAATAGACTTATCGGTCTAATAAGCTAATGAAGCGCTCAGCGACCAATATGAATAAGAGGGTTAGGGTATAGTATACGGTCTAGGATCTAGGAAATCGTGAAGTTAGCCGTGAGACCACAAAAGATAGTTTTGTGTCGCTGCATAAGGTTTCGTTTTTCGGTTTGTATTATTTTAGTTGTCTAGCTATTTTGCTTTGCTTAGTTTGGGGCTAAATAACAAAAAAAACTAGATAACAGGCTAGATAGCGTTTGAAAATGTTCTAGAAGCTTTAGAATAATTTCAATCCTACCTATTACGCAACTGCGCAACATTAACACGACATCGATGGAACCTTGATGCGACACTTTGTATGATGATTCGCCACGTCGGATCGCTGTCGTATATAATCAGATCACGCAGCTCTATTTGAAGAAACACACAGACAGATAGAATAACGAACAGATTACTGCTAGTAATTGCGATGAGGGAATCAGATAGGTAAAGCGACTGAATTTCAAACAAGTTTTCGCTCACAAACTTCAATATTTTGAAGGTACCTACAAATAAAATCACTGAATGTAACTCAGTTTTATAACTTTTGCAGCTGTTAACGTTTCTATTGCTTTTCTGTATGTTTTGTGATCAAAGCAAATACATATTTGATAAAAGAATGATGAAACATTGCATAAGTTTTGGAGAATGACATTACAAAGAATCAGCAAAAATTTAAAGAAAAAATTATTGATCCAAGCAATTTTTCTTACCAAAAAGTTTGATTATGTACGAAGTTTTGTGAAAGTGATAAGAACCAAGCGTACGATCGTTGCTTGTTCTTCTAGGCTTGGTCGCGTGGAACTAGCACCTTACATTCACCTACCTTTGTAAGTGATCCTTTTGTATTATTGACAGCCTTCACAGCTCAGTTGGTAGTAGCTCTGCCTTCTGTGCCGTAGGCCGTGGGTTCGATCCCCACCGAGAACAAACATTTGTGTGGTGAACATAGATGTTTGTTCTCTGTCTGGGTGTTATATAATATTATAAGTATGTATTTAAAGTATTTATGTATTATATCAGCTATCTGGTTCCCATATTACAAGCTCTGGCTTAGTTTGGGGCTAGATAGTGCTGTGTGGAAAGTCCAGTAATATTTATATTTATTTATATTTATATTATGTTTTGTACATGCCCTTTGAAGCACGTAAGCGCTCTTCTGTGAAAAATTTAAGTTATCAATAAGCATTGATAACTTAAATTTTTAGGATAGTAGGATATAGAAGCCTATATCCTACTGCACCGTAATAGTTTTTTTTTAAATATATATTTGCTCTTAATCCTTTTCAACAGTATAAAACAACAAAACATTTCATGAACGCGCACTTAGGTACATAAAAATACCCACGAAGTTTGCATATAAAGGACATGTCATTCATCCTTCTAATGAACTATTTGAATGTAGGTTTTATTGCCCGCGAATAAATAAAGAAATAATGTGAGCGAGTCCGGATGTGCGCGCGCATCTTAATCTGCTACTTACACTCGTTACATGGTGGCGGTTTTGATGGTGTAGGTTTTTGTGGGTTTTTAAACTTTTTAAGCTGTTACGTAATAATCCATTTAAAGCTTATTACAGGCGTCTCGTAGATATGACTAAAGTTTGACCATGGTACTGAACAATAAAAGTTCAGGCAAAGACTACCTCTCTTCTCTTGTCGTGTCACTAGTTTTCTTTCGAAACAGTGTGGTGAAAGGATTTTAAGTGCGCCTCAAGAGGCTCCTTTCGAGCACTTGACACATGTTATAGAACTTTTTAGGTTCCACGACATGCCGGTTTCCTCTGGATGCTATCCTTCACCGTTTGAGAGTACTGGCACTGAATGGCTGGATTGAGACCACCGCTAAATAACTAATCTAAACTTTTTAGTAAAAAAACTAGTTTGTATCAAAATAAAATGTTTGCTGAACTGGGTGCAATGTTAATGCACACAACATGGTTGATTGCGATTTTTTATAATTTTTAGAGAAGTACTTTGATGGGTTTCATTCAGCCCCTTAAGATGCGTCTCCTATTCTTCACTAGGTTATTTTGTGCTGGTGGTTAGGCATAGAGTACAGAATTAGAATAATAAGGGCAGTTAGAATAGAATAGAATAGAATAAGCTTTTCAACACACAAAAGAATATAGTATTAAAACAGTATTTTTCAATCAGTAGCACTGACTCTGGTAGAAGTAACCCTAAAAACGCAAATAAGCCCTAAAAAGTGCTATTCAAAGTTACAAATAAGGCAGTTAACGTTTTTGGTGGGCTATTTACACCATTAAATCCATAATAGTCACGACTCCCCAATAAATTAAACTAAATCCCCACAATCTTCCGAAGCTCCGAATGACCCCGAAAGTAACGAAACGACGATGATGATGCTTTAGGTACAGATGCGATACTCTCAAAGAAGAGAATGACAATAATGGATCAGAATAAGGTAATTGAAATTTAAAAAATAAGTGCCTCATAAAAACAAACATTTATTTAACATTTACATTTAAATATTTAAAAATATTTAACAAATTAATATTGAAAGTAAAATGAAAATCATTAACGACGTATCTTACAAATCTACAATTTTGTGGAGAGTACAATGCTGAGTGGTGGCCTTTTTTTGTCACATAAATTGCAATAGCTCCTTTGTATAATAGCTCTTATGAGACATAATATAGATTTCTCTATTCAGTACTAATTTGGATCAAAATGTTATTTTTGCTGAACGGTGTGCAATATCATTGCACACCACTTGGTTGATTGCGATTTCTTGTAAGTTTTTGTATTATTGATTTAATATCTTTCAAAACCCCTGCCAAGAGGAGGGCGTTACTGGCTGCGACACAGTTTTATACCTACTTCTGCAGTCAGTTTCGTTACACTAGTTTTAGTTTTATCTTGTACCTTAGTTCCAAATAAACTTTAACATTACTTTACTTTGCAAAATGTTGAAATGTACGAGAGAGAAGTACGGCGACGGGCCCCAAGCGCTAGTTAGAGAATAATAAATTTTAAGGCAAACTTTTGTAGCAAGTTACACATCTGCTTTAAAACATCATTGGACATACAAACGTGTGACGTTACGATCTCGGATAACGTTTATATCGGGTGTAAAATCTCGTGACGTGCTTAACTGCAGTTTTATGAACTACCCGTCTTGATTCGGCGTCAGATTACATTGTGTCGTCGCACACTTCTTGCGTTTTAAAATAAATAATTTAAGTATTCTTATCTTCAAAAATAGGCTAAAAAACTGGCTTATTGAGCAATCTTTTTATAGGATTGATGAATTTATTAATTGACTATTTATTTAATTTGACATAATTTTATTATTTTACTCATACCTATGGAATTATTTTTATTATTTACCGATTTTATCCTATGTTTCATAGATATCTATTGATTTTGTTTTATTGTTTTTAAAATTTGTATGAACAATGTATGTTACTTAGGCAATGTTAATCAATGTTTACCTAATACTGACCTGTAACAAATCTGTTATGAATAAATAACTATGAAATATAACTATGAACTGTAAAAGCTTATTTTAGGGGCTCATGTGAAATGTCGACCATGATTATTATTATTTATTAGTAAAAAATATACTCTTGACTCAATATATTGATTGCTTACACATTGGTTCTATAAATAATGAATAGAATTTATTTTTGATGACAGATTATTGTGTCCGTTTGTCTTCCGAGCAACTTCTAGGCAAAGAACACCTTTGTTTCCTTCGTAGGCAAGTTTTTTAAAGCACTTTGGATATGGTTATGTCTGTACCTTTTTGAGAATTCTCAATTATTTCTTTGTTATTTTCCTCTCAATGATCGAGCAGGCAGTAGGCTGATGCGTATCCGTGCCTAAAGGCATACACACCATTGTAATGCCCCAACGGGGCTCATGTCCTGGACGTTTTGTGACCCCCTAACTTTATTAACCACATGAAACAATGATTATGATTACACATTCTTTAAGATCTCGAGTTCCAAGAAATGTTCGCCTTCGCCAAAGATGACAGTCTATTAATTTAGTTACAAATCCTCCCGTGTGTTCCAATACCAGCCATTCAAAAGCGTATGTGGCTCACGTAGATCGCACTCAAATCTTTTATCGCCGACGTAAATACTGCTCTAACGGCGGTCATCAATTTGCTTTATCGCCATTTAAAAGTTTAATTTACAACTGTTTACAACTGTTCCTTCGTGTCATGGTAACGACCACCCGCTGGCGACTGTCAGATGTAAATGTCAGGCTGGAGATCGTGGCTGCCATCAGCGTGGTCACCCAATCCAACAACAGCTGGTTTTCATTCCCTTAGACCATTACGGTACTGATATCAGTGTTTATCACTAAAGTGATACTTCTGAAAGATTAGCCAAATTAGACCAGCTTGGCCAGACTGGTTTACCTCGGAGGACTTACCCCACAGCTCAGTTTGCTGCCAAATAGGCCTTGGCTTAGTTTAGGTACCGAGGAGACTTTCCGAAACAGAAGTGTGTATGACATTTGGAACACTATGTTATTATCGTGAAGACAAGAGCTAATGTACCTCTCGCTCGCACCTTTCGACATGTTGAAAGATATAAAATCACTAAACTAATTTTCGAAAACTCGCAATTAATGTATTCGCCTTAACCATATTTGTTATGACAAACAATCCATGTGAGTCTGGTGACTGAAATCAAATCAACGATCAAACGTTTATTTTGTGTCATAAAAAATAGGCGAAATACAGAGAACAATATAAATTAAGACAACAAAATCGGTCGTCGCTCAATTTTGTGCTACCATAGTGTTTGATGCACTACTACAGATTTTATTTTAATACCGTTTTGGGCACCAGTTTTCATTTATGTATGTATAAAAGAAAAATACCTATAAGTTCTAGATTTAATTTTATCATTGTTAGAGCACTGGTGGTAGCCTTCCGATTCTAAGGTCTTAGGTTCAAAACCGGTCGTGCATCAATGAGTTTTCTGTTTTAAAATGTATGTGCACAATGCCAGTACTCTCAAACGGTGAAGGAAAACATCGTTAGGAAACCGGCATGTTGTAGAACCTAAAAAGTTCTATAACATGTGTCAAGTGTTCGAAAGGAGCCTCTTGAGGCGCACTTAAAATACTTTCACCACACTGTTTCTTAAGAAACTGTGACACGACAAGAGAGAGATGCTTAAATTAGAAAAATAAATAAATAAACAGATATTTGCTATGCCAGTAGTGACTTTGCCGTTTCAAACCTTAGCTCCGAACCTCGCACGTAGGTCTATAGTAACATCCTGCCAAATCTCGGGGTCAAGTCAAATCAGATAGAGCAGTAAAAATTCACGCGTCGATCGCAATCACTCGATAGTCGTGTCTTTGGATCGAATAGAAACTGTCCGATTATCGGCGACGTTGGGAAAGCAACCTTGTGGGCTTGCCTCTATGTTCACGTATCCTGCCGCTTTTATCAATAACGTTTAGTATTTTTAATGTCTTCACGAAAAAGAGCTTTGCGAGCTTATTTTAGAGCATTGTATGGAGTCAGGCTTCAAGTCAAGTTCTCAAAACGCTTGCTAAAGGCGGTAATCGCAACTCCAAACAAAGCCTATTCGGAACACAACCCTTTTATGAAGAACACTGACTAATCATTGCGTAATCCAACATAAAAAATACAAATCCAATAAAATACTTCAATATTACAAAAATATGCACGAATTGCGTACCTACAGCATCCCGATATATAGATGAATTTAGAATAAGAATACGAACATTTAGAACAACAACACGATCGAAAAGCGAATAAGTGCTTAGTAGTGAGGGCGGATCCTAATAGGCCATTCTATGCCAGACCTAGTGATGTACTGTTTTAATCGAGAATTAAGGCAAATCGCCTTGGGAATAGGTCGCAGCGCAGAGCCATAATACAACTAAACCCTATGTCTGTAAATGTCTATATATGATTTTCATAATGCCGTATGAATGAATGAATGAAAATTCTTTATTGCACAAAGAAAACAAAATGTACAATGGGCGGTCTTATCGCTAAAAAGCGATCTTTTCTAGTCAACCTTTGGATGGAGAGGAGCCTAGAATAAGATGATTGGTTAGGGTGCACTATAAAATTAAAAATATCAAGGGTATAATAAAAACATTCGATATAAACAAATAAATAAGGTATACTTATATACCTACATAAATAAGATTACATGCTTAAATTCTTTATATATCGTCGTATTGGGAACTTTAAAAAAACATTTTACAAACAGTTTAATACTTCTTCAGATATCATCGTTCCTGACTTTCAGTATCGGTTTTGGTTGGTATAATACTGTGTGTGGAGGTGGTTTGATTCTTAAATAAACTTGTTTTTATTGTAAGCACATAAGTACAAAGGCTTTTTTTTGTTAAAAAAACTGTTTTCAGAAAAACTAATCTGAAAAACGCCAAGTGTCTGTCGTCTAGCAATCTCGCAAGCACTCGGTTTTAAATTCTCACTCAAGGATCATACATAGTTACTTTAGTGTGTATGATCCTGGCAAGGTCTACAGGTCCACGTAAGATCTAGTTTGTTCTTATTACTCTCAGGTTCAGCTCCATGTAGCATTGCATCAGCTAATCGATACCTTACATGCTCCTAGAGTTCGGATGCGCCTACACTTGTCTTCGGCCGTTTAAATATTAAGCACATCAATTGTGAGCTGAGCTGTTTGTGGAGCTGACATGACTACGAATTCGGTTGCGAAGAGATGGTCCTGGGAATGATAGATTTAATATACAACATGTAACATGTTGTATATTAAATTATTAATTATTATTAATATACAACATTATGAATAACCCGGAAGCAGGGTGATGAATGAACAATTTTTGTTCTAACGGCCGGTTTCTGAAAGCCCGATCAAAACTAATCGGATGTCAAGTCACTTGTAATCTCTATCTAATTCATGTAATAGCTGAAATGGCGAGTGACTTGACATACCATTAATTTTATCGATCATTCAGAAACCGGCCGTAAGACTTTTGAAATTTCGAAGTTTTTCATTCATGAAATGCCTCTTAAACTTTCCTCCAAAATGAAACTAACACGCAGCCCTATTTACAGCTGTTTTTTTTATTTTAAATGAATTTTAACGAAGAATTCAAACTTAAACGCGTCAAAGTATTCCAGTGCTTGGTCTGATCACTTGGTTTTTAGCCTTATAGGGTATTATGTTACACGTTGTATACATGACACTGAATATTCTTCTTGTTCTATCATCATCTCAATAACTGATCGGTACCATGCATTGCATGCCACAAGGACGCAGGTTGAACGCAACAACAACGCTTTCAACCAGCGTCCACGGTGGCGATCTGCTTTTTATAGGTTCTTCTTGTCGTGTCACTAGTTTCTTTCAAAACCGGTGTGGTAAAAGGATTCTAAGTGCGCCAAAGAGGCTTCATTCGAACACTTACCACTTTTAAAGAACTTTTTAGGTTTTATGACACGCGCCGGTTTTCTCACGATGCGATGTTTTCCTTCACCGTTTGAGAGTACCTACAAACATTATGCACATACATTTTATATTTATTAAAAATGTTCGGACTATTATAAATTAATAGACATAATATATCATATTAATACACCAGCCACACAGAACAAACAATTATTATTATGTTTATCACATAAATGTCCTCGGTGGGGATCGAACCCACAACCTACACAGTCGCGAAGACAAAGGTACCTACTAATATCTGAGCCGAGAGACCAGTCCATCTATCAACTTCCCGCGATGTATACAGTCTTCTTCTTTGCTCCGTTTGTTTGCACGATTTACAGTCGTTGGTCCATCGGCACACTGGTACTAAACATTTCATTGACTTTTATTGACAGTGGTGCTATCTCCTGCATCGGCATCAGGTCTGCTGACAATGACGTCCCTCGATGCAGTCGTCGTGATGTCACGTGCTACTGATCCTATCGCATCCGCTCGTGTGTGGTCTTGCTAATACGCTTGGCATCGCTAGTTGGAAGTACCCTTAGGCACGGTAGACATCCATAAAGATCTCCCGGGTCTAGCTGATTCGCATTGAATTAGAATTTTTTGAATGTACAATTTCTCTAGAATTTCAGTGAACAAAGACCGACAGTTTTTTACTGTCCACAATGCTTTATAAAATTTAGTCAACCTGTAAGGTTAGTCATTTTTTTGACTAACCTTTTGATTTTTGACTTTTGACTCTTGATTTTTTTGACTAACTAATTTTCAATGACTAACCTTATAGGTTAGTCATTTTTTTTCATAGTCACGGTAGATATCCTTTCATATCTGACGAAAAGTCAGTATGTCTCTGTTCACTGAATACAAGATATAATTATAGCTAGACCACCTACTAAAACTTTCAGAGCAACCGTCACTCATGTTAGTTTTACTAAAATGTATGAGGCATTTTTTTTTATATCAGGGGAAAATTCGTAAGTGCCTGTTTTAAAAAATTAAATCCCAGAATTCATCATTTTCAAAAATTATTCTATTCAGGTATTCGGTAGGTAGTTTGTTCCAATTTTTGATCCTAATAGGAAAATCCTGGATATTTTGCCTGAAAACTACACAAAAACTGCGGAAGTCACCAGCTCACCAGGCACCGATCAACACGTCATTTTCTGATTAATAAACAATGGCTTAACGACCGGCTTGTGATTTATAATTGCAGTCGCAGACTTTACCTGCATACCCAAGTGGACCACCAGGCTGTGTACTAACTACTGTGTGTTCTGTGTTGGACGTGACCTGAATGGTTATAGCTTAGCTTGAAGTTTTTTGTCACTGAAGTTCCTTTACAATAAGGATTGATTGGGCCCTGTAGTGTATTCCCAACCGGCCATTCTTTTTCGGACCTATAAGGCCCTGCACGGCTGGTTGGGAAAATATTTACTTTTTAAGCCCAACCCCTGTGATTTTTCCTGAGAGGCCACATGAGAATAAAATGGAAGAAACCACTTCAATTATATTTAAGCAATTTTGAAAAAGGTACACGTTTGAACTGAACGGTTTTCGTAGTTACTACCGCATAGTCTCTCTTCTTTTATAGTGTCACTAGTTACTTTCGAAACAGTGTGGTGAAAGGATTTTAAGTGCGCCTCAAGAGGCTCCTTTCGAGCACTTGACACATGTTATAGAACTTTTTAGGTTCTACGACATGCCGGTTTCCTCGCGATGTTTTTCTTCACCGTTTGAGAGTACTGGCATTACCGCATAGTTATATATAGTTATGTTAAAATTCGCGGTTAGACAGTGTTGTGCGGAATGTCCAATTTTTTTTGTTTAATAAATAAATATTAGTGGATTTTCCACACAGCACTATCTAGTCCTTAACTAAGCAATGCTTGTAATATGGGCACCAGATAGCGATTATAACGATGAAGTATGTCGTGGCGGTTCCGGCATAGATTCTGCCATCACCTCGCGTGGATATCATACGAGGTGAGTAAAGGAATTCCCCAGTGGAGAAGCAGCATCATCTTCTGACCAAAACTACGGTCACCAATCCGTCTGCCAAGCGTAGTAACTACGGCAAATACCCGCAAATATAGGGAAGGCTTATGTCTAACAGTGAACTTTCTCAGGCTGTCAATGATAATAGCTTACTGAAGGCTTGTCTTTCTACCTATATATTATATAACCCCTAAAGCCACCACGCTGGGTGGTAACCACTGTCCCCCTTATTTTACTGTTCATCATACTTATCGACTATCATAACTCCAGAGCCCTTCATCTCCACATCGCTAAATAACACGTTGCAAGCTTCAAATTACCGGTTGCGTCCCCTTCGCATCACGACTAGGATTTGTGGCTTTATAACAAAAGATGTTGCAATATTTTTTGTTCAATCTGTGAATTCCTTTTACCGTCTTTTACACTGTAATTGTTGGGTTACAGGTATCTTCTATCTCGTATGGCCATCTAAATTTTGATACATAGTACAAAATGATGATAGGTTTCGACGGACCTAGTTATTCTTACCTTACCTACTTCGGTACATACTGGTGTAAGTTCCTCTCGTGTTCTTCTAGGCTTTGGTCGCGGAGAACTGACGTTGGATTCACCTACTTTATAAGACAAGACTAAGTGATCCTTATGATAAAACTAAGAGTAGTAGAGCTCTTGGTGAAGGGCGCGTCCGGGGAAGGACTACCACCACGCCTTTTTCTGCCGCCAAGCAGCGTTGCTGTGTTTCGGTTTGAAGAGTGTGGTTACCGGTGTAATACAGGCACATTAGGCTTAACATCTGTATGTCTGTATATAACCTCAAGTTGATGGACGCAGGGCACGTTCCAATCGTGCCTGACTTACAAGGCAATGCTGTGTTACCACTTAACATCAGGTGGGCCATCTGCTTGTTCCATCAGCTAGTTGTTAAAAAAAAACTGAATACATCATTTTTATTTTTATTGCCTTAGCGCAGAAGGCAATACTACAAACTGAGCTATGAGGGTTTAGTAACTTAGTATTTCACAAAACCTGTGTCCCAAAACAAACTGCCACAGAAACCAGTTCCAATCCATTTTCAAATCAATTGGTGCGCCAACACTCCAGAGGAGGCATCCAATCATGCAATTGAAATGTTCGTGATTGACCAATTCGCATCAAAAGCGCCGCCCCCACCCGTCAGCGACGCTCAACTGAATCAAAGTGCCGCCGTTTGCGCCAATAAAATAATTGATGATTGCTTGTTTATTTGACACTTCGCTAATAAATGAGTATGAGAAAAGGGTCATATTGCGAATATGAGGGCCTTTGTCTTTTTATTTGGCTGGTGGAATCTCGTGCAACTCTGTTTATTTTCATACAATCTTCAACGCAAAAGTAAACCTTAAAAGGTAAAGGTTTACTTTTCCGTTATCAAACGTCCTGAATGGACGTTTTTATTTCTAATTCAAAGCGAAAATATATTTACCTAAACAATTGAATCATACGAATCACTTTAGAATTTATTAAACTTATCTACTTGAATCTATTATAGGTGCCAGTTTAATAAATAAATAAATAAATAATGGTGGACATTCCACACAACACTATCTCGCCCCAAACTAAGCCGAAGCTTGTGATATGGGAACCAGATAGCTGATATACTACTTGTATACATTTTTTTTTGTAAATACTTTACTTATAATATTATATAACACCCAGACAGATAACTAAAATCTATGTTCGTCACACAAATGTTTGTTCTCGGGGATCGAACCCACGGCCTAGGGCGCAGAAAGCAGAGCTACTACCAACTGAGCTGTGAAGGCTATCAAGTTTCACGCGATCAAGCCTAAAAGATCAGACAACAAGCTTACGGCTTGGTCTTACCATTCTTTAGTATTACACCAAGATTTGAATATTTATAATATTTATTTTTAATAGCAGAAAGATAGAAAAAAATATAAAAAAATTGTGGGTTGGGTAATGTGCTACGTAGTCATTAGCCTTCGTGTTCAAAGGTCCCCACAGAAAAAAAACTAGTACCCTAGTATTTGTACCCCTTAGGCAACTTTTAATCTGCGACATAGTTTAAGACTTCTGCAGACATCATCGATCCCGACTTTGAGTTAACTTCTTGTGTTGTTGTTTACTTCAATAATCATTTTTAATTTGACTTTGATTTAACCTATAAAGGATATCAGTTTTTAAGTGAATAAAGAATACAAGAAATCAAAATAGAGTGTCCTCTTCACTGATAGTCTGATTAAAATAGCTTTTGACTTCTTCATCATAAAGTTGTCAGCGTTGAAAGGAACATGGAGATATCACACCCTTCAAAGGGCAAAGTTTATCAACCTCGTAAATCAATTACTATCATGAACAAAGCATGATATTTAGTATTTACTTCCTACTGCTCAACTGGCTATGAATTGTAGAATTAATTTGATTGTAGGTAGGTACCTAACTAAATATTAATATCTTCTATGAACATTTTGTTATTTAGTATGAACATTTGTTTTTTTTTTAATAATGGTAAAGACCTATTTGTCATGGATTGTTAAAATGGGTGCAAAAATATGCATTTAGGTAGTATACGTGCAAATAGTTTTTATTACATCATGCAAAATATTAATAATTCATTATCAAATTTGATTACAAAAATACAAATTTCGTAGGAATAAAATTTGACTAAAATTTCGTGTTATAATACTGGTAAAGTTAAGATCTAATTATTAAGGCAAGTTTTGAACCCTGGTTTAGGTCAAATTTCTCGAATAAATGCGAACTTTACATGCAAAGCACCAATCAAGGCACTAAGATTCTTCCACGGTATCTTTCAACTTCCTTCCCTTTGTTTCTGGCAAGATTAGGCAAAACAGAACCGCCAGAAATGGCAGCACTGCGAAAATAGACGTCGCTATCCAGCGAGGCTTTAAGTTCGCCACAAACGGCGCCACCATTGCGCCTAACTTTGATCCAGCCGAGCTAAGACTGAAGCCCATATTTCTGATTGGCGTTGGGTACAGCTCTATCACAAGCAAGTATACAACTGCGAAGACGACAGTGGCAGCTAGGCCTCCTAGGCCGCCTACGATGGTAGAAGCTAAGGTGCCTTCGGGTATGAAGATAAGAGCAATCATGGAGACTCCGATGGTGACGAAGGAGCCGATTGCGGAGCGCTTCCTCCCGAAGTATTTGGCTACTATCATTGCTATCGGGGATCCTGGTGTCTGGAAATAAAAATACAACAATAAATGAGAAAAGGAACAAACTGTTATTACACGTAACTATAATAAAAAATTAAATAAAAATAAAAAGCCTATATTTCTACTACTTAGTTTACATTATATTTATGATATCTATTCTAAAACTATTCTAAAAAAATGTTTAGGTACTGCTGTTACTATGTATGTGTGATGTATGTATATGTATGTAACTTAACGCTTTTGTCTTCGGTAAAAGTCGCCTCGTCGTCGTAGGCCTCCCCGTAACTAACGTAACTATAATATAGCTGAATAAATTATCTATTTTCAATAATATTTCATTCATTTCATTTAAGTAACATACAAAAGGTGATAATTTTCGACTATACCTCTATATCCCTAGTTGTGCAGCCTGAACAAACATACTTAAGCATTGTATAAAATAAAATAATAATTGACCTGGCGAGCAAAACTGTCATACAGAACCTGGAATAAGCGTTGTTTGTCATTGTTTCAATGACTTCGTAGTTCAAGTAATCTCAACAAATCCAGTGATATAGTAAAGATCAGAAAGAACAGTAGTATTTTTTCAAATCAGCAAAGTCTACACAATAAAACTCTTTAAAATATAGAAAAATGTTCTCACCTGTATAAATCCCAAGATAACAACAGCAACCGAAAGATTCGATCCAAGTTGTGATATATACTGATTCAATCCAAAATAGCTCAGTCCTGTCACGAACCAAATGATCACCGAGGTCACTGTCATGATGGCCAGCTTCTTAGTCTTGAACAAGTCGAGGTAGGTGTAGGTGGCTGCTCCTGCTTCGTTCAACTTCAGCGATTCTATACTTTTTGTGACGTTTTCTGTGATGTGTTCAGTGCTTAATCGGTTCCTGTAAAAAGAAACACAGAAGGTATATTTCTAAGTCACAGTGTCTTGTAAAAAGCATGCAAACTCATAAAATTCGAGACTAAAAATGCAGGAGTGTAACAGTTTGTAATAGTTACTAGGCCACGAATTAAAATTAAAAATGCCCACGACTATTCTCCAATGCCAATTCTCAGGCCAAGTTGACATTCCCTTTGATTTTTAGTAAGTAATAGGCTATCTACCTACTCATTGGATTGGTCAGAACCAAAAACATAAGTCATGGGATAAATACCTCCAATTTATGAATATCATCACATCAGTGTAACTGCTTCCATATCATCATAATTCTCAAAATTTGTCTCAATTATTGTCGTCTCTATTTTTCAACTATCATGTATATCGCCGATTCATAAAAAAGGCACAACCTATATTGAGAGAAAAAACGGCTACGTTTTAATGAAATCAAAAATACTTACATTTTTGCTGCTTTAGTCATAACTTGCACAGCCTGTTTAGCTTTTCCGTTCGCAATCAACCATCTTGGTGTCTCAGGTAAGAAAAATAGTAGCATCACTATCAAAACTGATACAGCACTGTACTCTATCATGAATACTCTCCACGATGACGTAAAGTAAGCAAATATGGCCAGACTGGCTAAGCCTATACCATCAGGTAATAAGGCAGTACAAGACACTACTTCGATCAATTTGGTTCCGATGACTTCAGTGGTGTAGACAGCGGTCAGTGAGAATATTCCTCCACTGCCTAACCCTATGAAGAATCGGCAGGCCGTGACTGTCCAGTAGGAAGGAGAGAAGGGAACAGCAAACATGAACACTATGTTGGTGACCCCGGATAAGATTATTGCTTTACTGCGGCCAAATCTGAAAACAGTTGTCAGCTTAGATTCAGTATTATACCGATAATATAACTTAATAAATGAAATCAGACATCCAACTACTCATGAAACGTCGTTACAATTTTAAAATCTTTGGAATTAAAAACTGGCGTTGTTATACACATAATATTAAAGAAACACTTCTGAATCTACCTGTCTGAAATCCATCCAAAAATCGAAACCCCACACAGTAGTCCGAACATCATGACCGTCTGCGTGAAGCTAGCCAGCCATGCCTTCTCGCAGATCAGCCCGAACTCCGAAATTAACGTCTCATCAAAAACATCCTTTACGTACTCATATTCAACACAATTCTTATAACATGTATTATTCTTTACATCTACTGTATCGTTCCCGCTAAATTTAACACACGAGAACTTAGTATCAGGGGTAATGAAAATCACAGCCATAGTATTCCATTGACCTAGGAATCGCGTGGAAGCCACTATAGTGATGAATATGAACTGGTATAACCCGAAGGCACCCATAGATTTGACGACGTAATCATCTTCAATAATTTCATCTCCTTTTATACCCTCTTTCACAATTTTCTTCTCGCTTACTTCGTTTTGTGCTATGAGGTTTATAGGATGTTTCATTTTGATATATTTTAGATTCTTTCTTGAATTTGATAGTAAAGATATCCTTAATTATCTATTGGTATAGTAAATATAAGTCGTCCGTATCATTAGAAAACTCTTTTTTCGGACTTTTGATAGTATTTGTGTCTTCGTTTCTTTCGCCATCCACACAGTCAGAATCTGAAACAAAGGATACAATAGGTACTTTAAAATGAATGCAATATACTTCTATATACTTTACAAGCTTAAACACTAGTTTAGTCACACTTTTATAAACCGAGTGAGATTTGATCCCAGTAGGAAATCAGTTTTGACAGCCTTCACAGCTCAGTTAGTAGTAGCTCTGCTCTGTAGTGATGAACATAGATGTTTGTTCTCTTTCTGGGTGTTGTATAATATTATAAGTATGTATTTACAAAAAAAAAGTATATAAGAAGTATATTAGCTATTTGGTTCCCATATCACAAGCTTTGGCTTAGTTTGGGGCGAGATAGTGCTGTGTTGAATGTCCACCAATATTTATTTATTAACCAATATTTTCTTAAATCGGTGCTCTACGAGGAATGCCTCAAAATTGTCTACAATTATCTCTCGATATTTGTTACCACTCATCAAATCCATCACACTCGGTTCATACCTTTGAGTAATCATAAAATCAAATCAATACAAAATCAAAAAATCAAAATATGTTTATTTTGTGTCACAAAAACATAGGCGAAAATAAAATTTAAAGAAAAATACTGTGACAACAAAAACGGTCGTCACTCAGCTTTATGCTGTAATAGTGTTTGATGCACTATTACAACGCTGGTCTTCCGTGACGCCGAGGCACACAGGCAGCAACTGCAGTGCACAGCACCATCATTTTCTCAAATAAATGGAAATAATAACAAGAGATCAGAAATAAATTAGGGTTAAAACAAAAGACAAATTAAATTATAAAATACGGCAATATACATACATTCCTACTTCTTTTATAAGATGAACAACAATATAATATAAAAATAACATATCAAATTAAACCAAACGTCCAGAACGACTACCTGGGTGAGATACTATCTGAGAGTGTAACAGGTATTTCTTTAAAGAGAATTTAAAATCTAGGGCGCTTCCAATTATGTTTACTGTGGTAATTCATATGAGTTTAAAAGTGTTAGTCAGGTCATTTGTATTTGCGTGAATATGCGTGATAGATTGCGAGCATTATATTCGCTAATAACAGTCTGGTCTCTTTCGGATTACAAGGTACTAACATGATAGTGTTAAGGGGCTGACAACTATCAAACAACTTCTCGCTCGCACGTTTCGATATGTTGAAAGATATAAAATCATTAAACTCATTTTCGAAAAATCGCAATCAACCATTTTGTGTGCAATTACATTGCACACAGTTTAGTAAAAAATTCATTTTGATCGATACAAATATACCTACTTAAAAGTTTGCTTATGTACGAAAACTAGTAAAGCTAACTTTTGAGTAGGAAAACATGTATCGATCAAAATGAAATTTTTACTAAACTGTGTGCAATGTGATTGCACACAAAATGGTTGCGATTTTTCGAAAATGAGTTCAGTGACTTTCAATATGGCGAAACGTGCGAGCGAGAGCCACATTAGCTCTTGTCTTCGCCTTAAGCTCGCCTTTGTACATGTTTTATATTTAAGTTTACTTATCGATGTTACTGTATAACTACAATAAAGAATGTAATGTAGGTATGGGATGGAAATCTCGTTATTTTAGTTAATGATAATAATCCCTCTCTCTACCATTACCGCAAATACCGTCATTGCCAGTTCCGGTTCTCAGATTCAACCTAAACATTGTTTTCATCAGTAAAACCCCAATTGGCAGCCTAATTTACAATTCTAATTGAAACAGTTCCAAAACCGTATTCCCAAAGTTAAATAGGTGTTTTGAAGTGCATTGCCTTGTTACCTTAAACATTGGTTAGACGTAATAGCACGTCAGGCGTGTAATAACGCCGACGTGTTATATGTAATATAACGTCAGAAGGCGTAATCATATGTCAGGAGTCGGCAACCTGCAATTTGGAGCACTTTCATCGCACCCAATCAAGTAACTAGAAACACGAAAACGAATGTGAATGTGTTTCATTTTAAAACCGCGGGGCTATTACCTAAAAACAAACAAAAGCGATAGCAATAAGAGCCGTTGCTTTTTGATGAGAATGACAAAGGACCAGTTGATAGACAACTGAAGTCGGAAAATCGATGTTACCAGCCGTTGCGAAGTCATTACAGAGATCTAAAAACAGAACTAGATACCAGCCCAATGAACTTACGGAGGTACTAAGGATAAGGTCGAAAGGTTTCATTTTTATTTCAAACGCTGCATTCTGAGATAGAATGATGGAGAGAATATTTACAGAAACTATTATTCAAACACTACAATTGTACAAATTGGTAAGTAGATTTATATATTATTGAGTAGGTATTTAGTTTACTTTAGTTAGTTTAGGGTACTGTTGTATTTATGTAATAGTTGACGCTACTTTACATTATTGTATAATAAAAGCAATACCAGCCACTCCACATTACGCAAAGGTAGGTTGGAAGAAAATGCTAACCAGCATTAAGTTCGTCTGTACTTTTTTTGTTCCATAAAGAAGAACTATCTAATCTAATGGCCTTGATAAAATTACAGTTATAAGAGGACCGCATACTATAGGGTAATTGAGAGCCAAATTCAAACATTCCATGACTTAAAAAAAAACTCAAATCAGGCTGTCATGCCCAATGCCCATTATGCCCAATTTGGCGTAATCTGCACACCCACGCGGGCGCATGAGTCACGTCAGATGTAGGTAGGCACCTATCGAGAACCCTTCAATCAGAGATAACTATCAGTTTTGTAAAACCACACTTTATAGGTAAAACAAATCGCTCATGGATTTCGATGAATATGGAATGGCGAATAATAAATAAAATAAGGAGTATTAAGTTCAAGCAGTACTTAAAATACCCTACGCATTCTTATTAGGTAGTCGTAAGTAAGGGAAGGATAGTGTATAGTGCTCGAAAGAGCCTCCTTGAGGCGAACTTAAAATCCTTTCACCACACTTGATTCGAAAGAATTAGTGGCACAACTAAAAAAAGTAGTGTGCAATGATGTTTTTTTATTCGCCTATGTCATCCCACTACCTGCGGTGGAGAAGCCTTTGTCCTGGCAAAGGCTTTCCCTAAAGTCTTCCAGATGTCACTATCCCTACATATATCCCATGCTAATAAATAAATATTTATGACCATTCTGCCTTGTTCCGATCCCTAGCTTCAATTACCCTGGTACCAAATTACGAGGTTACCACCGCCGGCAAATCATCGTAATGGTCCGAGTGGTCCAGTCCTCATGCTGCGGACCGCTCGATTCGACTATCTGATTGCCTCTGTCGAACAGAAACAAATCAAAATAAAATAAATAAACGTTTTTTTTTTAACACGGAAATACAAAGAACAGTATTCGTTAGGACAGCAATATTGGTCGTTACTCAGCTTTATGTGTTTGGTGGACAACCATAAGGCTGATCTTCTGTGACGTTGGTCCGCAGGCACGGTTGATATCTATTAGTACTGAGGTACTAAGTACTTAGTACTGTATGGATCTGAGTGTAGGGCAACCAAAGGGACGGATGAGAGAAGAGTGCATGCAGCAGATATGCAAATGTTGAGATGGATGTGCGGTGTGACAAGGATAGATAAAATAAAGAAGGATATTCGAAGAATTTTGAAAGTAGCGCCTGTAACGGATAAGTTGATGAGCAATAGGTTAGCGTGGTATGGGCATGTCATGAGGAGGGAATAAAGTCATATTACGAGAAGAGTGTTGGAAATTGATGTGGATGGTTTTAGAAGGAGAGGCAGGCCAAAGAAGAGATGGATGGATTGTGTGAAAGATGACATAAGTAAGAAAGGAGTCAGCACTGAGATGACGAATGATAGAGGAGAGTGGAAGAAAAAAACCTATTGTGCCGACCCCACTTAGCGTGAGATAGGGGCGGGAAGATGATGAACACTTGGTACTAAGGTACCAAGTACTAATTCAAGTAGTTTACTTAAGGATTTCTAAGGGGGTCGTCAGAGGTAGTCCATTAGATATATTATGGGTGTCGTTTTGATAAGCTAATCCGTGCTCTGTAGCGTAATTCATACGAGCTTATTAATATAAGTTATACTGATCGGGTCTTACTCCTCTACATCCTCTTCAGCATGGATGATGATGCCATCAACCTAACGTCCTTTTATCCTACTTTAAGAAGTTGTGCTGGCTAGGGTGAAGTTATCAGGGGGACAATGCACCATAAGTGGCGAATCGAGCGGACCCGGATGAGTCGCAGCTGCAGGCGGTTGTAAATCTGACGTCTAAGTGGTCTCCACGCGTAATTCTGGTGATTAGCCACCTACCTTCCATCGGAAATTGCAGACAGTCCTGTGATGCCGGTTTGACGAAAATGACGGCTTCGAGTTGCTAACTCCACAATGATGGGGTTTGGATGTTGAGATTTTTGAATATCTTAACCCTAACTGCACCTTTTGATTGTTATTTTTTGGTCATACTGATTATAATAATGTAAAAAATGGGTTTTAATGTGAATCCTTGTCTGAAGACTTTTTTATTTATTTTTATTTACCTACGTGTTTCGTCTTGCCTATGACTACCTCGCTAATTAGCCACAAAAACCAGTTAATACCCGACCGAGCGTAGATATCCTCAAAATTGTATACATAAACTGATCGCCACTACGAATGCAAGTTGAACGCGTTGGGTTCTATAATTTTGGAATTCAAACATTATTAGTGGGTAGAGTTATTCGTTTCAGCCTGTGTTATCTGGGGACAAAGCCCTCTTAACTAAAAAAAGCCCCTTAAATTTTCTTATTCCTACAGAAGTCCTTTTGATTTCATAAAATTCAATTTCGTTCTCACCATTCATTCTCAAACCACTCAATCATTCCATTCATTAAACTATCCCCCGATATCTCAAATTAAATAAAACCCCTCAAAATCTTAATTGACTTGAGAAAACTCGGTATTTTTTGCAAGAGACGTTTTCCGGAAAAGTGGCGACGTAAATAATTCAGAAAGAGTTTTAATCAGTCGTCAAGCGATTTACAAATTAAACAGGGGCCGTGTTATGAAGAAATATCGCGGGCGGTGCCGCGCACGTGTCCATTATACGACCACTGTAAAATGAGACGAGCTGGGAATGAGAATTAGTATATTCATTAAACTGGTTTGTAACAAAAAACAAATGCTTATGCTCTTTGTACTATAAAATATATAGTGTATATTAAAGTATCTGAGACAAGGTTTTAGAAGGCTTTTTTTCTCAATACAACCCAGAAATTTATTTTAATACGACAAATTAAGCAGGCCGAAGACTTTTATTTGCTTGCAAACTAGAATTTAAACTAAGATGACGAATGATAGAGGAAAGTTGAGAGAGAAATAAACTTATTGTGCCAAACTCACATGAAGTGGAAAAAAGCAAGAAAATTATGATTTAGGAATAATCATTAAAACATAAAGTTTAAGCCAACGATTTGATTTAAAAACACTTTAATATTAATAACGTAAAACTAAAACCTATTACCTCGTAAATCTGTGTAAAGTCATGAAAACGGAACATAAAACCGTGCCGGGCGACATCGGAAACGCACATAAAAGAAGAAATATAGCCAGCAAGGATCTCTCCGCAAAAAGCTCGCAAATTTCCCCATCAATTATCATTATTAAGTCGCGGAGCGCGCAGACGTGGAGTAATTGAGTTTTATAAATGGCGACGTGACGTCATAAATACGAGAACGTGTATGTGACGGCTGACGGGTGATTATGGAAACGGGTAATTACAGGTGCTATTTATTTTGTGATGAAGAATTTTCATTGACTTGTATGGAACTTGACTTGGATGGCGACCACGATCATGAGATTGTCAAAATCCTGTCAATCGGTGAATGGAGAAGGTTAAAAATCGTTCTAAGAGATGTAGGTATATCCCAAGTAGACAAAGACATAGATAGATGTATATGTCCCAAGTTTTTTTTTTTAATAGAACTTGTGGTAATAGACTTGTGGGAGCATTCTAGACCGTTCTGCTCACTCTTCTAGACTCTAGAAGACTCTTGTTTGAAGAGATTCAGATTAAGTTTGGATCAGTCTCTAGTTTGATAAATCAAGGATTTGACGTGTCTCTAATTTGACAAACCGGGCTTTGGTTTTCCCTATTTTCTTATACGGCGTGGAGACATGGACCATCTTAGCTAGAGAGAGGAAAAGGATTGATGCGTTCGAGATGTGGTGCTGGAGACGAATGCTGCGAATACCGTGGACCGCAAAACGCACCAACGTATCAATTCTTACGCAGCTGAAAGTTAAGGATAGGCTATCCACAATCTGTCACCGCCGTATACTTTCTTATTTCGGTCACATAGCAAGACGCGGCGACGGAAACCTCGAAAAGCTAGTCATCATTGGTAACGTGGAGGGAAAGCGTTCTCGCGGTAGGTCCCCAACTAGATGGACAGACCAGCTCAAGGAGGGTAGCTGCAAGTTTTACGATGTGGTCCGAATGGCCACCAATAGAAAGCGCTGGAGGCAAGCAGTCCACTCCAGTACTGGAAAGACATCTTCAAGTGACCACGATCTTCAGTTATGAAGTACCGACCACAGAGAGAATTTGACAAATAAAGATTTGACGAGTTTATAAAACTTGACAAATCAATGATTTGACAAGTTAGTGTCTGTGAAGTCTCAGATTGTAGCTTGATTGTAGTGTTCAGGAGAAATAGACGACGGTAATGATTAGCAGTTCGTATAATGAAGCTAGAAAATAAACGAATAGGTGGTATGCGAACCAGAGTATCGATTCTCTAAACATCAAAATGACGGGGTGTTTCACCTAGGGCATCCACGGTCACTTGGGTGAATTTTGATGACGGAATAGCACGATGGATCATCCAAAGGTCAAACTGTCATATATATACTTTATAATGAAATACATCATAATTAATATTGTAAATACTTGTCTTTTATTATATTCATTGTAATTTTCTTTGTAAATAAATGATGTTCTTCATAATTAATTTATAAAATATATATTAATGAGTTACAAAATTAGAAGCAAATAAAACGCATTGCATAATGTGTAGTCTAGCTAACATTCTTTCTAATTCTTACAAAAACATTCACAAAATTGTGTTAACAAGAGATAGTTAGTTACCTATTTATACATTAAATTGTACGTAACTGACTATGTTTAAGCGTCCTAAATATAAATATATTCAGCGATACCCGTAATGGATGAAAAAGTCTAAAATGCAGTGCCTTCTATGATAAGAACTTACTCGTATGTAACACTAATTTCTGCGAATAAATGTCTTGTGTCTTGGTATGTAGGTAAAGAACTGAAAAAACCGGCCAAGTGCTAGTCGGACTCGCGCACGAAAGGTACCATTATCTATAAAAAAAGGCATAAAATCACGTTTATGTTTGGGTGTCCCCTTAAATATTTACTTTATTCTGTTTTTTAGTATTTCGCACCATGCATCGGTAGGACAAAGGCACAATTGACAAAAATTCAAAAAAATATCTAAATACGTCAATGTGTTTTAAAAACATCAATTTATCTAGTAGAACAAATACGTTCATAAAAAAAAATAACTATTGCTCCTTATAAAAAGATAAATACGATCATATAAAAAAAAAATTAAAACGGCTGCACTGAAAAAGTACGAAACATGCAGTTATGCCCTTGTTCTACCGATAGTGCGATTTGTTGTTATAGCGGCAACAGAAATACATCATCTGTGAAAATTTCAACTGCCTAACTATCCTACCTAATATCACGGTTCATGAATTACAGCCTGGTGACAGTCGGACAGACAGACGGACGGACAGCCTTAGTAAAAGGGTCCCGTTTTACCCTTTGGGTACGGAACCTTAAAAAGAACAAGTACGATTTGAGAGCACGCGTTGAGATGCTAATTTGACAGCACCAGCCGCCTAAACCACCCATTTCCTTGTTTCGATGATGGATAGATAGATAGCATTATGTTATCTATAACATTAAGTGTTATCTCTCCACATACGTATTTTCCTAGGCTTATCTTTATTGATTGAGAGAGCGAAGAGACCGAAAATCTTACAGTTAAGGCGAGTACAAGAGCTGTTGTACCTCTCGCTCGCACGTTTCGATATGTTGAAAGATATATCGATTTTTCGCTTACCTATAAGGTTTTTCGAAAATGGGTTTAGTGATTGTATATCTTTTCAAATGTCGAAACGTGCGATCGAAAGGTACGGTTTATTTGCGAGGTAAAGGTTTATTTGTTGTATCTCAAAACGGGAAAAAGTCCTAGAAAAAAAGTTAAAATGGTTTTGGAATGTCCAAACAGAGCCCTATCATAAGATGTAACTTGATATTTTTTTGTACCTTTTTTTATAAAAAAAGCCCCATATCTTAATAACTCGCTATCCGATTTAACTCATATACTTACCAGTAAATTTCTCAAGTTTAAGTTATCGACTTACCAAATTTAATGCAGATCGGATCAACGGTTCGAAAGTTATGGCCAGACAAACATACATACATACATACATAAAATGCCAAATCGCCCAAGTTGACTGTAAGATTTTCGTTCGCTCACTCAATCAATAAGTAGGTATTTAGAAAGCCCCACTTTCTAATTTAAAGTTGTGATATTTAGCTTAAGTGTTTGTCTGTGGTCAGCATTACAATATACAAATGAATATACAAATATTTCTATCTGTTTTTGACAAATTGAAAGTAGAGGCTGAAATATTATTGTCTGACGGACCACAATTATTTTATCTCAATATTGAGCTAAGAGTAATAGTAGCTATCCAAACACCTTAAATTTTCTAGAATACGTAAATTAATGGAAATACCAGATCTTTTTAAGAGAATATAATATTGCCCAGCAGTGGGACTTATTGGGTTGCATAAAATAATAATAATAATACGATAACTCACGTTTTCACAAACCCACCTTATTAGAGTTACTTCTACATTGTAAGGCAAAGTAACTACTAGGTACTTACAACCACTCAATTGCTAAGTAGTAGGCTGTATGGAGATTTAGATAACATTGGTTGGATACAATGCATTTTGTTTGCCATAATGTTGCAACTTTCAACGTAACATTATGTTTTCAAAACAAATCCGGAAAAAATACAAAGTTGAATACAGATCCATGCCGAGGTAATGGCATATTATCGTTCTCCGTTTATGGTGGCAATGCAATGAAGGATAGGATATTTTCAAAAAAATACAAAAAATATTCTCAAGCACTGTAAACATCCCCTCAGAATTTTTACTGACCGCCCAAGTATCCGACAATCCTCTACCTAAATATAAATCTAAAAGTTGCGATGTTTGGATGTTAGGTAGCTCAATCATGCCCTAATGTACTAATGGGCATGTAACTTAGAACAAATAACCAGGGTTAGCATATGGGCTACATTTTATCACGAAAATTTTCCCAAAAAGAGGGTAGAAAAGATGACGGAACCAAAAAAAAAAACGCTATAAAAATTAACGTTAGCAATCACTACAATTACGTGAGCGAAATATATATTCCACTTATATATTCCACTAGTACCCACCCGTAGTTTCGATCACCTATGGGTGATATGTCCAGCAGTGGACTTAATCAAGCTGATTATGATGATGATGATACTTAATAATATAAATTGCAGAAACAACTCGACATCGAAACAACTCTGAGAGAAAATACCTAGAAAATTTGAAACATAGGTTTCCGGTGCAACAGGCAGACTACTAACCATCTAAGTTAAGTTAAGTAGAAATTATATTGAGTAGTCTAAGTCGTACTCAATAGAATTTCCTAGATAAACAAGCTTAGTAGCTACTAAGTAGCTTACATAATAACATTTAGTATGTAATAGAGTCGGCTCGCGCTCGCAGAGTTATCGACAACACATAAAGATTACGAGCAAACAAACAAATAAAGTTGCCTTTTATTACTGGCGTTAAAGTAGAGTTGACAGCTGGACATGTCATGACCGTAAATATCGACAATAACAGTTACACTACAATTATAACGTGGGCCTGACCTGTTATCGTTTTCGACGGCTCCGCTTTAGTTTGTAGAGAGGGGATTAGAATCGTATATTTATCGATATCGATAAGTTATTACAAAGGCTTATTGAGCTTAGCTAGCATAAACGTCAATGAAGGTAATATGTATGAATGAAACTAGTGATATATTCAACATTTAACAATATTATTATATTTTATCTAAAAATAGGGCTGATAGTTTGAACTTTTGGCTGGCGTCTTAATTCACATTTAAAGTTTACAAGACGTTTCGAATTTATCCTAGTGTTTTTTTTTTTCGAGGTCTTGACACGGCCGGTTTCCACACGATGTTTTCCTTTACTGTTTGAGAGTACTGGCACTGTGCACATACAATTTTGATCAGGAAAAACTCATCGGTTCACGACGTGGTTTTGAACCCATATATAAGATCTTTTTTTTAATAATTATTAAGATTCACTTTCTTATCTGTGACTGTGTTTTTTTGTCTTTCTCGATAAGCAAACTTTATCGAGCACCACACTATCCGCGTCAAAGACACCTTGTCTCTGTAACAGTTAGAATACGTTGTAAATTCTAGTGATATTGTTCGGACGTTAGAATTAATGGTTATTGTTAGTTGATAGATGCCAACTAGCAGGAGTGCTATTCCGTAAACAAAACTCACGCAAGTGAGTTTTTAATCCGCGTTGAATTTTCAATTTGCAATACGGTAACACATTCACCCATCACTAGCGGTACCCGTGTGCGTGTTTAGATAGTGGAAATGCCAACGTGAGTGAAGAGAAGCTCGTGATCAAAGTGAACACATATCCACTAGGTGGAACTCCCCGTGAATCGACACACTGGACCGATATAACTAGAAGCCATAAAATCAATAAACTTGTGACACAAATATATTATGCTGGCGGACATTTCAAAGCGTGGATGAGATTGTTACCTAGCGAAAAGTCCATCCATTTTAGTTTGAATGCATAACCGAGTTCGTTTCTTTAATATATTTAAAAAAAAACGCCTTCAAATTCTAATTTAACTTTTCTTTCAATTCAAAAGGTAGACTAGGTGGAATTGTTCAAGCAGCTAATTGTTTTGGGAGCACCCCTGCATAAAACATCCGTCTCAAAATTAATGAATCAAAAGAATAATTTGAACAAACAATCACAAAGCCTAATTTAAAACTTTGGAAGCAGCAGTCAAAATATGACAGAGAAAGAACGTTCACCGGCTATTCTTTATTATTAATTCTTGAGTGTCGGCCATTTTTTACAGCACAGTACGCGCCATTTAACATGTAACCGAAAATAAAATGGGATATTTTTAAATCATGTTGCATGCATGCTTGATTGTATACAGACTAAATAGTACTTACAGACTAAACAGTTTGTATACGATCAAGACTAATGCTGAGTCTAGGCCATTTTACTGCAGTATGACAGATTTATAAACCCGTGTTGTGTTTTCTCTTCCTGACTTTCTTTTTTTCTGTTTTTATTGATAATTGTTGGGCTTGTCTCCCCGGATCCAGTATCGATTGAGGATCACGGTGAGATTAGTTTATGTGATTTACAATATTTATTTTACAAAAAACAAGTGTATATTGTTAGAATCAAATCAAACGTTTAGGTAAAAAACTTTATGATGATATTTTGATTGAATCTTAGCAATGGTAATTCCCGAAAACTTCAGTAGTTTTATGCCCTAAAGATATTGATATGCTAGCGAAGAATTATTAAACAGTTATTAGCCTCTAAGAACAACGAAGAAAAAAAATACGCTGGTTTCGAAAATAATCTAAAAAAATATGTCGAGAGTCAGCGCAAAACGCGCGTACTGTACAAGCGTAAGACAGAGTGCCATCATAAAAAACCCCGAGGCACACCCTAATAGCTTTACTTTTCATCTGCTACAAATTAACAGCAAGATAAATTAACGCTGATATATTGACCATATTATTTTTGTAAAAAAAAGGTTTTAATTCTCGGGGTGTGGTCTTCATTGAGCTGGTGTCCGCAAGGCCTCTGGTAGGTACTAACTAAGTATGGTAACCAAGTTTCCTATTGAAATTGAATTGGCCTATTTATTGAAGAGTTCTGTTGAACAGACCTTGGCTCCATCATCATACATACTACATCATTTTATAAGAACTGAGTACCTTCTAATTTGTCAACGAAACTCTTAGAGATGGGAGCTCTTGGATCGTTGGTTATATCTTAATTTTACTTTTTTTTTGTATCTCAAAAACTGGGCGTCATAGAAAAAAAGTAAAGATGGTTTTAGAATGTTCAAACAAAGTCCTTTCATATGACATGTAACTAGATTTTTTGTGTAACTTTTATATTTTTTTCCTCCTAAAAAACCCCATATAAACCCCAGTAAATTTCTCAAGTTCAAGCTATCGACAAACCAAATTTCATGCAGATCGGATCAACGGTTCCATAGTTATAGCCAGACAAACATACATACATACATACATAAAATGTCAAATCGCCCAAGTTAACTTAGAGATTTTCGTTTGCTTCGCTCACTCAATCAATTACGTATTAAGTCCCAACTTTGTACCATAATATTTTTTGTATTACGCCTACTAAGATCTTATGCACAAAATATTATGTTGCGTGTATGACTCGCGTTTAGACACGATGTATACATTTGCAGAACGAACGATTCTGAGCCCTGTCCATCCACCGACATCCCACAATCTTCACAATGTCGTTAGTCCAACGGGTAGGACGGCGTCCCACGCTTTGAGAACTTAATGTGTTAACAAAAATAATAGATCACCAATGTAAATTGTACCCATCACAATAGTAGGTAAGGTAGATCGAAATATGTATAATTTTGACGTCAGCCACGCAATTATGTCGCTAAAAACACGCGCGTTTACAGCGCGGCCTACTGAGGGCTAATCTTCTTTTTTTAAAGCTGGATCAGGAAACTTACCTGCTTTAAGTTCTTTCAAATTGATCCCTACGATAATCTGAAAGCTTTGATCCCCAGTCACGGTAGATATTCTCTCAGATTTTTTTGATCGAGTGAGCGAAGCGAACGAAGATCTAGTTTCAACTTGGGCGATTTGGCATTTTATGTATGTATGTATGTATGTTTGTCTGGCGATAACTTTAGAACCGTTGATCCGATCTGCATGAAATTTGATATGTGGATAGCTTGTACTTGAGAAATTTACTGGTAAGTATATGAGTAAAATCGGATGAAGGGTTTTTGAGGTATGGGGTTTTTTGAGAGGTCAAAAATAAAAAAAGTTACATAAAAAAATCAAGATACATGTCATATGAAAGGGCTTTGTTTGGACATTCCAAAACAATTTTTACTTTTTTTTTGGGACGCTCGGTTTTAGAGATAAAACAAAAAAAGTTAAATTAAGATAACCAGCGATCCAAGAGCTCCCATCTCTAAGAGTTTCGTTGACATCAAGGTTTTTCTACTGGTCACCCAGTTCCTTTGCTTTTTCTTATTTTTTTTTCTTGAAATAAATTTAAGAGGTACTCTGTTCTCATAAAATGGTGACGACGACCAGGTCTGATGATGGAGCCAAGGTCTGTTCAACGGAACTCTTCAATAAATAGGCCAATAGAGTTGAAACTTGGTTACCATACCAAGTTAGTAGGCGGTAGTCAGAAAAAAGTCCAAAGATAATGTTTGGACTTGCCTCTGACTACTACCTACTCAAAGTTTTGATGCGTTCGTCGGGTCGCATCACGAGATCTCAGTTCGGGGCGAACTACTAGTAGTAACAAGTACCAACTCTTACCAAATTTCTTTGAGGGTGGCTGAGGGCGGCTTAGAAGTACGTCCAAATATTACATTTGGTGCATACTGCATACCCTAATTTTTCAGTTGTATTCCGTAGGCGGCAAGTTGTACCTAATAAATAATGCTTATTTCTCAACATGTAAGCAAATGATCTTTTAATGATCATGATGAAGGTCGGATTTAAATCAAAATGGCATTTTCAAATGTAACGATGTGGAAGTACGTCTCTACGGCAAGTTCCGAATTTAATGGATTTTGCAGAGCTAGTTGTTGGGATTTTTCCACTGTCAAGGTTTTACTGTATATTTCCACAGGAATGAAGGCAGGAGGTACCGATACGATTCCCAGCGCTGGCAAATTACAAATCATAGTCGTTCCTGATTGAATTAAATTAATTTAAAATACGAGTATGATGCTGATTACACTTTCAAACCTAAACCACTATAAACAGGGTAAAAAAACTCGTGTTTTTTAATATTTCTAGAACTTTAAATACTAAGAAAAACACGCAAAATACCCATTCCCCGGGCATAGTAAAGGAGGATGTACAGATTACAGATACACAGATACAGGTTTGTTGTATGGGGGCCCCCCTTAATATTTGTTTTATTTTAATTTAATTATTTATTTTTAATGTTAATATGTGACTAAATATTCTGAGAATATTTCAAGCGTCTACCTGATGCCGTTATCAATATCGAGCAAAAAAAGAGCAAAAAATCACGTTAATTCATGGGAGCCCCATTAAATATTTATTTTATTCTGTTTTTTAGTATTTCTTGTTATTTGTTATAGCGGAAACAGAAATACATCATCTGTGAAAATTTCAACTGTCTAACTATCACGGTTCATGAGATACAGCCTGGTGACAGACGAACGGACAGACAGAAAGACAGACGGACGGACGGACGGTGGAGTCATAGGGTCCCGTTTTACCCTTTGGGTACGGAACCCAGACAGGGCCGGATTTAGAGGTCCAGAGGCCCCGGGGCAACAAAGGAGCGGAGGCCCCCTCGTCCAAATTATTTTCCAAATAAAGTGAACAATTTTTTTTGTCGAGTTTTTCAATAAATAATTTATTATGAAACCAAGTAGATTCTCTTATACAAAAAGAGTTACGAGCAGTGCACATGGTCCATGTGCACTGCTCGTAACTCTTTTTGGTGTTTCTGTTAATCCCAACCTCCGAGGTTGCGGGCAAGTACCACCCCACTCAGCCATTAAATGATTGGGGTACTCCTTCAAGATGGGTAGTGAATTGGAAGTGCTTATCAGGGCCATTTGAGATTTTATATTTCACTGATTGCCTGATTGGAGTGAACAAATATAGATCAATGATTTCAGTTATTTAAGATTAATATAATCAAATAATCATGTATGTACAAAGTACTGTAGGCTGTAGGTAAAGGTAAAATAGCAAAAAAAAAATATCAAAGGAAAAGAAAATGTTTACTAGTGTTTACTAGTTGGAATTTGAAAGATTTTTTTTTCCGAAGTCTCTATTGTGGGGGCCCCCCGTTTGTGGAGGCCCCGGGGCCATCGCCCCGTTTGCCCTCCCCTAAATCCGGCCCTGAACCCAGAGCTTCAAGTAGTAAAAACACGCAAAATACCCATTCCTCGCGCATTATAAAATCTGTCTTCGGAGGTCGTAAGTCAAGTTAAATGGCGCACGTTCCCGCAGAGATATTTGTAAGTTATGGTCCGCAAATAATTCCGATGAAACGTATCTACGACACCGAGGATTTATTAAACACTTAGCGCCTTATTCACAAACGCTTGATAGTGTCGTAATTATTAGACATACGTGACACTTAGCGCTTTATTCACAAACGCTTGATTGAGCCCTGCACTGGGAAGATACAGGCTAAAATAAAAACATAATTTTATTTATAGTGGGTACTTACTTTGACATGTACCTATTAATATATTTTGACATACTATACTAACATACTATTAATTATTTTCGTATGACACTTGATTACTATTGTTTGTGAATTTTACTGTGTTTTATTTGTATCAGTACCTACCCTATTGTGTCAAGCCCACACCAACAATTTGCATCTCAGCTATGGGGAATGAGTGTTACCTCCTTCTAAGAGTAGTAGAGCTCTCTGTGAAGGGCTCGTCCGGGGAAGTACTACCACCACGCCTTTTCTGCCGCCAAGCAGCAACGCTGTGTTTCGGTTTGAAGAGTGTGGTTGCCGGTGTAATTACAGGCACATGAGGCCTAACATCTGTATGCCTCAAGTTGATGGACGCAGGGCAGTGCATCTCAAGGCACGTCCTTATCGTGCGTGACTTACGAGGCAATGCTTTGTGGTGATGGTTACCACTTAACATCAGCTTGTACCATCAGCTAGTTGAATAAAACAAACCTATTTTATTAATTTGAATTGTAAGTCGTCTTTATGTATCTATACCATTGATGCAAATAAATAATTTGTGATTTATGATAGTGCGTAATTAGGATGGGAAGACGAAGCAGTTACCACTAGACCATTATCACCATTGTTATCATAGTACAAATATTGCTTAACTTTAAGTTTAAACTTCAGTTTTAAGTAGACTATTTATGGGGCTATTCAGCAAATGCTGAGTGGTTTCTGATTTCCGACACTATTGTTTTTGTTGTTGTCTGTGTTCTGTGTTAAGGTTAATTTCTAATTATAAGACTATAGTATGTATATCAAAAAGGGCCTTTTTTTTCAAAGAGTCGGTAACGCGTGATTACTCTGGTGCAGGTGTTTATAGGCTAGAGTAACCTCTTTCCATCAGGTGGGCTATAATACGTTTGCGAACTTTATTATATAAAAATATATGGGCTTAGATGGCACTGTGTAAAGTATCTGCCAATATATTATATTTTCTTAGTTATAAAACTGCTGAATAACAGTCTAACACAATCCTAACTTTTATGAAAACCGCCTCCTAAACCAGTATTTCACGTTAAATGGAGCAGCTTTTTGTCTTATAATTTGTAACTTATTGCCTGAAACGGGTCGCCTGTATCTTGCTGTAAAATTCTGAGTTAGTGCTAGGTCGAACTACATACAATAGCCACAGATATAGATTAAACTAGATAAGGTAGATGTGGACCTCTTTAGGCTAGTGATGAGGACGCTGTATCGTCATCACCAGCATTAATAGATAGAAATAGATAGAAAATTCTTTATTACACAGAACAAAATGTATCGTACATAGGCGAACTTAATGCTACATACATAGGCGTACATAGGCGAAATTAATAGACATGAGACACCCGCGCATTCGTCATTGCTGTCGTTTTTTACTTTTATATTATTATGTATGTATTTTTACTTTTATTTTATATTATTATGTTAGTATGTAAGGTATATATTTTATATGTACCAGATATTTAATTTTCGTAAGTGTCTGAAATAAAGTTAATAATTTTATACGACAGCCTTGACAGCTCAGTTGGTAGTAGCTCTGCCTTTTGGGCCGTAGGCCGTAGGTTCAACCTCCACCGCGAACAAACATGATAAACATAGATGTTTATTCTCTGTCTGGGTGTGATTATACTTATGTATTTACCAAAAAAATGTATATATGTATTATATCAGTTATCTGGCTCCCGTATACAAGCTATAAGCTTTGGCTTAGTTTGAGGCTAAATAGTGCTGTGTGGAAAGTCCACCAATATTTATTTATGATTATTATAAAGAAGTCCACTGCTAGACACAGGCGTCCTCCATAAGTTGCTTGCCCAGAAAGAACGAACGAACCTAATTTTCCTTGAATATTAACAAAATATTGAAGAATGTTATGAGAGTGAATGAAGCTAAAGAGGTAAGGAGTAAGGAAATCCGTGGTCATGTGGTACAAGTCACGCTCAATAGGAATGTGCCTTACAATGTAATATCCTGCGTCCATCAATTTGAGGCACAGATGTTAAGTAATTTATTTGCCTGTAATTTCATCGACAACCACACCAGAAAAGCAGAAGGCAGGTATTATTAATATGAACGGAATCGTGTTATTTTACCATGCGAACACATTTGTTTTTGTTTGCTAACACTACAATTTACAGAACTAGGTCACACCTACACTCACACGTGGTCATAAACGCATTTACTTTATTTACATAATTAAGTACACGGAAAGGCTCGCACCATTTTTAGGGTTTCGTACCAAGGTCGGATAAACAAAACATTACTAGCATCGGTATGCTGCTACGGTTGGTTCATACCCGCATAAACATAAATGAGTACAATTATACGTTATTCCAAGCTACGAACTATGTCTTATTCTAATTCGTGAGTGTTTATATTTTTAGAACAAACACACACACCCACAAACTTTCGCAGTTATAATTAGTGTAATTGTAATGACTGAGAATGTGTTTGAGTATAGTTAAGACTACTAAAATTGTTTGCAATCGCTTTTCTATTGTGATAGAAAAGCGATTGCAAACAATTTTAGTACTTAGTTAGTAGGCAAGTTTTTTTTTCACTTTTAGTTCTGAAAAATTGCCGAAACTGGCATAAAAACTGAAAAAAACTACTAATATAGGCTAACCTAGTATAAATAACTTGTTCTGTTAATAACACCATGAACTAAAGTTGTCAGAATAAAAATTACAATTATTTTTATTATGGGCTAGCTAATTATACTTTTTAAAATAAAATCAGCTCACCTCTCGTGCGTCAACACTCCACGAACACTGAAATAAACTGAAAAGCGAACGGCCTTCGAACTAGTAACGTAGCATCTTCCGTACACTTGAACTATTAGAAAGATAAGTTTAAATTTATTATAGAAGGCCTTTGACAAACTATAATTATAGTCTTTCGTATTGTTTATAAAAAAATATAAACATAACCTTTATAAAATATGTTTTTTTTTGTACCACTTCTGCACTACACATTACACATTACTACACTTATTTCATACACAGCAAATATATAACTGGGTCATAGACGAATGTGTCAAACAGCTAGAGTACAAGCCTCGTAGGTCTCGCACTACGATGCACTACCCTGCGTTCATCAACTTGAACCTGTAATGTCATCGGCATCCACCCTTTTCAAACCGAAACTTCTTCATGATGGACAAAAAAATAGCTTGATGCTTTTTAGCGATAAGACCGCCCATTGTAGTACATATCTATCGCTATTATTATTTGTTTCCTCATTTGTTAGTTTGTTAGGTGAACAATAAAGCATATTCATTCATTAAAAAAATTGTCTAAAGATAATTAAATTTCATAGTAGTAGAGCTCTTTGTGAAGGGCTCGTCCGGGGAAGTACTATCACCACGCCATTTTCTGCCGCCAAGCAGCGTTGCTGGGTTTCGGTTTGAAGAGTGTGGTTGCCGGTGTAATTACAAAAACATGAGGCTTAACATCTGTATGCCTCAAGTTGATGGACGCAGGGCAGTGCATCGTAGGGCACGTTCCTAACGTGCGTGACTTACGAGGCAGCCTATTTATAGAGTTATAAAGATTTAAAACGATTACAATAATTCGGTCAGCTATTTTAAGAATTACCTAACTCCCAATTTCTGATCGCCGCTGACGCTCAAATTTCCGTGTCAAAAAATCAAATCACTCAAATTTGAGTGTCTTTTATTATAATATTTAGTAGGTAACTAGGTTAGATCAAGAAAAGTTGGATACAGCATTTTTACATTATTTTAAAACTAAATAAACTAACACTATGGGAGCACGTGGTCGTGGGTTCGAACTCGCTCGTGCACTAATGGGTATTTAAATTCGATGTTTTATGTGCGAAATGGCAGTGCCCTCAACGGTGAAGGAAAACATCACATTGGACATGTAACATTGTCATATTAAGCCCCTCTGAGTGCACCAACCAGATGAACCAATTGTAAAACAGTAAATTACTACCGTTAATTGTTTTTTTTAAGGTCAGAATGAATTTGACAGCCTTCACAGCTCAGTTGGTAGTAGCTCTGCCTTCTGCGCCGTAGGCCGTGGGTTCGATCCCCACCGAGAACAAACATTTGTGTGATGAACATAGATGTTTGTTCTCTGTCTGGGTGTTATATAATATTATAAGTATGTATTTACAAAAAAAAAAAGTATATAAGTAATAGATCAGCTATCTGGTTCCCATATTACAAGCTTTGGCTTAGTTTGGGACGAGATAGTGCTGTGTGGAATGTCCACCAATATTTATTTTATTTATTTTATTTATAATTACTTCCTTATTTGACAAAGTAATCATTAACATAAGAGCTAAAGAACTGAGCGCCTTGAAGGAAAACATCTGGTTTTTATATCTAATCCCAAGGTCAACTTCTCACTGTGTCACCAACACTTTCTAAGTCCCGATGACATTGCGAGAAGTCGTTGAAAGAGTGTGTACAAAATCATTCTTCCTGGAAATGTAGACTAAGTCCACCTGTGAACTTCCTCAGGCAGGCTTTTAAAACCTTTCTCAGACACCAGTCTCTAGCAAAACAGGTAAAAATGTACCTCTTACATAAGTCATGGCATGGTATACCTATAACCTATTGCGCAGAGAAATAAATAAATAATCTTATCATATCATATCTTAACTTCCTCAGGCTGATGATGATGATAAGCCATAAGCTTGGAAACATTTGGCAAATGTCATGGGACGAGAAGTAAATTTTAAATCAATCACATAACGATCTATTACTTATCGTATGATTAATCACTGCTTATAAATAGGTCGGTTCCACAGTGAAGATTGATCGTTAAGTAGAATCAATGGCCTCTACCTTAACAAGGAGCCAATCTATCAAATACATGAGTAATGACCTCGCCAGGTCATGACACGTCATGGTTTCGGCAGGATCAAGTCTTCAATGACCCAAATGTGATGTCTCTGAGATAGTAGACAAACATTCTTTTATACTAATTGACGAAAGAGACTACAGAATGGTGGCCAGAGGATGCTCGAAGACCTAGAGGCAGTAAAAATGTACTACTACTCAGTAGTAGTAGTACTACTGAGTAGTAGTAGTTTTAAGAGTAGTAGAGCTCTTAGTGAAGGGCTCGTCCTCGTCGAGGAAAGTACTATCACCATGCCTTTTTCTGCCGCCAAGCAGCGTTGCTGTTTCAGTTTGAGGGGGGTAAGTAGGTACCAGTAAAATTCAGGTACTGGAAGCTGAACATCTGTATGCCTCAAGTTGATGAACGCAGAGCATTGCATCGTGGGGCACGGTCCTATTGTGCGTGACTTGCAAAGCATCGCTTTGTTATAAGTGATGGTAACCACTTAACATCATATGGGCCATCTGCTTGTTTCCTATGACAAACTTACGCATAAAATCTTTATAAAGCAAGTAGGTAGTTTTTTTTATTTGCTTAATGGTCCTTATAACAGAAAAGAAAGTAAATAGCTAAATCGGCAAACACCGCACGCGCGGTCACAGCGACCGAACAAACCGCAGATTGGAGAGAAAACAATTTGCAACAAAAACAGACCTGTTATCCGAATACTTAATTAAAACGCAAATTGGTGACCGCGACCGCCCGGGTCACGCCTCGTAGGGGTGGGACAGCTACATTTTATTTTATAAAGCAGATACAATTCCAAAAACAGTGTTTTTTTAAGGCATCATACAAAAGAACCAGGAAAAGAACCAAGGTGTAAGTTTGTTGCCTGTTCTTCTTGGCTTGGTCGCGTGGATGTGACCCCTTTGATTCACCTAGCTTTAAGACGTTTCAAAGTGATCCTTGTGATTTAACCTTTTGACTTTGACTTTGCATAAGGACCTCCGTGGTATGTCTACACGGATCAGGCTATACTCCGCTCGCTTTTATATTCTCGTAGTAAACGTAAATTTTCTTCAGCTTTGTGTTGATCGGTATATGTGTTCTTACTTAATTACCTACTGCAATCGTTGTGTTGTAAACATACTGTAAACTAGCAAAACACAGAATTCAACATATAAAAGTTTATTCAAAACGTTAGCAGAAAACATACAAGATTTTTACATTGCTTCAGATAAAGTTCTCGTTCGTAACAAAATCAAACAGCCGTTCTGCAGCTTGCCAATGTTTATGTCAAAATCAAAAATCATTGTGATGGGTCGATACGCGATGACAACATCGTCTATCAGCTAGTAGCCAACTAATAAATCGAATACTATGTATTCCGTTTTGTTTGTAGTTTTCCTACCTTCCTTTGTTAAAAGAAGAGCTTTTTTATTATTAGCACGAACTAATGACTTCTATACTTATTAGGTACTGCTAAAATGCATGTTTCAAATCGCAATATAATTGTATAGTATGTTAGTCTGTACGGTATTTATTTTCTATAGGCCATTGTTTTGTATTTTTTACTTTGCATACGTTGATTTGATTGCGGCAAAAATCTAAATATTAGCTAATATAATCTAATCGACCTTGGGATAAAACATATACCACAAAGTTCCTTCCAGTTTACTGGAGGAGAATGCTCTCTAGCATTAAGTTCGCCTATGTAATTCGATAAATTTTGTTTTGTGCAATAAAGATTTTTCTATCGAAACTGCACTGATTATTCTATTCTCCTATCGAATCAACCCCCTTCCTATTCTCTGGTTTTGCATAATAAACGCTAGAATTAGCATAAAATCGTCGACAGCTAAGCTATTTGACTTGCTAAAAGTCGCTGCAGGCTTACATTGATTGGTTTCATTGCAAATTGTTTCGCATCGCTGTTTAAGCCAGAGATGGGACGCAAAATAGATATTTCGGGCTATCGGTATAAATAAATAAATACTGGCGGACATTTTGACAGCGCCATCTAACTCCAAACTAAGCAAAGATTGGAATAGGAATCGGATAACTGATACACAGAAACATCTAGGTTCATACCACAAATGTTTGACCTCGATGGGACCTATAGTAATAATTGCAGATACAATGCACAGGGTGCAAAAAAAAACTACTCCTGTACCCCAAGTATGAGTTGTGTTTACCATATTTGGTTTTAAAATATGGTAAACACAACTTATACTTTGGGTACTGTAAACGTAAACGTAACGTTATTTGGAGTATTTTTTAAACTTTGTAGTTTTATACAGTTTTTCGTATTTTAAAAAGCTTTTTTAATGCATGCGTTTGACCAAGGTTTGACCGCTATCTCACCTGATGTTAAGCGATCATAATGATGACATAATTAGATAAAAAAGGTACCTATCGTACCTTGGGAATTAAACTCGTTTTTCTCATTCATAATTTTTATTTAACTAAGTTAGAAACAAAATAACAAGTATTCTTCACGCAGCCAATTTCGACGTAATGGGTCCAAACCCCCGATTAGCCTTTACCGCGTATTATTTGGTCCCACCCTAATCACGTTTAATAAACCGTTTACAAAATAATAACTAGTGGTTGGATTTTGTGAAAAAGTACAAATTATAGGGCATATAATTGGTCCACTATCCATCGATTTCGTCATTACTGTTTGAAGGTCTGGCGGGCGGGAAATTAGTGGCTTGTTTTATTTACTAGGGCGCCTATTACTTCATTAGGTAAAAAAGTTATTTTTGTACCACATTAAAAGGCATAATAATTACTTTTCAACATCAGGTGTGCCAATAGCTTGTTTCGTTACTTTATACATTAAAAACCCCAGTGGTAAGTGTATTGTTTACTAAAACCTATTGTGTATTACTATAAAGTTTGCATAAATGAGGCTTAATATCTGTATGCCTCAAGTTGATGGACGCAGGGCAGTGCACCGTAGAGCACGTTCCTATCATCTTGCGTGGCTTACGAGGCAATGCTTTGTTATAGGTGATGGTTACCACTTAACATCAGGTTGGCCATCTGCTTGTTCCATCAACTAGTTGTATAAAAAAAAAGTACAAAAACTAGTAAAGCAAACTTTTTGGTACAAAAACTTATTTGAATTAAATTACATTTTTGCTGAACTGAATGCACACTAACTTAGTTGCTAGCGATTTTTCATAAATAAATTCAGAGATTTTATATTGAAATATATAAAATCTCTGAATTTAAATGTTGAAATGTGTACATTTTAGCACTAATTTATATTCTATGCCAGGAGGTCGGTTACGCAATCATTTTGTATAATATTAACTATTTTGCACAAAATTATTGCATTATTCAATATATATACTTTTTAAATTATTACCAAAATCATTTATATTGATTTGATTATGACCAAAATCATTAATTCAAAATATTAAAATATTGAAACATCTAGTCGCTTTGTTCATATAAGATTTTGACAACGTTGTGTTTAGTATCCGACGTTTATAACATATTTTATCAATAAAACGCTGACCATATACCAAGCGGTGTTACATAAGAAAAAATAACTGAAACAGCTTCATGACTTTGATTCCCAGGTGGGGTTGATAAGCGTGGTAAATAAATATATACCAAACATTGCACACAACGCCATCAAACCGCAATGCTGTATGCAATGCTTGTAAGGACTAGACAATACTCAAGGTATCTTAAATATCTTAGGTATTGTTTAGATATAATCATTTATTTGCACAGTACTCAAAACTAGTTTAAAGTTTAAAGAACCAAAAACAAAAGAAAATAACATAAACTGATAGTTTGCCTGTAGGTGATTTTGGACTACGGCAATAAAAGCGTCTCAATGTGTGCGTTACTATACAGTGGTTTATAACTTGTGTTACTAGGTATTATTAGTTTGAAGCGTAGCTGTCTTATAAATTTGATTATGTTTAACTTTTTCTGTATGCCTACGCCTCACTTAACTTCAATAATATATTATATTACATTGTAAAAGGATCATACAAAAGAACGGTAGGAACCAAGCCGTAAGTTTGTTGCCTGTTCTTCTAGGCTTTGGTCGCGTGGAACTGGCACCTAGAGTCACCTAGCTTTAAGACGTTTCAAAGTGATCCTTGTGATTTTATTGAATAAATACCTATTGACTTTGACTTTGACTTTGACTTTACTATACTCAAGCTGCCACAAACCACCATAAAATTCACACTATAGGTTTACCAATGATACACAACAGTAGCGACACAAACAAAATCATGCAAGATGCACTCACCCGCCTATTAAAGAATTTTTAATCCACAATACCACGGCACATCACTATACAAGCCACTGTACTCGACAACTACAATACATCCAATCGTAATTTCTAAACATAATTACAGAGTTGTTCAACGTCGAAAAAAATCAATTTCATAGTTGCACCTAAGCCCATAAGCTCATAAACGCTGCAAGGGAAAGTGAGCTTTAAGTCGAGGAGGAAGTGGTGGTTATGGCTTGTTGAGGGGTGCCATAATCCGCCTATTGTTTGGTATTTGTCGATGTAAGCCGAGAGCTTGTTATTGTATAGCAGTTTTGACATATCGATAACATCTACGCATAGGACAGCCGTCACTGCGTATTTGTGAAAGGGGCTTACAATGGCAACATGGGGGCTGGTTTTTGAGTCTAATTACGGGGTAAAATGTGGCAAAAATATTTTTTGGGATGCAATAAGCTGGGTAAGTTCTATTGGCTATACAATGGAGTTATTTGATAGTGACAAGAATAGGTGTTGACATTTTATTATTTAAAGATGGATTTGAGAATGCCGAAGGATCGACCTATTCCGGAACGTTCTTTTAAAAACATAATATTTTTGGTGGACAAATAGAGAAAGCATATTTTTTTATTAACAGGCCGTGAATGATTTGTCAAGAACAAAATACAATTAACATTATTAGTAAAGATATATTTATAGAAAGATACAGATTAATTTAAAATAAATAGGCACTACTCAAAAGTTTTAAAATTGCGACATTAGAGAGACATTTAAAAAAAACATTTACTTACATAAAAAATAAAAGCTCGCGAAAGTTTTGAGATATTTTTCATATCAATTGGCTTATCATACCGTGATTAATAAATCATCTTATAAAAAACACAAGTACCTAAGTGCCGACTTCTTATTACATGAAAGCATTCCTTTCAACGTTCAAAATATGTACTCTATATAATAAAAAAACACACAATAGCTTTATACACTCAATTGGCTACTAGCTTTTGATGATGGTATTCACAATGGAACCAGCAACATTCACCCGACATCATTGTCAACCAAATGTGCAATTTTACGAGTGAAGGACTTTGACAGCTCTCTGACAGCGCAAAGGGGCCGTGACAGGCCCGTGACGGGAACGGAACCAGACGGGATTACTGTTGAGATAATTGGTGGTGGCTTTTTGGGGTACTTTATAAAAAGTATGAAACAAATAATACCTTCTACGTTAACTTAGGTTTGGCTTTGTAATAAATAGAAATTTTGGACTTGCCTCTTGCAACGTTTCAGTAAAAAATCCACACAGATGTTCATAAAACCATTTATTACACTAAGGGGTTTTCAAGTAGGTATGTGGGCCAGTTTATGCGCTAAGCTTTTCAACACCAATTTCATCAAAAGCTCTCAAATTTCATGAAAAAAAACTACTCTGAACAGAAGCCACACCACAAAATTGCCCATTGCGCATAATATTGGTAAGTAGTTGAATCCTATTTGTAAACTCGTAATCCGAGCGTAGCGGATCAAATGACCAACACATCTTTCAAAGCTTTAGACCATTGTAACCTTACCCTAACCTCCCACATACTATACTCTATCGTCATAGACATAGAGTTCAAAAAAGCTTGCAACACAGTTTAGTAGTATCACGATAAAATGGTAAAGATAGACTTTATCCAACTCTCAACTTACAACTTCCTACCTCTTATGTGTACAGAGATAGAGTTCTAAATGGCTTGAGCGCGGTTTTTGTAGTGGTGGCAAAAATTGGCGATGACGGAATAACAGTCATGTTATGTCAGCGTGTGACAGGAATCGAGTGACAACACTAGGGCCATTGTACTGGGTGCTTAGCCAAATGATGGGCGAATGTGAATGGAATGAGGGCGTTTGATGGAAACTTCTGGAATAATAAACAGTTCTTGTTAATTTTCGGCAGTTGGTTTAGATCTCAAATTATGAACGAAAAAATCGCTACTATCGCAGAAGCGGCGATGGCCTTGCAACCTGTCACTGTAAACCGTCATGTATGATTCTATTTGGACGTGCCTTTGAATACCCTCCATGATATCCTGAAGATTCTTGATAACTCACTAAACTAAAGGAACCCGTACCAATACGAATAAATTCAACACAAAACAACGAACATAGATGCTTGGCGATAGAAATAGGTACAGTGGTGTACTTTCCCAGGCGATTTTATTCACAAAGAATAACTTTACTCTCTCTTGAGGGTTCACCACAAACTTAGCAAAATTAAAACTATTACGCAAAAATATAGACCTGCTTTAAAAATATTGACACAAAGCGATTGTATCATGCATTGTCATGTTTACAATAATTACAATTCATAAAAATGTATTTTAATACTTGATATAAGCATTTATTTACAAAGAAAATTACAATGAATAAAAGTAAGTATTTACAAAATTCATATGAAACAGTTGAGCTGTCTGCAGACCGTTGCAAACGATCTAGAGATAGCTCAACTGATCCAAATCAGTGCCGATAGGAAGCGTCCCCAAGACACTGGCTGCATTGCCACGCTGAATGGCAATGCTGATGCGCTGAGCCAAATACTCACCAACCCTCGGTCAACGATATTTGATTAAAATAAAAATGAGATGACATTTGACTTGACAGCAAGTTCTTATAACGTGAAATGTAGATAAAGTGGGATTCGTTTTCTGGCATTCTGGGAAGCAACATATTAGCTTTTTCATTTTAATTGTTTTTCTTGTGTTATTTTGAGTTGTGTTGTGTAATTTCGGTGGTATTTTAACCAACATTACTTGAGATCTTAGCACAAAGTATAGCATTTGGAATGAAAGTGTATTATGTGATATCCTGATTTGACTGAAAATGTTTCGAATGTTTTGAAGAAAACCGCCGCCATTTTCTTCAAAACAAATGACGGCCGACTTGACTATGGACTGACTTGACTAAAAAGTATTTATTCAATACAAATCACTTGACACTGGCAAGATTGTCTGTCGAATGACAGACAGGAGCCATAAATGGAGAGAAGAAGAGAAGGAGATAAAGTGGAAGGTACATTCTGAAGCAGGCCAGGAAAAAAACAATTGACGGCCGAGAAGTAGTAGTCTAATTTGCAAAGAAACAATAAATAACCATTTTCACACTCTGATTTTCATTCTCGCCAATTCGATTGCGCGCGGTCTTTGTTCTTTTTACCGGGCAAGTGAGTTTTTTTTTAATTACTACTACTACTACTACTACAAGAATGGAACAAAACGCACCTGAAACATGATGGCTGAGTGAACGCCTGTGGTCACTGGACTACTTTGAATGGCACGGTGATGGTAATCATCACGTACCATCGCCTAATCATCCAGCGGATACGATTATGAATTCCTGCCAATTAAGAACATGAAGTCTGAATGTTAACTACCGCATTTTATAATATCGTCTCGGTTGTAGATGAATGGGAATAGCTAGTTCAGTGTAGGCATAAGAGCTTTGTGATAAAGTTAACTTTATTATATACATTTTTAAAGAAAATTTCCGCTTCATGTGTCCTTTTTTCAATTTGTTCTGTACTGTACCTACTATTGTGTTTTGTTTTTATTTTTCTCTGATTTAATAGATTGTATTTATTATGCATTAGGTAATTAGGTATTATTAGTTTGAAGCGTCGTGTGCTGTCTTATAAATTTGATTATGTTTACCTTTTCCTGTATGCCTACGCCTCACTAAACTTCAATAATGTATTATATTATATTGTAAAAAGATCATACAAAAGAACGTTAGGAACCAAGCCACGCGACCAAAGCCTAGAAGAATAGGCAACAAACTTACGGTTGTTGCCTATTCTTCTAGGCTTTGGTCGCGTGGAACTGGCACCTAGAGTCACCTAGCTTTAAGACGTTTCAAAGTGATCCTTGTGATTTTATTGAATAAATACCTTTTGACTTTGACTTTGTGAAAAATAAGCACCAAAAATTAACTGCGCTTTAGGCTAATTTTGCGACATGTAGGCTAATTTTGCGCAAAAATTAGCCTACATGTCTTATAACGTGATAGATATATTGGTATAAGATGATACATTCCATTTAGTGTGTGGATGGAGAAGGCTTAATTATTTATTCCTATAAGTCTATAGTATATGTCCGGTAAACTTATTAACACCTATGCTGATGATATTCATAGCTTAAACGAGGTGGCCCGACAAAGATATGCGTCCTTTAACTGTTGGTTCGTACAATGTTTCAAAGTTACTCAGCTGTACACCTCACAGGACTGTGACACGGCCTCATACCATAGCATAAATACCGCCGAGACAGACGAACGGACAAAACAAACATATTGATGGTATATATTAGCGATAAATCTAATACATTGGACGTGTAACTAGCGGCCGCCCGTGATTTGCATCGCAATCTCTACTGGAATAGTACTGGGAGTACCTAACTATTTTTAGAGTACATACCTAAGTTCTCGTAACGATTTAAGTTAGAATGAAGTTGTCTTGTCCTGGGAATCTTGAGATCAGGATATTTACATGCTTGTGAGAAGTTCGACGCATTTCTAGTAAGCAGTGATCTTTGCATTGCTGGGCTCCAATTATTTGATAGCATTCATTCACTGTTGATGAAAATAGGTAAGGTTCAAAATGAAGGCCACAACTAAGCATGTTGGCCCTCATTATACTTTAATAACGCTTTATTTATTAGGAACAGAAAACAGTTTGTACATCTATAACATCTGTAGAAGTTAAAAAACTGTGTCACAGACATCAACGCCCTCCTCCTATATTTTTTTTATTAGTTAGTTCATTTGTTTTTCTCGTATACGTTATTTAGTTTGTATTCACTTTTATTTTCAAAACTGTATTGGTTTATTATTTGTTTAGGTTCCCTGTCGCAAAATAAATGATTCCATCTCTTATCGTATGAGAAAAGGTGACTTAAATTTTAAGCAATGTTTATAAGTTTTAAGTTTAGATTTTATGAGTTTGTTGTTGCAGATTTTTGTATACATATAACCATAAAATAAACAATAAATTTAATGAGGCGTTAGTTAACAAGATTCACCATCATTTGAGATATCTACAGACCGTTGCAAGCAATCCACAGGTAGCTCGACTGCTTATTTCCAATTGGAAAGTCCCCGAAGATGCTAGCTGTATTACCGCACTGAATAACACTAAACACATACTGGATAGGTATAGGCATTATAATAATAGATAATAATTAATATATTCCATGAAAAATACGGCCTTCTAACTACATATAATTATGCCGGTACTCAAGCGATAATTGTAAAACAGTTTCACATTCGACACAAAGCGAAAAAGTATTATTAAAATCCAATTACAAAGACATCAAACCGACGACGGCACAAATAGAATAGTAAAAAGGTACCTTTGACAGCGTTAGCACTGACGTGGCGTGGGTATTCCTTTTGCTGTCCGCTACTCTCAAACTATCACTTCAAAGCATTGAAATGTCATTTCACAAAGTAGATATTGATTGGCTCTTTAATAATATAATCAATAGCACAGCTCACATGGAATATAGCTGGGTACATCTGTAACACTGACGTGGCCTTAGATAGTTCCTCAATTTACAGTTCAATGAGTTCATCAGCCAAAATCAATAACACAAACAGAGAAAATGAAAATTAGTGGATGCCTAGACTCGAAAGCCTAAAAAAAATCTAAAGTCACAGAATTAATTGCTAGAAATATTATTAAGTTAGTTTAGTTCGGTTTTAAAGATTGTACATGAACTTACTGTTTGTTATCTGTTTAGAGGGCCGTGTGTACGCATTTGACATCTTAGGTTAGATTTAACAGCCTGTTAATCCTTGATTAATTAGTAACTAACAGAGCATGGTGAAATCAGCTCTTAATATACAATGTAAAAATTAAAGAGGTTTTTTATTAAGTGCACTAAGAAAAATATCAGTTATTTATTTTTCTTATTATAAGCTTATTTCGTTTGGAGCCGAGGATAGGAAAACAATTTGTTTTCGAAGTAGATTGTCGACGCTGCCACTAAGATATTGTAGGGCGGGCACGACCTTAATGTAGAAAGCGACGAAGAAGACTAGGAAGTTTGGCGCTGTGTTTAAATGTCTAACAACGTTTAACGTTGCACTGAAATATTGAAACCCAAATTATACAATTTGCTATACTTTATGGTTACCACTTAACACAAGGTGGGTCATCTGCTTAATGCATTTAAAAGTCGTATCGTATATATTAGTGAATAATAGTGCTCGAAAGAAGCCTCTTGAGGCGCACTTCCTTTCACCTTTCACCACACTGTTTCGAAAGAAACCAGTGACACGACAAGAAGAAGAAGTGAATAATTAATTAATAAATTTTCATCCGAGCGTCGTCGTATTGTACGGAGTGAGTTAGCCATTTCTCTGATGAGCTGCGACCTAAGGCTAATGATACAGTGCAGGAAATCGAAATGCCCTCGTTTGTTTCAAATAAGCGATAAACTATTTCTGTTATTTTGTACCATTACTTGCTATATTGTCTCAATTAATAAGTGTAAGTGTAATAAGTGGTAGTCAAACACGTTCCGTTCGGTTTACAAAACCGTTTAAAAATAGCGTGATTTGGTTTATCAACAAAAAAATTACTGAAATTAAGTCTGAAAATGTAAAGAAATGTACAAAGAATAGGTAGCTTGGCGCCATAAGAAGCTGAATCGATTTAGGAGACCGTAGTGATGTATTACAGCGGTGTCGAGCTCGCGACCGCGTCGACCTCGCGCCATTACTCAGGGAACTCGCTAGGGATGGGAAAACTGCAAGATCGGACTTGTAATTTTTGTTTCATGCACATGATTATCAGCTATTACTAACGTCAAAGTCCACCAAGTGTAATGAAATGTGCCAGGCTCTAGAGCAGGCAACAGCACTAGAAGATGAACGATAATATGTAACTAGCTAAAAATAAAATAAAATATTAGACAATATGAACAAACTAAATATCTCGGATAGTAATCTCGGACATGTTATTCTATTGTGACATCTCCATCCAAGACTACAACCTTTTTTTCTCAATGACCCCATCCCTATACCAAGGATCCTTCGAATGTTTTATGGCCTGACGAAATGACCTGTCCCAGCCGTGGGCAGGCTCTGTAAATCGGCATATCCCCACACTTTAGACAGATGGCGCTTTTATCACCATTTTGATGAGGTATTGTGAGGTTTGAAAGAGATCGTAGAAAAAGCATATTTAAAAATATGAGCAATGTTTTATGACAAGACAAGATCTCCTGTGTTTTCTTCTCGTACCTGTGGTTTTGGTATGAAAGTAAAAATACTGGACAAACAACTGGACGCCACTCTTGTCGATTTTGGGCGTTTTGATTCCCGGACTTAACAGTGTCTTGATAAAAATAATATAGATTAAAACATTGTGTGAGAGATGTTTCTGGTAGTAAGCATCTATATTTCTGTAATATTTTACCAACCGGCGGTCTGTATGTTTCTTCACGGGCGTGCGACTAACGCCTAGTAAAATATATTAGCAATCTTTTATGTGTTTTGGGAATGAAATGCATAAGGCACCGATTGACTTTTTTTTAGGTTGCATTAGCATTTTCCCTTGTTGCATATTCTTCCGAGATAAGTAAAAACTTACCTATGTACTACGAGTATGAACTGTATCTAAATAATTTATGACATTTATGGGTTTGGTTAGTTAATACAGAGCCAAATAGTCAAGCAACATAAATAATAGAATTTTAAACGACTTTGACATCTTCTGCAAGCACTTGTGGAAAACATTTTGAAAAATAATTTCTGAAGTGGTAGGGCCTGTGCCTAACTTCAGGCTCTGTATTTCGGAGATTATGTGATAAGTGAACAATGAGCGAACTTCTCGTTTACAAATATAGAAGAAGAAAATAATAAGTCCTACTACTATTGATACAAATCTTGTTTTGAGTAATAGTTTTTGTATATTATTCAGCTGAGTGAAGTGAAGTGGCAAAAACAAGAACGGAAAACTTTTTTGTTTCTTAAAAGGTCGGGCTCTTACAGCCTTATTACAAAAGTGTAAAAAAAGATTCGCAAGTCTCCAAAGACGATAGTCAGCAGTTTCTCGTGAATATTCATAAAGATAAACTGAATTTATGCGATCATAAAGCGAAGACCGGCGATAAAGAAGTTTCACTGAAAATATTCCCGCTACTTTTTTTTGATGCTATATAGAACGCCCGCGACTTTCAACGAGTTTTTTTTTAATTGAATATTGTACGCTAATGTCAAGGCTTTTTATTCCGAATGATTAATTTTCCAACTTCTAATATTGCACACATTCCCAAATTTTAACTTGTATTATATTCACACGTTATTATTTTTACAAATGTCTAATATTCCAATGAAGTTCATCTTTCAAACAAATTTGCGCATAATATGTGCTTATAATTTTAGGTGTCAGTACCTAAAAAAATAGACTTATTTAGAAAATATAATAATAATAATATTTGCATAAATTTGGTGCACATCAGCATCAGCAGCTCGATTCCATTAGTCTATCAGTATATCTGTCAGATAACCTTTGGCATATGAGGCACATTAGGCTTAACTTCTGAATGCCTCAAGTTAATGGACAGGGCAGTGCAACGTAGGGCACGATCCTATTGTGCGTGACTTACGAGGTAATGATTTGTTATAGATGATAGTTACCACTTAATATCAGGTGGGCCATCTGCTTTTTCCATCAGCCAGATGTAAAAAAAAAATGCGACGGCAACCACACTCTTCAAACCGAAACACAGCAACGCTGTTTGGCGGCAGAAAAAGGCGTGGTGGGAGTACTTCCCCGGACGAGCCCCTCACAAAGAGCTCTACTACTCTGAAATGTTTATCTATGTTTCTTATACTATGTAGATACGTTCTTCCTTTTGTCTAACTAACGTTCATTTTTTTATTATTACAGGTTATGGCGGCTCATAGGGTATAAGGAAGGCCTAAGGCCAATTTACAGCAGTGGACTTGTTCAGGCTGATAATGATGATAGTGATTGTGACGTATAGTCAGTATAGTGGTGTGCGTCGGCCGGCGGGACCAGCGTGTTTTATGAAGGAAGCTGTTCATCACGCTATAAATCTTCGGACGCTACTTCCAAATCATGACACGGTACGTGAAAGGATGAATAGGACTCACAGCTATGTTGAAAGTAGCTCTGCCTTCTGATGGGCAGGCTTCATAGCTCCGACGACAGTATTAGCTTCTGCGAGGTTGTGGGTTCGATCTCCACCGAAGACAAATGTATGATAACCTGGTGACCACAAAGTCATTTTAAAGTCAGTTTAAAATACACATACCTGTACCTTAAAAGCTTGCAAAGGAATATGAGGGACTGCAAAACTGGCAGGACTTTCAATAGAGTAGTAGCAGTAATTTATTATGAAAACATGAAAACGTACCCATGTTCGTAGACCCTCGTAGACATGCTACGCTTGCTACGAGTATGCGTAGATTTGCTACGATGGAGGAGGGTTCATCTATATTAACTTTTGAGACGATCACAACCTCAGAAAACTTCTTAATCTTGTATACCTAACTCTATCACAAGATAAAATTTTATCTAAAACGATCTGGCACTCTCACTTGAGTAGGATAGTAAGATTCATAATATTTAGACGTTCCAAAGTGATCCTTGTGATTTAATTGAATAAATACCTTTTGACTTTGACTTTGTTCTTCTTAAAATTGGTTCAGCAGTGTGGCATTGTTCTAAGGACCCTTTCTCCACCACACCACTGAAATAACCGTTATTTGATAAAAACAATTAGTAGTTGTCTATAATGTAGTTTATAAGTTAATCTTTATGTTTGCTAAATTGTTTGTTTTTCTGATATTTTATTTTATTTTTTGTGGTGGTTGCATAATTTCTATCTACATACTTGTTATTGAGAAATCTGAAGGAACAACTACCGTGCCTGGTGATCAAAGTCGTAAAACCGTTTCAGTTTCCTCTATTCTAGTACCGGGTCACACCCGCCCGGGTGATATATTGCGGGACGGGTCGGCTAGAGTCACGAGCTGACAAATTCATTCCTCACTTGACACCATGCCCCCGGGGAGGGGAGGGTAGACAGAGGGGGGCGGTGACACGCTAATCTGTGTTACACTATGAATTTTTCAGATCTAGGTATTTATTGCAATGAATATGCAATGCGGTCGGTTGTATGTATGCTTTCAAACGGTAAAGGAAAGCGTCGTAGAAACTAGTTAGTATAAGAGAGCACTGGTGGTCTCGTGCCTTCCGCCTTCCGATCCTAGGGTCGTGGGTTCAAAACCGGTCGTGCACCAATGAGTTTTTCTGTTCAAAAATTTATGTGCACAGTGCCAGTACTCTCAAACGATGAAGGAAAACATTGAGAGGAAACCGGCATGCCATAGAAACTAAAAACTAAAATTCTATAACATGTGTCAAGTGCTCGAAAGAAGCCTCTTGAGGCGCACTTAAAATCCTTTCACCACACTGTTTCGAAAGAAACTAGTGACACGACAAGAAGATCAAGAAGTTAGTATAGCAGCTTGCAACCTGTCACATAATAATATGGAATACTACAACTGACTGACAACAGGGTTCCGTTAGTTATTTTCTTGAGAAAACCTCAGTTCCGTCCGTTAGTAATTATCTACTGTGCATATAATAACAGTCATGAGCCTGTTTAATTTGATAAGGGGTGTCTAACGTGCCTGGTAATTGCAGTCGTTGGCCTCTTTCATTTTCATCTAATTATTTATTTGATAAAAAAGTATAATATATAGTACCTACATGTATCAGCTATCGGGATTCCAAAGCTTTGCTTAGTTTGGCGCTAAATACAGTGCCGTGTGGAATGTCCCTAATAATTATGTACTTACTTGCTAGTTCTCTTATTAGGTAGCAGGAGAACAACACACAACACCTTAGCAATGCTTACAGTACACACACACACATGATAGTAGTTCTAACGCCCAGGCACACGCAAACACGTGATAAATCTAAAAGTCATGAAGCTCTCTCCGGGTCGTTTCCTTCAAATAAAATATATTGGACGAATAAAAACCGGTGAAATCTTCCTCAGAGAGTCCGCATTTTTTCCTCGGGAGAGGTCATAAATAAACCAGACACCAGTTAAGGCTGGTTGGACAGAGGCGCGCAGCTGCAAAACACTGTTCACTACTCATTTTAAAAGCTAAAATTAAACCAAGATGGCTGCCGTTTTTAAAACTAAATTAAACCAAGATGGCTGCTGTTTTTGAAAGTTCATTAAATCAAGATGGCTGCCTTTTTAAACGCTGAATTAAACCAAGATAGCTGTGACATTTAGCTTGCAATTTCAGATGATTGCAGACGGCTGTCCAACGGCAATCCGAGGAAAAACAACTTTTAATATTGCTTTAAGTTTGAGCACCTGCATACCTCAAGTTGATGGGCGCAGGGTATGTGGTGAGACAATGATTTACTAAAGGTGCCTGCATGTTCAATCATCAAGTTGAATTAAAAAAACTGTTACTTATGGCACCTGTTGACTCGGTTACAAAGACTAAAACTTGGATATAATCAATGACAAATTAATAATTATTGAAGAACATTCTAACTAAGCTAATCTTATAACCTGCTGATGTAATACTTATATGCTTTTATCAATGCAGAAGGCAGAGCTACTATATTAACTGAGCTGTGAGGGTTGTCCCACAACATAATATCGAAAGGCAGAAAAAGCTTCTACCAAAGTGAAAAGTCAAATTCAAAAGGTATTTATTCAATAAAATCACAAGGATAACTTTGAAACGTCTTAAAGCTAGGTGACTCTAGATGCCAGTTCCACGCGACCAAAGCCTAGAAGGAACAGGCAACAAACTTACGGCTTGGTTCCTACCGTTCTTTTGTATGATCTTTGTTACAATGTAATATTTTGTTAGACCTTGACCAATTTTGTTAGATTCAACAATTTAGTAAATTCGATTCATCCCCATGCCTAGTTCAGAATACGCATCTGAGATCTAGTCTAGCTGCCTGTTTGGCAACAGACGTTTGCAAGCGAGCAGCGGGGTTGGTGAGTGGGGGTTGAAATATACAGGGCGGCTACACAATCTGTCATTCTGAAATCACCTCCGCGAAATACTGGCTTAACTCAGGATTTATATGCGCGATTGTTCGTGGATGTATCTAGATAGAACAATGCCACTGAAACTTGATTATTATAGAAAATCTATGACGAGATATATTTTTAAGGTTTAGATACCAAACTGTGTTCAATATAAAAAACGTGTCAGTGCTTACCATCTCAGACTTTAGCTTAGAAATAACAGTCGTAAACCATATATCACGGTATATTTTAAGATTCCATTAATGATGAAAACGATAATTTTATTTAATACAAGCTGTTGTACAACCCACCCATAATAACGCACAGCGATGAGCAGTATTATATTTTTTTAAACCTGCTAATTTCCGTTCGTTTACCGAAAATATTTTTGTTTTACTTATAGTTGGTAGAATTCACCCTTAGTGCATTCACGAAGGGCGGATTCAACTCAGTCACGACACGAGCAAGACATGTTTTTTTACTTATATTATAAAAGACACCAGTTGGCTGCCCATATAATGTATTCTGCAAATTAAAAACTTCAGGGGTCGCGTCGATGGCGTCTGCGAACAAAATACTAACCCTTGGCGAATGTAGTGCATGCCATTTCTAATCATAGACTCTTCATAAACAGGTTTTAGTACTTAAAAGATAAGATCCCAACCCATTTAATTGTTAAAACTTGTGTTTTATGAATATATATTATGTATATTTTTTTATGCCGGTATTTAGCACACATTTTATAGATTTTCATTGTAACTTTGATGAATGAATACTGTATTGTGCTGTTGGCGTTGCCCTAAAAAATAAATAAATAAAACCCTGGACAAAAACATAGATAAAAAAACACTTTTCACGAACAGAGAGCGCACAGGAAAACATAAACAAACTACATCGCCTTCACGATAGATGGCGCTTGTTAACTGAAAGCATAAATCCCTATTCCATTTCCAAACTCTACAATCCATAACGTTCAAAACACACTATCCATCATCATACATCACACACAAACCGATGGTAATCTCCTCTCTTGCTCTGCGCCCATAATTTAGAGAGGGACGACGTTTTTACGATCTCTTAATCAAGAAATACGCGTTTGCAGGACGATTAAGAGCGCGCGATTTAGCCTCGAGCTAATGCAGTTGTTAGTGTGATATATGGATGCTGGTACATTGGGAAAAACTCGCCAAAGGTAATTACTATGGTACTGAACTGCAGCCAATTTCGTAGACAGTTTCTCATTCTCTCTAAAAATAGATATACGAGAGAATTATCATTTTTTATGGCAAGTTTTCTTTTATACATAAATTCAGCGGTTATGATGGCACACGCGTTAATAAAAAAAAGCATTTTAAACAAAACTAATAACAAAAAGTTGGCATTACGTGACCGGAATTTGAAACCACAACCACTGCGGTATTACAAAGGCAAGTTGACCGTTTATAGAAAATACAAATGTAGTGTGGATTGGATGTGTGTGGCTCCATCACGCCACAGGACCAATCTAGATGAAACTTAGAAAAAATATAGCTCAAAACCTGGATTAGCTTATTGGCTACTTTTAACCTGTTAACGGATCATCATCATCATCATCCTGAAGAAGTCCACTGCTGGACATAGGTCTCCCCTAAACATCATTTCCAGGAAGATTGGGTGGATTGTACTCAAGAAATGCTGCTGCCCATTTCCCGTTGTGTTCCCTTAGTCTCCTTTTACGACATCCACGGGAGGTGAGAGGGGTCCAATTCTATGTCGGGACCACGACGGTGGTGTTAAAGGATAATGCCTCAATATTTTTGTTAGTAATCACTCATACGCGAGCTTCATTGCTTGCAGCTTCGATACAGCAGCTAGTGTAATATAAGTAAAGGGAAGGTAGAATTTGCCATAGATTATGCTCGAAATATGAAAATATAATAACGACCATGCTTATTCGGCATATTAGCCACTCACAGCTAATAAAACAGATAAGAGAAAGAGATAATTTACATTTCAGTGGCGATAAAATATATTTTCTACTGCAACCGGCCGAAATGAGCCGTCTGAATGTGGAAAGTGCTACAATTTAGAGATCTATTTGAGTTGGATAACTTATAAGAATGTAGCGGAATAATGGGCCATTTGTTCTTGAGAAATAAACTAACCTTTCTACTAAAGTAAGACAATTAGCAGACTGACAAAGATCAGTGTTGGTTTAATTTAGATCTATAGCATAATAGCTGATTTCACCATGATCTGTTAGATTAACAAAGGATTAAAGGGCTGTTAAATATGTCACAATGTGCGTGTGTGACATCTAAGGTTAATACTTTATTAGTAACTAACAGAGCATGGTGAAATCAGCTCCAAGAATCTTTCTCGCAACATAAAAACAACGCTCAGCTGGCTTGAACTTTTGAAGGTACTTTGTGTGCGTAGAACTTTAATCTATACAAAATTGCTGCTGCGCTAGGCGCAAAAAAAGAAATGTTGTAGGTCTGTAGATAAACACAGTTAGATACTTGACCAACAGGCCTTAGTTAATGAGGATCGATAAAATACTGAACACAGTCCTAGAAAAATTGTGGATGTTTTTTGATGGGTTCGAATTTCTAAAATCGCTTCAGCTTACACTTCAAACCAAGAATTTAGTTACAGTAATTCACGACCACGGACATTTTTATAGGTATTTAGCAAAAGCGTCGCTTCTACAGACCAATTTGCAACTTGTTTGCGTCGCAAATAAATCCGCAGCGCTCGCCCCACTCCGATATTACTTTGCTAAGCGTGCAGTGCAGTGCTTCGGGGAAATACGACCACATTAACGAACAAAATACTTTAAAGATTGATGTCATTGAAATTAGAAGATGTTGCAAAACTAATTGACGTGACTGAGGAATAAACGCTGAATCGATCTATCGTAAGATCGGGGACCAATGGATGACTTTTCCTATAAAAAAAAGAATGCGCAATGCACTGAAACGGTAGGTAAAAAAGACACACATCGAAAGATCGGAGATAGGAGTTAGTATTTTTGCAGCGGCGATGGGTTTGCAACCTTTCACGTATGGAAAATGTGGGTATGCGCCAAATGAAACATGTATTTGGACTATTTTGGACGAACTTCTGGCTGCCCTTAGACATCCTCCAATAATCTTAAGTTGGTACTTGGTACTAAGAGAGATCTGAGGGAATATCTACCGTGCCTGGGGTTAAGTCGTGCAGCAGTTTCTGTTTTATTCAACAAGCAACGAAATAAATGCTTTTTCGTTCTTGTTTTCTTTCAACGACTCATTTTATTGCAACTGGATTTCTAAGATAATCGACTCGCGGGGATAATTTCACCCCTCTCACTCAGCCAGCCGCGACACCACTTTGTGCTAAAAACAGCGACATCGTAAAAACACACTGTTCCTGAGCATATTCCCTCCTCGCCTGTTGTCACCTGTCACATTTTCGGGGCATCGCATTATGGCCGCCCGCGGGACCTGACATGAGACACCGGGACTCAGCCTCTTGTTATGCATACCTAAGTACCTCTAGAGTGGAATAAAAATGTACCCTAGTACACACGGGTACGCATCAGGGTATACACTGCTCGCTTTTATGTACTTGCAGTAAAAAAGAATAGAATTTTATTGACCATCACAGAAAAAGTCAACAAACAGGTTAAACCTATATGTATCTACATAACCCATATACTTAGGTACTATCCAAAGATTGTTTAAATTTGTTTTTTTTTATATTTGTTTGTGAATGCCAAATGTAATATTTGGACGTTGATTAAATACTTTTTGATTTTGACTTTGATAACTTCTTCGTCTGCAGATCAAAGTCGTTAACCTTTTTCTGATTTAATTTTTTATTACTTTAAAAATGTTATGCATGAATTTAAAATTCACTTCCAACCTTCCCCTTACTATCTTTATTTCATCTATCAGTTTTAGGTAAAACGTTATATCATTATAGGCTTCAACTTTGTAAAGTAATAAGCTTTTTATTAAGTCAAACTTAATTTGGATACACATCTACTTAGATACTTTTCAAAGTGTTTTCGCTCATGTAGTATTCCCTGTTTGATGTATCGAGTTTAAGGGTCCCGTTACACAACATGGCATGCTTCAGCATTATATAAAAAGTAATATTGGTAAACGTTATCACACAGCGATATCTATCCCTGAACTGAGCAAAGCTTGTACCGAGCGATAAGATATTGACTAAACGAATATTTTTGCAAATAAGTAGGTAAATACTCCAAAACATTGATTATCAATTAAGAAGAATTTTATGAGTAGAAGAGCTCTTTGTGAAGGGCTCGTTCGGAGAAGTACTATCACCACGCCTTTTTCTGCCGCCAAGCAGCGTTGCTGTGTTTCGGTTTGAAGAGTGAGGTTGCCGGTGTAATTACAAGCACATGATGCTTTAAATATGTATGCATCAACTTGATGGACGCAGGGCAGTGCATCGTAGGGCACGTTCTATTTGTCCTTCCTTAGGTACCTGAGTAGTGATGACACCCACAAACTCAATAAAAAAAACACAAAATACAATAAAAACCAAACCGTCAGTTTCTTGTCTGTTCTTTTGGGTTTGTTGGTGTGCAATTCGCGTCTTATAGCTTTAAGACGTTTTAAAGTGATCCTTTTGTGATTTAACTGAATGTCTTTTGAGTTTGACATGCTGAACGATGTCAGTGTATGTAGTTCGAGCCTAAAGCAATATTTTACAAGGGGATACACGGCTTCTAGTAACGTAATTTAATTCCTTTGGGATTGTTTTAAAATTTTATAAAGTAGAGGAAGTGAGATGGTGATAACGTTTGCACGGCGTTATATTTATTCATAAGTGGGTTTGAATCCAGTCATGCACCAATGGATTTTACCCTTCGAAAAAATTATGTGTGCAATGCCAGTACTCTCAGACGGTGTAGGAGCACATCTTGAGGAAACCAGTTATATTTTAATAGCGGTGATGTCTTTGCAACCTGTCACGTATTTAATTCTTATTACTGCAAACTTCAAGTAAGTGCTAAATGTGATATTTCGACAATTCTCTGACCGTTTTACCGGGAACGAAGAAAACGCCTTGAGTATTAAGGTTATTCACTAGTCAAATGCGCGGGCGGCAGTTAATTTCAAATAAAATAGCGATATATTATAATAATATATTAACGACTCTTGGCTTTTTGACTTTTGGCAATGCAGTGTCTTGGGAACGCTTCCGATTGGCACCGATTTGGATCAGTTGAGCTATCTCTAGATCGTTTGCAACGGTCTGCAGATAGCTTTACTATTTCATATATTGTATTCACTGTAATTTTCTTTGTAAATAAATTTTTAGCAACAGAAAAAAAAAGTTAATACTCAAGTCGTAAAAAACAGTGGAACTAGTTCAGCCATCCCAAACTTTACAGCACTACAAACAACCTAAAACAAACGCATAAACAAAGCGAAATTACCGACGCGTACTACCACAAGTTCACAAAAATAACACAAAACAAATTCACTGAAAGCGCGACACGTTACCCGACAGATGGCGCTACGGAAGACTTTACTACTTCCGTAGACAAGATGGCTGCGCATTCAACGCAGCCGGAAACTGGGTAGCGCGCCCAAAACATGCCGACTACCCTCTTTTACAACAACCTAACCTCCAACACGACTCACCAGAAAAACAACTTTCATACAATACAGTAAGGTCAAAAGTTGCGTGATATTTTTTGTGCGATATGAGGGTAGATGGGAAAAAGGAAGGCAATAAGTAAGCGTCATTCCCGTCAACGCTTATTTCCCGCGGAGGGTATGATGAAAGTTTTCCGTTGTGGCTGATAGCGGGTTATGACGATCGTTTGGCCTTTACAGGCTGAGGACGTATTCGCAAACAAAAGTAACAGCCGTATTCTCAAACTGCAAGAAATACATCGCTCACAACTATTAATAATAATCTAAGGTAAGATAAGGTATCTTATTGCAGTGGATATTCCCTCAGATATTTTGGTGCTCAAGATCTTGACAATGCCAAAATACACGTCTCAGTTGACAAGCTCAGTTCTCGTGGCTATGCCTTCTGCACTGTGAGTTCAATTCCCACCTAGAACAAACATTTGTGTGATGAATTGAATTTGGTTTTTGTATTTGATAAATAAGCCCGCGGAAAGATAAATAATATGAAAACGACATTAGTTAGAAAAAATATCAAAAACTAGTTTATTTAAAAAAATACTACCTAGTTTCATGCCAGTTGTAGATCCTTCTAGCTTTCAGGTGTAGGGTATTTCAAAGTGATTCTGGTGTTTTTGATTGAATAAATGCCTCTTAAGATTATTATTCGAAGGATCCTTCAGGACATTACTGAGTGTCGTGATTTCCTGGACGCTGAGTCATCATAGCTTTATCGATAGACCGCCATCCCAGGCACGGTCTTTGGCATTTTAAAGAGCATCGAGCAATTTGGTGTTGAGGAATGAGCGGATTTCGTCAGACCACCTAAGTGGACTTCGACTTCTCGGACAACCGCAAATAAATAAGAATAGTAAATTCATGTCCGCGTTTGCGAATACGGAGTAAATGGGCGAGTGACGTGCTATCGCCTCCAATGGCCCGTTAGACGCGGGGTGATTCACGCAGAAAAAAATATTGTTGGCTCCAGCAATAAAACTTTAACGGGGGAGAGCCCACCATATTGTATAGTCCGGGCAACAATGTTTTTATTGTCAAGAATTAAGTTGTCAGAACAACAACATTCATTCAAAAATATATGTATTGATACTACAACAATGTTTCTTTTGTCAAGTTAAATCTCAGTACAACAATTATTATTATGTGTATTGATACTACAACAATGTTTCTTTTGTCAAGAAGTAAATTATCATTGCGACAATATATCTTTAACAAAATATATGCATTGATATTACAACAATGTTTGTATATTGTTAACACAACAATATTTTTTCAATAAAGTGTGTTTGTATACTACAACAATGTGTCTTTTGTCTGTGGAACTAATCCCATTTAACTGTGACTTTGCTGTAATAACAATACTAACTTAAAAGAGCAACAGCTGTACTTTGTTAAATTAAATATTTTCCTTTGTAACCACCATTAAAGCTTAGTCACGGTATTAAGGTTGTTGGACTTAATCAACTCATGATTATGTACAGTAGCAAAGTTATTTGAATGCAGGAGCTACTCTACATCGTGAAAACAACAATGCTTTGTTAATATGAAAGAGACTTCGTTCCAGTAGCAATGTTATGTAAATGCAGGAGCTACGCTACTTCGCGAATACAACAATGCTTCCTTTGCTAATATGACAGAGCCTTCGCTCCAGTAGCAATTTTATTTAAATACGGGAGCTACGCTACTTAGCGTAAACAACTATACTTCCTTTGTTCATATGACAGAGCCTTCGTTCCAGTAGCAATGTTATGTAAATGCAGGAGCTACGCTACTTTGCGAAAACAACATTGCTTCCTATGTTAATATGACAGAGCCTTCGTTCCAGTAGCAATGTTATGTAAATGTAGACGCTACGCTACTTCGCGAATACAACAATGCTTCCTTTGCTAATATGACAGAGCCTTCGCTCCAGTAGCAATTTTATGTAAATGCGGGAGCTACGCTACTTAGTGTAAACAACTATACTTCCTTTGTTCATATGACAGAGCCTTCGCTCCAGTAGCAATTTTATTTAAATGCGGGAGCTACGCTACTTAGCGATAACAACTATACTTCCTTTGTTAATATGACAGAGCCTTTGCTCCAGCAGCAATTTTATTTAAATGAGGGAGCTACGCTACTTAGCGAAAACAACTATACTTCCTTTGTTAATATGACAGAGCCTTCGCTCCAGTAGCAATTTTATTTAAATGCGGGAGCTACGCTACTTACCGAAAACAACTATATTTCCTTTGTTCATATGACAGAGCCTTCGCTCCAGTAGCAATTTTATTTAAATGCGGGAGCTACGCTACTTAGCGATAACAACTATACTTCCTTTGTTAATATGACAGAGCCTTTGCTCCAGCAGCAATTTTATTTAAATGAGGGAGCTACGCTACTTAGCGAAAACAACTATACTTCCTTTGTTAATATGACAGAGCCTTCGCTCCAGTAGCAATTTTATTTAAATGCGGGAGCTACGCTACTTAGTGTAAACAACTATACTTCCTTTGTTCATATGACAGAGCCTTCGCTCCAGTAGCAATTTTATTTAAATGCGGGAGCTACGCTACTTAGCGAAAATAACTATACTTCCTTTGTTAATATGACAGAGCCTTCGCTCCAGTAGCAATTTCATTTAAATACGGGAGCTACGCTACTTAGCGTAAACAACTATACTTCCTTTGTTAATATGACAGAGCCTTCGCTCCAGTAGCAATTTTATTTAAATGCGGGAGCTACGCTACTTCGCGAAAACAACTATACTTCCTTTGTTAATATGACAGAGCCTTTGCTCCAGTAGCAGTTTTATTTAAATGCGGGAGCTACGCTACTTCGCGAAAACAACTATACTTCCTTTGTTAATATGACAGAGCCTTTGCTCCAGTAGCTAACTGTCCTTTGTTAAAACAACTACACTTTCTTTGTTTATACATAAAAGCTTTTATTCAAGTAGCAATATTATTTAAACGTAGGAGCTACTCAACTTTGCTAAAACAATTTATACTTCCTTTGTTCATATAAAAAAGCCTTTGTTCAAGTAGATTCCATATAAAACAACTGTATTTTCTTTTTTACTACAAATATACCCTTGGTTCAGTAGCTAATAAATATATTAGCAAATAATGTAATAACACATTTGCTACTGAACCAAAGGTTTATTCGTAGTTATAAAGAAAATACAGTTGTGTTATATAGAAGCTACTCGAACAAAAACTTTTTCATATGAACAATTAAAGTATAATTTGTTTTGGCGAAGATGAGTATATAGCTCCTATATTTAAATAATATTGCTACTTGATCAAAAGCTTTTATGTATAAACAAAGAAAGTGTAGTTGTTTTAGCAAAGGAGAGTTAGCTACTGAAACAAAGGCTCATTCATATTAACAAGGAAGTATAGTTGTTTTCGCGAAGTAGCGTAGCTCCCGCATTTAAATAAAACTGCTACTGGAGCAAAGGCTCTGTCATATTAACAAAGGAAGTATAGTTGTTTTCGCGAAGTAGCGTAGCTCCCACATTTAAATAAAACTGCTACTGCAGCAAAGGCTCTGTCATATTAACAAGGAAGTATAGTTGTTTTCACGAAGTAGAGTAGCTCCTGCATTGAAATAAAATTGTATCTTACTAGTGTATTAGTACTAGTAACTAATACTCATTTGATTTCCCAAAAAAGTAATTATGCCACCGTAGGTAATTGTCATTTAGCTACCCCAATAAACTAGTTTGCCAACATACTCTTATATTACAGTAAACTAGTTTATGTTTGAAACACAAATGAGTATTAGATACATAGGTACTGGCAGTACAATAATTCCCTACTGAAACAAAGGCTTATTCGTAGTAACAATGCATGGCAGTATAGCTGTGAAAATAGCTACTGAAATTAAATTCTAAACACCTAAAGTATACTAAACAATAGCAGCTACGATGGTTTTACCTAACAGTGGTCCAAATTGTGATAAAAACAATCTATTATTTTCAGGGTATTTGTGTATTGTTAAATAAGAACTTATAAGGTATGATTACAAAAAAATAATTACTCTCTTATAATTAGGTACCTACATAATAGTTAGTCTAAGTTTGAACACTTCTTGCAATAAAATCTGACATTACCAGTAGTAACCCAAGTCTGTTAAGTCGTAAGTTTTTTTCGTTTTAGGTTCTTTGTATTGCGAGTCCGCAGTTTTAAACGGAGAAGCAATAAGCGCCTCTATCGGGCGTGCTGAAAACTCTCGTGTCTGCATACAAAACTGCGGTCACGCGGAATACGGAAAACCAAAAACAAAAAAAACTCACGACTTGGGGTACAAGTCAAGTCTAGTCAATACTTTGTATGTTGTAAAATATTATAGTAGTTATGATTACACGAAATTAATTACTTTTATGAGTAGGTACCAACGTAATAATAAGCTTACACTCAATACAAATTTACGACGACACATTTTATAAAATATGTACTATTATTTTACATACCTACTATAATTATACTTATGGCGAATACAAGAGCTACTGTGACTCTCACTCGCACGTTTAGACATGTTGAAAGATATAAAATCAATAAACTAATTTTCCTAAGCATGTATCGATCAAAATGATTTTTTTACTAAACTGTGTGCAATGTGATTGAACACAAAATGGTTGATTGCTATTTTTTCTAAAATAAGTTTAGTTATTTTATATCTTTCAACATGTCGAAACGTGCTAGTGAGTCACAATAGCTCTTGTATTCTCCTTAACACAAACGTAGCAATAATTTATTATTTAAAGTGGTTCTCGCAAAACAATGTACTGTTCAGAATGTGAAAAAACAATATTTGCAGTATTTTATGGTATTAGAAGATTGGCATATAGAGATGAAAATAGTCGAGCCATAGTTATTTCAAAGGGCATTGCTACATTATCTAAACTAGTTCCTGCAATTACGCCTAGAAGATAAAGTACCTACCTGCACTATTTAAAATATTTTGTTAATGTCTTTTATATGAATTCTATAATTGGAAATTTCTGTTGCAATCTGAACTAGCACATTTAAATTTATTTACGGAAGGATGATAAAACTGCATGTGGACTTTTAATTGTCAAAATGTCTGAAATGAGTTTTGGCACAGTTCGCAGGGTACCATATTCTTGTTAGATAATAATTATATCCAAAATCAATAAGGTAAATTAACATTCAAAACCTAAACGTTCAATACGTGTAACAATTCACGCAGAGGTACACCCTCAAGTCATACTTAGACCTCATATTGAACATTGCACGTTGTATAAACATCCAGCAAATACCCGAGTCTTTTGGCTATGCTGAATCTAGTGCCCAATAGATGTGATAAATTGTTTTGATTGCAGAGCAAACATCAGGCATTTGGTATCTCAATCCGTTATTAACGACGATTTCATAATGAGTTACTGTAGCCCATGAACTTCCTACAGCAAGTACATACGGTTGGGGTGGAATACCTTTAGCAGCCACAAATGCATCCCTGTCGGCGCAATATCCTTCGATATCTGAAGCTGTTGTTACACGAGTAAGAAAGCTTGAACGTACTTCTTCCTTTGACAGCCTCCACAATTTTTTCCTTGGTACAGAAGCAGTTGGCACTTGACGTAAAAGCGATATTATTCCCAAAAATGCTGCTAATGATGCCTGGTATTCTCCAACTGAAAAAATACATTATGAAAATACATTAATACACTTACATTACCGTATCTTAATCTTTTATAATAATTATAAACATATCTATTGTTTTTTTAACTATACATCGTGGCGCGTGAATGGTGATTTTATTTTTGTAAAAGATAAAGCAACATTTAAATCCAAAGATTACTCAAAAAAAACGCTCGTCCCATGCATGTTTCCAGTATGATAGTAAATCCGCAGGGGGCTCTTAGTAACAAAATACAAATACTAGAAACAAATATTTTGCAATATGATCTTAGTAATTAAAATTACCTACCGGTAGCTAAATCGAGCAGCTCAAGCGTAGTTTGATCTTGCCTGGAAGAACTTTCCTTTTTTGCCAGAAGTTGCAGAAGCTTTGTTTTAATAATTGGAAATTTTTCCTCAAAAACTTTGTCAGCATTTGGGTACACTTTCTGGAAGTCCAGGGATAACTGCAACAAATACAATTAAAACATATAACATGTGTAAAATTAACTACATGATATACCTACATATAAATAATGATGAGGGATTAAAGATAAGTATACCTAGGGAAGCGGAATATGTCAATTTATTGATGAGATCAGACAGGTTTTAAACCTCTAATATCTAATGCAACTACTCACCAGTTCATGTCCATCGGGCAAAGTGAGGGCAGGAAACCAGTCAAAGTATTCTTTGCATGATAGACCTTCTGCTTTCAGTTTACTGTTTAATTGAAAAGTGGTGAGCCACTTTGTCACCACTGTCTCTCGGGGCGATGATGTTCCCCGCAACCAGTTTAAATATTCTTGTGGAGATGAGGTTGATTCAAAATCAGAGTCGTCAACAGTAAAACTTTCTGGAAGAGGCCTCACACGTTTGGAATTATTCTTTTTAGAGCACCTGCTATCGCTCTCGCTGCTTATGCTACTTTTCCATTTTGACTTTCTGAAGAAAGAAGTAACTAGTCGTTGATGTGTAATCAACCTGTTGTGGAAGAGGCCACTACGGCCTGCACAATTTTTCCTCCGACGACATGGTAAGCGACATATAATACACTTCGGTAACCTCTTTCTTGAATAAAGATACCTCAAGTGCCCATTCTTGCTAAATATTTTTAAAATTTTTGCTGTTCCAATATTTTGACAATCCAAATATTCCAACTCTTTGTCTTATGGTGAATTCCATTACTGTAATACTGTAATAAATACATAAACAAGTCATTATTTAAAAACAGCAAAATACCAGACTGCATTTTTTTTTTTTTAAATTTGTTGATGGTAAATGACCTCTTGGGTACCCTTGATCAGCTTCTTTAATCCCTACATTGTTCCACCAAATACCCAGTGTACATTCTCCCTATTCTAATAAATATAAAACCAACTGAATGGTGGTAGTTTTTAATATGAATTATGGTTTACCTGAATTGACGTATCTACTGGCCCATCATCTTCTGTTACGAACAATATAGGTAGGAGATGAAACATTGCTATTAGATTTCATCTGAAAAATAAAAATAAAATGTTTAAATTAAATGTATATGTAACTGATAATGCTATCACATTGAAAACAACCAACTTCAATAACTACAATTTTGCTATTTTTTTTAGTTTCTGTTAATTTTCTAAGAAATAAGTATTATTAGGTACCTATATGGGTTCGTTTATATTATACCGTTACTGTTAAGGCGAATACAAGAGCTAATGTAAAGCTAAAGGTAGGTAGTTAAAATGCAGGTCAAAACATAACAATACTACTAGGTACTAAGAAGAATAACCTAGTGAAATTCCTTACTTTTATTTTCTGTTTTAGGTAAGTACCAAAATGGTAAGTAGTAAATGGTAGGTATGCAGCAAGCAAGGTATATACCATATTAATATATGGAATTGTCACAGATACATTGGTACATTATACGTATGTACCTCGTAATAATTTTCAAATAAAATTTTCCAATCAACACCTACATGGATTTCAAAGTACGAAACAAAATGGCGTCAACAATTTTGGCGCCACCACCACGCCGCGCCGCTCTCGTCGGAATAGATAAATTGGTGGAACTGTGTAGTACCTAATATTTAAATGGTTTTAATTATTATTATACTTAAGTACCTTATAATAAAATTATTGAACCACCAAAAACCTTTTCCCATAATTTGTAAAATCACAACTTTGTTAAAACGACAAAATACTTTGCTGCCTCTATTTTATTCATGTATTCAATTTAATCATATCTCAAGGTAGGTAGATAGGTACTTTAGATGATTCGGACCATCCTTATTTCATAAGAGATAAAAAGCTATTAAAGTAAATCACATGAAAACTCTTACCAATGAAACTGTTCCTTATATGGCCCAAACGGGTAGAATCAAGAAATTCTTCCATTTCACACTTCAGGTAGGTAACGCAGATCACAATCACAATAATATTAAATCACTTTTTACAAAAATCAAATCAAAGTAGGTAATCTACGAATCTACATTCCGCATAAGTTCCAGTGCGCAGGAGTACGCTCGAGCGAGCGACGTGCGCAACGCGCGCGTCGCTCAATACAAATGGCTGTGTGTGTCTGCTGGCTGAGTGGACGTGAACAGGCGCAGTGTTGCAAACTCGTTTTTTTTTCCTCCCAACAATGCCGCGATCGGCAGCAAAATTTTTCATTATTTAGAAGCACTCACGTAGAAGCAGTAGAAAAGGTTCAATTGGCTGTTAACAAAGTCCACGACTGGACAGAAAAATGGCGAATCAGATTAAATGAATCTAAATCGGTCCATATAAATTTTACAAATCAGAAGGAACATTTTTGTCCAGTGTATAACAATAATAAGATCATACCCTACGAAAACACAGCCAAGTACTTAGGCATGACACTTGATGCAAAACTTCGCTGGAAAGCTCATGTGAAAAATAAAAGATATGAACTGGCATTCCACTTTGTCAGTTCAAAATAAAATTGTTTTGTACAAACAGGTCCTAATGCCAATATGGACATATAGTATACAGTTGTGGGGCTGTACCAAAAAGACTAACATCCTAATTATACAAACTTTCCAGAATAAAGTGCATAGAGATCGTAAATACGCCCTGGTACGTCAGAAATAATGACCTTCACCGGGACCTTAATATTGAGTTCGTTGACAATGTTATAAAAAAATATGCAGAAGCTCACGAACATAGACTTCATCATCATGTGAACGAGAGATAGACTTCATCATCGAGGCCATCCAGCTCCTCGACAACACGGACATAGTGAGAAGACTTAAAAGAACTAAACCTTTTGAACTAGTGTAGTGTAAAGTTATAATTCATGTAGTTGAAGGTGAAAAACTCTAATCAAGAACACAAGAACAAAGTGTCTTTGCCTTAAATAGAGGCAGTAAGAAAAGTGTTAGTGGACACATTCTTAGATGTAGCTTACTTTAAAAAACTAGGTCAGTATTAAATTACCTATTGACCGTAATTATGGCTAGATTGTAATATTTTTAGATTATGTTAGAAAACAAATATTACTTACCAAAAAAATTATTATTATGAGGTATTGGGAGCTATGCTATAAATTTTATGCAACATGCATGAATGAACTTGAAATTTTGCATGCTGTTTTTTATCTAGCGTTAGTAGTTCGTTTAAATACTATGATGGATTTGTGGTGGTATGTCATCCGGCGTCGATTGAAACTAATCGGGTGTGTTAATAAAACCGTTGGCAACACCAATGCCACGCCACGTTGCCCCGCCGCCCCGCCCCGACGACCAATCTACAACCGAACATGTTTCGACAAGTTTTATTGTCTTTGCCGTGAGCACAAAATTAGTTTTGTTAAATTTCCTATCTATCTATACCTACTTTGTCGTCGGATTAATGTAAAGTGTGATTCTTTTAGGTCATACCTATGCACGCATACACACGTATGATTGTTCAGTTGGCTTCAGTTCAGGTACCTAGGTACCTCTTGCCTCTGCCTCTTTTTTAATATTTCGAATGAATACCTACCTACTAAAGAAGGAATAATATGATTAGAGATACTTAGTAGATGGTATAGATAAGCACTTAGGATAGACATGGATATAGACCTAATTCGTGGGGGCGCACTGGCGCCCCCTCGAATTAGGTACCTACCTACCTACTCCGGAAATGCTGCTGCCCATTCCTCGGTTGCGTTGACTTGTCGCCTCTCACGACATCTCGATTGAGAGGCTTATTCTTTTTCAAGATCACAACTAGACATGCGCAAAACAGTACTATATAGTGTAATGCCATATGGCATGACATTTCGTACCGCGTTATACCTATTGCATGCTATCAGTACGCAGTACTCTAAACATGACCTGACGTCTGACGTGCTATGCTATGCTAAGTAATGCGAAGGGCCGCTATTACTTTTGGTAGGTACTGACTGAATGTTCTGTTCCGATGTTATGTAGGTAGGTTATAGCGATAGACAGACCTTTCGTTAGTATATTATGTATGTTATGTTATACCTATAAACGAACAATTATTGCAAATAGACCTGTAGATAGGTATTTTTTACGTACCTACCTCGGCGGGGACAGGTCAATGGAAATTTTTCATTTATTATGTTAATCTGTATTAAAAAAAACGGAGTAAAGCTCGGTCGCCCAGGTCCTGCCTACACATAGAATAATGAGTTTCGCATTATACCTACCTATTGCAATTGGACGACATTCGATAACTATGAAGTTTTTTTTGATCCGTCATCGTCGTCATTTAATTTTATCTGTTAAAGGTACCTATGTCTAATCTAAGTAATGGTAATGAAGCAAAGCATGCAAGTTTTGATTTTATAAGACGGGGCGGTGCCAAAGAAACGTAACCCTTATCCAGAACGCAATACTTTATAGATTCTACTAAACGGCGGCGCGGCTAGTAGGTTATTAGTCATTAAATTATAATATTTTCTGTAAGTGACTACACCGCCGTTAATTTTAAATTAGTTCTATCTGTCCATGGTTGTCTGGAAGAGATCGCTCTCAGCGATAAGGCCGCCCATTGTTTTGCCTAAATGTATGCCTTAATCCTGTATTTTGTTTCTGTGTGGTGAAAAATAAAGAGTTATCTATCTATCTATCTATCTTTATAGCGCAGAAGGCAGAGCTATTACCTACAAACCGAGCTATGAGGGCTGTCATTCATTTGTAATCGTAAAATCCTCTACTTTTAAAACGGTTTTATTTAGTTTACAATGAGAAGATCATCCAACAACGCCGCCGTTCCCTTTTTTGCGTGCAGTAGGTATAGGTACAGCTGCCTACCTAGAGTGAACGCAGCACTTGCAATTAATAGATCGAGTAAACGAAGAAAAAATATATGTGATTAGCGATCTGGTCTGATGATGGAGCCAAGGTCTGTTCAACGGAACTCTTCAATAAATACCTAGGCCATTTGAGTTGAAACTTGGTAGTACCTAAATATAGGTCCAGTTAGAAGGTGATAGTCAGAGGCAAGTCAAAACTTTGTGTATTGGTATAACGGACATCGCGAGATCTCAGCTCCCTCAGCACTCTTTCGATGTCACCATCGAAAGTAGGTAGGTACTTTTTATAGGCAATCATAATTGTCATCTACCTGAGAAGTCTATTGTTGGGCATGGCATACGCCTTCTCCTCATTAACACACTTGCAAAGTTCCATAGTTACCACAGCCACATATGTATTGTATGAAAAATGGTAGTTTAATGCTACGACTGTAGTTACTTTGTTAGATTTATTTGCAATGTTTACATTGACACACTTGCAACGTTCTATTGTTACCACAGCCACATATATATTGTCTGACAAATGGTAGTTAAATGATACGACTATAGTTATTTTGTTAGATTTATTAACAATGTTCATATTGATACATTTGCAACGCTCCATTGTTACTATAGCTACATATATATTGTCTGGCAAATGGTAGTTAAATGATACGACTATAGTTATTTTGTTAGATTTATTAACAATGTTCACATTGATACACTTGCAACGCTCCATTGTTACTATAGCCACATATATAATGTCTGACAAATGGTCGTTAAATGATACGACTATAGTTATTTTGTTAGATTTATTAACAAAGTTCACATTGACACACTTGCAACGCTCCATTGTTACTATAGCCACATATATATTGTCTGACAAATGGTAGTTAAATGATACGACTATAGTTATTTTGTTAGATTTATTAACAACGTTCACATTGACACACCAGCAACGCTCCATTGTTACTATAGCCACATATATATTGTCTGAAAAATGGTAGTTAAATGATACGACTATAGTTATTTTGTTAGATTTATTAACAATGTTCACATTGATACACTTGCAACGCTCCAATGTTACTATAGCTACATATATATTGTCTGGCAAATGGTAGTTAAATGATACGACTATAGTTATTTTGTTAGATTTATTAACAATGTTCACATTGATACACTTGCAACGCTCCATTGTTACTATAGCCACATATATAATGTCTGACAAATGGTCGTTAAATGATACGACTATAGTTATTTTGTTAGATTTATTAACAATGTTCACATTGATACACTTGCAACTCTCCATTGTTACTATAGCTACATATATATTGTCTGACAAATGGTAGTTAAATGATACGACTATAGTTATTTTGTTAGATTTATTAACAATGTTCACATTGATACACTTGCAACGCTCCATTGTTACTATAGCCACATATATATTGTCTGACAAATGGTAGTTAAATGATATGACTATAGTTATTTTGTTAGATTTATTAACAATGTTTACATTGATACACTAGCAACGCTCCATTGTTACTATAGCCACATATATATTGTCTGACAAATGGTAGTTAAATGATATGACTATAGTTATTTTGTTAGATTTATTAACAATGTTCACATTGATACACTTGCAACGCTCCATTGCTACTATAGCCACATATACAGGGTTACAGGAAAAGTCGTGCTAGATCCGTTAAGGGCGTGGAGTACCCATCATTCCTGACATATTTCACTATGAAACACCCTACCCTAAACTAAACCCTTTTCGAGATATTCGACTTTTAATTTTTTTATTGAAAATTGCCGATTTTTAGGCAATTAAATTTATTTTTGGTTGTTTTGTGTATCTTATTATTATTATTATTGCATTTTTACATGTGTAATTAGATGCTTTAGGACGTCAATCATTAAAATAGTGCATAAGTTAATTGAATAGACCGTAGTAGACAAGTGAAAGTTAAGAAATAAAAAAAAAATTAGAAAGTTTATTTTTCTCTAAGGGATATCTAAAAAAAATATTATGGCAATTCTTCGGCAGATGTTTTTAAAAATATCTACGTTTCATCAGCTATCTAACGAGGTATAATAATCTAGGGTTTTATTCAATTGCATTGAAAAAAAATTAGTTTTATAGGCGACAGTGGAGAAGAAAATTTATACTTAGCCCTAAAAAGTAAAAGTAAAACAATAGGTAAGCATGAAATGTCATTTATTAAAGGTTTTCACACAACTTTTTCTTATTCTACAGTTCATGTTCAACATGGCCGCCTCTATTTCTGATACATTGTCGCATCCTTCTACGGAGACCAGTCTTCACTACTCCAGTGGTCAACGTGGTCCTCATTTTATTTGCTGCATCCACAATCCTTTCTCTTAGGTCTTCCACAGACGAAACTGGATTCGGCTCGCTGTACACAAGACTTTTCATGCACCCCCACACATGAAAATCCATGGGGGTTAGGTCCGGACTTCTTGCTGGCCATGGCAACGGCCCACCTCGTCCTATCCATTTGTTTGGATAATTTGTGTCCAGCCAGTCTCTGACACTTCTCCTGAAATGGGCAGGGCAGCCATCGTGTTGGAACCACATGTCCCTGATCAGGTTGAGTGGCAGATCATCCAGCAAATCACTCAAGTCTGCTCTCAGGAAATTTTCGTAGCTTTCCCCATTTAAATTATCCGGTAGAAAGTAAGGTCCAATCAAATGATTGGAGATAATGCCCATCCACACATTCACGCTGAATCTTCGTTGGGACCCCTTCACTCTTTTCTTATTGGGATTCCTTAGTGCTTTTGGGGCCCAGTAATGGGCGTTGTGATAGTTAGTTATGCCATCTTTATCAAATTTGGACTCATCCGTCCACAAGATATTTCTTAGAAAATCTGGGTCTTCTACGTCAGCATTTAGCATAAATCTGCAAAAGTCCAATCTTCTCGCGGGGTCTCCTTCTTCAATAACGTGTACCGGCGTGTAATGGTATGGGTATAGGCCAGCAGTATGCACTGTAAACCACACTCTCCATTGCGAAAGTCCCAGATCACGGGCAACAATATTAGTGGAAGTAGTCGGATCCGCTCGAAAGCGTTGCACTATCTCATTGTCCTGTTCTTCGTCGTCAATTCGTGGTCTACCCATGTCTGTATTACGTCTCAAAACAGAGCCAGATTCTCGAAGTCTTCGATAAACTCTGTCAAAAACGGCCACATCCGGCACTCGACGACCGGGGTAGCGAGTTACGTATTCGTTGCGAGCTTGCGCAGATACACAATCGCAGTATCCGTAACAAATAAGCATATCAGCATATTCCTCAGGTGTGTAGGACGTCATCTTCAACACTTCCGTATCACAGGTACAAATCAGAGTCCGGTTAACAAGTATAGTAGTCACAAATCAGAAGAAATAGTCCAGAATCACAGCCAAGTCGAGAAAAAGAGCAAAACGATATCACATCTACTATGTACGAAGCACAAAAGCAGACTGACAACCAAAACAATACCCCCTGTTGTATTCCCAGCCCTAACCGGTCTCTACACATTTTTTCTTTCATTCATACCTACATAAATCGTCACTTGTCTCGCTCTCACGGTGTGTCTGAACTTGAAGGACAATAGGCGCGGGACCGTTAGAACTGCTACCTGGAGCGTCCCAACTACTTTTTTTCCACGAAATGTAATACAAACCCTAGATTGTTATACCTCGTTAGATAGCTGATGAAACGTAGATATTTTTAAAAACATCTGCCGAAGAATTGCCATAATATTTTTTTTAGATATCCCTTAGAGAAAAATAAACTTTCTAATTTTTTTTTTATTTCTTAACTTTCACTTGTCTACTACGGTCTATTCAATTAACTTATGCACTATTTTAATGATTGACGTCCTAAAGCATCTAATTACACATGTAAAAATGCAATAATAATAATAATAAGATACACAAAACAACCAAAAATAAATTTAATTGCCTAAAAATCGGCAATTTTCAATAAAAAAATTAAAAGTCGAATATCTCGAAAAGGGTTTAGTTTAGGGTAGGGTGTTTCATAGTGAAATATGTCAGGAATGATGGGTACTCCACGCCCTTAACGGATCTAGCACGACTTTTCCTGTAACCCTGTATATTGTCTGACAAATGGTAGTTAAATGATACGACTATAGTTATTTTGTTAGATTTATTAACAATGTTTACATTGATACACTAGCAACGCTCCATTGTTACTATAGCCACATATATAATGTCTGACAAATGGTAGTTAAATGATACGACTATAGTTATTTTGTTAGATTTATTTACAATGCTCATATTGACATACTTGCAACGTTCCATTGTTAACACAGCTACATATATATTGTACGACAGATGGTAGTTTAATGCTACGACTATAGTTATTTTGTCAGATTTATTAACAATGTTCACATTGTGACACCTAAAACGTTTTATTGTTAGCACATCTAAGTTTTTATTAACTTTGATGTAAGGACAAAACTAAATTGTTCCTAGCACATTAAACGACGGGCAATCAGCGCACAATAAAGAAGTTGCTAATCCCAACTAAGCTCTTTCTGTAATAGTAACAAAATATTTAGTTGCTGCGACAGGAAATTATCAACAAAGCATTTATTGTGGCTTTGTTGGCCATTTTTTTCCTGCGTGTTAGAGTGAAGTGATATTTGGGACTAATTTAGTGGCTGTAATTGTAGGGGTGGTTTGATTATTGCGGGTGAAATATTTGGGGATGAATAAGGGGGTTGGAATGAGTAATTGATGAGTGGATAAAATGTTGACTGCATTTTTCCTTTCACGATACTTTCGTTAATCAAAATGAGTTGCTGGTGATTAAGAGCGACTTCTGATTTAACAAAAATTGCAAACAAGACATCTTTATTCATAGTAGATATTACGTAGCCGACTCGATTAAAAAAACTCATATTTGCCATTTTAGCATAGGAAGTAAATGAGCACATAATATATTTATTTTGCATTATTTTATTTCTTTATATTTAAAATGTCCAGTGATTTTTACTTTAAGAAATGGAAGAAAACACTTGCACTATTAGAGGATATAGTTAATTTGGACGTTCAGTATCAGGTACGCGATGCATCTCTGTGATGAAGAAAAACACCAATATAACTTTTCATTTAGAGTTGCACTATCTAACATTTATCTGGTTTTAATTGACTTCCAAATAGATAAGTTTTTTCTACAACATGAGGTGAGATTGCGTTTGACCACAATCTCACCTGATGTTAAGTGATGATGTGATCGATAGTGTAGCAAGCTTGCCTAGTAAACCTAATCACTCGTCTCTTGAAAACATCCAAATTATACGTATTCGAAAAAGACGCCGCGCCGGCAAGGAATTGCACTTTTTGAAAAGTATAAGCAAAGCGAAAAAGTAGTTGACTCTCAGATAGAGCGACATTTATTTCAAGCAAACATTTTATTATAAAAGAAAAACACTTTTTTCTAAAAAAACCTTGGGGACATCAAAAATTAAATTTAAGTAGCGAAGGATCCAGACTATTCCAGACGTAAAACTTATTTACTACTCCAGACCACCAAAGCTCATGACAAGAAACGCTGTGATGCAGCACTACGTCTCTCCGCAATCCTGGGACAGTACATGATGATCTACAACCACGTGATGGAATGCCAACATCAAAACCTACAGGTGCAGAAGGCCAGATACATTGAGGATGCAGTCAAAGCTGTTGTAGCCAGGTAAGCGAGAAAGGTAGATCTGCAAAGCCTACAGGTGCACAAAAATTATCAAAAGATTAATTTAAAAGAGGTGTTGGGGTCAGTATATCTAATTCTCCTGGGGTAATACACCCGGTCATGTTGCTAAATCACATTATGTGTCTCATTAACCATCGTCATTACCCTATCAAGAGATCTTAAATAATATTGGCAAGAGATGAGAAGTGGTCTAGGATGGGTTACGGTTGAACAACATGTTTTCAGAATATTGGAGCTTAAACATGAACTTGTAAAACTAGACGCAAGTGAACATCTGTTTTTGAACAATGGCCTGATTTATCACAAACTGACGACTTATGACGCTACCCTTAGTGACATTCCATGTAAAAAGGATCGACCAGAGCAAATCCAGCGAATGATTAAAAAAACGATTGAAAAAGTTAAAGAACGGAGAAGACACATAGGTAATGCATAGTAAACAAAAGGTTAATTGAAAACAATTTTAAGTAAAACAATTAAACACCAAAAAAATGCACAGAATATAATAAATTTCTGAAATCAATATAACTAACGTAAATGTTTTAGAGGAACAAAAGCTTCTTGAAGAATGCTCAGAAGAAGAAGTAGTCAAAAACTGGTGGGAAGAAGTGGAAAAAATCGTAGAAAGCAAAGAAGACTTAACCGTTATCGAAAAGAAGGTTGAACTAACTGACGAACGAAAAGAAATAAAAAAGAATATAGAAATAATACAGGCTCATGAAAAAACTAGGTACGCACTTTTTATTGATAGTGGAAATATTCCTAAACATTGTTTTTTCAGACTTGTTGAAATGAATAAAATTAATATCTTACTTATGATTGCAGGCAAGTTATCTACTGGCGAACTAAACAGATACTTAATAGGCAAAAATGGGAAAAACTGATAGATGGGACGCCCGCTCCAAAAGCACCATATGAAATCCGCGAGCGCAGTGCAGAAATTATACAAAAAGCATGCAGGTATAATCCATAACAATTGGTAAAACTAGTTGTACATATAAAAATAGTGATTTCTAATAGTAGACACCGTTACAGGGCATACTTTAAGTGTAAGCGACAGAGATACCTAGACTGTAAAAGAGATGAACTACTAGGCTTAAGGCTTTGCATAGAACCGCATAAAAATGCACAGGAAAAACATGAACAGGTAAGTAATTGAACACAAACATGTTAACCGAACGGTTTTAACGGACGGTGTTAACGTAATATATCGATGGTTGCAGATAAAAGCTGAGAAGTCTGAACTAAAGATGAAGTATAAAAAAGAATGGAAGTCTGATTATGAAATAATAAAAGAAAACTATCGGAAATGGAAAAGCGATGAACTATGTGAATCCTACAGAGACCACGTCAGAGATTGGTTTCGCATTTGGTAATTAAAAGTCAGAATGTAGTATAGTAGAATTCTTAAAGCATTATGAATATGTATATTATGTGGTAGGTACATAGAACTGGCGTCAAAGTACGATGACAGGTTCTGATTATTACAGGTTCGAAGATATAAAACTTTTCTATGACATCCCTGACGGTAAATCAGGAGGATCAAAATTGATATTGAGACAGGAACTGCCAACACCAGAGGAGTATTTAGAAGAATATAAAGCCTACATGGCAGAAAAAAAAACTAACAAAAACAAATCTGCGACTCAAGTAAGTACAATACCTACAGTCTGCAGTCAGTCCTTTGTCAATAATCAATTTAATATAATATGAATCATAAAGTAACGTAAATCAAAAATATTGAACAGCTTAAACTTGCAAAATTGGAAGCAATAAGACAAAACGCAATGGATAAAAAGGTGAAACTCCAAAAAAAGAAGCTGGAGAAAGACTTGAAAAGGAAGATGATGAAAAACCCAACTATGCATCCAGGTTTTATCTATCCTAAATCGAAAAAGATTGAACCCCTTTTAAAGGTAGAGTAAAAATAGTTATCTAAAGTAGACTTAGGTGTACCTACTCATAAGTAGATACTTGATCTTTCGTTTCTAGATAAACTTTATGTAATATGTTTGAAAGTCGTTCAAAAATTAATAAATTATATTACTGAATAGATTTCGAAGCAAAAATTAAAAACTTCTAAAATTGTATGACCTAACTAGTAATAATTTTTAACTATTAAAATATATAAGTTTTATAATAGTATAGTCATAGCTAAACCATTTACATATAGATCAAAGAAACATAATAATAGCAATGCCAAACTGGTAATAAGATGTAATTCATTTTAAAGGTGATTAAAGACTATCACACTGATTGGGACGAGTACGATGAAACTAACCTATTAGAAGTTAAGGAACGCCATTATAAAGAAGTGGAAAAAAACAAAACAATCATGGAAGTTAAAATGGAAGTTATTCCACAAGTCGATGAAGATATGAGGTAAGGCAATCAAAAATGTTATTGCTGCATGCATAGTCTCTAACAACTAATAATATTATGAGGAAAATGCCATGTGCCATGTGTATGTTTATGAACCATGTTTGGGTGGTAAGTATGTGTAGGTACAGAATAGACGTAAAAAGTGGAACACAAAAACAAAACACTAAATAAAAACACTCAAACTGCGCTATGTGGTACGAAAAATGGTCAGTAAGTGCATTTACAGCAGAAAATATTACATCTGTGGGATTTTCAATCTAAAATTACCTGACAAATATGAACCTAACAAAGCTAAATATTGCAGGATTGAACTGAAAAAACTAAAAGTAGCTCTAAAAAAGGACTATATAACTAATGAAGAAGAAATGCCGGAGCTGATGAAGAAGAAAAGAAAAAGGGCAAAGAAAAAGCGCGCCTTAATAAAGACAATGAGTGAAAAACTTGTAGAGAAAATGGAGGTAGCAATATTATATCACGTATATACACGAGGTTATACATGCATCCTAAAGTATAATGTTAGAATGATGGCAGTAAGAATAATCATGTCGAAACTATCGTTTTAGGAACTAGTTTTTAAAGGATTTATAAAAGAATACCCAAAAACTAAGCTGGAGGAGTTCATTGGTGACCCCAACTTTGCTGGTGACGACGTACGCTGTAATTACAAGTAAGTTTTCGGAGATATTATATTATCCTCATATTTATAAATGATAAAAAATGATGAAAATGATGAAAAATAAAAACAGATTACAAATTGAATTAGAATAAAAGAAAAGGCATACCTACGCTATACCAGTCAGTCTCAAAGCATTGTTCGCCACTGTTGACGCCGCTATGGACACAGTTTGATCACGTTTGCTATACAGTAACACATAAGCGATCAAGCTCTGAAACTCTAATCGAAATAATCATCATCACCCATAGCCCATCTTCACCCACTGCTGGGTGAGCCTTTGTTTGTGCCACTGTAGACGGCCCTGTGCTAGTCTCATCCAGCTCTTGTCAACGATGTATATGTCCAGTTTTTGGACGCCATTTACCGGCACTTACCGGCCTTATTGATGAGGCTAGCACTAAATCCGGGCTTATTCAATTATTCAGTCTCTGAGCTAGTATCCGGCGTGACATGATTACTTTAATTTTTATACAACTATCTGTTGGAACAAGCAGATGATCCACCTGATGTACCACCTCGTGGATAGGAACGTGCCCTACGATGCACTGTCCTGCGTCCGTCATCTTGAGGCATACAGATGTTAAGCCTCATGTGCCTGTAATTTCACCGGCAACCAATCTTCAAACCGAAACAGAGGAACGCTGCTTGGCGGCAGAAAAAGGCGTGGTGGTAGTACTTCCCCAGACGAGCCCTTCACAAAGAGCTCTACTACTCATAAAACATACGTATTTCATGGTTTTCAGATCGGCACTGCCATTGCACGGTGAGACAAGAACTATGTGGTGGGAAAAATGCCGAGACATGACTCATGGGTTTCATATATATTGCTTGTTGGCCCCAAAGGTGGTGGCAAAACCATTCTGTTAAATGCTTTGGCTTCGTTGAACGGTAATATGAACATAATATTAATATGAACATAATATAACAATTTTGTAGTCTAGTCGTAGTCGTATTATTACACCTATAATATTTTCATATTATTCACTAGCTGATGCCCGCGACTTCGTCTGCGCAGATCGCAGATGGTAGATTTGTTCCTACTTACTTGACACTTATCTTCATATTTTGGACAATTCACACAATATCTTTATAAATTGTAGCCTATGTGTTATTCTGATGTAATAAGCTATATTTGATCGAGTGAGCGAAGCGAACGAAGATCTTACTTTCAACTTGGGCGATTTGGCATTTTATGTATGTATGTATGTATGTATGTATGTATGTATGTTTGTCTGACGATAACTTTAGAACCGTTGATCCGATCTCCATGAAATTTGATATGTCGATAGCTTGTAATTGAGAAATTTACTGGTAAGTATTGAGATATGGGGTTTTTTAAGAGGGCAAAAATAAAAAAAGTTACATAAAAAAATCAAGTTACATGTCATATCAAAGGGCTTTGTTTGGACATTCCAAAACAATTTTTACTTTTTTTTTGGGACGCTCGGTTTTCGAGATAAAATTTAAAAAGTTAAATCAAACCAGCGATCCAAGAGCTCCCATCTCTAAGAGTTTCGTTGAAATCAAGGTTTTTCTACTGGTCGGCCAGTTCCTTTGATTTTTCTTATTTTTTTTTCTTGAAATAATTTAAGGAGGTACTCAGTTCTCATAAAATGGTGACGACGACCAGGTCTGATGATGGAGCCAAGGTCTGTTCAACGGAACTCTTCAATAAATAGGCCAATAGAGTTGAAACTTGGTAACCATACCAAGTTAGTAGGCGGTAGTCAGAAAAAAGTACAAAGATAATGTTTGGACTTGCCTCTGACTACTACCGACTCAAAGTTTTGATGCGTTCGTCGGGTCGCATCACGAGATCTCAGTTCGGGGCGAACTACTAGTATTGTATAGTTTCATTCAAATCCATTCAGTAGTTTTTACGTGAAAGAGTAACAAACATCCATCCATCCATCCATCCATACCTACTTACAAACTTTCGCGTTTATAATATTATTAGGATTAGGATATTAGGATTTAAGTTATTAAAAATCTTAGATGTAATCAAACTAAAGACATCTTAAATGACTCATCTTCGTATGCATGCTTTCAAAACTGATATGTGTACTCAATGAATTTGAAATGTTTTTATCGTTTATCCAACAGTAGGTCACTAGCCTCACAAACGTTGTTAAGGCGATGACAACTTCTAATATGGTACTTCTCGGTTTACCATTTCAACATTTTGAAAGATATAAAATCACTTCTCGCAAGAAAAATCGCAATCAACCAAGTTGTGTGCACACATTGCACACAGTTCAGCAAAAATATAATTTTAATCCAAAAAAGTTTTCCTACAAAAAAGTTTGCTTTACTAGAGTTCGTACTTACCTATGCAAGCTTCAAAAATTTTCAGATGCAATATTATTTGAGCTAGATCCAAATAAGATTCGGAGTGAGCTAGCCTCAGACGTGTACTTGCAGCAGATTGTTCAATACGTGGTGTCTTGCGCGAAAGCCGCGCAGCCGTCTGTCATACACATCAAACATGTCCACAGATTTTACTACAAAAAGGTAAATAAAAAGCTTTTGGAAAGTTAATTTGGAAGGACTGGCAAGTTAATTTGACAATCGGAGAGAATGACGTAGTATACCTACTTATTTAAAAAGTCCGAGTCCGAGTGTGGACCCACTATGTGGTGGCGAGAAGAGGCCTGATATCCAGTGAACGCACAAGCACACAGACTAAAAATATTACACTCTTTCTTCTTACTTATTACATTACGATGTTGGGATATTTGCGGCTTATTCACGCCCTAACCACTGAACCGATTGGAATGAATCATGAAATAAATAGTTCGTCACCTGGTAATCCAGATATAAATTATAGTCAGTCAGTTACCGAGAACGGGGTAGAAAATATGAATGAACCCGATATATGATGCTATAAGAACGTTAGCAATCACTACTGATACGAGCGAAGCCGCGGATGACTGCTAGTATAATATAAATAAACAACTGCTTACTTGGAAATCAGCTCCGTCAAAAGTCCAGGGTCTACTGCTTGGTGCAGCTTTCCTTCATCGCTTCCTCAGGTTTAATAATGGTATTCTGTGAAAACATAAAATATTGTTGAAAAACCTGAGACGGACCGATTCGGATGAAACTAAGTAATAAACATAGGCTCTAATTCAGTTACCCTGACACGTTATAGATAAAATATTCGTATCACTGTAACTTTAACATCGCAACAGACTTAGCGACCAATATGAATAAGGGCCTTAAGTGTATGATCTGAAATAAAGTAGTAGGATAGTGTGGGGCTATTAAATATAACGCAATAGGTACCTAATAGATTTCTACTTCTTACAGACAGTACAAATTTCATTGTTTTCTATATCCTGTAATGTTTTACCAACACAAAACCACGGCAGCAGACAGTAAAGAAGAAATCCTTTATCTAAACTGAGATAGTCTATTTTAAACGTCACTTAGCACTGAACACACTGCGCGTATTAGCTCGCTGGTTGCCACTGACAACGAGATAACAAATGACTAATGATCGGTATCCCAGGTAGAAATCTTAGAGAAAAAGGTCCTGTTATAATTACTTTGCTCGCATGTGATTGGTTGTAGGTACCTCCCGAAGAATCCGAAAGGAACTTGGAGCTGTTTAAGCGACACTTCACAAAAAAGCTGTTCAGGAGGATTCTTAAGACAGATAAAATTACTGTGATTGGTATACCTTTCAACATACATCCTATTTCCTTCAATACTTGTGTATACCTAAATGCGAAAATTAAGATGTTTGAGTGTTCGGATGTTTGTGAAGCAATCACGCGCTAACCATTAGACCGATTTAGGTGAAACTTGGAATAGATATAGTTTGTAACTTTATTTTTTATACTCCTTGCTGATGGAACCAGCTGAGGGCCCACCTAATGTTAAGTGGTTACCATCTCCTATAGCCAAACTTTGCCTAGCGAATCACGCATGAATGAACTGACCTGCGTTCATCAGCTTGAGACATACAGATGTTAGGTAAGTGACTTAACATCTGACTTAACTTAAGTCTCATGTGCCACATACTTCAAACCAAAACACAGCAACTCTGCTTGGCAGCAGAATTAGGCATGGTGGTAGTACTTCCCTAGACGAGCCCTTCACAAAGAGCTCTACTAATCTGTGTAAGGGCAGCGGTTTTTTTTCCAGGGAGCTGTATAGATCCATGGTTGACGAAGAGTAAGCAGATGCTGAAACAGTTTCCAAACGTAGTTTTGTTGCCGAATACAAACTACTCCACAGTCGTGCAAATGCTAAACGAATGGGTGCTCAGGTAAAATACAAGGTCAAATCTTTTTTAATTAAAACAATCGCACAGATTAGAAACCAGTAGCCCAAGTCTCAAATTTCGTTTTTTTTCGTGTTCTGTGCAGTGTCTAGAAAAGATCAACTTTCATTTTGCATCCACGCCTGCGGTATGAATATAAAATTAGTTTGACAGATGCTCACGTCAAGCTAATGTAATTTTCATACATGGTTAGGCTGGCACGGGATCGTGGTAGATGGCACACTAGGAAGGCCTATACCCAGCAGTGAATGAAGTCGGGCTGTGGATGATAAATAAATAAATAAATATTGGGGGACATTCCACACAGCACTATCTCGCCCCAAACTAAGCCAAAGCTTGTGATATGGGAACCAGATAGCTGATACTGATACCTACTTATATACTTTTTTTATAGTAAATATATAATAAATATACCTATATATAAATATATACTTACTTATATATATATAATATTATATAACACCCAGACAGAGAACAAACATCTATGTTCAGCACACAAATATTTGTTCTCGGTGGGGATCGAACCCACGGCCTACGGCACAGAAGTCAGAGCTACAACCAACTGAGCTGTGAAGGCTGTCAATGATGACGATGATGATGGGCACTCCCAATGCATTTTGTTCCAGTAACCATGTCATACCACCAGACTTCAACGTGAGCTCTTTGGCGCACGTTCTTCAGGGATACAGTTTTGGTTATTTAAAACAGTTTTTGGATAACTATCTTTCTCCTGAAAGAATTGCACGGTAAGTGTTTACAACCCGAGCCAAGTAAAACGTATTTATTCAATTGAATCGCAAGATCTTAAAGCTCAGGTAAGCTAGCTGCTAGTTCCACGCGACTAACAAACTTACTTCTTTCGTAGGATCATTGTTACAAAACAATAAAACTAGTAGTTCGCCCCGAACTGAGATCTCGTGATGCGACCCGACGAACGCATCAAAACTTTGAGTACGTAGTAGTCAGAGGCAAGTCCAAACATTATCTTTGGACTTTTTTCTGACTACCGCTTACTAACTTGGTATGGTTACCAAGTTTCAACTATATTGGCCTATTTATTGAAGAGTTCCGTTGAACAGCCCTTGGCTCCATCATCAGACCTGGTCGTCGTCACCATTTTATGAGAACTGAGTACCTCCTTAATTTATTTCAAGAAAAAAATTAAAGAAAAAGCAAAGGAAATGGCCGACCAGTAGAAAAACCTTGACGTCAACGAAACTCTTAGAGATGGGAGCTCTTGGATCGCTGGTTATCTTAATTTAGCTTTTATTTTATATCTCAATAACCGAGCGTCACAAATAAAAAGTAAAAATTGTTTTGGGATGTCCAAACAATGCCCTTCCATATGACATGTAACTTGATTTTTTTATGTAACTTTTTTTATTTTTGTCCCCTTAAAAAACCCCATATCTCAAAACCCCTTCATCCGATTTTACTCATATACTTACCAGTAAATTTCTCAAGAACAAGCTATCGACATATCAAATTTCATGCAGATCGGATCAACGGTTCTAAAGTTATCGCCAGACAAACATACATACATACATACATACATACATACATACATACATACATACATAAAATGCCAAATCGCCCAAGTTGAAACTAAGATCTTCGTTCGCTTCGCTCACTCGATCAATAAAAATTGTGTGCCTATGAGAGAGGTACCTAATGAGTATTTTTTTCAGGATACCAATTATTGGATTGTCTCCAAAAGATGTGTACAACAGTGTGCTTGAAGATGACGTAGATAAAATCGTAAGTAATTTAATGCACGTGGGAAATTTTTTTTTGAAGACGCATTGTCTAAGGGCACCGGTGGTCTAGTGGGAGTGACCCCGCCTTCCGACCGTAAAGTCGTAGGTTTGAATCCGGTCGTGCTCAATTGTATTTTTCCTATCGAAAAAATTATGTGCGTAGTGCCAGATCTCTTAATATGTATTCCAACAGCGGCGATAAGCTTGCGACCTGTCACTAATGAAATACTAACTACTTGAAAATATGGGTATGTGCCAAATGTAGTTTTTGGACGTACCTCTGACTACCCCCTTAGACGTCCTCAAGGAATCTGGAGTTTCAATCAAGAAATCTGAGGGGTTGTCTACCGTGCCTGGGGACCAAATTCCTGAAGCTGTTTCAGTTTTTTCATGGTCTAATCTAAAGACTGCCCTACAGCTCAGCTGCCTTCTGCGCTGTAGGTTGTAGGTTTATTTAATTGGGCCGTACCCCAGGATTACCATTAAACAGGTGGGTAATTTGCAATTTAATTCTCAAATATTAACCTTTAGGAAACTACGGTATATTTTCAATCTCTCATATTATGTAGCTACGTTACAGGACTATCCAAAATACCTCAAGTGGTACACAGAACGGACTCCCTGGGGGAAGAAAGAAAGGCTTCATCTAGATGAGCAGAGGGAATTCAAGGAAGCGCTGGAGAAGTGGGCGCTGAGACAAAAGATGAAGAAGCAAAAAGCACCTGCTAAATCCATGATACAACGAGTACAGTTTAAAACGTGTTTGGTCTTTTTTTCATGTTTTTTGCTCCTATTTGGTATGTCCGTAGCGATCCACGCATAGATTATGCCTCCTTCTTCACGTCCCACGGATGTTAAAAGAGGCCCAAAGGACTACTAACGCTGTTTATGATACAAGGTTGATCACTTATTAAATAGACATTAGGTCCCATTAGGTGTAGTATTTGCAAATGCAGGGAATTGATATTGGTAAACGTTGAGTCATGAAAGATTTCAGAAACAATTGAATATACAGGGCGTAATACCCAATACTTTTCAGTGTTCCAGGTTCCTTGGTAAAAATGGATTAAGAAACCCGGTTTATTAAAAAATTATAAAAAAAAAGGTTTTTGTATTTTAAATGATAATAATGACAATTATTTTAACGTCGTCGTCGATAATTTTCTTGAAATTTGAATCAAACATTTTACGTTATTTCTTTGTTTTAAGATACTACTAAGTTACATAAGAGGAATTTTGTTTTGACCATTCTTTCTATTGGCTAACTATCATAAAAATACAGGTGGTTTTTTTTGCCACATTTGAGTCGGTTCGATTCCCTGACTAAGCAAGTAATTTTTAAGAAAATCTTTGAATGCAGTATTACCTACTAGGTTTAAAAATAAGATAAAGTCTCCTTTCAGCGAAATATCCTATATACAATATTTAAGGTAGGTACTTTCCCTCCATGTCGCATAGTCTTGGGACGCCCTGTATACGTACTACCTTGCATAAGTCCTGCCTTCATACACTTACCTATCATAAATCACTTTTGTTTCTTAGATCTATGGTATTTTGCTTTTAAAATTACTTAGTTACCATTTACACTTGTAAAAATAAGATCAGTGGGTCAAATTTTTTTTTTCGTACATAAGGAATTATGGTTTCCATATTGAACACTAATATTACACTAGTAAGTATTTATCTCGCATTACTTACCTTTGTGTAATTCCGAAGTTTCGACTATAACAGCCGTGGTCGCGAACAGACTGGGGAGCGTTGAATTTGAGCTACCACGGAAAAGATTCAACAACTACCCTCACTGAGCTACCGTCTACAGTTTAAACGTTTAAACAACGAGTCCGGTTATTGTACGACATGATAATGTACAGCACGATATTTAGAGTCCACTTTGGTACCTTTTTGGATTCGTTTTAACTGGGTGTACATTATCGGGGTGTGCAATATTGTCACGTGTAGTTAATGTGCAGCCAGTTAATACACAGCATGATAATGTACAGCACGTTAATGTACAGCATGATAATTGGAAGCCATTTTGGTACCGTAAAAAATAATTTCGGGCACTTCGGCGGCCGCTACCGCGGCACGCTCGCTTTGCTCGCTCCCCTCGTGCGTAATTTATATGTTTCAACATACCTGGGTGTGCTGCAATAGACCCACGTCAGGCAAAATCTATGAAGATATGTGCGCAGCACGTAGAATTTTCAAAAGCCGCCTGAAGTGGTGTCAAAACCACCAGGACCAGCTTATAATGGATAAGATAGCAAAGGAGCGAGCGGCAAAAGATTTTAAAACTTTCTGGAAGTCCACTAATAGGTTGAATACTGGGCCTGGCCTCCCCGTGAGCGTGGAAGGTAAAAGTGACCATAGAGAGATCGCCCAGCTTTTCATGGAACACTTTAGAGTGCGCTCTCCACTCGGGCCATCGGTGGGGGTGTCCGGCGCTGAGTCTGTCGGTCGGGGGGACGAGCCTACATTACAGATATCTACTAAGCAAGTTCAAGCAACAATTAAAAGTATGACCAGAGGCAAGTCTCCCGGACACGATGGGATTAGCATCGAGCACCTCAAATATGCAGGTAATCACTTACCCCGTCTCCTGTCCATGTTCTTCACACTGTGTCTTAATCATGCGTATCTCCCTGCTGATTTCATGAAGACAAAAGTTGTGCCTATTGTTAAGAATAGGACAGGAGATATCTCGGATAAGGGAAACTACCGCGCGATTTCTCTAGCCACAACAATAGCTAAAGTCCTGGACAGTGTGCTTGAATATATTTTACAAAAATACCTTCATCTTCATGACGCACAGTTTGGGTTTAGACCCGGACTATCAACAGAAAGCGCAATCTTGGGACTCAAGCACACTGTCCAGTACTATACCAGTCGCAGGACGCCGGTGTACGCCTGTTTCCTTGATCTCTCCAAAGCATTTGATCTTGTATCTTATGATGTGCTTTGGAGAAAGTTGGGAGACAGGGGTGTACCTACGGACGTGCTCACAATACTTCAGTATTGGTACAGGAACCAAAGTAATGTTGTGAAGTGGTCAAATGCTTTCTCTGAGCCATTCAGGCTGGAGTGCGGGGTGAGACAGGGGGGGGTAAGTTCTCCCTCGCTCTTCAGCCTGTATGTCAATGATCTGATAGTCGAGCTCAGTAGCATGCGTGTCGGTTGTCGCGTGGATGGTGTTAGTGTCAATAACATCAGCTACGCGGACGACATGGTGCTGCTGGGACCGACTGTGGGCTCGGTCAGAGAAATGCTGCAGGTCTGCGCCACCTATGCTGCTTCCCACGGCCTCTTGTATAATGTTAAAAAGTGTGAGTACATTGTCTTTAAGGCCGACGGCAACAATATGACCAACTTCCTAGATTTAACCCTTAACGGCGTGAACATTAAAAAAGTTTCAAATTTTAAATATCTAGGTCATCACATTGCCGACGACCTTAAAGACAATGTTGACATAGAAAGGGAGCGTAGGGCTCTGGCGGTTCGAGGGAATATGCTGATACGTAGGTTTACCCGATGTACGGAGGAAGTCAAGGTGACACTCTTCAAGGCGTATTGTCAAAGCTTGTACACGGCGAACCTATGGGTCAGCTACACCAAAAAGTCGCTAGAGACCCTGCGCGTTCAATACAATAATATTTTCAGGATGATGTTGGGGTTGCCCCGCTTCTGCAGTGCGTCAGGGATGTTTGCGGAGTATCAAACGGATGGCTTCGCAGCCTTACTTCGCAAAAAAACTGCATCCCTGATTCGCAGAGTCCGGGACAGCCAAAACAGCATCCTGAAAACTATATCTGATAGGTTTGACTCGCCTATATGGAAATGTTTTGTGCAGCGAGTAATAGGGCCCACCAAGGGTTGACCATCCTTGGTGGGTTTATCACTGGTCAAATTTTGTAATTTTTTAATCATTGTGTTTAGCGTAAGTTAGTCTTAGTTATGGATAATTTGTTGTCTGAAATAAAAACTTTTTATTTTTATTTTATTTTATTTATAACCTAACCAATCCGACTCGACGGTACCTACTAAAGAGGCTTCCAATTATCATACTGTACATTATCTGGGTGTACATTAACAGCACGTGACAATATTGCACGGCATGTTATTGTACGGGATGATAATGTACACCCCGATAATTCAAACCACTGGACACGGAATAACTGGGTGTACATTATCATGCTGTGCAACAACATGCTGTACATTAGGTATTTGGCCGTACATTATTGGCTCCCTAAACAACTACTCACACTTGATCTTCCGTAATTATAGTACACACGACACACACACACCACATACCTATTAGTGTTCTGTGCACACCACTATAAGAAAGAAAGAAAGAAAAAGAAGATAAAAATTCGCGGCGCACTCTTATTTACCAATGCCGGGATTCCACGATAGCAAAAGTCTGAATCTGAAGAGTGTTCATCGCAAAACTCGAAAAACCAATCATCGCTAAACTGGTTTCCAAATCAAAAAACAAGTTCCGTTTCAACTGTTAAGCAACCAAGTAGAAAAACTGGTATGATAGCAAACTTTAGGTTGCCTTAGTTTTTGCATGATCTACGAAACAATTTAGTTTCCATTCATATTCCAGTTTTGTGTTGTTACCTATTACCATTTCAATATTTAACCCCTTCTAATTTACTACGTATATTTATCTATCGTTCAAAACCAACAAAATTCAGTAACATCACCTATCTATTTATTAAAATAACATTTTTTACGATAAGCCGAACAAATACCATTCAAGTGTCGATTCACCATTCTACCCTGCGAATAGGGTGGAATGGGGTGCCGATGCTTATCTCAATGTACCCGCGTTTACTCGTGTTCGGGGGTCGCTGATGTGGCAACTTTTATTACTTTATTGCGAAAAAATGCTAACTTTCACGGGCCGAGTGGGGTGGCCACGTTTTAGGAGATTTTTAGGACAGCCTTTGTATATGTTGTGCCCACAGATATATAATATATCTGTGGTTGTGCCTTTCTTACCTTACCTACTTTATAGTTTTTATTTTCTTTTTTTTTTAATCACTCTTGTCTTGAGTATTCCTGAGTTATCTATTTAGCTATCTAATCAGCCTTGAGCACCCACTGCTGGGTATAGGCCTCCTCTTATAACGCCAAGTTGCTCTGTCTTGAGCTTTTTGTATCCATTGCTGTCGAGCTGCCGCCACGATGTCGACGCACCACCGAGCTGGAGGTCTGCCTTGAGGTCGGCATCCATCCCCTGGCCACCATTCTGTGACTGCCTTGCTGCATCTGTTGTCACTCTGTCTAGCCAAGTGTCCTGCCGACCTCCACTTAAGCCTCGCGATTCGTATAGGTCCCAACACCAACCATCACAAACACCAACATCTTCGACTTTAGTTCGACGTCGAATTTCATCGTTTTGTATAACGATCCACGAGGCGAGTTCCTAACATGGCACGTTCCATAGCTCGCTGAGCAACTCTGATCGTATAAAATATGCTTCTCTGTTAACGGCCATGTTTCAGATCCATAAGTGAGTATGGGCAGCACACATTACCTAAATACCTTGGTCTTAAGTCATTGCGGTATAGATATTGGAATTGAATACATCTTCAAGTTTTCCAAAGGCAGCCCACCCTAATTGGATTCTCCTCGCTAGTTCCCTCATTTGGAAGCAACGGCCAAAGGACAAACGATGTCCAAGATTAATTAGACTTTTTCAGTACGGTGATTATCCACTACGATGTTTGGTACTCTTGATGGTTTGTCATAATTTTAGTCTTAGAGTCTGTGGCCAGGCCGACGCTTAACGATGTTTCATGGAGTTCTGATAACATTTTTTGAAGATCAGTATCGCTTTCAACAATGAGAATCAAATCATCAGCGAACCTTGTGTGACATTTTTCGTCCATCAATTGTTACACCTCGCTCACCCCATTTCAAGGTCTTCATAACATCTTCAAGAACACAAGTAAATAGTTTGGGCGAGTTAAAGTTATCTATAACGTTCCGGAAACACCGACGACGGTAAGAGTTCCAATCATTGGCAGTTTGTACTAGAAAAGTGGAAGCAAAGCGTTTTGTACGAAAGTTTGGGATGCAATCATGACGGGGGTGACACTTATCCGTGCGTCTAGTTCCCGGAAGGGTCTTTTCGTAGAGTGAATGTGGATAGTTGTTATGTGAAAAAAAAAAGTATTTTTGTGAATTATGCCGTCGGTTATTTTTCAATAATTATCCCCAATCGAAACCAATCCATGGTCACCTTATCGCCACCCTTTAATATTCTCCAGCCGTATTTGGAATTAATTTGATTCGGTTAAATATTTCCACGGCCAACTTAATTACTGTTTGAGTTTCGCCTTTTAACTCGATGTGTTTGCTCGGCTTGCCATTGCGGTATTTTTTAAATACTTTGAGGGTTTTAATAAAAGTATTTTTTATACTTTCTGTTTAGATTGCGATTTGCCGGCGAGATTTGTATGTAGGTACCTCTCTTGTTAAATTCTAGGGGGTGCCAATAATGTACAACCAAGGATTGTACAGCCGAGGAAAACACAGCCCGGAATTGATGTACAATTTGGTCGCGAAATCCATGGCTGTGTAATCCAAGGCTGTACATTCCAAGCCGTACAAATTCAGCACACCTTTGGAAAGCACGACCCGATAAAACGCAGCCAAAATTTTGATGCCAAAACTTAGGCTTTGTTTACACTCGTGAATTACTTACTCACTCACTTGTTGATCTGACTCGGATTGGTTAGGTTATGTTAAAACATATAAATTACGCACGAGGCGAGCGAGCAAAGCGAGCGTGCCGCGGCAGCGGCCGCCGAAGTGCCAGAATTTAATTTTTTTCTAACATTAATCTCTGAATAATTCTGTTATTTTATATAATTTTTAATCTGTGCTACTTGTCTATACTTACTGTGTAGTGCATCTAAACAGAGCATAGGCTTTCGACCAATCAGAGCATGGTCACAGAATCCATGGTCGTGCAATCCTGGCTGTACAATCCCGACTGTGCTGGGAAAGCACAGCCTGGAAAACACGGCCCGGATTTCATGTACATTTTACATACAATTATAAAAGTTTATCACAATTTTTAAGAATCAGTCATTGGCACATCGTAGATCAGTACCTATCTCTATTGAGAAACAGAAAAATATCTACAATTCAAATTAAATAGACCCCAGTGCCTACGAAAACATTTAGTACTCTCTCAAAACTCTACACTGCGCATTGCATTTTGAAAATCTAGTAGGTCTATTAGAAATAGCCATAGATTCTATGTCCAAGTTTGCTAGTTCCTCTGTCATGTTGGCGCCTTTCCTCACAGATGGCAGGTCGTCTTTCTTGAGGACACCGGCTTGCAGGTATCCTAGGAGAGGCGGGGCGTGTTCTGCGACTATCTTCTTACGCTCTTCTGTAACCTCGGCGCGCCTGGGGAAAGAAAAATATAGCTTGAAGAAAAAAATGTCGAATTTTATAATTTTTCCGAATAATTATTTGCATATTTACCGTAGACCGTGGACTATAGAGCTCTTTGCGTGTGGCTCGTCCGGGAAACGCGATGACTATTTCTGCCGCCAAGCAGCGTTACTGTGTTTCGGTTTGGTGGCGGTTGCCCGTGAAATTACAGGCACATGAGGCTTAATATCTGTTTGCCTCAAGTTCATGGACGCAGGCACAGATAAGAGAATACACGCAGGGCAGTGCATCGTAAGACACGTTCATATCGTGCGTGACTTACGAACGCTTTGTTTTATAGGTGATGGTTACCACTTAACATCAATGTGCTATTTGCTCGTTCCATCAGCAAGTAGTTTAAAAAACTATCTTTATCTCATCTTTTTTTTAGTATAATAAAGCGCCCCTAGTGGAATATTGCTTTCCCCTAACAGGGTTATATTTATTGCTCATAAGTTGTTACATTCTAATCTATACTTTTCAGACCGATAAGTCTGTTGCTGTCTCTTTTCGTTGGCGAGAAAGTGACAGTCACAAGCATACTTTATAGAGCGGCTATAATGTGTATGGCAATATGAAAAAAAATCAAGGATATAAGTATTATATCAGCTAGTTTGGGGCTAGATAATATTTACGAAAAATTTATGTGCGCAATGCCAGTTCTCTTAAACGGTGAAGGAAAACATCGCGAGGAAACCAGTTAATATTCTTACAGCGGCGATGGGCTCGCAACCTGTCACGTATGGAATACCAGCTACTCCAAAATGCGGGCATGCGCCAAATGTAATGTTCCGAACATTACCCACCTTTGACTACCCCATTAGACGTCCTCAAAAGAAACTGAAAGTCGTACTCGGCACCAAGAGATCTGAGGGGATATCTACCGTGCCTGGGGATCAAACTCGTGAAACTGTTTAATTTTTTTTTATGTTTACCATGCTGCATCGCCGGGCCGCACTCGGCTCGCGCTGGCGTCGTCCCGCGCTGTGTGCTCGGCGCGGCGGCGCGCGTTCTCGCCTATTTGTTGCAGCAGCTGTTCGGCGTACTCTCGCGCCTTCTCCTTCTTGGCTCTCTCCCTCTCTCGCTCTCTCGCCTCCTCCGAGGCCATCTTTGTTTCAGCCTGGAAAGTTGCCTCTAGTTATTTGCTTGTTTGTTTATTTACACGTAGATCTATGAGTAAATTACGAACTAATCCAATTGATAAAAAAATTGGTATAAAACATTAGAAGCTTATCTTATAAAATTTCACTTTATATTATACTAGCGGCCTGTCCCAGCTTCGCATGGGTGGTCATAAATTTTTTGAACATTTTAGGATAAACTTAGACCGTGGGTTCGAGCCTCGCGTCTACTTATTTCATACATTTGCACGCGCTTCTCCTTGAGTGAGTGAAATCGCACCCCGTGCGTGACCCGTGGACCCGTTAACATTTTTAATTTCGTCATATCTTTTGAATGGAATGTCCGATTTGAAAAATTTAAGAAGTAATCTATAGGTATTGAAACCGTCTTAATTATGAAATGATTATTTGGATAAGGATTAATACCAAGGTACAAATAAAGACCCTTTTCTAGCGGAGGCATTTCAATTAATTTTTTATAATAAAAGAACACTTATTGTGACATAACTATAATAGTTAGACATATGCTGTCGCGACATTTTTTGTAGATGATGACGTGTTCTACAAAATCGTAGTACATTATTTTGTTCTATCTTCAATAGTTTTCACAGCGCACGCGATGTAAGGTTTTTGTTTTCCACCTTGGGTTACATTATTGAAGTTTTAGTAAGGATCCCTGATTTTTTTTTAAGTATAATATAGCCTACGTACTCAGGGATAATGTAGCATTCTAATGGTGAAAGAATTTTTGAAATCGGACCAGTAGTTTTTGAGCCTATTCGTTACATACAAAAATACAAATTTTTCCTCTTTATAATATTAATAATGTAGATATTATCCAGCATTCTCATATAAAATAAGGCAGTGTAGCCCCGTTAGTGATGGAAAACATCGTAATCCTGTTTCTCATCCGATCGATTCCTTCAAGAAATGATAACCTTGAGAAAGCTGGCAGGTCGAAACGGTGATGGAAAACATTTTAACATTAAAATGTATTTAAGCAAAAAATGGAGCATCTCCAAAAATAAAAAAACAATGATGAAAAGCATCACCGACTAACCGTCTTCCTAAAATCCGCTTCGAGCACCTTCTGTTCGTCCACAACTCTCTTGTTATTGTCCATCTGCGCTGTCAGCGCCTGCTTGGTATCCCTCTTTACTCGCTCGTACTTCTCTCTCTTCGCGATATCATCCTCTGCGTTTTTCTCAAGACACTCTTGTTCCTGCAGTAGTTTTATTAGATCGGCTCGCTCTTGACGGGATGCCTGAAAATAATGAAAAATAGGATAAAAAAGGGGATATTTAAACTAGGGGCAGCATTAATCCTTGGACAAATTTGGATAAGTTCGTAAAGCGGCCAACACCATAGACTGAGTCAAAAAAAATTAAAACGAAAAACGGTCTTAATTCATTTCAATTACAGGGATCACTTTAAAACGTCTAGCAATGTGAATTTGTAAGAAGATCAATTTAGACGTCACAATTTAGACGCCGAGCCGTGAATCTAGAATTTGAAACTTCTTATAAACCAAATTAATAACTAAGTCCATTGACGTCGTAGGTATAAACGGTATGAGCTACTTGGAGTTGGGCTGGCTGGGGTGAGGTTAGCAGGGAGACAATGCACAAAACACTCCATTGAGAAACGTCAAAAAAAATTTATAGATTGAATAACTATAAACTTACTTCCTCTGCCATTATTTTAGCTGCAATGCGTTCGTTTAATTCTTCTTTAACCCGCATTTTGCGCTCCCTTTCTGCAACTCTGCAACATTTGAAATGAAGATAAAGATAACTCACAATCTACCTAAGGACCATCACAGAGTATGGCTATCGAAAGGTTTTCAGTTTTGAGTTTATTTATTTCCTAAGTTTATTCACATTCCTATCCGATCCTACTTCCTACTAGTCCGTATCTCGAGTCCGAGTAGTTTTTTTTTTCATTTAGGTATATTTTTTTATCCGTATTGCAAATCTGATTTTTTTTAGAGTCACAAGATTACCAGCACTCCCAATAGCTTAGCGAGTCTCCATATATAAAAACCGGCCTCGCGATACAGAAAACAAGAACAAAAAAAATAATCCGACTTGGGGTACTATTACTCGATATACTAGTAAGTAACACAGGGCGTGTTTTAGCGTCTAAACTACTGAACCGATCGGGATGAAACACACAACAAGAATATTTCGTAACCTGAATTGGCATAATATAGGCTAAAACCTTCGATCAACAAATTGTTGATCGAAGGCTAAAACCTAAAAAAACAGAGATTATTCGAGATACTAAGGGGGGTAGTCGGAGATACGTCCAAATATTTCATTTTGGCAAATACCCACATATTGCAGTAGTTCATATTTCATATGTGATAGGTTGCAAGCCCATCGCTGCTGCTAGAATACTAACTGGTTTTCTCACTGTTTTTCTTAACCATTTACACATAAACTTTTCGAGGAGAGTTTGAGTATTGAGCTCTTAAAACAAGTAAATGAAAGTGATATTACATAGCAGAGCTCCTGTCAGCAGCGGCTTTCCTCTGCTCCTCCAGCTGCCGCTCCTCGATGACCACCATCTGCTTCTGCTTCTGCTTCCACGCGTCGCGCGCCTGCTGGAACGTCACCATCTCGCCTCGGGTGCGCTCCATTAGCATGCGCTTCTGTTGCAACTCTCTGAAAACAATAAGTTGGCGCATCAGTGTAACTATTCAGAGAGGCAATGCAGTGGTAACATTTAGAGTAGCAATGCAGCCAGGAGCTTGGGGATGCTTCCGATTTTATCTTTTGATCATTCATAACAGTCTGCAGATAGCCCAACAATTTTATGTGTATTTTGTTAATTTCATAAATACTTCATAAAAAATGTTGCATTATTATTATATTTTTACCTCAGTTCAACATCAGGTGAGCCATCTATTGTAATTTCTTTCTCATTAAGATAACCTTCAATTAAAGAAGAAACTAATAAAGTAGAACAATTAAGCTACTTTGTAGATATATTAGGCAAAGTATTGATGGCTTCAAACCTTTGATCCTCATCAGCTATGGTTCTCATAATCTCCTCCAACATCTTCTTCTCAACCAGCGTATCCTCATACACGCACTGCCTCTCCTGCTGCCGGTTCACAAGTTGGACCTGCAGGTCTCGTTTGTATGTTGTAGTCCGTTCCATCTTCTCCCTGTCTTCGCGTTCTTTGGCTTCCTTGTCCTTGTAGAGGGCATTGAGGAGGATGGAATTTGCATGCTTGTCTTCTGCCTGGAATCCATAAATGTGATGTTCTACAGAGATATTTAAATATTCAAAGTTTTGATAATGAAACAACACATATGTTGGTACATATAAACAAGTGCAACCTATTTGAGTATTTTTTTTCTAATTTTACTCAGAAACTTCATGATTTTAAAGATATTGGTGTATCTTTTCAAATCCAAACCTAGAAGACAAACAAAATAAATGTACCTTATCCTGTAACCTTTTGTACTCATTATGCAAGATTTGCTGCCTCAGATCCCTGCAGACATATCCTGCTTGAAGTTTCTTTGTCAGCTCTCTGAGCTCGGGGTCCCGCTCCCGGAGGTGATGTCTCCGGAGCAGCTCGCAGGCTTCCTCTCGACGCACTTTGGCCACTTCCACTCCAAGGGCAATCTCCTTCTGAGCTCTGGCATTGACAATAGCAGCATGGTCTGTTCTCTGTAGAATTTGTTTTAATTAATAGAGGTTCACATTGATAAAACGGTTTGATTTTAGTCCCTTCCAGATTAATACTATCGCCGAGCCAAACAGTGAGTGATAATTTTGACAAAACCTCTTGAAAGTCCTTTTCCATCTCAGCCTCTTTCTGTATCAGGGCAAGGCAGCGACCCATTCTGCCGTCTTCCATTCGGCTGTTCAGCCATTGTACGTCTAGAGCCCGCTGATAGGTCTCCAACTCCTTCCTTCGGGCTTCGGCGATGGCATTCTTTTGGAGTTCGGTTTTTGGCTCCTGTTGAGTACATTCTCAAGGTACACATCATAAAGTTGACAGACAGCCAATGGAAATCATTTCAAAGTTATTTACCATGGCCAAATTGCAAATTTTCGATAAAAACTAAAAAAAATAAGCAATCAATAAGAAAAACATGAAAATATATCGATTTTCGAAAGTTCGCATTGCTTGCATTTGTTTGTAAATAGAACATGAATTAATGAATGAATGGGAACGAACTAACTATAACTAACCAAAAAACAAGAACGAATGTGTCTGTTTGATTTGATCACACAGGCAAAAATAACGTTTGCTTCAATGTTGCCATACTATCCTCTTCCTGCTCTTCCCACTTCATGTGGGGTCGAGCTGATCTCCCTTAGACTAAGTATATAGTACCTCCATGTGATCTCCACTTGCCTCAATCCGTCACACAGAATTTTCTATTAAGTAATCCGTCATCTCAGGATCTACTCATTTCATCCATTTCACCTTTCACACAATCCATCCATATTTTCTTTGGCCTACCTCTACTTCTACATCTTTTCACAATCATACCAAACACTATTTTCATTCCATGACATTCTTCTCTTTTCGATTAATAAATTATTATTATTAAATATTAATATACATACTTATATACATTATTAAATAACACTTGAGACTTGATTGATACATACATACATATTGCTGCCTTCAGAGGATGATCTATTGTATACAATTTTATGTTTTTATAGTACTTTTGTTGCAGCTATAAAAAATGTGATAGTTTACCCGCTAAAATTAAACCTCCTCAAGGAGGAGAAATATATTCAAATATCATTTGGATGATTTTATAACAAAAAATGAATATTTTGAGAGATATTTGTAAGCATATTCTACCTCTTGATTTTTTGTACTTACAAGAAATTCAAAGTATCAAAATGTTAAAAGTACTACCTAAGTACTTATTGATTCTTGGGTGAAAAATTGAAAACAACAATGGGTTTTTGTTAGAAAGAAAGAAGAAAGATCATTTTGTAGGTACTACAGATAAAAAATAAATAATTTCTGAATAATTTAATACATAGCTATTACATCTAGGGGTAGACCGTAGACCCATAAGACTTTCAGACTGATTTTCAGACAGATTTGATTTTGTCGTCAGATCAAAACAGATGGCACTAGCAGTTCTATTATGAGTTGTAATATAACTTTTAAAAGTTTGAACATAAAAGCTAATATTAGCATATAAGCATCAGAAATTACACCGTTTAATCAGTTTATTATGATTGTTTGTCTAAATATATTGTTAATAAATAATAATTTCTCCTCACAAAAGAGAGAGCCATCTATTATCATCAATTGATACTACAAATCACAAGTTTTTTCGAAATACCGTTGCTTTCCGCACGGCGCTAGGGTGTTGATTTTTCTTTCATTCGCGAAAGTGCATCACGGGACTAGCACGCATTTGGATTTTGACGTGTGACATCAAACAGCTGCAACCAAATTCGGATGCAGATTGTGGTGTATTGAAATAAAATACGTACGGTTATGAAAAAGTGATAAAATGTCTGAAGGTAAAAGTGCGTTGTTCGCGAAAACTGTGCAAAAACATGCCGGGCGGGCGAAGGAAAAGGTATTTATCGCATATCCATTTACTTTGCAATGTTTTTATGATGTGATTGGTTTACGAGAGGTTTTGCTAGTTTGTTGACGTGAAAGTGTCGTGTTGAAGAGCTGGCTGGGTCCTGAGGTCGAGTAGCTCGAGTCTCGCGGTCAGGTGCCGAGATTAGGGCGTCAGATTTCACCTGTTGATCGCGCCTAGTACACCTGTATTTTTCGTTGTTTGTTTACAATATCCGTGCAAAATAAACTAGTTATGAAATTAATCAAGATTCATACTGTAGCTATGCAGGCGGCGCTATCATTTCCAGGGTGAAGCTGGGCTATTTATAGTGCCCAGTGAACAGTGATAATTTTGGCCCGTCTACTGACCTCCTATTACCCACTGTACTTCCTGACCTATTCTTCTGAACCATTGTGAAGGAATGAGATCATATTTTATTGCACAAGTCTCTAGGTAAGAGTCTGGATTTAAAAATAACATGATAGAGACAGCGCCGAACAAACTGTCATGCTGGTTCGCTGAAATAATTTTATTTCTACTCTGACTATTTTTAAGTGGAGTTTCTCACAGTGTTTCATTATTGTGATTCAAAGTGTAGAGTTTGCAGTGTTATTTTGATGCTGGTCATACAAATCAATTCTTATACATTTGGTAGTATGTATGCAAAAGTAAAAAATATAGGTCACTATTTAGATATATTTCAAGCTTAGAAATTCCCTTTTTAGGTATGCCCAGTAAAGTTATACTAGCATAAAATTTAAAAATTTCCCTGTATAGAATGTGACCCAAACAACACATATTTTAAGTAAATAAATTATTCGTCAATAAAAGCCAACCACTTGCCCACTTACCTAGATAATAAAAAACCTGATTTGACTCGGAGTCACTGCAGGCTATTGACCCTACCTGGCAATAAGCCCATCAGCAAACTATAGCCAATACCTATATACATTTATTTGCAAGCACTTTCTTGTAAACATTACAATGTTCCGTAAATTCCTTTACTGTCAAAGACAAACAAGTATGTTGGTAAGTAGGTCCAATTTAACAGAATCTTTGGATAACCCTAGTCTTAGTTTAAAATCATTATGAAACTTTATGGCACTACCTACCTAAACATACCTACCTAATAGGGCGAATCGTAATTTCAATGAATACGAATATTCGGGCGAACGTTCGGTAAAAAGTTTACCGAACCGAATATTCGGCCGAATAGCTATTCTGTAGGATATTAATATTCTGTAAGATTAAACGCGCTTTGTCCTGCATTGCAAAGTAGCAAGTTGATGCAAGTCAAGCCCATGACACCTCCAAATTACTAGGGTCCACCTGGCCGTCTTTCAGGTGTGTTTTTCAAAGACTAATTAATGTTGAACCTCATTCAAATAAATAAACTGTTTTAGTCATATCTACTTATCACTTTTAATCCCGCAATGACTCTAAACAACTTATTTTACTAGACCTTTAAATATTTAGGTACTTATCTAATGTCTACCTATGTCAGTTTAATATAATCTTTTTGTTATGTAGTGGTAGTGAAAGTATGTTCTGCAGAAAGTTCAGCATTTTTACTAAATACCTAATCGGCCGAATACGAATGTTCGGTAAACCTGCCGAACATGCCGAATACCGAACATAAATCGAATATTCGGCCCATCTCTATTACCTAGCTACCTATAAAGTCATCTAAAATTGTATTAGGTCTTCTTGCTAGCCTTTATGTGATATTCCATGTGATGAATCAACAGCTTTTTAGAAAGAATGAAAATTCCTACATTTATTCAACACAGACATGTTAGGGATAATACCTACCTAAAATTTAGATTTAAGCCGGTCGACAACATAAATTTTATTTTATCAGGGATCAGCTAAAGTCCTGTATAACTCATATCAGTTCCAATTGTCCAGCACTTCTGTGAATAATGTTTTATTATACAACTAGCTGATGGAACAAGCAGATGGCCCACCTGATGTTAAGTGGTAACCATCACCTATAACAAAGCATTGCCTCGTAAGTCACGCACGATAGGAACGTGCCCTACGAAGCACTGTCCTGCGTCCATCAACTTGAGGCATACAGATGTTAAGCCTCATGTGCCTGTAATTAAACCGGCCGGCAACCACACTCTCTAACCGAAACACAGCGTTGCTGCTTGGCGGCAGAAAAAGGCGTCGTGGTAGTACCTACTTCCCCGGACGAGCCCTTCACAAAGAGCTCTACTGCTCTTAAAACAGTGACAGCAGTACCCATAATCATAATCTGAGCATCCTTCAAAATAAAAGTCTTTTTGTCCCTAGGTGAACCCTGTGTATGAGTACCTTTTGTTTTCTAGAATAGTTTTTAACATCCTACTTAGTTGGTATCTTAGGTACAAAGTTACGATATACGAAGCCCTGAAGGTCTTACCAAGATCTACAACACCCTAAAAGTAAAGCGTAAAGATCGTATCGTATGAATAAGTTACATTAGTTTGGCGCGCAAGCGTCTGTCAAGCAATATTTGATTTGTCAATCTAATGTCATTTTCATACTTATCTCTCCGTAGACGAGGATCTTGTCTAGCAAAAAGTAGATCTTGTTTAGACCCCCTGATCATGTAGGCGGTCATTGCGCAAGGACTGTAGGTCACCATTCAAATGCTTGCGCGCCGGCCGCACCTGACATTCTGAATGGCACGCCAAAGTAGGATATCCTTACATCCGTTGGTCAACACATTCCAACTTTAAGACCACTTCGTTTACTTGGGTGTCCAAAAAAATTTTAGTTATTTAATCTACCTAGATCGCAATTAGCTAATTTGGTGACGTAATTATTTCAATTCAATTCATTTATTTCAGATGTCGATGAATAATTTGTTAGTAGAACTTAATTAAACATGTCAAATGTGTTAGTAAAATTATTAAAATTAATGATTTTAACTTTGAAGAATTTGAAGCCCCGATCTAATAGATTCTCGTAGAGTCTATCCAACCAGAACCCAAAACCTCGTAGAGTCAAACCAGGACTTCAAAATGGGTGAATTATACCTATCTGCTATGACATTCAGGATGGTGTTGGCGGTGCCCCGCACTCTGCTGAGCAGTGAGAGCCTTTGGCGGAACTCGCGCCTCTGCGAACATGCTCGAAGCACTGCAGAAGTGAGGCAGCCCTATCAAGATCCTGAATCCATTATTGTATTGGACACGCAGTGAAATAAGCTACTTTTTCGTATGGCTGACCCACAGTTTACTCGTGTAGAAAGATTGGCAGTAGGCTTTGAAAAGTGTGATTTTCACTTGCCTACTGCAGCGAGCGAGCGAACCTGCGCGCCAGCATATTCATTCTAGTCGCCAATGCCCTGCGTTCCCGTTCTATGTCCACATGGTCGTCAAGGTCGTCGGTAAGGTATTGTCATATTTAGTCGCCCAAAGGTTTTTTCCTAGATAATAGGCAAATAAAAATTAAATTAATATTCGTGGACAAACAACAAAAACAGCTCTATCGGATCTCCTTACACATTCGTGGACATTCCACAATATCGAGCCCAAACTAAGCAAAGCTTGTACTGTGGAAACCAGATAGCTGATATTATAATAAAACTTTTGAGATCCTTTAGGATTAAAGAATATCCCTTCTAAGTACCATACTCTCTGTGGTTTTCTCTTTCGATCGTGTACCAAATTTAATTAAAAAAAAATAGATAGGTCCCTCGAACACAGATGGGGTTAAAACAGGTACCTTCCTTAGCTACTATGAAGTTCCTAGGTAGGTACTTTGTAATTCTATCTCCCAGACAGAAAGTATAGGGCTTCCTCTAAGATGCTATAGAAAAAGGGACACATAGGTAAGTGTGGTTATTTACGCGTACAAATTAGCGTTTCAAAACTCGGCGGGCGGAGATTTTAAAAAGACATAGCATTCAAAAATCTACCAAGTTTAAAGAAACCCACGTTCTATGGATCAAAGTCAAAAGGCATTGAACATCACAAGGATCACTATGAAGCGACTTATAAACTGGGGGGAAACCAGACGCCAGTTCCACGCGACCCAACAATAGAAGACTGGCAATAAAATTAAGAAGGAAGGGGTCTACTGTAAATCTGAACCTCGATGTATAATTGTATAATATGCTAGTTTTCAAATATCCCAGAAATGTACTTTAAACACCGCAAATTTAGCAATGAAATTGTGTGAAACCTAATCTATGCTTTCACTCAATATGCCGACATTATCTAAAGCGTAGAGATCAGAGTACATTATATAAATAAGCTTGGTTATTTTGCGGTCATTTGTAAGGATATGGCATATACTTTGCAAACTGTGTTTTAAAATGATGACTAACTGAAGCGTAGGCAGAGTTAAACTTGACTTGTCCTACCGGTAGTAATCTTGTATGATCAGTGCGTTTTTCTTTAAAGACAAAACCTTATAATTATTGGTACATGGGCTTTTGTGTCGAAGATTTTTAGTCTGAACATCAAGGGTATAATCGACTGCCCTTACAGTTGGTATAGCTCTGCCTTCTGTGCTGTAGGCTGTGGGTTCGATCACCACCGAGAGCAAACTATTCCAAAACTTGTTCAGCTTGGGGCTCGATAGACTATTATTTATCATTAAAGTCCTGCGCTAGACCCTCGTCTTTGAGAAAACGAGTCACAGAGAGAAGGTCTCTGTACTAAAAGCAGAGAATTAAAATAATACTCTACTGTCCACTCTTAACAGGGGTCTAGCCATGAGCCACTTTTCGTTTGCGGAACACGCCTGCGGAAACATAATTGAATGAAAATTTAACTAGTTTGGCGTGAGCATCTGTCAACCTCATGCCATTTTCATACGATTCTAGGAAGCGAATGTACCAAACGCTGTGAATTCTTCCAGTGACGTTTTAGTTGCTGATAAATCTGATGTATAAGTTCGTATGACTTCGTGGACAACACTGGTGACGGAGTTTTAGACTGCTCCAAGATAGCTTAAGCTGAGACCTAAAACTTACGTGCCCACTGCCCACCGAAGCACGTAAGAAGTTAATGCAACAGTAACCGGTCACCCAATAAAGTCATACGATGAATTAGAAAGTGTATCACCAGCTAGGTCATCTTATCTTCTAAACTGATCATAAAACCGTGTGAAACATAATGCACCCATTCGCGCTTTCATCAGCTCTTATCACGTCTTGGAAAGCACCGAATTAGTGATGAGCAAGCGATGAAGGTGTGTGTACGTATTTAGTTTATTAGTAAAAAAAACAAATCTGCTGTAATCTTAGATACTGCTCCAAATTACGTGTTCTAGTTGGTTGGACTTATATTCTGTTATTAATCATCATCATCATCAGAAGCCTAAAGAAATGCTCTGCTGGACTCCCAATTAACCAGCGTCTTCCCGAGACTTTCAATACATAGTTTTTGGCTGTATTCTGCAATTTAACATCACAAAAGGTTCGTCCTACGCTTCGTCTTCCGGTTCGTACACGCCAAAAATTAGTTGCAAGTTTTCTTTTCAAGAACTTTTGATCCTCAGCAATTGTCACTTATGCAACCCAATGTTTTGATTGCTATTTTAGTGACTCTGGCACTCCGACGTATTTCTACGTAGATTTATTACGGAGTGAACAGATTCTGTGATTGCTTGTTGGAAATGGGAAATAGAGACAATTCATTACATTTTATTGGTACTCTGTATATTAGGTGGGCGGGCTGGATCATAATCATGACTATAGATTTCCTCAATTCAAGAATAACATAAAAAAGCCATTTTTATGATCCCCATGTTTGGTGCTCATAAATAACATTACATATGAACTGCCTTATTTATAAAAGCTTCATAAATAGGTCTTACATCACAAATGATATAAGTAGCTAGTTAGAATATGATTGTCTTTACGTATTTTGATTCGACTTGACATAGCGTCTGTACAAAATTCATGATCATACTGAAGAAGTCCACTGCTGTAGGATTCCATCATGTATTTCCAGGGAGATTTCAACCAAATTCCCGTAATTTTTCCAATATCTTCGGGCCATCTTACGTCTTACGCATCGTCTGCCTGTTTGTAGAAAATTATCGCTCAAAAGAGACACAAAGAACGATATCACGGATTGACAATAGAAATGGAATTGGCAATCTCCGTCTGTTCACCGTTATCGAATCTAACTACTGGGGTACAGTGGTTTAGTCACAGATTTAGTTATACTTTCAGTTGTCAATCAGCCAACTCAGTAGTTTTTTCTTGGTCTTGTTGACATAATCAATGTTGAGCTTGGAGCGTGGTCTTCTATTGGTTGGGATTCCGCTTGTGATATTCTTCTTGACCCATAATAGAGGCCTTGGGCGGCCTAAAACCTAATTGGGCCACTAACTCATTTATAAAACACCTATTCGAACATCCTCTTATGGTCACGAATAATGACCCCAAATGACTCACACATTATTTATAAGCACCTAGGTATAGCTATATTAATCATCTGTTCAACAAACGTGTTTCACTAGGTCGTGTACTGACAGATAAATTAATAAGATGAAATTATGGGTTTAGTTGATGAGAGTCAGGTCGAAACGGCACGCTATCGATCAATAAACAGTTTCATATTTAAAGTGGTTACCACACACGAACTAAAGAAATAGTACAATATCCCAAAAATAATAGTTGGTACCTGATGGACTGGCCCAAAATGTTTAAATTGAGAGAAATGTACAGGAATTTCACATTCCAGTGGCTAGTGTCTTGGATTTTAAACCTATCGGTGTATAACTGACATATATATAGTATTATTGGTTAGTTAGTAGTTCTTCATATTCCATTGGCCTTAAATTTTTCTATCATGAAAGCTTCTGAAATTATTATTGATTGCTATCTATCGCGAATCCTTACCGCACATCAATCGCAGATTCAATGCAAATTCTACAACTTGCTTCCTGTTTAATCCTTATCACGTCCCAATAAAGCTAAGAATCGATTACCTCATCATCAATGCCGAGGTGACAATGACAATTTCCCCACGATATCCCTGCATCCGTAGGCACTTCTATCCCGTCATCAATAAAGCTTAGATTCAATTAGCAATGGATGCTGGTAGCGAAGGTCGACTAACTGTGCAGGCAGACGTCATGGGAACAGTGAATGCCCTCGAAGCTCTTGTTTGTTATGTTACGTTTGTATGTGTGGATTGCAAATGAATGGGTTTTATGATGCTTGAGGACATAACGATCTTGAAATTGTACGTTGAGGTTATTAAAATTTTTCCTTTGAATTGTATGTGATTAGAACAACTCGCTTAGGATTCCTTGACTCGTTTGGTTAAAGCTGATCTTAAACCAGTCGATAATCTTTTACATCAGCTTTTAGAAGTCTGAATTATAGGTTGCTGTTGTTGAATTATAAGTCTTCCTAATAATATTACCCGGAAGAACGGTTTTAAGTTCCATCCACTGAATTACTGCGATCTAGACAATTCTCAATCAATCCTCAGTCTAACGTGTCATATTCCTATACAGGCATTCCTGTATAGGCAATTAGAAAAATTATAAAAAATTATAAATAGAATTTCCTAGTTCATTTAAAATCCAGGGACGAACCGCCTGGGCCTTTAAACCAAAGTTCTTTAAGGTGTGAACTGTGAACCTAGCTTGTGCAAACAATGTCGAAAGTGTTCGGTCAATACCTTGTAATGCAAATTCACGTTCGTCTATGGTCAATTTCAGTTCTGTCAAGATGAGGGACTTTCTATGACCTCGTTGCAGCACGAGACTCGACTGCCGATTATCTAAACTAAACAAATACGCGTACATGTTAATATACAGGTCGTTCATGTACCCAGTTGTTTTCTAGTCTTGGAAGGTGCTTCTTACATCCTTGACCAAATCAGTCACAACTTCGGCAGCAGAAAGATATTATCTTTGCTGAACACAAAAAGTATCGTCCAGGTTCTTTAGCGGATTTAGTGTTTATAATAGAAAATTATTGGAAAACTCAAAAGATTGATAAAAAAGAACAGTTTTATGCTTTCGATGAGTAATTTCTAAATGGCCAAGTTTTGCGTGTAGTCATTAGACTAGTTGCTTTAGGTACCTTCCAGAAATAGCCATAAAACTAACAAAGCCAATCTAAAAAAATCGGGAAAGTGAGAATAAGAGGGACATTTCTGTTGTCAATAGTGTTTGCAAAATAATTGATCTAACTTGTGCAACTCGTTAACAAATAATATTGAGAAATAGGTTTCAATAAAAAAGCCTCGCTCCTAATTTTTCCATAGTATTGGTTCCACCCACACCCTTAGCCGCCACATTGACTTTTACAATTTTAGCGATAGAGGTCCCTTTGTACTTTTAAACTGTCATCTATAGAATGGTCTGTCAGACTACTTTTCAGCACTTTCATTATTCGTTTCGGTGACGAAATCAAGGTCAAACAATGGATGATCGTTACGGAACTGTTACGCTTGCGTTTTCTTTAACAGGTGGTCGGCTATTTGAATGACCTGGCTTTACGTAACTCATTCATTTGGTTAGAAGTCATTGATAGGGTTTCATGTTGCCGAGAGATAAGTTCATTGTACGTATTGTCTTAATAGTCTCTACAAGCTAAGTTACTTGAGTTTTTTATAGGAGTCTAAAAGTACCTTTGTGTACTTTCTTTTTAAACTGAATGAATGAATGAAAGTACTTTATTGTACTCCAGAGCAACAGTATGTATACTTAAAAATACTACTGAACTTAGATCAAAATCTATAATTTATCTATTGTCGTTTTCTTATCATTTAATCTCCAATCACAAAATCTCAAAACAGGCTTCGGCAAAATGTCTTATGTTATCAATGCGAATGTTTGGAGTGAGTTTACATACACACTTGTTCCACTCATCTACATGACGGCTTAACGCATTTGGATGATATTGGTATGTTCGCGACCTGTAATTACATATCGTCTACTTTTTAAAGTACCACGCGAGCTAAATTGCGGGCGGGTGCTTTTGATAATAAAACATTTGCCAGGGTCTGCCACTATTCAATATATTTTTTATTTATGAAAACAAAAGTATCTGTAATGCAAATCAAATATTTCGCGAATTATTCAAATTCTAGCATGCATGACATAGGTGCTCTCCTTGATATCACCCACATTATAACCACATTGTGCCAGCTTGTCCCACGCGACACCCACCGTTTCATATCCAGCACTTTCATTTAGTCAGATTGCTTAATAGAGCCAGATTTATGTGGGGAAACGATAGGCGTCAATGATTTTGAATTGAATTTTACCACTATAAATAATTTCATCGAATGTTTCTCAATGGTGAGTGGTTGTACCGCACTAAAGTGATTTTTAGTTGCCTCATCGTTTGTAAGTCATTTGTCGTAACATATTAGTTGCACTCGTAACCAAACACTAGCCAAGTTGACTTGTGTTTGGTTCTATTTATTCGGTTGCAAAGATTATCTCAGTTTCACTCGTTAACATAATTATTACGTGTTAATCCTAAGGTACGATTTCGCCATGTTGTCGCCCACTTCCCGTGACGCTTGCCAAATGGTCCACAATCGAGTCGATATATCGATGTATGTCGTTACAGTCTATTATTAAAATTTTATAGTTATTCGATCACGCTTTGTGCAGTTTCGATATTCGATTTACATTATAGTTCATTTTTATAGTTAATTTGGCTATGCGTGTTGGTTATTGAGTATCACAACCACATTTTACAAAATGCTTTATTACTTACGAATACCTTACATTTTGTAGTACAATAGTTCAAGCAGGCTGCATTCTAACCCTAACCTATAATGTAGGTCGGCAGAGGCATAATTAGATTTAAGAGTTAGCGCATAATCCTTGCATAATGTTAACAATAGTGTATTACTACTGAGATAAGACAATTGTAGAAGTTATTTAAGTTTCGTAGGAAGTCCAGGCTTTAAGTCCAGGACTCTAGTATGTGAATCTTGTAAAATGACGATATCAGTTGAATTATTTAACTGTATCACAAGAGAGCCTTTTTTTTACTTGGAAGCCACTCAAACCACCTGTCACTAGGTCTACACATTTGAAATTCCACAATTAAAACACGTCATACCAAACCTAATCAAAAGCATAAGCAGTGTCAGGCTCGGGAGATTTATTTACACCGTTCGTTCGTTAAATGGCGCAAAAAGGCGCGCGTTCACACGGAGAAGTCGCGAAGAATTCCAAACCGGTGTGTGGTGGTCCGGTGTTTTTGCCTTCACGCACTTTCTTACCTCTTACTGGTACTTTCTCGAACAGGCCTCGGGGGCCTCACGTACCAAATAGCATATCTTTGGTTTTTGAATCAACCTGCGCTTGCATTTTAACCTGTGCTTGTCTCGTCTTGACCTTAGGTGCTTTTGCAGTTTGCTTGCATTTCTTTCGTTAAAGGAAAGGAGGTGCAAATTATGATCGGTTGGGCTACTTCGTAAAAACATATTTTTTTAACCTATAATACAGTATGACTTTCACATTCTGTGTGTTCTTGGACATTTTAAATTCGTTTTGTTTATCCGTTATCTTTTTATTTTCAGGTACGTTCTAAAAGGTCGATGAAATGTTTTGAGAAATCATCCTCAAGTTTTTCGTGGGATATTTGATTATCTCTACGTGTCGTGTGCCATCGGAGTAATTATAAAGACATCATTATCACGAATTGCTTTTGCAAACAGCTTGTACCTTTTTCTCTGAAAACAGCAGCGCTGCTGCCAGAAATATAGAAAATCTTTTGAGTCTGATATCCTATTATTTCTAACAAATACAATTTCCAAATTTTTATAGCGGATATGTTTCTGTAACTTTGTATTTATATAACGCATGTTTACACATCTGACGTGAGTTGTTTGTATCACATTTTTCCTCGTCACGTTATCAGATAAAATCTGACATCTCAATGATGTGGCGTTCTTTTCCATCACAAGGTCTCCTTCGGTAATATATGCCCACAGTTATACATAGTTATTTCTTTGAAATTTATTTGTTGGTTGACTGGCATTTTCCTCTGTCTCTACATTGTTATGGAGTTCACATTTTAAGAATAATGGTCTGCGTCTATTTCATAAACATAAGGTATCCCATTATCTATTTTTGTCGTTTTGTATGACACTCACTGTTTTATAGTTAAAGTTACGTAAATCAATTAAGATAGCGGTCGTCTTTGAAATAAATTAATTGCTCTTGCTTCCGTTGAAGTTTCCATAAAGTTATTGAAACAGTTTGTAAAACGTTTATCTTTGCCTTTCTGTACTTACACTAATAGATAATAATGCCTTTGCTTACACTTGTACTGTTATGAATTGTTCTCATCCTGAGACTAAATAGGATGGCCTTCTCTGTCGAAATCATGCCCCTTGAAAAAAGTTAAAACAGTGACGAAGATCGAAAAAGTAAAGAATAGTGAAATGGTACTGAATTATTCAGAAAGAGCTCTTAAAATGTGTAATACCCATTAAACGCAGTATTAGTACTGCGTTAAATTATGTTGCTTAAACAATTTCTATTAACAAATTGTTAAGCTTTCTTTTGCTTATTTTTATAATGATACCGATCCAAGCCTATGTATGTCAAACACCTATTTCAGTAAGGTTTTGTAACATTTCTGTATTATTATGAGTGTTGTGTCCTGCGTTTTGCACATTGCTGTTCAGATAACATTTTATCTCATGCTATCGTGTTCTGGTTTACTGATTTTAATTTTTTTTCAATGCTTCACTATCACGAATGTCTTTGTTCTGCAGCTGATACTATACTGATTGTTTTTGCGAAACTCATTTACGCAACTAGTTTTATTGATTTGCGTATATTGGTTGTAAAATGGTTACTAGGTGTTTGCATAGACAGTTCATCTTATCTATTTGACTCGCGTTTCCTGATTCTGTTCATTCATTTCTTCGGCATGTCTAAACGTATTCACAAATCACGCTCAATAAATAGTTCAGCCTTCGTGAGTGCACTAAGATTTTACGAACGATAAAACACCTTTTAACTCTCAAAATTCTAGTATTCATCATAATATCTTGATTTGTTTATTATTAGATTTGTTTATTATTCCATGAACTAAAATCGTAATACTGATTTCGTAGCAAGTTACTGTTTTTGGAGTGACTCCAAAAACGATGTTCTTATTGACTCAGGGTCTGCGGGTGAACGTCCTCAATTCAATGCCCACGCAGGTTTTGCAAAGTCCTCGGCGGTTGTCACTAAAAACGACGATATTATGATCCAGGCTTTGAACCGATATGGGCATTTCTGACCCAAGTCCCTGTACGCCTCTACCGACGTGACTTGCCTCTGAATCTATTGAATCATCATTGGCTTTGGTATCAGTCGAGTAAATCGTATAATATTTGTATAGGTATTCTTGGAATTATACGAATTCTTAAAAGAATATCGAAGTTAAGAATTAATCAAAAACGCATTATCTAATTTTCATGTTTCACATTTGGGATCACATGCTCTTTCTTCACTCATGTATTTGGTAGTAGTGTCGTGCTGCGTTTCTCAATTGGTTATATGTCTTAGTATAAATAGCTCAAACCAACATTACGTACGTCCTCACTTCCTAATAAAGAGATCACGATAGTCTCTAACGAAAAAGGACATGCTGACCATTGGTTAGCTAGCGTGTGCTAATATATTACGAAACCTGCTTTGCACTGACAAACTACACCCATTATATCTTTAAAGGGAGCTTGGACTGCTCGGTCTGAACTTATTCGAGGCGGTAAATAATGCATTTGAATTGTTGATGGTTCTTCTTTGCTTTTGAAAAAGTAGCCTCTACCATCAACTGCATTTTCGCATTATATCCACTTCTCGTCTTAGATGCGTTGTGTTAAGCATATTTTTCGTATAAATAGATACACCATAGCTTTATGCCCTCCATTTCTTGCGTCGTTTCAATTTTATTGAGGTTTAAATAAAACATGTGAGCGGAACCACAATGCTGTATCTTAAAAAAACCGAACGTAAAATATGCCATCCGCTCGCTCGGAACGATCTGCGACACAGTTATATCCGGCCAATGTTTATAGGTATATTCAAATACTCATCGGAAGTAATGTAAGACGAACTTACGGATGTTTTATGTTTCAAACGAACCTCAAGTGCCTTCAAAATCAGACGCACATCAGATCTCCCTAATGGAGTACATCAATGCTTAGTCTAATTTAAAACTGGATCATTTATCACAACAAGGTCGTCTTCTACATACCATGTGGCTTTTGATTTACTACAATAAGGTCTTGCGCTCGTTTGTCATCCGGAAGCATTCAAGTGACGTATTGAGTTCGTCGTCGACCAAAAATTACGTAAGGACAGGCGCAGACGCGGCTTATATCCGTCCCGCGATCTGCGTTCCGACTCAACTGCCGAAACCGCTCATAGGAAAACAGACCTAATTACGTATGTGTAAGAACGAAGATCAGATTAAGGTGGTGATCGACTTAGGACTGTTTATGAGGTGTTCGAGGCATGGACGGCGGCCAGGCCAGGTCGTGATGCGACTATTCCCGTCTGGTAGACTGGATACTGTGTCCGATGGCTTGCGAACTTTTTTTTGGCACGTGTCATTCATTTCTGGCGCCGTTTTATTGGTAATCGCTGCGCCTTTTTCACAAAATACTCCGTATGACCCATTTTCCAGGTTGAAAATATCCGCTATTGCATGGTATGCAATACAGCGCATGATAAAGCGGTCCACGTGCTCCATTGTCGTGATTCGCTGCTATTTTATTAAATAATTTAGGCGTGCCGCGTAACAAAATGTAATACGATCGTTATGCGTCATTAATTGAATAACATTTTGGTTCATGTCGTGCATACTCTCATGCTCACACCTTAAATGTCTATCATTTAATTTTTTGGAGTTGCTTAAAATTTTGCCGCATGGGATCATTGTTTGTGTTCTTATGTTGGCAAACTAAGGAATTCAACGTGTATTAAGTATTCAATTTGTATGGTAAAGCCAATTGACTACGCCTTTCTAATAGCTCGGGATCCATTAAAGGAGAGCTATCTTTTCTCGAGATAAACGAGTTTATTGATATTGACTATCTCTATCGCGTTCCTACAAAACGTACCTTTATAACCTGTCTGTGTTCAAAGTCATCGGCGCTTACGTGATCTATCGAACAAGTTTCAATGTACCATTTATGTTACTCTTACTTCTAGGTAGGTACGGTACTGTATGCGTTTTCCAATGCATTCTTTGCTTATCTCATTGGATATATACCAAACTTTTGTTTCTTAATTTTCCATTTACCTATATGTATTTTGTTTCCACCGCCTCTGTATGTTATAAATTATAATTGATTGAGCCGTGCAGTCTGCAATTTTCTTTACTTTACTTTCTAATATATTAATAGCTGAACATTAGATAGCCGTTTTATAAGTTTTTATGATGCATTACCACGCCCACTTGGCGCCAAAGTGAAATAGCTTCAACATATCTATATAGCTCTCAGCGCCGCGTTCCACTTTCAACTTTTCAGGACTTGTAAAATTATACAATATTTATACGTCTCCATTAAAATGTGTTTAGATTTAAACGAGGCCCCTGTTTTTCCATTAGTTTCATCATGTTTAATTTTGTCCTCTGTGTTCATATTAGTTCTTCCGTTTTGGTTGAGTTGAATATTCAATCTGTCCAAATATGATTATGTGATTTAGTGTGATACGGAGTTTCAAGTAATTTTATTAGTTTTGTCACTTTTTATCTTTTGAATGAGCGTCACAAATCGCGGCGTGGCACCTTAAGCGATGGAGAACGAAAACGAAATCAAGGTCGCTACGGTACTTGAATATTTGAGATCATCTTTTAGATTTTTGTTTCTTATTTCTATATCTCTGCTATATTCAATTCTGATAGCGTTACTGACATCAGTTTCTTAAGTACGTATTACTTGCTGTGTTTACTATTGTTATTTATTGACCTTAGCTTAGCTCATATCAGACTGATTACTATTTATAACTTTTAAGTCGCTAGGTACAATTTTATCAGCATTTTATTGTTGTCAGTATTTGTTTAAAGTTGACAAAACATTACTCATTCTCTCAAAATAAATTAGGTCAAGACCAAATCTCACTTATTCTCTCGATCTGGATAGAAGATTTATGCTAGTATATTGTAAGTATATTCAGTTTGGTTGGATTTAACACAAATACTGGCCTGTGTCATTAATATAATTTATTACGTCAAACAGATGTAGGTCGTCTTTTTTCGCTTCTTTATTTATTTAATAAAGCAAACTGTCTGTGGTTGGGGTTTATTTCTGTTATTACTGTTAATTTCTACCATTCGTAAACGAATCATCGTGTCCAGCACACTAGTTCAAACAGTTATTCATTCCCCACTACCTGTTTGTCGTAAATCGTAAACTGTTTCGATTTTCGCAACCCAGTCTCGCGGTCTCGGAATGCGGCGAGTGAACGTCGAAACCGCATCTACTCGGAGGCATCCCAGCAGCGTTGCCTTCGCCGCAACCAGCCAAATGTCACTGTACCGAAGCCGTGATCCCACGCCCATAATTGCAAAATGACTACAAACACTGGCATCCCATCCCATTCCATGCTAAACAGCTCTACACAATACAATCAAACCTATTGTCGAACTTGTAACGTTGCCAGCTGGGGAAATATGTGCCGTATTTTTGAATCCTATTAGCTGTACTGATTTGCGACCAGCTTTTGATCCTTCTGCTTGCAGAATCATAACCGCTCGCTTGTCTTACAAATATTTACGATACTTATTTTTCTGTTTTACAAGAAAGAGTAACATTAGTGTTTATTACTACGTCAATCTCATCGAGTTGGTAATGACTCGGGCCATCAATACATTTCTCTAGTTTCTACGAAAGCCAGATGTTGCTATGTGTGGAAGTTGTTAAACTGGGCGCTGTGCCTTGTCCCTTTTCTTTTCGAGTAAAATTTAGTTCCGAGATTGTTGCCTCTCTGTCTAACATGGTCGGCCCCCTTCCCCCCACTCGCGTCCACCTGCGCCAGAGTCGCGACACACATATCGCGTCTTCCGTCCATTGCTTTCTATTTTCGCCAGTCGTACCCAGTTTGTTTTATTTTGCGTTACCTATGAGATTATTTTAACTTGGGTTAAGAGCCCAAATAAACGCGGTTATAATGAGTTATACGTTCACTGTGTCAAGTTTACGGTCGTCTATTGTATCTATAACCAGCGGTTTCACTGAATCTTCTCTCATATTATTTAAATACTCTATTGTTTCCAAACTTTTTCCTGCGCTGGCTTGATGTATCACTTTTACTTGTTTGCTGCCTATTATCACTTTTAGACGTCAATTATGTTAATTACCTTTTTTGTTGTCTGACCATTTTGTACATTTGTACGATAGTAATCATAATCAGCTTAGATAATTTGATTAATTAGAGCTATCGAGTCGATGAACCGTAAATTCTTGTTGTGACTATTCTATTAACTAAGCGGTATATACAGAATATTCTAAAAGTCCATTTCTGTCACAGCCCAGTCGCCATGCCGGTCACTTATAAAGGTTTACGTTGTAAAACAATTGGAGCGAAGTATTTGGGTGATGTTCCAAACACAATAATCATTGCAACTGATATTACTCGTTTTATAACTGGTCGCGTAACTGTTATCATAATTTAAAATAATGAGGTAGAAGCTTTTCCTTTTCATTAAAAGAAATATATAATTCCGCTATGCCTTGCTGCTCTATCTTAATATGCTTCATAAATGCTTAGAAATTGCATCAGTTTAATAACATACAATAAAATAAAACTCACTTTCAGAAAATCTAATGTTTGTTTCATATGCTCTAGTAGTTTTTATATTTCTATTGTTGAACATTCCCCTAGCTAGACATCAGAGTATGAAATCAAACCCCAGGCTTTGATTTCATGCTACGTACCCATATACATACCTGAGTGTGTACATACTGTCTATATTTAAAACATGTAAAGTTACAAAAGGTTGCACATTGAAAACCGAGTCATCAGTATATCGTAAGATCTCAAAATAGAATAGAATAACCGGCATTCATTTATTAATACATCAATACAATTGTCGTTCTAAAATGTATATTATAAGTAAGATCCATGCAAGATTCCACAGCTAGTTTTTTCTATGCCAAATCTTGTGATCCGTTCGCAGTTTCCGCCTGAGGTCAATCAAAGTTGTAAAACACATGCAAATAAAATGTGGTTTTGCATAATTGAGGAATTAACCGTAAGTATCGGAATATCAATGAGAATACTGGTCGAACGATCTTGACATTGGAATGGTGCGAGATTTTATTATGGAGATGATACTGTGGTTGAACTTTTGAACCACGTTATCATATCTCTAACCTAGGAGGATCATCGTAGCAAATGGAAATCTATAAGTGCATGTATGTTTTTGTCCCTTATCGGAAAAAGGCTTGATCTTATGCATGTACCTTAGGGCAAAGCTGTAATCTGGGCGCGTGCGACCCACCGGGATATCATGTAAAAGCAGTAGTGACAACAGTAGCAGTACGATATGCGACAGTAGACGCTGTCGCTATTATTATCGACACTGCTATCGCTTGCATGTTTTAGGTAATTAACCCGCCGGAGATGTAAACTCAATACAATTTCAAAGCCACTGTTAGTGTTCAACATAGAAATGCAAAATTAGAACTCACATTAACAAACTCGAGACTACAAAAAGGTATACAAGTCTCGTAATTTTTATTTGAAATTGTTTTTTTTATCAAGAACCTATGTATCTAAGTCAAAGTCAAAAGGTAATTATTCAATTGAATCACAGCGATCACTTTGAAATGTCTTAAAGCTAGGTGAATCTTTTCCGCGCGACCAAACCTAGAAGAACAAGCAACATAAGATTACAAGTAATTTTCTCAGTAAGTTGAGCTGATACGATTATGTCATTCTACTTCCACAGTACATGTAGGTACCTACATGCCATGCATTTGTAGGGATGCGTTAGTTTACAGAGTACGTAAGAGTCACTTGACTGGGGTATCTAATTGCCTTTTGTCTGGATGTACTTCATGTTCATAACATATTTCATTCCGACTGAACCCTTTTGTAGCTTTATTTCTCATCATTAAATCTATGTGAATTCAAATAGATTTCCGGGAATCTGTCTGATGTCTGACTTCGAGAAATGTAGATAGGTAAGGTAACATTGATGATGTTAAAATCAATATTTTGACGAGACTTTGCTTGAAGAGGTATATAGCGCATAGGGCGTTCCCATGTCACTTTTAAAAGAAAAAGTCCATGAAAAGCTTCGGCTGGTTTACCTGATCACAACCATCTGGATTTGGCTTCGAGGTAAATAGGTGTTTACTACCACCCTGCTCTATTCTCGGCCTCACTCAACTTCACTTTCAGATTGTGGTCAAAGGAGGTGGTGTACAAATTATAAAACAATAATAAGCAAGAATACCAAATATCGACTCTACTCTACTTATCGGTATAAATTCCTGATCTCTGCCCAAACCTCTCCATAAAGAAACCCTTTGTGAGCTATCTGACTATTGTTTGTTCAAATAAAGACAGAAGCTCAGTTTATCAATCAATATAACAACTAAAGCTATCGGTTATACAAGAGAAGAAATGAGTAACTACGTGTATGCTACACGACAGTTTTTAGAAAAGTCTTTGTCGACTGATAACATAGCCACAATGTAATGTTGCATTGTTTTCCAATATGACCTCACTTAAAATGCAGTTCGACGTTAATGGTGCATACTTTGTTGGAGTGTTTCAGTAGTTCGCGAAAATAGTTTCTACTCTACTGACGCGTGGTTGAATTGCTTTTTGTAAGTATTTCTGAGATCAGAGTTACTAGTCGTTCGTTCACAAATATAGGTACCTAAATAGGTTTTTTTTATGAGAATAGAACAAAATGCCGTATGTTTAGCGATTATCCCTGTCTGTAACAATTACTGCTTGGCGATAAATTGCCTCACTGAGTACCTCCACAGAGGATGTGCCCTGAGTCACATAGCATTGTGTCCATAGCTCTGAGATTCTCATGTGCATCTCAAGTGTAATTGCACCGACACTCATGTCCCCAGTCCTATACTTCAATCGGAATGCGAGCGTTACTACTTGGTGATAAAATAAATTAATTTTAATTTGAGGCTGAACCGATGTCGTGTGTAAAATAGATAAAACTATTATCATGAAATAACTCTCTAGTCTAGCAATACAACCTACTAGTTATATCTGTAAATTCATCTTCACCATCTTTAGTAGTTAGTTCGTAACTGGTAATACCTACTCTAGAATAGTATAAGACAAACAAATAATCACCTGGACGTTTCTCTGATCGACCTTTATTATCATCTGTTGTAATTTAATTCTAATGATACGTTTTTTCAATAACAAAAGTGTCTGCAAGATTATAAAATGCTACGAATGCCACAGTTTTAGTTTCTTCTCTAACGATAAGTAGGTCGTGAATGTCGTTAGAGAGAGGTAGCCATTTTACCATACGTCCTTGCATTGCGTCTCGCTGACCGCTCATATCTCTGCCAGACTAATAGTTTGTTTGTGTAGGTTCACTTGCGACCACATCAACTTCTATAGCACCTACATTTCACACAAAGTGTCTGACATTTGTAAGGCCGTAGATAACAACAAAGTAAGCTTTCTCAAGTTTCAGATGCATCAGAATGGCAATTTCAGATATTCCCTAAGTGGTTTTGAAGCTGCGTTGGTCTTTAGATAAGCAACAGATGCGCCAGTTCATTTATAAACGGGTTTGAACTTTGAAATACCATTTATATCTTCAGTAAAGTTTTCTTATTAAGCTTAAACAAACTTAAACGCTTTATCAAAACATCTCGTACGATATAAATTTAAGTTTTTCAAATAATTGAATTTAAAATATTCTCTCTCTTGTCGTGTCACTAGTTTCTTTCGAAACAGTGTGGTGAAAGGATTTTAAGTGCCTTTAAGCCTCCTCACGATGTTTTCCTTCATCGTTTGCATTGTGCACATAACAGAAAAACTCATTGGTACACGACCGGTTTCGAACCCATGACCGGATTGGATCGGAAGGCAGGGCCGCTACCACTAGACCACCAGTGCTCTTAAAACATTAAATGCCATCAAGAATAGCGTTTATTTTAATTTCGGGAAGTCCCTTAAGATAAAATATAATAAATTAATGAAATAATTAACCGCTTCTCTCTTACTATGAACAAAGTACGTCTTAGTAAATTAACACATCCATAGAAAACACAAGGCCAACAGGTTTGTGCAGTACATGAACCGCGTGCATAGACGAATATTATTCACAATGCACTTATGAAACACAGATGAAACAGTGTGGGGTGGTGTGAGTGACAATCTGTACAATGATGTCATTTGCATAGCATAGAGTAAGACAGAGTAGACAGTGATGATGTGTGCTTGCCAGAAAGAATCAAAATTATATTTCTTGTATGAAGTTTAAACTAAAATGAGTTTTAAAGTAATCATGGTTTTTTTAGCAAGAACCATCATGGCCTCATTATCGCCATTAAAACTTTAGATCCCAGTTACAAATATCACACTTGACAGTTATAATCTAAATTCGTCTCGTAGTGTTCGACTCGGAACATTGCCAATATTCAAATACTCTGTTCCGTTGTAGAATTTTTTTCGGACGTCAGTGTTTAAAATGAATACAACTGCCCGATGGAATTTTTGATTCTTTCAAATTATGAGGATTGCGAAGTGAAGTAGGAAACTCTGCTGGATGAAGGTCACTCGCAGCGTTTCCCCATGACAACATGGGGAATAAACCAATTGTTGTCCAAGATATCAATTGTTAAAACACCCCTTTCAATACAATTTATACATATACACAATAGAATTTGTTTTAAGTAAGATATTAATTTATTTAATTAATAATCACGGATTAATGCAGCTGCACATTAAAGCAATGGAAATACTACGTTATCCAACACAGTAATTTCAAGAATTATTTAGTAAATTATCGGTTTCGCCGAATTTGCTCCTATTGATCGATACGTTTTAAATATTAGTGCTTCTGTGTCGTATTCCATCACGTATATCTATCCTTTACAATAAATACAATACCTGTTTGATATCGCTTTCACAGTTTTAATTTAACGTGATCCCATTTCCAATTCTCTACTGGCTCTACGTGACCTCTTTCAATGATGAAGTAATAACCAAATATGGCACACACAACGTGATTGTTGAATTGGACGAGGATCTTTCGAGCAAGACTTGATTCATAGCAGCATTGTGAGAGCAACAATGGAGCGAGCATCCGTGCTGGTCACAAAACATGTTTGCTAAGTATTCGAAACGGCATACTCAAAATAACATGAAAAACCTTTTAGGTTTTGCTATTCTAGAAAGTTTCTGGAAAGTATCTTGTTATAAACATTTTATTCTTACTCTTATAATATTTTCTTAATCATCCTTACTCAAAGATTTACGTAAAGATTATCGACTTCTTCATTTACATACATACTACGATCTTTGAATAAGTAACTGTTTAGATCGTAAAATGTTAACTTTGTGAATATACATGGTCAATAATTCTAGTGATTTAATTGAATTAAATCACTAGACTATCACATTGACTTAGGTTTTAGTAATGAAATACCTTATACATAGTACCTATGTAGTTCCGAGTGCAGGTATTCTCACTATGTATTCATCCTTGATCCTTGCCCCGTGCAGTAATCTGCTTGTTATGTCTGTCGGTACATCCTTTACGTAACTAAGCATAATTATTTCGCATGGGTTACAGGTTGTGGGTTAAATTCCCAGGAAAACATATTTATGTGATAGATGTTTGTTTCGTAGCTTGGAATTATATTATAATCTATAAAAAGTACCCTTTGAAAAGAGTATACACGTATTCTATCAGCATATAAGCTTAGGTTGGGGATGTTTACGTATTTAAAGTTCATTTACATCAACAATCATTTCAAGAACTACGAAAACCCAGTATTTTCCAGCGAATAGCGTATCATTTAATGGTTTAACCACCGCTTCCAATATGTCGGTTTGGTAATTTTGTGCCTTCACCTTGACGCCTTGCTGGCAAAAATAAAGCGAAGTGACCCCCTCGTAGGAAACACCCCACCAAACCATCACACTTGCTGGATGATGAGTACGCTGGACATTGCGTACAGATGGCTGGACGTCCTTTGAACTTCTGGCGTAAACCTTATTGTTCTGCCGGTTAAACTTTTCTTCCACCGTGAAGATCTTTTCATCGGTAAACAGGATATTTTTTGGATCGTGTCTTTTCAATAGGTTCCGACATCGTTCCAGTCGCAATTTACGAAGACGCTCGTTTAAATAATGCACTTTCCTTCGACTGTAGGCCTTTAGTTTAAGATCATATTTAAGTATCCTGTTCACCGATATTCGCGAAATGTTGGTCTGCAGAGCTAATTTCTTTTGAGTCCGGCAAGGGTTGCGACGAATTCGCTCTCTGATTACTTTGATGTTGGCGGGCTTCCTTACAGACCGCGGGCGGCCACATCTTCCACGGTCTTCTAAAGAGCCGGTCTCCTTGTACCTCTTTATGGTATAATACACAAAGTTCCGACTACATCCCAAACTTTGGATTTTACTAAAAACTTGCATTGGTTTTTTTCCTGCTTGAAACAGTGAAATTACAGTCGCACGCAAATCTTTTGTTGGCGCCATTTTCACGGAGAATGAAACAAATATTCAAATGTATATTTTTTCTGAATCAAAACATTCTAAATTTAAAATTTTTAAAGTTTAAAAAAGGTTGTATGAATTACTTTCTTTTTAAATTAATTAAATAAGTTCGTCTCAAAACTTATGAACACACGAGGTAGTTTTTTCATATTTACCCAAATAATCAGAGGGCACAACTGAATTCAAACCGAACGAACAGAAAATTGGTTCAACAATAAGTATCTATATTTGTTAATCGGTATCGAGTTCGGCGCACGCAACAGTTGTATCCGCTCACATTTGCGGTTACACTTGCATCCTGAGATCTAGAAATACCTTAGTGCCTGTTATGAAACCTAACCGACATTCGGTCACGTTTGCCTCACTAATCCACTATATATTGCTGTGGTAAAGTACGTATATAAGCTGTTTGAATACTTTGAATGCGCTTGTTTGATTTGATTTCGAACTGCATTAGATCCCACGCGTATCTTTTAATACTTGTAAAAGGATGATGTCACTGTTGGTGCTGACATTTTTGAAATTGACTTTATAATATTTATTGCTATAATTTCTAGTTTCGTTTTGTAATTAAATTCTCATACAAACTGCATACTATGCCAGTTTACTAGTTTACAAATTAGGAACATTTTAAAATCCGTCACGGAATTTCGCCTTATCCTTCCATCTGACTTCAGTCAAAAGCCAAATCGTTTTTTTTTTTGTCCTATTTCGATGAATTCGCAGAAAGCACTATCAAACATGGAATTTCTAGAATACTTAAATTATTAAGGTCACTTGACTTGGTTATAATAACACAAGTAACTTTCCATGCTCAATCGGATTTTGCTGTCTTAGAGAATGTAATTCAGAATGTCTTCCCCAAGAAACTATATATTTCTCCACATGATTTCCTACGTGATTATGCTCAATTCTAATGTATTCACCATCTACCATCGTGCATTCGTCACGAGCAAACTAACCACAGGCTTATTGCATGATTGTCGTCAATCTCTGCTACTTGGTAGTTGTCAACTGGAGAGCAGCAATTATGTCGTTGCCTAGACCGTAGCGGTCCTAACCTTGCCTCTAGAAATGTATTTCCTTACTTTAAAATATACATACCTTCTGTACCTAACGCTGTATCTATCTCCATATCAAAATACAAGATTTTTCTTCAAGTTATTAAGGAATAAATTAAAGTGTCCAGTACAGCTACTGGATTACTACAGCAACACATATTAATTGGAACAGGAATCAGCTACACTACAGCGGTGTTCGTGAATTGCATAAATCTTCTGAAGTGCAGGTGCTGGGATAGGACAAGCAAGCAAGTGAGGCATACTCTGCAATGGATTACAGTGTCAGTCAGAAGTTTTAAAGAAATCTGAGAGTCTGAATCTAAGATAACTTTAGAACGTAAAAGTAACATTTTACTTTGAATTCCGCTATTAGCATGAAATTCAAGGAAAATAGGTGGTGAAGAAATAAATTGATATCTAGTAGTATGTTAGCGAGTGACTATCAAAATCGTAAAGTCGTAAAACAGTCGTGAAGTTTATACTTCGATATTCCAACATCCGCAGAATTTATTATAACTGGCACATAACTCCGAGATTAAATCATGCTCCGAGATCTTAAAATCGATATGAATAACGCGATTCCCAGCGAGAACTAAACACAATTTACATATGGAAATATTAAAATATGTCGGAAGTAACGGTAACCACGGCGTGGATGTGGTTACTGAATTCAAATGTCAACTTAGTAATACAATTCTGAAAACAAAAGTTCAGTGGCACGTGCTAGTATTATTGATTCCAATTTGGAAGCGGATCTTGTTCTGGATTAGAATAATTTTTATCAGTACTTGAGTAACAATAGGAGTATTCAAACTATAGATGTGTAGAAGATTTTTCATCAGAAATAGTGCCTGAACGAGCAGTAGGCTTTGTATACATCTTCCTATAACAATCGCATTTTCTGACAAACCCATCGGGCAAATTTAATTCGACCATCACTGCTTGGCGATAAAAATAGGTATGGTACTTTCGGACGAATTGTCATAAGAAGTTCTACTGCATGCAACCTACTATAAGAGCGCTACTACTGTATAACTGGAAGGACAGAAGCTAAACTTTTAATAGGACATATTTATAGTGTTCAAATGAATATCGATGATAAAATAAATTTAGTACATGATACATAAGAATCTTTGAAAAATCGCTATTCAACAAGTTGGCTCATAAATAAAAACTGGTGTGTAATACAGTATATTACCCAACCATAACGCCGAAATTCTGCTTATTTTTGTAAGAAAACAAAATAATTCCAGCAGAAATTAAACTAATATTAGTAAGACCAGCTATATTGTTTTTGAATTGCTATATTTAGACGAGACACATGTTTATACCGCTGCCAACGGAGAGTGCATCCTTACGATTGGTTTGCTTATTCTTATGGCATTCATCATCATAAAAAGCATGCAAATATACATTTTAACTAGGTATATACTAGTAGGTACAATTCAGCTATATTGTAATAAACCTTTAGAATTTGACTATTATTGTTAATGTTAACCAGTACCTATAATGTAACTTGAATAAAGGCATGAAGGCATAAATTCCTTTCACCTCCAATATTTTAATGAAGACTCAGAAGATTTATCTTCATATCACACCTAAAAGCTTCAGTACGCCGTTGACCTGAATCCGCGTAAAAATTACTTGAATTATCACGATCGACAGCGTTAATACACAGAAACAATGAAATATGTAATGTAATCTGAACTGAAATTAGTTTCTATTAACGTTAAAATCCAAGGCTGAATTTTCATATTTAGCACACGTCAAAATAAACGAAACATTGATGATGATGACTCGAGCGGTAGATTTACAAGCGAATAAATCGGTTTATGTCGACATGCTTAACTAGGACGCCTGAAAATCAGTTAAATGCTGTTGTTGGAAGCAATTAAATTACCAATTAGACTAGGGCATTGGACTACTTTGCTGAATCCTGTAATTTCTAAATTTAGGTATCAAATTGACTGTATTTTCCCGTATGGTGCAATGTAAAATGTTTTTTGTATAATGTCGGTTTATAGTTATAGTGAGTCGGTACGGAAAACAAAAATATTTCTTTCTATTTATTAGTTACTAGCGGCCTGTCCCAGCTTCGCATGGGTGGTCATAAATTTTTTGAACATTTTAGGATAAACTTAAACCGTGGGTTCGAGCCTCGCGTCTACTTATTTCATACATTTGCACGCGCTTCTCCTTGAGTAAGTGAAATCGCACCCCGCGCGAGACCCGTGGACCCGTTAACATTTTTAATTTCGTCATATCTTTTGAATGGAATGTCCGATTTGAAAAATTTAAGAAGTAATCTATAGGTATTGAAACCGTCTTAATTATGAAATGATTTATTTGGATAAGGATTAATACCAAGGTACAAATAAAGACCCTTTTCTATCAGCGGCATTTCAATTAAATTTTTATAATAAAAGAACACTTATTGTGACATAACTATAATAGTTAGACATATGCTGTCGCGACATTTTTTGTAGATGATAACGTGTTCTACAAAATCGAAGTACATTATTTTGTTCTATCTTCAATAGTTTTCGCAGCGCACGCGATGTAAGGTTTTTTGTTTTCCACCTTGGGTTACATTATTGAAGTTTTAGTAAGGATCCCTGATTATTTTGAAAATATAATATAGCCTATGTTACTCAGGGATAATGTAGCATTCTAATGGTGAAAGAATTTTTGAAATCGGACCAGTAGTTTTTGAGCCTATTCGTTACATACAAAAATACAAAAATACAAAAATACAAAGTTTACCTCTTTATAATATTAGTGTAGATGTGGAACTGTTTTGTGTCTCTGTAGGATTTTCTCTTTGTATGACAATTTTGTTGTACCAGCAAACTAACTGAAATTGTGTTAATATAAAAGATCTTATTTTGCATTCAACGTCAAAATGACAATTTAAAATTAGCTTTCTTCTATTCAGCTGGGTATTTTACGCGGATTTCAGTCGTCACATAAATTGGTGACGTCTGCCTGTACCTACCTAGAGGTAATGTACCTACTGTAGAAGAAATCATTATTGCTGATGACTCATTTTGGTAACATAAAATGTACGATTAACAATCGAACCAAAAGTCAAATACTCAATCAACATGTTAATCAAACAAAACAATCGCCACACAATAAACCTTATAAAAACAGATATAAGGATTACACAACGACTGCAGTTATCGGCGCGTGCGCATGTACAATGGGTACTCGTAATTAGAGGCCTCGGTCAAAGACAATTGAAATCGAAAGGAAGCGAGAGCGGATGTGACGTGTGCCGGACGAGCAGGTAGATGATTGAAACTTCCCAAGCTAGTTTATGGTAAAAATACATGTCCGTAATTACCTACTGCAAACTTTGACAAATTGACAGTTACTGTTCTCTGTGAACAGCGCATTGAGTTGAGATCTATTTCAGGAGTATTCAAATAGTAGTAAGGTTGTATTTTGTTTGAACAACTTACATAAAAATATTACACTAATTATAATTGTTTTATTGTCTTGTTCAAATGACGAGTGTATTCTGTTCTATAGAAAAAATGATTTTTGCATATTTATTTTAGCAGTAACGATTCAAAATCGTTTCACTCTGAGGCTTCCGTTTTGGTTCAGTTATGTCAATGTTCATTATAATTTATTTTTATCTGGCACATTGACCTGGTTTAGTCAGCATTATCAAATGCATGACGTAATGTTTAAGTTTCCCGTAGTTTACTTTATTATTGGGCAATTACATTGTTCATTACAATAATAGAATCAGTAAAATTTTATAAGTAACTATAATTATTGGCCTTGATCTTACAGTTTAGATTTGATTCAGCATTCCTTGGTCCGGGTGATTCGGCCAAACTACATAGTACCTATAAGCCAAAGCCAAACTAGTATGGTACCTACTTAGTATTGAATAATTACGTCTCTATTTGGGAAATATTTTAATCTGACTTATAGCCATATCATGCGTTTTTTAATTGGGTTTATTTTAAATGCTTTCGGAAGCGATTCCGATTGGAAGCGCCTTATTTGAAGCATGTTTTGCTTCAAATAAGACGCTAAGAGCAAGGGAGACAGATTCCTAAAAATAGCCCTAATAATCTTCTTTTTTCTACATCTCTTAGATGCATCCATAGATAGAGATAAGATAACTAGTGTTCTCTTATTTGCCTTTATGGTAGCACAGTCAGTATTATTATACCCGTAGTGAACAAAATCAATACTATCACCTGTAGTGTCCATCGCAGGATTACTTGGAAAGGAACAATGGGTAGACGGTCAATGACGTGTAGTGTATTACCATTGGATTATGAGCTCTGGTTTCATAATCTATCATTCATCCTTTTACTATTATTTAATAAGGGTTTCTGGTGATTTGATGACGAAGCAAGGAAGCTAACAGAATGATTCTGTTCACAACTCATTATCCCTTAGGTTAAACTCTTGTTAACTGCTTCCCTCCTAAAACAAGTTTAAACTTTCTCGAGTCAAGTAGAACTCTCACGGGGAAATATTCAAAGTATTTCAAACCAGTTTCTTTACGCAGGGTGCGCTACATTACCCCAGATTTAAATAGGGCCTTATTATTATGGTGTGAAAGAGGAAAGTTGCTTGGGTTTGTGTAATGTAACCTCGTGTTTCATAAGAGCTCGCATCCAATCTGTCATAGAGCGACCTTGGAACGACAATTGCAAGGCGTATTGTTTGCAAGACCGCTCGTCTAGCTGAAGTACTGACTATACCTGAGATAATTTTATTACCTCTAGAATCTCGACAAAACATTAAACATATTTAGAAGTATGACAGAAGATATATTGTTGTATAATTTCTTGAAGAACACGAAGATTTTGTACAATAATCCTTTTACATCAACTTCTAAGCTAACAGAAATTGGGTATTTTGCCATCATAAAAAGTCAGAGATTTGTTATGTTTATTTTTCTTAACTATTTGCTGTACAAATATGGTTTGATACATTGCGCAGTTATTTGCCTGAGTAGGTGTTAAATGGCAACATGTCACATTAAAATTATTAGGTGGTGTTTCGCAAGAGACAACGTAACCTACTTATACTGTTTAATTCACTAAACTGATGCTTTTACACCTACTTATCGATAGAATTGGTTTCAAAACGGTCAATGAAACAACCCACTTACGAAGATGTAACCTACAACCAAGAAACCAATGGAGGTAGCCCAAGAGACTTCATCGAATGTAAAAGGTTCACGCAATGTCGAAGTCCAAGGTAGCCTAAGAGACTTCATCAATTTTGAAGTCCAAAGGGTTTTTATTCAATTGAATCACAAGGATCGTTTTGAAACGTCTCAAACTTAGGTGAATCTAGGTGCCAGTTCCATACGTCCAATCCTAGACGAACAGGCATCAAACTTACGACTTGGTAATGGTAGGACGTTACAGTTCACAGTACTCTTCAGATTTGCAGGATATATGTACAATAAACTTAATAAAAAACTAGAAATCTACCCCCAAACAAAAACTAAATGTAAAAAAACAGTCAGCGAATGGCTTAAAACTCTGACCTACAAAGAAACAGAGGAGCTTTTAATACCCACTAAATAATATAAGTGACAGGATAGCCCAGTCTCTTCAAATCTAAGTCTAAAAAATCCATCAGATTATGCTCACACACGTCATCGACTCTTACACCACACACAACTATCATACACACACATACGCGGGTTCTCCTGTCGAACCCTGGCTCTCAAGAGACTTGTGTTTTCAGGAGAACCCTCAGAAACGCACGTGCACACCCTCCTTTCCCTATCTCTCTTGAACACACTCACACACACACCCTCACACACTGTCACCAGTCATATATTAACGCACAGTTCCAACTCTAAATCTCATTCTTACTCAATATCACAACACAATTTATAATATAGGTAAATCAAAGTACCTAGGTAGGTACTTACCTAAGTCTAAGATCCAGATATCTACTTGATATCTAACTCATATAAGTAGTCAGTGGAGTGGGGCCCTGGTGTCCTGTAGCACAGGTTTCATTAACCTATTTCAGGCACCAGTCTCTCGCAAAACAGGTTAACTTAAGATACCTACAATTGTTAAAAGAGCACACAACGATCATAAAACATTTTATTTTATTTTTTTCTTTTTCGTTATACCTACCTAATTGATTGTATTGCCTACTACCTGTATATTGTTTGTTAGTATTAGGTTTGACTTGTTTTATGAGAGAAAATAAATGATATTTATTATTATTATTATATTTGTATCCTAATTTTCGCTACCTATTTGCAAAGGTGAAATCAAACCACTTCCTATAATAGATGGACAAGGCTGATATCTAAACTGCACTTTGTACATTTGCTTTTTTAGCGTTCAGATTAACGGATTTCAATTTCTACAAGCCGCTTGAAAATTAGCATTTAAATGCACAATTATGTGTTTGAGAAACGCACTGCTTTAATTATTCTCATTGCAAAACTTTTTTGCTTCGAATCGTACTTCAAATGGGCTGTTTTTGCCAAGTATAGCATCTTGAGCACTTGAGTGTAGTCAAGGAGAGAGTCGATAGGTTTTCATAAGAGTTTGGTCTCGCGCCAAATATTTTCTGCGGATTACGGAAGATATTCGAGTTTTGTTTTCTGCTAAGTATCAAATAAATGTATGTATAATCTATGTTCATATTTTTACATTCCCAATAATCCTACTAATATTATAAACGCGAAAGTTTGTAAGTATGGATGGATGGATGGATATTTGTTACTCTTTCACGTAAAAACTACTGAATGGATTTTAATGAAACTTTACAATAACATAGCTTATACATCAGAATAACACAGACTACAATTTATAAAGATATTGTGTGACTAATCCTGCGCAGACGAAGTCGCGGGCACCAGCTTGTATCTAATATGTTCTAAAAAATTATCTTCACATCGTGGTCCAAATGTATTATATCTTATGTTCTGTTCTCTAATACCATAGCTCTCTTTTATTGATTCTTCTGAAGATTATGTAGATCGTGTCAGTAGTTTTACAATCGAAAATAAACTATTCTTGATATATGAGCTATGTCTGCAAAACTTGCTAATTTTAATGACTTACTTCCATGGTTCCGTTCGTCCCCGTTCTTTCACCTGAATATTCATTGTATCCCTGATTCTGACCTTACTCAAGATTACATTCACGTAACGTAGATACAGTTAGATAAACAAGTGCTCCGGTACACTGATTCCTCGTATCCGGGCCAAGGTCATGTGAGATTACCAAAGGATGACCTTTCTTATTAGGATTGCTATGCTATACGGGCAGTGCATCGTAGGGCACGTTCCTATCGTGCGTGACTTAGGAGGCAATGCTTTGTTATAGGTGATGGTTACCACTTAACATCAGGTGGGCCATCTGCTTGTTCCATCAACTAGTTGTATAAAAAAAAAAAAAAATGCTAACTAGTGTTTTCTTTTCGTCACGATCTGTACATTGTTTCAACCATTCAAAGCCTTAAAAAATATATGATTCTGTTGATATATCCTCATATGTTTATCATCATCAGCATCAAACTGAAGAAGTCCACTGCTAGATATAAGACACCCCCATACATTTCTAGGAAGAAAGATTTTGAGCTTTTTACGTCTACAAGTCGTCGGTCTGGTAAAGAGCTGGTCTTTCGGTTCATACATTTATTATACTTATGTTATTATTTATATGTAGGTATGTACCTACAACAATTTTTTAAAGATTTCCTGAAAACAGTGACATAGAAGAAAGTTGAAACAGGTAACCAATACAAAGAAAATTAACTTTTTTTTTTAAATGAAAATGCTTTTGTACAATCGAGCGAAATTCTCGATGATCTTTCAATTTCATCCACTGTTTAATGGCAGACAGAAAGGCGATTGAACTCAGTAAAAGACTCCATTCATAAACAAAAGGATACAATAGTGTATATATTTTATATGTAATGTATATATACATATAGATATTATACAATAGCATTGCACAGGAACACATTAATACTGACTGACACTGGCACTGCTGTGAATTAAATTATGCAATTGGACTCGCCTATTGCATTCAAGGCAGCTCACGGATCAAGGTTGGATAATCCACCAACTATTTAAGATACTATGGTTCTTCACACTGCATTGTTCAAGTGTTAAGTATTTATTCTAAACTGAACCACACTGGAGCTTCAATATTATATTATAATTAATTGTAACAAGGATCATACAAAAGAACGGTAGGAACCAAGCCATAAGTTTGTTGCCTGTTGTTCTATGCTTTGGTCGCGTGAAAGAGATTCACCTAGTTTTAAGACGATTTAAAGTGATCCTTGTGGTTTTATTGAATAAATATTTTTTGAATTTGAATAGAAATTCCGTTATAAACAACTAAATTGAACTGCCTCTTAAGGATATCTTTCAAAACTAAGCAAGTTGCATGATTCAAAGGTTAAGTGTTGTTGAAACTAGATAATGCCTAGTTACAAAACGAAATTATTATAATGACTAAGATTGCCAAAGTTGCAAATATTAAACCACTCATTTAGATCGTTATTTTCGTCTAAACAAGCCTCTATTAAATTAACCTATTGTTCTGTATTATGATCATCATCATCCTGAACACAGAACAGTCCATTACTGGACTGGCCTTGGCCTCCCCTATACATTTCCAGAAAGAATTATTCTCTTCTCCGTCCACCCCTTCACACGAGCTTTACAAAGTTGTCTGTGCTCAAGTTGAGGGTGGGCTAGGCTCTGCGTTGTCCGGGCTAGCTATTCGAAATCCTTTACTCCCAGTGGTGGTCTGTTCTACGAGCTATATGGCCTGTCAGTTGCATCTTCAACTTGCTAATTCTGCGTGTTATGTTGATGACATTGGTTATTCAACGGATTTCCTCATTTCTACTATTATTGTTGTACTTAATTAGAAATACACAATGAAACAAGCATTTGAAAGAATTATCCTGGGAATTATAGCCATAAGCCTATTTCAATTTGTTTCCTATCGCGAAATATATTTGGCACTCTTACAAAATAATTTTATTTTATTTTTATTTTATATATTTAACAATTAAATTATATATATTTAATATTAAATTATATCTCAAAAGTCTACCATGATGTAAAAGCTAAAGCAGTTTTGATGAAACTTTCGGAGTGCTGTAATATCGAAACACTTTTATAGGTTCTCCAACTTGACAGGACATGATCACAGTTCAAGAGTTAAAAGCTTAAAATTCTCTCCGTTTGTCCACAGCTCCTACAAAACCTAGGCAAGGTAGACCGAACCTTGGACGATATATTCGAAGAGCACCTACAGAACTTCAACAGGCAACACCAGCAGGCCACCAGACTTCAGAAGGAGTTCAACAACTACATAAGATGTATACGAGGTGAGTAACTCAAACAGCGTATCAAAGAAACGCGGAGCTATAATTCCAAACGTGTCAAAGTGTAAATCGAAACAGCATGTGTTTTTAGACATTTTCACAGAAAAAAATATTTAGTGCGTACCTGATTACTGTATCACTTGAAGCTTTTGCATTTTTCAAACCCTTCAAGAATGATATGAACTAATGAGAGAGATGTAGCTATCTAATGAGAGAGAACAAACATTTGTGTGATGAACATAGAGGTTTGTTCTCTGCCTGGGTGTTATATAATTGATCGAGTGAGCGAAGCGAACAAAGATCTTAGTTTCAACTTGGGCGATTTGGCATTTTATGTATGTATGTATGTATGTATGTATGTATGTATGTATGTATGTATGTATGTATGTATGTATGTATGTATGTATGTATGTATGTATGTATGTTTGTCTGGCCATAACTTTCGAACCGTTGATCCGATCTGCATGAAATTTGATAAGTCGATAGCTTGTACTTGAGAAATTTACTGGTAAGTATATGAGTTAAATCGGATGACGGGTTATTAAGATATGATAAGATTTTAAGGGGGCAAATATAAAAAAAAGTTACATAAAAAATCAAGTTACATGTCATATGAAAGGACTTTGTTTGGACATTCCAAAACAATTTTTACTTTTTCTCTGGGACGCTCGGTTTTTGAGATATAACAAAAAAGTTAAATTAAGATAACCAGCGACCCAAGAGCTCCCATCTCTAAGAGTTTCGCTGATATCAAGGTTTTTCTACTGTTCAGCCTGTTCCTTTGCTTTTTCTTATTTTTTTTTCTTGAAATAAATCAAGAAGGTATTCAGTTCTCATAAAATAGTGACAACGACCAGGTCTGATGATGGAGTCAAGGTCAGTTCAACGGAACTCTTCAATAAATAGGCCAATAGAGTTGAAACTTGGTTACTATACCAAGTTAGTAAGCGGTAGTCAGAAAAAAGTCCAAACATAATGTTTGGACTTGCTTCTGACTACCACCTACTCAAAGTTTTGGTGCGTTCGTTGGGTCGCATCACGAGATCTCAGTTCGGGGCGAACTACTAGTATAAATATGCATTTACAAAAAAAAATAAGGATATAAGTAGTATATCAGTTATCTGGTTCACATACCACAAGCTTTGGCTTAGTTTGGGGCGAGATAATGCTGTGTGTGTCCACCAATATTTATTTATTTTATTCAGTTATATCACATATATCACTTTGAACGTCTTAAAGCTTGGTATATCTAGATGCCAATTCCACACCACCAAGCCTACAAGCTTGTATTTTTCAAAAAATCTAGTATTTTGCACTGATTATCGCGTTCTGACACTAAAATCTGCCAACAGCGGTACAAACAGCGTCCAAAACCCTGATGGAAGCCATCACGGAGGTGTACGAAAGCGGCTGGTCAGGCCACGACCTCCTGTACGTGCAAGCACAGAACCTCGAGATGCTGTGGCAGGACTTCTCGCACAAACTCGGAGACCAAGTGCTCATCCCGCTCAACACTTACACTAACCAGTTCCCGGAAGTCAGGGTGAGTCGTCTATGTTATCTCATCCCAAATACAATCGTCATCATCACCAGCCGTATGAGGCTGACGTCAAAGGACCTTTGAAAGATTTAATATCTTTCAAAGGTCCTTTGATCCTTTGATTACTGAACGGATTAATGAAAAATTACAAAGTTTATGCGGTAATTTTGCACACCGCACAGTAAAAATATAATTTTGATCCGAACAAGTTTCTTGCTAAAAAGTTTGCATAAGTTCGAAAACTAGTAAAACAAAATGTTGAAACGTGCGAGCGAGAAGTACATTAACAATCTTTGCCTTAAGAAGGCTACTGTTAGACAAAACTTTTCTCATTAGAAGGATTAACGGTTTCAGCAGCAGGAAAGATTCAGTATAATCGTTATAAGCTTTGTTTTGTAATTTTCAGAAAAAAATAGAGAAACGCGGCCGAAAATTGGTGGACTACGACAGCCAGAGACACAGCTTCCAAAACCTGCAAGCGAACGCCGCTAAACGAAGGGACGATGTCAAAGTAAGTTCCTTGATTGCTTCTTTACACTACTTGCTGATGCAGAACAAGCAGATGGACAACCTGATGTCAACACCACCAACTCACCTGAGATCACGGGTGGTCTAGTGGGAGCGGCCCTACTAAAACCGTTCAGAACCGGTAGTGCACTAATGAGTTTTTCTGTTTATAAATAAATGTGTACAGTGCCCCAGTACTCTCAAACGATGAAGGCGAATATCGTGAGGAAACCGATGTCGTAGAACCTAAAAAGGCGCCATCCATAAATTACGTCACACAAAATTCATGATTTTTTTGCCCCTCCCCCGTCCTTGTCACAGCTGGTCACATTTGTGAGACTTCCCCCTTCCTAGTGTGATGTCACATAATTATTTTGCAATTTTCATATAGAAATGAATGAAATTAAAACAGCAGTGTTCCGAAATTATTTTTGTTTCCATTTAAATTATATTTCAATAAAAATTGTGTTGTAATACCAGATATAAAATATTATATTTTGAAAAAAAGTGATGTCACAAAATTTGGGACCTCACCCTTTGTCACACAATGTGTCAACCCCCACCGTCCCCTTAACGTGTGACTCCAAAGTCCTAACACAAATCTGAGATGACGGGTACCGTGGCCGACGAGTTGCCACAGTCGAGGGCCTGCTTCGATTCGTCAAATGTTGGCCAACATGCATAACACCCCGTTTACACTCAGCTCATGTCCGTGGAAATGTGCAGAAACATACAGAGACAGGCGCAGGGACTCGGGCAATGCGAGAATGGGACGACAACATATCCGTCCGCGCGAATGTAAACGGCAACATATTCGTCCACTAGCGCGCGACTCCTCATGAAACTTTTGAATTTACAGTTTATGTCATTCACATAAAGTACATATTTAATCGATCACACGAGTCGCACACGCGCAGCGCACGCTCAGCGCACGCGTCGTGTGAACGCGCCCTAAATGTAAACGCGGCATAAGGCGAAGACAAGAGCTAATGTGACTCTCGCTCGCACGTTTCGACATATTGAAAGTTATAAAATAACTGAACTCATTTTCGAAAAATCGCAATCAACCATTTTGTGTGCAATCACATTGCACACAGTTTAGTAAAAATTTCATTTCGATCGATACATGTTTTCCTACTCAAAAGTTAGCTTTACTAGTTTTCTAAGCAAACTTTTAAGTAGGTAAACTTGTATCGATCAAAATGAAATTTTTACTAAACTGTGTGCAATGTGATTGCACACAAAATGGTTGATTGCGATTTTTCGAAAATGAGTTCAGTGATTTTATAACTTTCAACATGTCGAAACGTGCGAGCGAGAAGTCGTTTGATAGTTGTCAGCCCCTTAAGAAGGTCGCGCCGGCTCGTTGCAGGTGACGAAGGGGCGCGAGCAGCTGGAGGAGGCGAAGCGCACGTACGAGATCATGAACAGCGAGCTGCACGACGAGCTGCCCGCGCTCTACGACTCGCGCGTGCTCTTCTACGTCAACAACCTGCAGACGCTCTTCTCCGCGGAGCAGCTCTTCCACTCCGAGACCAACAAGGTACTACCTCGCTTCTCTACAAGCCGGGGATTTATTTAAAACTTTCACACGAAACAATGTAGCGCTAGGAGGACTTGATGCTAATAGCCTTGTCTACCGGTCATCCTGGGCGTGCAATATGGTGAAGAAGGAATTATTAGGCACACGAAACAGAATACAACCGATGAATATTAAAAAATTATTCATGCACGTAGGTTTTAAAACTAGATGGTATTCTGAAGGCATATGTACGCATCATGATTAGTTGGTAGCGGTAAGAGAAAAGATGATAATTGTATTATAACAGATCGAGCTCAATAACTAATGGATCGGTTAATAATGTTACGAGCTCGGGGTTCGTATGGATAGAAAATGCACAATAATAATCCAAGAGATGACTTATTTATTTACACTAACACTTTACATAACTAAAACACTACTTAACACACTTAATTATCACTCAACTATCACTTAACAACACTAGTTCTCTTCCTTTATCCACTTCTTCCAACTCACTTCTTCCTGAGCCATTCCCTGGAACTGACTTCTTCCTCGAGTCATCTTCACAAACTGGCTCTCTTCTCGAGCCATCTCACCGAACTGACTCCTCGAACAGTTTTCACTAACTCACTTTCTTCTCGAGTCCTCTCCACAAACTGACTGACTTCTTCCCTGAGCCATTCCTTTCCAGTAACTGACTGACTGTCGCTCTCGCCGACTGGCTTTATATACGACGCAGCTAACCCGAGAATGTTCTGGATCATACTAGACCATACTTGCATCTCTTTCTACAGTAATAGCTCTCGTTCATTTCATTCGATTGATTCTAGAACAGTAGCCTAGAATATTCGAAGGTCTGCTATCTCTTTCTAGTAGTGCTTTTCCTTCGATTGATTCTAGAACAGTAGTCTAGAATATTCGAACGTCTGCTATCTCTTTCTAGTAGTGCTATCTCTTTCACTCCTATGCAAATATGGCTCTATAGTGAAATGTCCTTCAAAGGTCCATAAGGGGTCCTGAAAACGCCTGAAAACGGGTTTTCAGGATATTGCATGGATCGATGGGAAATAGCCTGAAACGGACTGAAAACATGTTTCAGGCGCCTGAAAACCACGGCAACTTGGTCGAAATTGTAATCAACTGGGAGGTGACAGAGCCTCTTCTGGCAACGGCTGAAAACATATTTCAGCCTTCTGAAAACACCTGTACGTCAGGATAAATAACGAAACAAGTTGCTAGGCGTCCGGCGCAACAATAATATAAAAAAGATATACCTACACCTTTTTCATTTTCTGGAATATGAAAAAGCTTAAACAAAATTAGGTCCCTTTAAATGGATTCCCGACACTGTATGATTTTTATGATAAAGAGAATGATTTTAGGAAAATAGTTTTTTTTTAATTTAAACGACAAAAATCAACATAACTATGGCGAATACAAAGAAAGGCTTAAACCCAGCAGTGGGTGAATTCGGGCTGTAGATGATGATGATGATGATGATGATAAAAATCATACCTTTTAAAGGCCACGGTATTCTGCAGGGAACATGGTGAACAACAAGTAAGCGTTTCTATTTTGTTTCCAAGTTTTGTGTAGCACCCAATGAGGAAAAAAGAATAATCAGAGGTAAATTTGCAATTTATTTCTATATAGTGTGTAAATCAGATAAATATAATCTTTTCGTCATGCTGACGTCTATATCCTTGAAAATATATACATTTTTAATAGCATAAAAAAATCTTAGACATGTAAAAAAAATGGGTTCATTATGTTGTCACTTATAACATGTGGCCCAAAACCACTACCGTGTGGTGCCCTGATAAATCGAACATCGCGGCAGACAACGCATAAGAAGCAGGGATGACTCTAAGAGGGACTGCCGAAAAAACGCTCATGGAGAGACTGGCGGAAATGTGGGGAGGCGTTTGCTCAACAATGGGATGTACTTTATGCAGGGTCTAAACGAATGGGAAGATCTTCTTTTCTCATCTGCAGTCAAAGATGGAGAAGTGAGAAAATAATGGGACATATACATATCGTCCCACGGCAGGGCAATAGGGGCTGAAGTCATTTGACGGCCGCTGAAAAACAGCCCTGAAAAGCTGGATGGGTAGAGTTAGAGACAAAAGACCGGGTTCAGTGGCGCTCTATAGGAGAGACCTATGTCCAACAGTGTACTGCAATAGGTTGATGATGATGAAGATGAAACAGCGCTGATGATACTCTACTTAACCTTACACTTCACAGCTCAGTTGGTAGTAGCTCTGCCTTCTGCGCTGATGGCCGTGGGTTCGATCCCCACCGAGAACAAACATTTGTGTGATGTACATAGATGTTTGTTATCTGTCTGGGTGTCATTACATATTATAAGTATGTATTTAAAAAAAAGTACATGTATTATATCAGCTATCTGGTTCCCATATTACAAGCTTTGGCTTAGTTTGGGGCTAGATAGTGCTGTGTGGAAAGTCCACCAATATTAATTTAGTAAATATGAACTTGGGCCAGGTGTACAACGAGCTGGAAGCCATCACAGACAAGCTGGCCACGGACTGCCAGCGCGGCTCCTACAAGAAGCCGCCGGCGCTGCCCGCGCTCAACGGGAACGGAACCAACGGCGCCAGCGACACCAGCACTGTGCAAAGTTAGTCCTTAACCTTTTAGGGATAAGAGCCATTTTGGAACTAGCGACCACGGCGCTGCGTCAGGAAATGTGTAATATGTATCATGGGGTTGCTTCGATTAGTTCGAAAGTAAGGTATTACGAGGGTCTCTAAGTCTATCTCGACTCTGGAGTATCTAACTCTAAACATCCAAACAAAACTCAACAGAACTGTGCAAAGACGGTACTTAGCCTTGTATAGTTATGGATCCTTGTCACAATGTAACTTTATTTTGGGTTTTAGGTTATTTTGACCACTTTGGGACTTAGCTCTAGGATTTCAAAGCGAAGCCTTTCAACCAAAACTATCTCTTCCATCTTACTTAAAATCGTATCTGACAATAATGTTAGTTTTAGATAAATATAAGTTTGGCTTTTGTGCTGTTTGTGAACATTTTAGCTAAATTCATACTGAGACGGCACGGCAGCAAAGGGAAAAGAATTTTAATCTTCATAGTTACAAGATATATTTTTGCCCGACGGTCACTTGCAGACTGTCATAGTATTGTCGACCTAGCCACTGCTGTCTCATTGTAAATTCAGAGTTTGACATTAGAATGTGTTTGGTTTTTGATTGGCTTGAAAATAAAATTGATGTTCACTAACACACTGACAAGATAAAGATGACAAATGACTCAGACATTCGAGCTGTATTTTTTTACAAGTTTCATGAATTTAAATGTAAGAGTATTTTTTAAGGTTCCGAGCAAACTGGAGTTTGTCATCTTAATAACATTGTATAAACAAGACTTGTTTTAATTGTTGTTTGGAACATGTTTCGAATTCAAAAATCTGAATCAAAACAGCTCGTAAAAAATTCTACCTCCTCTTATGAAGCTTTAAAACTCAACGAATTCAACTCATGTCTCCAACCAATGCATGTATGTTTGTGTGTGCGTGTAGCGCCCCCCTCGTCGCCGGCCATCAATGGAGACTCCCCCCCCACGCCCGAGCCGTCCCCCCCTCCTCAGACCCCCTCGCCCCCTCCCGGAACCCCCTCCCCCCCTCACAAGACTCCCAAGGCCACCACCCCGACTCCCGACGAAAACGACGTAGCGCCGACCGCGCCGGCGCGACTCAACGACGACAAAGCAGCGCAGAACCAAGAGACTACCAACAACAACGTGGAAGACAAAGAAGCGAAGAAGGTCGATGAATTGTATGATATACCTGTAGGTAAGTAACCTTACTGAAAGAGATAATACCGGTGAATTTTGCAGATAAGGATAGGATTATCTCATGATATCGAACACGAAAATTTTACTAGCATATAAACAGCTTTACTCATATCCCCTATCATTTTAAAACGGTATACTTGTCTTTGTCACATTCATGTTAACAAAAAGAGTTGGCATCAGACTTATCGGCTATTTTATCTAATGGAGCCTTCGCCGACTAATATGACTAAAACCATGAAGAAATATGGGCCTCCAGGAGGTTGTTTGGAGTTTTTTGTATGCCATTCGGATGCGCTTTTGCGCCTTGGTGAATTAAGCTTATGGGTCGTTAATTTTTTGTAACATAACTTTAATAAAGAAGAGAGATCAAATGTTTCGAGAACATTGTTTTGCATTGAATTTCATTAAGGATAATCTGTGTATATTTGCTACCGTTTGCGGCTTCAAGTTATCGTTTTGTAAGGTTTTAGATATTGTATTGTAGATAGCATGCTAGATACATATTGGCTCAAATCTTTCTTGAACTTTATTATCTCTTAAAAAACTTAACATTTGATATTTAATTTATTTCTGTCTCTGTATAGCTCTTCCTTATCATCGATTATAAAAACTTATTTTAAAAATATCGTACCTATTTATTGATGATTAGATTATAGTGTTACAGTCAGTAAGTTACGGTAAATACGAAACTGAAAAACTATGATAGTATCTTTGAATAAGTGATATCCCATACTCCAAAATAAAGCAATTGCAAGACAACACGAAAATTCTAGCTCAACAGACAGCAATAACGATTCACTGTATATAAAACACCAAGGGGGTGTTGGCACACTTGTAACCGTAGACAATAGCATGAAATAAATTCTCCCAGGAACACCAGTGCCAGAGAAGGAGACGCAGAATAATAACGTCGAAGAAAAGAGACAAGTAGATGTAGACACGAAAGAGTTAGAAAAGGACGCCAAACCAAACAATAAGGAGGAGGGGAAAAACGACGAAGTATACGACATACCTGTTGGTAAGTCAATGGCCTGTTCACATTATTATGATACCACAAGAGAATAATTTTTGAAACTATCATGGTTATGAACATAATTTTCATTTAAAACGGGATATTTACCATGATTTGTGAGTTTGATTGATTCCCGATATTTCGGCACAGTTGCATGCGCCATGATCACGGGTCGAACTAAAGTCAAAACGAGCAAGAGTCAATTGTTATTGGCAGACAAAACGGTCTACCCTCTTTCGCACTCTTTTATTGGAAACGACACTACTACTAGTTTCATTGTCACTTTCAACTCGATTTCGTTTCCGACACACAACACTGACGGTATCCGGACGTTTCACTGGCACTACATTTTTATGGTGTTTACAACATCGTATAACCGGTTTCCAGACTCCAGATAATTGGAAACCATCTTCTCGGTTAAAAGTCCTGTGTTTGGTTATCTCAATCGCCTCTTGAACCAATCTTGGTATGTAGTGGCGCTCGGTTGAGATAACTTGCGGATTGTGCAACTCGATCCAATGGTTTGATCCAGACTCCAGAAGATGTTCTGCTATAGCCGACTTATGGATATCAATGTTTTTGACCGCCCTAATATGTTCCTTCACCCGACAGGCGATCGTACGCTTGGTTTGGCCAATATATGAGCTCCCACAGCTACAGTCAATCTTATACACTCCTGGTTTTTCCAACGGGAAACTATCTTTTGGTGAACGTAGGTAGTGTGAGATCTTTTTTAATGGAGTGAAGATGGTATTAATTGAAAACTTTATTAGGGTCTTAGCAATTTTGTCTGTTACACCCTTAATATATGGCAAAAATGCTGGTTTTCGTTCTACTCTGTATCTGTGGGGTCTGGCTCGAGGTGGAGATGGAAAGAGGCGCAGCTTGTATCCATTCCTTCGCAGCACATGCTGTACATGAGCTAGTTCACCCTGTAGATGTTTCTCATCACACAGGTCAAATGCTCGATTAGTAAGCGAGGTTACAACTGAATTGAGATGCCGTGGATGGTGGCATAATATCGGGAATCAATCAAACTCACAAATCATGGTAAATATCCCGTTTTAAATGAAAATTATACCACAAGAGAAGTTTCGCAAACAATCTAAAATTGCCTAAAATATAATAATTTATGTATAATTTGCTTATTTAATTTTTTTATTTTAATAATTTACGTTCATATACCATTAGATTTAAACCTTAATATTTTAAAAGCGTTTAATACGTGGTATTTTATTTTAATGAGAGAAGGCCACTCAGCCATTTCACTTGTTGCTCAAAATTCATCAAACTTCAAATCATTTTAAGTCCTCAAAATGAGATCCTACAGTACCAAAAAGTCTTATGGAGTGTCTACTGTGCCTAAGAATAACAGTCGCATATTTGTTTCAATTTATTTCATGTTTTTGAAGTTTGTTGATTTTGCAACAATTGTCATAAATTTAAAATTGGTGCAGGCATCACCACAGGAGATGCTTTGGTAAGAAAACTTTTTATACAAACTAAATTTTGAGTCAAAAGAATTCATAATTTCTAAACTTTATTAAATTTTTCTAATAAACATTTTTTGTTGGTTGTTTTTGATGGCAGGTAGTTTGATTATAATCTTATTTATTTATTTTATGTTTTTCTTATGTATGTGTCAATAATATTATGGTACTTATTTAAAATGTATTTCTTTACTTATATATTTCTTTCAGAACGGGTATATTTTCTATGTATAGTTTGTTTGCAATAACGCTTTTTAGTTGTTTTATGTATGTAAATATTAATAACAAGTATTTAGCCTACACTAACTTATTAATATATTATAATTATAACTTTTTCATTTATTTAAATACCCATATGGGTAATGTGACAGCGCCAAAATTATAGCCATCTTGTTTTTTGAGTTTGTAACAAAGACTCGGCTACATTTTTAGTGTTGCCATTATACTAAATTGAAAACTTCATCGGCGGAGTTATTCTATTAGGGTTTTGGATTTTTTCTAATTTTTTTATTACTGTAGTGATAACAAAATGTATGGTGTAAGATAGTTACACTTTATAATTTTAAAATAAGATAATGCAAAAAGCTTGGAGATTGCGATTTTTTATAAATAAGTTCAGTAATGTTCATCATCATCACCATCAGCCTGTGGAAGTCCACTGCTGCACATAGGCCGCCCCTATACATTTCCATGAAGAACGATTGTGAACGAATCTCCATCCACAGACTTCTTGCGATCCTCATGATGTCGTAGGGGGTGTAGGAGTTATATCTTTCGAAACATTGAAATTCGCACATTTCGAGAAATACTTCGACGGCTGTCAGCCCCTGCCAAGTGCTCGAAAGTAGCTTCTTTGAGGCGCATTTCAAATCCTTTCACTAGAAAGATCTAGTGACAAAAACAAAATTTTGATTTTGAGTGGTGTGACTTGCACCTTGGATAGCGTGCTAGCTCTAGTGGCGTAGCTTATACCCTGGGGGAGTTCTTAGAGGGATGTCTCTATGCTAGGGGTGTAACTTACACCCGGAGTAGAGATATGTCGAGTCTCAGGGGTGTGGCTTGCACCTTTGGCAGAGTGCTAGCTCAGTGCCGGTGTATTTTGCACCGTTGGTAGAGTGGTAACTTAGTGCCAGTGTTGTACTTGCACCCTGGGTGAGTTAGAGAGGTGTTGTGCTCATTGGCAGGTGTATAGTGTCTCGAGTTAGAGAGCTGTGGTTGGTCAGTGTCAATGTAGAAGCAGTACGACAAGAGAAGAGAGAGAGAGTGGCAGGTGTATAGCCTACGTGTCCCGAGTTAGAGAGATGTGTTGGTCAGCGGCAGGGGTATAGCCTACGTGTCCCGAGGCCTCTAGATAGCGGCAGGAGTACAGGAGTACAGGTGGTGTGCCCACAGGGGCGACGCTGGCGGGGCTGCCGGCGGGCGCGCTGTACCGCGTGCGCGCCACGTACCGCTACACGCGCGAGGACTCGGACGAGCTCTCCTTCGACGTGGGGGACGTCATCCGCGTCGTGGAGTACGACGATCCGGAGGAACAGGTATGCATTATGCTTATGATGACGCGCATTTTATTTCAGATAACTTATCCGTAAATTGTTAGCAAGTGCGAACTTTAAAACTATGTTAGGTTGATTGGGGTAAGGTCCAAAAATAGCGTACCTATGCCGTCTGTACTCGCACACGGTGCTTGAGGAAGGGGCTATCCCATTTATGAGCGATGATACCTGGGATGTTATTGGGACTTCCACGGACTCTCGTCGGCAGTGACGCAATTATTGTATTGTATGTATTTATGCAAACCTTCCATGTCAACCGAATATACCTTCGGTGTCTTCTAGATCGTTCCGCTCCAACGTCGGCTACATCGTCACTTACCATCTTACAAAGAACGGTCTATACGCAGTAATATAAAAATTACAGGTTGTCCCAGTTAGTACTGTTAAGCGTTTGACAGAGATGCAGCACCTCTTGTTACCACCCTGTGCCAACTAGGTACTGCAAAATGTGGGTATGTGCCAAATTTGGGCATACCTCAGACTGAGCGGATATCTGCCGTGCCTGGGGAAGCTGTTGCTGTGTTTTTTCCTTCAATGTGAACTTCTGAACCAACTTCACGACTTTGATCCCCAGGCACGGTAGATAAAGTATTCTATTAGCTCGCTGTTTTCTATGCAAGTAGTACAAGCCTAAGCTTGGACTTGTGAGGCATGTGTGGAATATCCACCATATTTTATATTATTTATTATTGTGAGATCGATATCCAGACGATCTTTGGGCAGAATAACGACCTATTCGGTCCCATAAGGTCGGCGCCGTAGAGGTAGACCCAGGAGGAGATGGCGGAACGATTTCGATTGCCATTTAAAGGACTGGCCCTCTGGAGGCCCCCTGGAGGAAGGGAGTGAGGCCTCCGTCGTGCAGTGGGACGATATTATTGGTGTTATGTACTCAGGAGATAGTGCTGCTCATCTTCTTGCCTGTTCTTTTAAAACTGGGTCGCGTGAAACTGGCACTTAGATTCACCTAGCTTTAAGACGTTTCTAAGTGATCCTTGTCTTTCAATACAATTGAATAATTAAAAATATATTTGACTTTGACATCCCCTTGCTAGAGCGTTCCCTAAGTCGGCTCTTATGACATCCACGGGTGGTACAAGATTTACAATGGTATTTCCATTTCCAGGAGGAGGGTTGGTTGATGGGAGTGAAAGAGACAACAAATGAGAAAGGCATGTTCCCGGCGAATTTCACGCGGCCGATCTGAGAAACCGCACCAAAAACAACACAGCAACTCCATCGCTAACAAGAACGCTGAGTAAAACGAACAAGATCTACAAATGAGTTTCATTGTACGAAATGAAACATCTTTTGTAATTCAATACTTTCAGTGTTCTATTTCATTTTCATCCATATTTTTTTGTTTTTAGTTGAAAATGACTTTACATTTTTGAGATATGTTCATAACTTAGCCTTTAATCGTTGAATGTTTAATAAATATTTATTATATTTTAATTTGGTGTTTATCACAACGAATTACGAAACAGAAATGATACGTAACTTTGGCATGTATAACTTCTTTAGTCACTGTCGGTACGGTGTAGGGTTTTATTTATTACTAGCGGTTTTCCTGTTCACATTTCGGAAAAACTTACTTGTACAACAATATTTTACCTCAATTTCGGACCCTTAGGATGCGAATTTTTTAAATTCCTTTCTAAGTTGGGTGTATTTCAAAATTCATTTGCAATAGTGGCTTAGTCTGTGCGTTGTATGTCAGTCAGAACACTGATTCTTATAATATTGAATTTAAATTATTTATTCTGACGGCGCGAAATCTTTTAATCTTTATTTATAATAATAATGATTTTTATTTAAAATTTTAGATTTTCTCTGCGCAAAATTTTATTATGACAAGATATTTGTAATTTTCATGTAATAAATCAAAATTGCTCAGATAAGTGACCTTATGAATAGTCGATGTTTTATTTTCATTTTCAGTATTAAAATGACGAATATTTAATTTTGTCTGAGATTATACATCATTTGATACAATTATACTTTAAAGAGGGTATTCTCTTACTTTTTCCATTTACCAAATGCATTTTTCATTTATGTGAATTTCTTGGTTGCATTTCGCAAAAATATCAATCGCTTTTATATAATCCGAAATCCAAATGCGTGTATGTTTTCTAGTACCACTGTCATGTAATCAAAGTTAGGTTTAGTGTACATAATTTAATTTAGAATTTTGTTGACCCATTATATATTTTGTTAATATTATAGCAATTCGAATATTACTCGATAAATGATCGTTATAAGTAGTTATTACTTTTGTTAAAAACTTTTTAGTGGAACATACTAACTTTGTTTTAGTTTAATAGTATGCTTATCATTAACAATACTGAAAGTCGTTTTCTAAACGAAGCTTTTTTAAAAAGCGTACATTTTTATGAGTGAGTATTTGGATGTCGTTTTTAAGTATTCTTCGGTTAGAAAACGCCTCAATCCCTACCCCATACTTATAAACGTTACTTAAATTTAAACATTGTTAGTTTTAAGCCATTGTTTATCTTTCGACTGACGTTTGTAAGTAAGGCCAGTAATCGGTAATTATGCCCAGAACAAAATTGATATTACCTACGCCACCTGTGTCAAAATAAGGTGCTTTTGAGAGTGTACATATTTATATTTTACATGTATCCGGTGTTAGTGTAAGGGACGATTAAATAACTGAATGTCTTGCAGTTGCCAACAAAATGCCCTTTTAATCAGCGGTTTGTTTTACGCCATTTTGTATTGAAATGGCCGAAAAATACGAAATATTTGAACGCAACATTGATGCTGCCTTTTAAATGGTGTTGATTATGTTTTTGTATTCTTCTAAACTAACTTAATTTGACTAAATAATGTATTTTGTTTGTCCACCCACTCTTAAGGAAATCTCAAAGATTTTATAATCTCTACACTTTCGAACACAATCAATAGTTTCGTCCATTACAAAATTATAGCACTAAAGATGTAACAGTCTCTTTCTAATAAGCTGAAAAACAAGGACGACTACTACAAAGTTAGTTTAGTATTGCAAAAACCGAATCGACGCCATCTCAAAAAATTATGGTTTAAAATTTTTCATATTCCCTTTGACTGATGTCTTTTTAAATTCACTTTGATCTTTATTATATCGTCAAAAAATTTATAGAATCATCATTGTTTTATCATATTTTCATAACAAAATGTTGTCTTCCAAAATTCGTGTCAAATTTCCTTAAAGGCTCAAAACGACCCAAAAACTTTGAAGTAATTTGAAGTATATTTAAATCATCTTTTTGACGATGTAATGACGGTCATACATTTAGGATAGGCTTCCGTTAAATACTAGAAATGGACGGAACAATCTTACTAAAGCGTTTTATGTTTATGACGAAGTGGAATCCAAATTGTCCGACTGGCATTGTGGCTTTTGATATCAAAATAAGCTTTACAAAAATGTAAACCCATATCTTAGTTATATTTATCAAGGTACGGGAACACAAAATTCATTGTAATATCTCTTCTATCAATCCAATAAAATTGCTTTGTCTCAAGTTATTTTTTGTTTTAGTGAACTTTGTGTTACCTTTTCCGTAGTCGTATTTCTAGTCCCATACTAAATTACTGGCATATTTAAATATTGTTTTGCACTGTTCGTTCTTGCAACTAAAATAAAATGATTGTGCAACTTCTACTTTGGCTCCCACTTCACCTTAATATAAAATCTTGTACGAATGTAGTTTGCTTCAATTATGTGGTGGCAAGTTTTTGAGGGATTGTTCCGTTCATGTGTTGTTGATGGAAGCGGCAGCGAGCGCCCACAGGCGGCGGGCGTCAGGAGTGCCATGCGAGGTCCATGTTTATTTATAAGTTTGTTAGGAATTGTACAGTTTTTACAACTGAAAATAAATGTTTCACATAATTTTGAGTTTTCATTGCTTTGCCATCCTAACGGCCGGTTTCTGAAAGCCCGATCAAAACTAATCGGATGTCAAGTCACTTGCTATCTCTATCTCATACGATGTAATAGCTGAAATGGCGAGTGACTTGACATCTGATTAGATTTGATCGAGCTTTTGGAAACCGGCCGTAAGACCGACATCAAAAATTCTCCGAACGTATAGGTAAGTTAGTGTTATAGTCGGTGCCAAATAACGTGGCAATACAGGTCATTCAACCGATCTTCACCACGATGTCGCAAAATTCAATTTCTGTATCGCTATTTCTATCGTTTTCCATACAAACCAGTCGCAAAACCGGTATCGCAAGCTTATCGTGGTACGCGGGCTACAAGAAAGCAAGAGGAAAATCAACACAACTCAAAAATATACAAAATCGGGGAATATGAAATTATGAAAATTGATGTTTTCAATGTTCTATGCACGTATTTTTTTGTTTAAAAATACAGACCTTATTTCAAACCAGTGATTCTTTAAATAATTTTTGAAAACAATATTATTGTTATGATTACCAAATTACATAAACATGTCAAAAACACATCTGATTTGTGTGTATCAATATAATTTAAATATCGAGAACATTATAAATTCAAAATTATACTTAATCCATTAATTGTATGCGAAATAAACTTCAATAAATTATGTAATCCCAAAAACGGCGAAATTTTAAGTTGTGACCCTTTACTTTCAAGTCACTGTGGCGTCAGGTGTGCACGACTGTGGCTCGGTATGGTCCGTTCGCCACATAAATAGGTAGGTACTCTGTAACTGTAGTGGGTGTTATAATAAAAACGAGATTATTATAATGTACGTATTTTAGGGTGTAGGTATAAGTATAAAAGAAATAATAGTTGTAAGAAATACTATCAAATAGGTACCTAACAAATAGATTTAGGTAGGTTTGTATTTATTAACATATGAGTATGTTAGTATTGCACTAATAAACCCTTTAGGCCCAGTTTAGAACAAATTACAATATTGGCTCTAGGTAGCCTAAGTAATTGCCAATAGTCTGAGTAATAAGTGGGTAAGGCGTAGACACTTACCTACTCACTTGCTATGGTTTGTTTATTAAGTAGGTACCTACCTACTTGTAGGTAAACTATCCTTAATAGGTAGTTTAGACTTAGTTTTTCGCTTAATAAAGCGGGAGAAGCCGCGGGCAGCAGCTCGTTACACATAAACGACTTTAAATACATACTTACATACATTACCTACCTACCTGGCAGCTAAGTACTACGTCACGTACGCACGTCGTCTCGTGAGTTCGTACTACTTATTCACAGGTGAATAAGTAGTACGAACTCACGAGACGACAGACGTTACAAGTGCGAGATAGAGTTACGTGTTAGAAAGGGAGGCGAATATTTAGGCAATTATCGAGGTAAGGCAGGTATCGCTGTTCAAGGTGAATTGCGCTTTATCATGTCGCAGCAACGGTTGTTTATTAATTGAAATAATCTGCGGAGTGAACCTTCTGTACCTACTTTTATTTATTATGTGCTACTACCACAGAAGAAATAATAGTAGCCCCTACCACAGTGTAGTAGGTAAGTAGTCAAATTCAAAAATGTTTATACATTATAATCTCAAGGATAACTTTGAGTATATGAGTATGGATCACTTTTTAGTAGATAGGCGTAAAGGTTTGCAACTTCTGCCATGTCTAGACAAACATTCATGGACGTTCACGCACCCAGTACCACGAGATTCGAGCGATACCGTCTGGCGACTGGTTTGTATGGAAAACGATAGAAATAGCGATACATAAATTGAATTTTGCGACATCGTGGTGAAGATCGGTGAATGACCTGTATTGCCACGTTATTTGGCACCGACTATAGTTAGTTTTACGAAATATTCTGGATGGCGGCAGGATTTGGAGGGATTCAAATAGAAATTGCTTTATATTACTATGAAACGGTTGATTGTCAAAATCCCCACTGGTGGGGACATATTAGTGGAGATTATGACAATAAATCGTATAACGACATCCATGAATCGATTAGAAAACATTTATCATAAAGTTCTTCCAATAAAATGTAGGAATCGGGGAGTGAATAGCAAACTATCGATAATAGCTTCTATTATGACTCATCGTTTCCTTATTTGCCACCCCTACTATCTAATTCTTACCGTGTCATCGTTCAATAGCGTACTCCAATACCACAAAAATGCTGTTTGTTTTTTGTAACTCAATCATCGTAACCAGGGGGCAGAACTTGAAATACCTCCTTACTTTCTGACCAGGACTATCAGCCAATTACATTAGTTACTTATCCGGCTACCAGCCACAGCGAAGCCGCAGGCAGTAGCTAGAGGTAAATATAATACAGCAAGTATACACCAACTTATTTTTATTTCATCAGTTTTATAAAATTTCACTTCAAAGATCACAATAATAAGTAATCAGACACAAGTACGGTTTCAGACGTCCATGAATTGAATATTAAAATGACTGAAATCTATACATGCCTATTACTCAGATCGGGAATTTTAAGAAAAATATTGCACCGTAAAATATTTGCAAGAACATTTCGAAGACATTTCAAAAATAATTTAGGGTTTGTAAAAGACTCAAAAATAGGTATTTAGATGAAGAGGTAGTACAATTTTTCACTTATCTATAGAATATAAATGTTATAGAAGTAGCAATGTTTTTTTAAAAATCCCGACCGTATATACTTATTCTACTAAAACCATAAACTATAAAAATATCAACAGTAAAAATAGATGAGCGATAGCACAGATAAGAGAATACTAGTACAAGATTTAAAGCATTTATACATAATAATTTAAAAAAATATATAAATTGATGTGGGTGTATAATTTAACAAAATATAATAAACACCAACATAATTTTTTCGTTTGGACTTTTTTGTAATGTTTTTAACTATGTCACCGCTTTGAGCATTCTGCTACAAACACTAATAAATAATACAAAATAATCTTTAATACAATCGTCACGAAATACATTAAATAATTATAATAATACGTTTAAATTATATAAATACGTCCATGTAAAAATAATACCTTGAATTTAGCCTCAAAGAAAACAATAATATAGTGCTACTGTAATAATAAATAATTCAATACCTCATAATATACCTATAATAATTAGCGACATGGGTTCGCCCAAGTAACAAATGGAATTCTCTGTCTACCGAGATACCTAGGTATCTGTACCTCAAGGTGTTTTATTTTCCGTTTTTGGTATTTGGGTTTTCCGTATTGCGAGCCAGGGTTTTGGAAATGCCACTAGCAGTCACCTATCCAAATGATGACGCCGCAGAAAGTTGCTCATCTTAGTCGGCTAGGGATGCAAAATACGCCAAAAGCGCGATACATTGGCACTGTAATAAATAAGCTTATAATGATCTTACAGTAACAACTATCACAATGAATGAAGTTCATATAAAATAATTATAGAAATATTCCCGTTCAATAGGTTAACCACGCCATACCAGTGGTAGTAAAAAACTAATTCGGTTTATTAATTTATAAGTATTTACATCCAGTCACCCGCTGACAACTGTCAGACGTCTCTTTTCAGCATCAGAAATTTTGAAGTTATAAAATCACTGAATGTAATGAATATAGCAAACAACAGAGTTTTAATAAATATAAAAAAAAAGGTTCGAAAAAACATCATACAATAAAATTATTTAGTTTTCGTAATAAAAAAAATGTTGGTAGGAAAACTTGTATAGATCAAAAAATTGTTTTATATGTACCTTTGCTATTTCTTTGAAACTTGGTTGTTTGCGATATTTCATAACTACATTCAGTGATTTTATATCCTAAAAATGTTCCCTATATCGACTACACTCAGACCGGCCAAGAAGATTGGCACGTTATACAAATGCTAGTACTGATGTACTAATGTGGAGGCCGCCAGCCACCGAAGCCTTTCTCTAGCTGCGCAGCGACGGCGAGACAAAGTCTGTCTTGGTTCGGCGCTGCTATCACCTGTAACAGAAGTTAACAATAATGACCATACTTTTAAAATTGTGTCAAAACATCAGCAGCTAAACTAGTTGTTGATAATCATATCAACTAGCTAGTTGATATGATTTTTACAACACAATGAAAAACTAAAAAAAAAACGCTTAGCGGGCGGATGCTATTTGGATACACGCTGTCCCATAACTAGCATGTTATACCTAGGGTGGTGATTCTCGACTCACGTGAACTGCAGTGGAGAGTTCTTCTGGGAAAGTACTTACTAGCAAGATTCTTATTTCTGCCGCCAAGCAGCTGTGTTTCGGTTTGATTATCGGTGTGAAATTACAGGTACCATGTGGCTAAACATTCATATGCCTCAAGTTGACGACGCAGGGCAGTGCATCGTAGGGCACGTTCCTACCGAGCGTGATTTGCGAAGCAACGCTTTATCGTGATGCATCAGCAAGGGAAAAAAAGGAACAAGCGTTCTGCGACTCGGTAATTTATTGTAGAAATGTGCATCAAAGTTTCGCTCAAAATTGAACTTACGACAGCGATCACCGAATTTAGAGTTAGAATTAGTATAGTTTAAATATTTGTAGCGAGAATCGCCTCGGGTTAACATACTAGTTATAGGAAATACATACGCTGATATACAGTTCGAAGTATCATACGTGTTTTGACTAGTCGCTAGCGAGCGAGGTCCGTATCGGGTCGGTGGCTGATCGACTCGATGGGTTATGTATAGCCTCTAGCACAAGGACGTATAACTACCAATCAATAACTGTATGACCCGATTAATGTTTATTGTCCAAATTACAAAGGCGTGTAACAAAGTAACTGTAACGCGAGCAGCGCCGCCTGCGGTGGCGGCGCTGCTCAAGCCTGCAGACTTGCAGAATACCAAATCGGCACAGAACATGTCGCAGTAGCCCTTGCCCCACAGGCTGTACCGTGCTAGAGCCCGCACCTGTATGGAGAGCGGCAAGCCCCGGTGCGTGCCGAGCGGCACACTGGTGGCCGGCATGCCCAGGATGTTGAACGCCATCGTGTACATCACTCCCGACGCCTTCAGGAACACCTGACAATCGACATAATTGATTCATTCATTCATTTACTATCTAGCCCCAAGTCCTAGATCTTTGTTTCGATCTAGGCTTAAGTTTATAAGTAAAAAATAGATTTATTCGAACGACCACGATGCGCTGATGCTAAATTAAAAATATACGTTGGCAGATCGCATAAGTACATGAATTTTTCGGTAAATTAAATGTAACAGTCGCCTTAAAGTAATTTTTATCCTATAATTTACCTGGTTGTGGTGATGCGGTAACTCGTTGAATACGGGATATAAGAAAACACCGTTATCTCCAAGCACACCCTGAAACGAGAACATATTCATTAAAATAATATTTAAATCAATTAACGAGCGGAAATTTGTTAGTATTATAAGAGTTTTACGTTTTAGTATTCTAAGGCTCGTATTCTGAAATAATACTCAAGCATCGCCTGAGTAGAGTTCAGGTGATCTCTACTTAAGCATCGAATCGCTGCTTGGGTATTGTGTTTATTCCAGAACAGCCCTCAAACATCACTCAGCTGAATCTAGACTCAAATCTCAACTCAGTTGGGGTTTGCAGTATGTCTATGGATCGAGTCGGTTCTCGTTTACAATTTGATTAAATTTTTCGTTCACTGCGAAAATCGGTCCGTTTTACGCAAAACTTTTAATAAATAAGATATTGCAGTAAAGCTTTGGGTGAGTTTAAAATAAATTACGTGCAACGGAACGTGTTTTCTTTCATGTCATGGGTGTTATGGTATAGAAGTAGATAACCACTATTGACTTTAGCCTGCCAAATGAAGGGCGAATAAAAAAAAAAAATCCCGCCTTACCATTCATCTAGCCATCTTCATCTTCGCGCCAAACTTGAAAAATTTTGCATCTTTCGATAAATAATTACCTAATTAGTTTTTTGTATCTATAAATTTCAAATAAAATAAATAGAACAATGGCTCCGCCTGTAGCACGAAAAAAAAAGAACTTTACGGAGAGAGAGAAGTGTTTCGTTATAGAAATTCTAAAAAAATACCGAAGTATAATAGAAAACTCTAAAACGGATTCTGTTAGCATGGGAACAAAAAAAATAGCTTGGAACAAAATTTCTGAAGAATACAATAGCTCGACTATTATTTTGGAACCTGTAAGTAGAACTACCTATTGCCGGGTACTTTATTCAGTAAGTACATTAGCTATCTATCTCGGTTTGATAATTTCTAATGCCATGGAGTTTTTTAGGCATCAGGAGAACAACTGCGCCGCCTTTGGCAAAATTTAAAGACTCGCCAGAGAGAGGCCCTGACAATTGAACGGCAGCACAGGTTGTCCACTGGCGGTGGTGGTCCGTGCCCTGATGCAGGCATTGATCCAAATATTGCAGAGGTAGTGCCGGCACTTCTTGTGGAAGTCCAACAAGCGGTGGATTCTGACCATTTTTATGGTAATTTTTGATACTACTAATCTATATATCTTCTTCTATATATATATATATGTATAAAAGAAAGTCGTGTTAGTTACACTATTTATAACTCAAGAACGGCTGAACCGATTTAGCTGAAAATTGGTGGGGAGGTAGCTTAGAACCATGAGACGGACATAGAGTACTTTTTATGTTTTCTAAAGTAAACGTGCGCGAGCGAAGCTGCGGGCAAGAGCTAGTAATTTATAAATGCGAAAGGAGTGAGTGAGTGTATATAGTTTCTATTTCTTTGTAACGGCTGAACGGTTTTGGATGAAACTTGGCATGCACATAGTTCCTGACCTGTTTTAGGTAGGTACCTATTAGGTACCATGCTAGCATAACTGCAAGCTGATGCTAGTCTGGAACAGATAAAAAAAGCCATTTTCCGTTTTCGTTGTGGTTTGTTTGATGAAATGACACAACATTGTTTTTACAGGAGACTACAACATCGACGACAATGTGTCAGTGGCCCCTGATACTTCCGAAGAAATAGTTGTCGATAATGCACAAGTGGCTCCAGAACAAAATCTGGCCAACTCGGAACCATGTCATGTTGATGATTGGAACGACATCACAGAAAAAAAATTACGCGTTCAAATCTTAAAAACAGAACACAAAAATAGAGAACGAAGATTGGAGGTGCAACATTCTCTCGAAATGCAGCATCGTAAGGAAAAACACGAGCTAGAAATGGAAATATTAAAAGAGAACTATAAAGAAGCTCGTGCAAAGGCGTTGAATATGGGGGCTCAATAAATATTCCATAAAAAAATTCAAAATGTGGTACTTATATATAAAATATGTTTCATTTTCTGTATTTTTAATTTATTTTACTGAAATCATGTCCATTCCTCTCCACAATATATCCACAAGTTGGAAATTATCTTACATAATAACTGTTAATGATGGAAGCCCTAGTTGCAAATCCGTCAGTGGTACCCGCTCGATTTTCTTGGATTACTTGGTCATCAGGAGGGTGCTCTTCTTCATCTGCAGGTATTTCTTCATTAGCTTGGAGTGATATATTATGGAGCACTGCGCAAGCCACTATTATTGTTGGTACTGTTGATAGTTTATTACCTAGCCCACGGCGGAGACAGGGAAACCGCCTTTTCCAAACGCCGAACGTTCGCTCGACGACATTCCGGGTTTTCCTTTGGACAATATTATAGGTTTCTTCGGGTACTGTCTCCGGATTGCCGACGGGCGTAAGAAGATAGGGCAGGCATGGATATCCGCTGTCCCCCACAAGACAGCCACTGTGCACCCCTTGTCTGTACTTGGAATTCACCCTCGACATCTGCAAAATACGGCTATCATGCGTGCTTCCAGCCCACCGCGCGACAACATCCATAAATTCTCCGGAAGGTCCGACAACTGCTTGCACATTTATTGAAAAATAAGACTTTCTATTCCGGTACACTTCATGGTGTAAAACTCCAGGAGTATCGACAATTTTGATGTGGGTGCAATCAATTGCTCCATCCACGTTTGGCAGACCTGGAAACTGTCCGTACTGTCCAAGTCGACAGAATTTTAAACGGTGGGCTGACATTTCTTCTGGAAATTTTATGTAGTGGGTATGTTGTTCAGCCAGTTGTCGGGATATTTTTGTTACAATTCTGGAAACTGCTGGCTGAGAAATGTTAAGTAAGTCTCCAGTCACTAGCTGTAAGTAAATAAAAATACTAATTTTAGGCGTAAGTTGGTAGTTAGATAGTTACCTACTTACATAAACAAAATTAGACACTATCACTATTTCATCAGTGTACATAACGTACCTAATAATTAATTACATAAAATGTAGGTACTACCTACATGAATTATTTGTGAATTGCACCATGTAGCACTGGGCTGTACCTAATGCGACTACTTAATGTTGGTATTAATAAGTTACAGTAGACAACTTGAAAGTAAATAGGTAGGTATGTAGAAGGTTTACACTGAAGTTCAATGATTACCTGAATGATTATAAATGTAAGAAGGTAAGTACCTGGTATGATGCGGTAGCGTAAAAACGCAAACATGCCAAAATTTGCCACTCCAGAGGAATTGGACAACCTCGCTTTTCTGGATGCTCATCATTTTCACAGCGTAATAAAGGCAAAATTACATTTTTCACCACATCTTGCGAAAAACGATATCTTTTTTTAAAATTAACCGTATCGATATCAAAAGGGTCACTGGCATCTCGCAAATAACGTAACGGAAAGCCGATATGTCTAATATGAATATTTTCAAAAATGTTCAAATGTTCAAAAACATCCATTGTCTAGCAACAAGCAAGGCAAAATCATGCTCAAGCGTGGTCGCGACCCTGCTTGAGCATCGGTCTCGTTTTTCTTTGAAAAGTGACAGATAGTTTATCTGCTCAAGCAACGATTCGGTCTGAGCGACGTTTCAGAATATGCAAAACTCACGTGAACTCCAATCAAAGAATCGAGCCTCAAGCAGCGTTCTAGAATCAAAGCTCTGCTTATGTCTATGCTTGAGGCTCGACTCAGACTCAAGTACAGTTTTAGCATACGGCCCTAAGAGTTTACGGTTTATATACTTTTTAGCAATTATATACTAAGCTGCTTTAAAAGTTATAAATGGACTCTCGAAATTGAGCTGCACAAAATTGAGCGTTATAGTGTGCGTGTTCATCACACGCTCGCTAGTGGATGCGGGTGGCGGTCCAGAGTGTAGTGTCACCCGCATGTGGCGGTCCAGAGTGTAGTGTCACCCGCATGTGGCGGTCCAGAGTGTAGTGTCACCCGCATGTGGCGGTCCAGAGTGTAGTGTCACCCGCATGTGGTGGTGTAGAGTGTAGTGTCACCCGCATGTGGCGGTGCAGAGTGCAGTGTCACCCGCATGTGGCGGTCCAGAGTGTAGTGTCACCCGCATGTGGTGGTGTAGAGTGTAGTGTCACCCGCATGTGGCGGTGCAGAGTGCAGTGTCACCCGCATGTGGCGGTCCAGAGTGTAGTGTCACCCGCATGTGGTGGTGTGGTGGTTACCTGCATGCGCGCGTGCAGCGTGCGTGCGAGCGCGGCGTAGTGCGGCGCGCGCGCGGGCGGGATGTAGAGTGCAGTGCTACCCGCATGTTGCGTGCAGTATATAGTTACCTGCATGCGCGCGTGCAGCGTGCGTGCGAGCGCGGCGTAGTGCGGCGCGCGCGCGGGCGGGATGTAGAGTGCAGTGCTACCCGCATGTTGCGTGCAGTATATAGTTACCTGCATGCGCGCGTGCAGCGTGCGTGCGAGCGCGGCGTAGTGCGGCGCGCGCGCGGGCGGGATGTAGAGTGCAGTGCTACCCGCATGTTGCGTGCAGTATATAGTTACCTGCATGCGCGCGTGCAGCGTGCGTGCGAGCGCGGCGTAGTGCGGCGCGCGCGCGGGCGGGATGTAGAGTGCAGTGCTACCCGCATGTTGCGTGCAGTATATAGTTACCTGCATGCGCGCGTGCAGCGTGCGTGCGAGCGCGGCGTAGTGCGGCGCGCGCGCGGGCGGGATGTAGAGTGCAGTGCTACCCGCATGTTGCGTGCAGTATATAGTTACCTGCATGCGCGCGTGCAGCGTGCGTGCGAGCGCGGCGTAGTGCGGCGCGCGCGCGGGCGGGATGTAGAGTGCAGTGCTACCCGCATGTTGCGTGCAGTATATAGTTACCTGCATGCGCGCGTGCAGCGTGCGTGCGAGCGCGGCGTAGTGCGGCGCGCGCGCGGGCGGGATGTAGAGTGCAGTGCTACCCGCATGTTGCGTGCAGTATATAGTTACCTGCATGCGCGCGTGCAGCGTGCGTGCGAGCGCGGCGTAGTGCGGCGCGCGCGCGGGCGGGATGTAGAGTGCAGTGCTACCCGCATGTTGCGTGCAGTATATAGTTACCTGCATGCGCGCGTGCAGCGTGCGTGCGAGCGCGGCGTAGTGCGGCGCGCGCGCGGGCGGGATGTAGAGTGCAGTGCTACCCGCATGTTGCGTGCAGTATATAGTTACCTGCATGCGCGCGTGCAGCGTGCGTGCGAGCGCGGCGTAGTGCGGCGCGCGCGCGGGCGGGATGTAGAGTGCAGTGCTACCCGCATGTTGCGTGCAGTATATAGTTACCTGCATGCGCGCGTGCAGCGTGCGTGCGAGCGCGGCGTAGTGCGGCGCGCGCGCGGGCGGGATGTAGAGTGCAGTGCTACCCGCATGTTGCGTGCAGTATATAGTTACCTGCATGCGCGCGTGCAGCGTGCGTGCGAGCGCGGCGTAGTGCGGCGCGCGCGCGGGCGGGATGTAGAGTGCAGTGCTACCCGCATGTTGCGTGCAGTATATAGTTACCTGCATGCGCGCGTGCAGCGTGCGTGCGAGCGCGGCGTAGTGCGGCGCGCGCGCGGGCGGGATGTAGAGTGCAGTGCTACCCGCATGTTGCGTGCAGTATATAGTTACCTGCATGCGCGCGTGCAGCGTGCGTGCGAGCGCGGCGTAGTGCGGCGCGCGCGCGGGCGGGATGTAGAGTGCAGTGCTACCCGCATGTTGCGTGCAGTATATAGTTACCTGCATGCGCGCGTGCAGCGTGCGTGCGAGCGCGGCGTAGTGCGGCGCGCGCGCGGGCGGGATGTAGAGTGCAGTGCTACCCGCATGTTGCGTGCAGTATATAGTTACCTGCATGCGCGCGTGCAGCGTGCGTGCGAGCGCGGCGTAGTGCGGCGCGCGCGCGGGCGGGATGTAGAGTGCAGTGCTACCCGCATGTTGCGTGCAGTATATAGTTACCTGCATGCGCGCGTGCAGCGTGCGTGCGAGCGCGGCGTAGTGCGGCGCGCGCGCGGGCGGGATGTAGAGTGCAGTGCTACCCGCATGTTGCGTGCAGTATATAGTTACCTGCATGCGCGCGTGCAGCGTGCGTGCGAGCGCGGCGTAGTGCGGCGCGCGCGCGGGCGGGATGTAGAGTGCAGTGCTACCCGCATGTTGCGTGCAGTATATAGTTACCTGCATGCGCGCGTGCAGCGTGCGTGCGAGCGCGGCGTAGTGCGGCGCGCGCGCGGGCGGGATGTAGAGTGCAGTGCTACCCGCATGTTGCGTGCAGTATATAGTTACCTGCATGCGCGCGTGCAGCGTGCGTGCGAGCGCGGCGTAGTGCGGCGCGCGCGCGGGCGGGATGTAGAGTGCAGTGCTACCCGCATGTTGCGTGCAGTATATAGTTACCTGCATGCGCGCGTGCAGCGTGCGTGCGAGCGCGGCGTAGTGCGGCGCGCGCGCGGGCGGGATGTAGAGTGCAGTGCTACCCGCATGTTGCGTGCAGTATATAGTTACCTGCATGCGCGCGTGCAGCGTGCGTGCGAGCGCGGCGTAGTGCGGCGCGCGCGCGGGCGGGATGTAGAGTGCAGTGCTACCCGCATGTTGCGTGCAGTATATAGTTACCTGCATGCGCGCGTGCAGCGTGCGTGCGAGCGCGGCGTAGTGCGGCGCGCGCGCGGGCGGGATGTAGAGTGCAGTGCTACCCGCATGTTGCGTGCAGTATATAGTTACCTGCATGCGCGCGTGCAGCGTGCGTGCGAGCGCGGCGTAGTGCGGCGCGCGCGCGGGCGGGATGTAGAGTGCAGTGCTACCCGCATGTTGCGTGCAGTATATAGTTACCTGCATGCGCGCGTGCAGCGTGCGTGCGAGCGCGGCGTAGTGCGGCGCGCGCGCGGGCGGGATGTAGAGTGCAGTGCTACCCGCATGTTGCGTGCAGTATATAGTTACCTGCATGCGCGCGTGCAGCGTGCGTGCGAGCGCGGCGTAGTGCGGCGCGCGCGCGGGCGGGATGTAGAGTGCAGTGCTACCCGCATGTTGCGTGCAGTATATAGTTACCTGCATGCGCGCGTGCAGCGTGCGTGCGAGCGCGGCGTAGTGCGGCGCGCGCGCGGGCGGGATGTAGAGTGCAGTGCTACCCGCATGTTGCGTGCAGTATATAGTTACCTGCATGCGCGCGTGCAGCGTGCGTGCGAGCGCGGCGTAGTGCGGCGCGCGCGCGGGCGGGATGTAGAGTGCAGTGCTACCCGCATGTTGCGTGCAGTATATAGTTACCTGCATGCGCGCGTGCAGCGTGCGTGCGAGCGCGGCGTAGTGCGGCGCGCGCGCGGGCGGGATGTAGAGTGCAGTGCTACCCGCATGTTGCGTGCAGTATATAGTTACCTGCATGCGCGCGTGCAGCGTGCGTGCGAGCGCGGCGTAGTGCGGCGCGCGCGCGGGCGGGATGTAGAGTGCAGTGCTACCCGCATGTTGCGTGCAGTATATAGTTACCTGCATGCGCGCGTGCAGCGTGCGTGCGAGCGCGGCGTAGTGCGGCGCGCGCGCGGGCGGGATGTAGAGTGCAGTGCTACCCGCATGTTGCGTGCAGTATATAGTTACCTGCATGCGCGCGTGCAGCGTGCGTGCGAGCGCGGCGTAGTGCGGCGCGCGCGCGGGCGGGATGTAGAGTGCAGTGCTACCCGCATGTTGCGTGCAGTATATAGTTACCTGCATGCGCGCGTGCAGCGTGCGTGCGAGCGCGGCGTAGTGCGGCGCGCGCGCGGGCGGGATGTAGAGTGCAGTGCTACCCGCATGTTGCGTGCAGTATATAGTTACCTGCATGCGCGCGTGCAGCGTGCGTGCGAGCGCGGCGTAGTGCGGCGCGCGCGCGGGCGGGATGTAGAGTGCAGTGCTACCCGCATGTTGCGTGCAGTATATAGTTACCTGCATGCGCGCGTGCAGCGTGCGTGCGAGCGCGGCGTAGTGCGGCGCGCGCGCGGGCGGGATGTAGAGTGCAGTGCTACCCGCATGTTGCGTGCAGTATATAGTTACCTGCATGCGCGCGTGCAGCGTGCGTGCGAGCGCGGCGTAGTGCGGCGCGCGCGCGGGCGGGATGTAGAGTGCAGTGCTACCCGCATGTTGCGTGCAGTATATAGTTACCTGCATGCGCGCGTGCAGCGTGCGTGCGAGCGCGGCGTAGTGCGGCGCGCGCGCGGGCGGGATGTAGAGTGCAGTGCTACCCGCATGTTGCGTGCAGTATATAGTTACCTGCATGCGCGCGTGCAGCGTGCGTGCGAGCGCGGCGTAGTGCGGCGCGCGCGCGGGCGGGATGTAGAGTGCAGTGCTACCCGCATGTTGCGTGCAGTATATAGTTACCTGCATGCGCGCGTGCAGCGTGCGTGCGAGCGCGGCGTAGTGCGGCGCGCGCGCGGGCGGGATGTAGAGGCGCGTGCGGTGCAGCCAGGCGAAGCCGAGCCCCTGCAGCGAGCGCGCCGCGCCGCCGCCCGCCGCGCGGCACAGCTCCGCCACCAGGCTGCGAGACCGCTGCGACACATGCATACACTACTTATATCATATCCCAGCCAGTCCCGCACTTGTATATTAGCAGCCCCCCACAGCAAGATTCCATACGATGTAACACTATGGAAGTAGTTAAAATATACTGGTCTAGCTGTAGCTTCATGTATGAGCCATCTTATTATGAGAACTGCGTATGCAGTCTAACTGCAATTTTGCATCGATATTAAGTCCTATGAAAATAGTAGAATCGACGACGGTAAGTGCCTTGCCAATTAATTCAATACTGGTCGATCGCAAAATCACATTTGGAAAAGTAAATTTACTGAATTTAGTTTTCCAAGCATTAAGCAAAAGATTATAAATAATAAACCATTTAAGTACTTGCGACAGAGATGCATTTACGTCTTCGTAATTGGCATTCGATCATCAAATCAATAACTCAATCTATAACTTTAAAAATCAAAGATTATCATCAGTAAATAGAATTATTTCACATAAATCTTTCACAAAGAAAGTTCATTCACGTAAACTTAAAATAAAAAAGGACCTAATATCGAACCCTGTGGCACCCCTTTATCAATGACCGATCTAGAACATCTCATCTCACCGCCAACATCTACTTTTTGGACTGTATTGGTAAAGTAGGTATGACATATAAGGGCAATTTCCCGGGTTAGGATACCGTTATGTTTAAGTTAGGACATTAATGTGGCAGGAATTACATAGTCAAAAGCTTTGGACAGATCGCAGAATACCCGGGTTGCCCGTCTTATGAGTGTTCCCAGGCATCATAATGTGAGCTTTAAGGAGCGTTGAGCTGGCATTATTCATTCTTCGTTCGCTTCGCTAAATCGATCAATTTTATTTAAAAAATCTTTGGTACGGCTTGTTTTCTTTCTGAATGACCATTAGTTCTAACATGAGCCATTTAAAGGTTATCCATCAATTACCGGACACCCTGTATATTGAAGAAAACACCACTATACAAAAATACTCGCAAAACCAAAACCTTCCGGTAGCAGTTAGGTAACCAATAGTTTATTTTGTAATCATTTCTTTATTTCTTGTCCATTATCTTTCTAGTATCTCTTCCTTTACTGTATCTACCTACTGTTTCTTATTTTCTTTTCGTTCTGTATACGTGTATTCATGTGTTGTGTCCAAAACAATTGTATTTTCTTTATGTCTTTCAACTAGTTGTAAATCAAGAGCTTAGGTAGCGCCATGAACTTTCTCGATAAGCGCGATAACACGATAGCCGCCGGCTTATCAATACGGGGCCATTGTCAAGGTGACGTGAAAACCGATCAATGAACCTTATCGCTAGCTGTGTACCGCTTGATAAACAAACAATAGGTATAGTCATCGAATAAATAAATAAATATTAATTTTTTATTCGTTTTATAGTGTTTATCTACACATAAGGAATCCCACTCGGATAATAACTTTTGGGACTATATAAAAAATCTTTAAGAAATAAATATTAAATAAATATTGGTGGACTTTCTAACAGCACTATCTAGCCCCAAACTAAGCAAAGCTTGTAATATGGACCAGTTATCTGATATAATACTAACATACGTTTGTTTTTGTAAATACATACACATCATATTTTATAACACCCAGATAGAGAACAAATACTATAGAATTTTGATACAAACTGGATTAACAATTCTAAAATAAAAATTATTATGTAAACAATAAATAATTGAGGTCACTTAGTAAAATATACAACTAAGAAAGTGTATACAAATATGTAAACAAATAAGTAGGTACCTTTGGGTTAGCTGGGTCTGCCAGCATGTTGGGAATATCCTTCATGGAGAAGAATACTGACACAGATAGCTCCACCGAATCTTCCAACTCCTTGAATTTTTCCTGAAAAATAAATTACCTTTATACTTACGCTGCTCACATTTAAATAATGTTAAAACTTTGTATTTTCTATTATTTGACACATACGGGCCTCGAGTAGTATTTGAACTAATTAATAGCATAATTTCAAAGTCAAAGTCATTTCATTTCTGTCTCTGTAATTTATCTTTTGCTGATAAATGATTTATGATGACAGATTTTAAAAAGTAAGGCCGGCAAATTATATTTTTTCGTGAACCCTTGGGGGCGGCCAATCAGCTTCAAAATCAAAGTCAAAAACTTAGTGAGACGTAGGCAGTTATGTTAACAGATCAGAGATTAAAAAATTGTAGTTGACTGGCGTTGGTCATAGTCAAACAAAAGGTATTTTTATGTAATCGAATCCCAAGGATCACTTTGACCGAAGTTTGTGCATCCTGTCATAGTCAAAAGGTATATTTATTTAATTAATCACATGTTCACTTCGAACTCAAGGAAACTTGATAAAGGAACACGTATTCCTAGTAACAAGTGGATTACAGCTAATCGTGGTCCACCTTAGACTGCACCTTCACTTTCCATCAGGTGAGATGGCAGTCAAACGTCTAGCTATCAAACAATAAATACATTAAAAAAAACAAGAGGTTTGACATCAGTTAAATTATTATTGGATTATGGTTTCGGAAACTGACCGACAGTGGGTATACCCTGCAAGTGAGGCTTACCTCGCTGACTGTACACCCGCAGACATGCTGCAAGTACGTGACGGCGTTGTGCACGGCGTCCTGAATGCAGCTCTGCACGGGGATGAGCGCCGGGGACCAAGTTGCCTCCGTCATGTATAACACCTGCAACCATAACATTGTACCTGGCTGGCTGTGGCCAGTGCTTCTGGCATGGAATGAGATACCTCCATCTCCTGCTGTGGATATCGAGTGAGTGTATAAGTCTACCGAAGTAAAATATAAAATTTAAGATGGTAGTGCGCAAAATGGCATCCTGAGAAACAACTCCAAAGCACCATGGTTCTTAAAGATCGAAGAGCTGCACAACGAAAGGGGGAAATGATCACTGGAGAAATTCCCCAACAAGTCCAGTACATACACCAAACCTGCTTAAAGTCAAGAGACTGATCGCAGATACAAATAGAACAAAAAAAAAAGATGGTAGTGGACAAATTATCTGGCTTCTTTGCTTATTTTGGGGCTAAATGACGCTGTGTAAATTGTCCACCAGCCATTATTTAAAGTAAAGGAATAACCAAAGTTCGAAGCATAACCCTCGTTGATAAGTTCAGGACCCGAAACAAACCTTAACATCCTTTATGTTCACCGGCTTGTCCAAGTTAAGCTTGTGCCTATTCTCCCCTGCCATTATACTGAGGAGTAACGGGAGGTCTTCTGCCTTCCGCGTCATCGGACCCGTCGTGAGGAACTTGGGGAACTGAGGGTCACTCAGCGTGGGGATGTGGCCTTCTATCGATATTATACCTGAAAAACATATTTAAATGTTTCAAATTGATCTTTCGGATTGAATTCATTAGTTTTTGGCCTTAGATATTTAGTTGAGCAAAACTTTCTTTTTGATAATCCATATCTTTTACAGGCTTTGCCTTCCAAAATGTTTTCAACAGTTTCAGGGGCCACCTTTTTCCTGATGTCTCTATTTGCAGGACACGGATGTTGGGCAGTGCATGATGCGAATGTTGAGATGGATGTGTGAAGCGGCAATAATGGACAAGATAAGGAATGACTGAATTAAAAGATGAGGAGCAATAGGTTAACGTGGCATGGGCATGTCATGCGAAAGGAAAAATGTCATGTAACGAATAGTGAAAGGTATGAATGTGGATTGATATAGAAGTAAAGACAGACCAAAAAAAAAAGACCAGAGAAAAAGGAGTAAATACTGAGATGACGGATCACTGAAAAGACAATTCTGTGTGACGGATGATGGAGGAAAGTGTAGAGAAAGAACCTGTTGTGCTGATATCACATGAAGTGGGAAAGGGCGGAAAGATGATGAGTAAGTTACCAGGTGTAGGCTTGTGTCCGAAGACGCCGCAGAAGGCAGCCGGCAGGCGGATGGAGCCAGCGATGTCGGAGGACACGCTGAACGCTGACGCGGCGCATCCGAGCAGCGCCGCCTGACAACGTGTATTAACATCACTGTGTTGACATACCCCCAGTCCCACGAAGTATGACACACTAGAGCAGATTCTACCATAAGGATCATAATAACACCATCTGTCTGATTCATATATTTCAGTCTTTGATTTTGACAAGACTTTCGTTACAGAAGCAAGAGAGTTTCTTAACTAGTTTGGAAGACTATAAAACAATATTTAAAGAAAAATCATTTCTGACGGATCTGACGCACGAACAGCGAGCGCTCTCTGAGATCGTAAATCCCACCCTTAATGATATAACTAGGTTATTTTTACAGTCGTGATTTTAAATAAATAATATTTAAAATAAACCACACGCGACGGTACTGCGTGAGAAAATAATCATAGGGAATAAAAACATTTCAACGAATATATGGTCACTTGGTCGTGTTTCTGAATGAGACAAGACAGCCTCAAAAAGTTTAAGTGGGCGGACCCAGTCTGATGGAACCTAAAAAAAAGCCAAGGCACTGAAGGCCTTGACCAACATCGACACTCTTTGGCTAAGGCAAGCAGTCTAGGCACGGCACGGTGTGACACTGAGATTGCTGGGAGTTCTCCTCTCAAGGGCAGTCTTCAAAGCACGTATTTCGATCAGATGAGAGATGGGAGAAAAGAGACGAGAAGACCAGGTCAAGAGGTCCTATTTTATACACCTATTCGTGTTTTCAAAACACACAAGCTTAAACTAGCTCAGGAGCCTTAAGGATACAAATGAATATTGCAACACTTCATGATGTCAGTGTCAGCACAAACACTTTACTTAGCTATAAGTAACTTGCGATATGTATGTATATCCTACCTATGTTTATATCACATACACAGCACATGTTTGGTCAATGGCGTACAATCTACAAACACATCACTTAGCATGTGCCCACAAAATGCTTGACATTGAGTAGGGACCGTCTTCTATTGTTTGTTCGGTAGTTTAAATGCTCGGTAGTATTATAACATGATTACTCACAAAAGCTTATTTTAGACAATCCTTCACACAAGAAAAGTTGTAGAAAGTAGTATCTCTTCAGCGCTATGGTGACCTCAGAGATGCTTTTTCCTTTTTGTTGTAGAATGGTTAAATTGGTTGGAATTGGTTATAGAAAAGCCGTGAGTTTAGATGGTAAAATTTTATAATAATAACACAACTTTTCTTAGACTATAAAACAAACGTAACTTAGATTTTATAGATTAAATGGTAAAATGGTAATAATTAAAATGGTTAAATGGTCAATGGTTTGAGCACACGATGTGTCCAAGACTGGTAAACGCGAACAGACTCGAATTTGGGTAATTACAGCGAACGTGCATAACTGCATACGAGGCATTTGTGCATATTCGCTGCGTGTTCAGTTTTAACCTGAACATATTCCCGAGCGCGAGATGAAGCGCATGATGATGATGATGTCTAAGATGATAAATGAGTAACAAACATCAAGTGAATTCGAGCAAAACAAAGAAAGCATGCTTATGGTAAAATTACTTCTAGCTTAACTTTTAGTAATATAATGGTAAAATCTTATAAAACATCGATTTGGTACTAATTTATAACTTAATTATGGTAAAAGGCAAAGTAAAAAAGCACATTGTTTTATTAAATATAAAAAATATTAGTTAAATTAAACTTCCGAGTCCTCTATAGTAAAAGCTTCATTTTGGATGCCCGTGTTTCGTGTAATACTGGTGGCCCGTTTATCCGCACTATTGTCCGCGATGGACCATCGTTCAACGTAATTTTTCATACGAAAGCTAACATCACTTTTATCATTTAATTCACTAGCACTAATGAGCACTTCACTTTGAATTGGTTCACTGGTTGGCCTTACCGCAGGGGGAGTCGCCACCGACTCCTGTCGGGAGCGTCCCGCCTTGCGGCGCTGAGGCCTCGGAGGCGGCGGGGTCGCCGCAGACTCCTGCCGGCGGCGACCCTCGCCGCGATGCTCAGCAACCCGTCCCCGGCACCGTCCGCTTCTGCACGCCCATACTGCTACAGCGCCTAGCGCGCCCGCTAATAACACGTAGCTTATGGCATAGTGATGGATATCGTGTGGGGACATATCCTCAACGTCAGCATTGCTTGCCTTTAATTCTTTCACTGCCTTCTCTAGACTGGTCATGGATGTATTTACGTTCTCATCATAATATGCTGGTTTTCCATCTGGGAATTGTATATTTATGATGTGGTTAATCTGGTCAAATTCAGGCACGTGAATGGTTGGCGTTATGTTTATCTGGTTGGACTGGTGACGTATTGAATATACCGAAAAGTCCTGGCCCTTGATTACGCAATCTTGGCTCATGGCAATAACCCCGGCTTGACTTAGCTGACGAATCATAACTCGCTCTTCGCATATAATTTTTATTGTATAATTATCACAGCAAAAATATAAATGCTGAGACGAAGAATGCAATTCTACCCATTTATCGATACAGGCTGATTCTATGAATTTGCATTTTTTGGTTGATGTATTTGTTGCACAGAAACTTTCATCATTTTTTATGTGCCGGATAGGTTTGAGTACTTGGCACATGTACGCTGAATTATGTTGTAGGCAGGCTGATAACTCATTCGCGGTAATGGTGAAGTAAGCGTCTTTCTTTAAATCAACTGCTACATATTCTGCGACTGGTATTATTGTTATCATGGTGGTACTCGTTTGGTGTGGGACTGGTATTAGGTTTTAGAGTTGGTAGCTCTCTCTACAAATAAGCGGAAAAGTGACTTCTATAATTACGTACTTTTGCGTTGCTCTAGCTTTAACCTTTAGTAGCTTGTAAATATACTGGAAGTCATTGTCTATGTTGCTAATTGGTAGTGCGAGTTCACTAGGCATCTGGCCGCTTATGGTTTGTAACTCGCGTTTTAGCTGGGTTGGTGTGAGCAAGTGCATGCTGATTTGACCATGGTAGATACCGGTAATTGTGTCGATCAGCGTATCTTGAAGTCGCCTTAAACTTTGGAGTAAAGTATTTCCTGCCATTGCTGTTAATGTGAAGTCCTGGATATATGAAATATTTTGTATTTCACGCTGTAAGATACTGGCGTTGTCTTGAAGTTCCATTAACTTTTTATTTATAAGCTTGTGTTGCTTATCCATGGTATTTTCCATTTTCTTCATAAGGTTGAACTCTGCTTCTATTACGGATGTCTGGTTTTTCCATAAATTAGACAGATGTTTCTCATTGCGATGTATGGTTTCAATGTCTTTCACATACTGCTCTGCGAAGCGAGAGTCCAACACGCCGAACAAGTCATTTGCAATATACCCGATACCATTGATAAGACCCCGACGGCGCCGGCGCCTTTCTGTCTGGTTGACAAATCGTCGCTGTCTGGCGTGGACGTCAAAATGCTGCGTTAACAAAAGTTCATTGTAGTATTCCAGTTCCTGATAGTCGTGGCGGGCTTGTAGCATGATCGTATTACAATGAGATTGTTTTTGTATTGTAGCGCACAACTTATCTAAATAACTTGATATCTTGTCGTAGGTATTTATGCCTGTCCAGTATGGTCCCATATCGTAGTAAACTACTAGTGTCCACTTATCTCTGATTAGTTGAATTTTCGATATGGGGTCAAAGTAAAGCGTCTGGTTGCTAGGTAACTGTTTAATTTCATGAAGACCGTAGGTTGGTAATAATAACATCATAAATCCAAGTAATACCGTAGCTATTGTAGTAAACTTTGACCTGGTTCTTACTCTTTTTTCTGGTAGTTTGGTTGCTGGTTTTGGTGGTATTTGAATGGTAGTGTTGTCCTGGTTAATGGGCAACACTGAGAGCTTAACAATAGGTCTCTTCATTATCCCGTTTTTAGTTTTTAGTGAGACCGCTCTGATAAGGCCTTCATCGCCGGGATGCGTATCGATTACGCGTCCAAGAGCCCACTTTCCCGGCGGTAGGTTATCATCCTGGATGACTACTAGATCTCCGATGGTGAGGTTTTTCTGTGGCTCCATCCACTTGGTTCTAGATGAAAGTTGTACTAAATACTCGGACTTCCATCTTTTCCAGAGATCTTGAAATAATTTAGATGTAAGATGCCACCTGGTTCTGGCATCTTGCTCTGTTTCAATTATCGTAGTCCCTGGTCTCCCCGACAAGAAATGAGCTGGAGTTAGAAAATCGAGGTCATTTGGATCTTCTGACAGTGCACAAAGAGGACGTGAGTTTAGACAAGCTTCTAATCTGGTTAATAATGTGGTATATTCCTCAAACGTCAGTTTTTGTTGACCGATGACCCTTTTAAGACGATGTTTAAGACTGCGCACTGCTCTTTCCCATAAACCGCCAGCGTTAGGCCAGCTTGGTACGTTGAAATGCCAGTCTATGCCCATTTCTGTTATCTCTGTAAAGAAACCTTCACTGAATACTTGCTGAAGCTGGTTATATTCCTCTTGCAAGATTCTGTTTGCTCCCACAAAGTTGGTTCCGTTGTCACTGTATATGTGACGTGGAGCTCCTCTTCGGGCTGCCAATCTGTGGAGAGCTGCTAGAAACGCTGAGCTGGTCAAGTCGGACACGAGTTCTATATGAACGGCCTTCGTGACCATACATACGAAGATAGCTATATAGCCCTTTGTGGTCTTGATGCCTCGCCCTTTATTCGCCTTTACTTCTACGAATCCTGTGTAGTCTACACCGCAGTGATGAAACGCCTTTTCTGGGTTCACCCTTGATGCTGGTAAGTCTCCCATGAGCTGGTACTGCTTTATGGGATCCTGCCTCCTACATTTCACGCACTTTCGTATAAACTTTTTGGTAGCCATATACCCGCCGATAATCCAATACTGTTGACGAAGGTTCGCTAAAGTAAGACGCATTCCACCATGAAATGTCAATTCATGGGCTTGGTTAATGATTAGCATGGTAAGACGATGGTCGTGTGGTAAGATGATGGGATGCTTCATTCTAAGATCTATGTGGGCGTTTCTCAGTCTTCCACCCACTCGCAATATCCCATGTTCATCTATGATCGGATTTAAATTTAAAATCTTACTTTTGGAGTGCACCTTATGATGTTTATTTATAGAATCGATGTCATTAGCAAATTCAATTTGTTGAACGGTTTTGATTATCAGCATTTTTGCGCGACGAAGTTCTTGTAATTCGAGGTAAGGCTGGTGAACTCGTTTTTTGCAAGCTAGTAATCGCAATATCCATGCGACAATGCGAATAATTTTTGTTATTGAGCTGAATTTATTTAATAAATTATTTATTATTTCAAACATCGTTGCGCAATTTTCCGATTGGACCACCGCGATCGATTGTTTTGAAAACGAGTTCTTTGTTTCTAGCGTGGTTTCATAAGTGGTTTTATCCTTTTGGTCTGGATAAAATGCTGGTAACCATGATGGTCCATGCCACCATAGGCTGTGGTTTTTGAGCTGCTTGACAGTTAATCCGCGGCTTGCGCAATCTGCTGGGTTATCGTTGGTACTGACGTATTGCCACTGGTTTGCTGGTATGGTTTTATTGATTATGGTTACACGATTCGACACGAATGGTTTCCAGCGGGCCGGATCTCCCTTTATCCACCCCAACACCGCTGTTGAATCGGTCCAGCAGTACACGTCCGTTTCATAATCAGACAAACAGTTTTGTACTTTTTGCATAAGTTGTGTCAATAGTTGGGCACCCATTAACTCTAATCTGGGTATTGACAAACTTTTGCTCAAAGGCCCCAATCTAGCTTTTCCTGCAACTAGTTTAATGGTGGTTTTTTCATTTTTGGTGGTTTTGCAATAGATGACGCAAGCGTACGCCTTGTTCGATGCGTCGCAGAATCCATGCAGCTCGATCTTTTGGTTTTCTTCTGTTCCTAGCCATCTATTTATCTCTATGTCATTTAAAAACTTGAGTTCTTGTTTTAGGGTGGCCCATTCGGAATCGATTTTTTCTGGTAGTTTCTCATCCCATTCTAATTTTGAAAGCCACACGCTTTGGAACAGAATTTTCATGGTAGTGCTCAGGGGAGTAAGCCACCCTAAGGGGTCGAATAATTTCGAAATATCGGATAGGAGCGATCTTTTGGTAGCTACTGCTGGCGATTCGGATTCAATATTTGAACTAAAGATGAAGTTGTCCTGCTGCGGGTTCCAACCGAGTCCCAATGTCTTGGTAGAGTCGGTCTGTTTGAACTCGTAGGTTGACTGGTTGCATTGGTCTTTTTCTAAGTCAGCCAGGAGCTCTGGTTTGTTCGAGGCCCACTTCCTAAGATTGAATCCTCCTAGGCGGAGTAAAGTTATTAGGTCAGCTTTAAGTTGGTTCGCTTTTTCTACGGTGTGGTGACCTCCGCAGTAATCGTCCATGTAAAAGCATTCCTCTAACTCCTTTGCAGCATCTGGGAATCTTTTTCTCTCGTCATCTGCTAACTTTCTTAAGCACATCATTGCTAGGAAACCAGCTGGTTTGGTCCCGTACGTTAGTGTGAGTTTGAGTGACGAGTTTGAACGTCCGAATATTTCCGTTCAAATCTCTCCAAATTATCTTTTGGTAATCTTGGTCATCTTGGTTTACTTTTATCATTCGGTACATCTTTTCTATATCCGAAGTATACACGTACTGGTACTGTCTCCATTTCAAAATGAGTTCTTGAAGATCTTTTTGTATATTCGGGCCGCGGTACATCGTGTCATTCAGACTGTACCCGGATGTAGATTTAGCTGAGGCATTAAAAACTACTCTCAGTTTGGTAGTGGTTGATTCGGCCCGAGTAACTGCGTGGTGTGGTAAGTAGCATTCGGGCGTCTGGTTACTGGTTGATGGTATCATATGGTTCAAAGATAAATATTCATTCATAAACTTATGGTAATCAGCTTTGAGAGCTTGGTTTTTCTCTAACTTTTTTTCTAAGTTTATGAACTGGGCTAAAGCTTGTGGTTTGGTAGCGCCCAATTTATCCTTGATCTCAGGTTTGAATGGTAACCTGACTTCGTAGCTCCCGCATTCTAATCTCTTTGTAGTGTCCAAAAAATATTTTAAACATTCGTGGTCACTATTTGACAATTCAATCTTCTGATTTATGTCCTCGTTTTCCCAATATTTGAGTAAATCCTCGGTGTTATTTAGGATAACGTTGCAGTGGTAGTGTGGTTTCATTGATCCGCATAATAGCCAGCCTAACTGAGTCTGTTGAGCGATTGGTTGATCATCTTTGCTTCCCCTTAAGATGCCTCCTAGCATGATCTTGCTGTAAACATCTGCACCTAGAAGCAAATCCACTTGTCTACTTATATTAAATTCTGGGTCCGCTAGGTTTATCCCTTGTAAGTGGTCCCATTTCGATGGTTTGGTAAATGTTCTATTTGGGAGGCGTTTGATTAAGTTGTTCATTATAACAACATTGGTTTTCAAAGAGAACCCAGTATGAAACGATTCGATGGTTATTTCTATCATTCCTTTAGAGTTATTCTCTTTCTCCCCTACTCCAAAGATTTGTCCCTTAAAATTGGTACGTTTCAACCCTAGCGTTTGAGCTGCATTCTCGTTGATCAATGATAATTGAGACCCCTGATCAACCAACGCTCTCATCTTGTGCTGAGTGCCATCCGCCCCTCTGACGTTGACTACGGCGGTAGCTAAAAGTATTTCCGACATGTCGCCCCAGGACACGTGAGATGACCTAGATGCACTCTCTTTTGTTGCTACGCTGTTGGTGGTCTTAGTATTTGGTTTTGCTGATGTAGATGCACTTTGACTCACTAACGCTTCATGAAGTAAGGTATTATGAGTACCTAAACATTTTCGACATCGCTTTGTAGACGAACACGGCTTGTTGAAATGGCTACATAAACAATTTAAACAAAAATTAAATTCTTCAATCTTTTTTAATTTTTGCTCGTGCGTCATTTGTAGAAATTGCGAGCATTGCCATAAACCGTGTTCAGCATTACACAATGCACAGGTCAATGATCGTGAAACGTGACATGTATTCATGTTAGAATTAGAATTTTCTTTATAATTGGTTTGGTAATAATTTGGTCGTTGAAAATGTTTTTTTGGTTTTTGGATATTCTGGTTTGGTTTTGTTGGTTGTGGGACAATGGGTCTTTGGTTGGTTGGTTCTTGCTTACGACGCGCAGCTTCTAGTGCTGTAAATTTCATTTCCAAAAAGTCCATGAACTCCTGTAGAGAGGGAAGCTCTCTGGGCTTTTTGACAGATTCTATGTATTCAGTGAAAGTTTCACTGTCCAACTTTTGGCCTATTAGGTGCACTAGTAGTGGGTCCCATGTCGTAATGTTCACTCCTAGGTTCTGAATGGCGTGTAATGTCTCTTTGGTTACATCGTGCAGCTTCTTGATCATGGGCATAGACTGTTGTTGCATGTTGGGAATGCCAAGTACGGTGGTGATATGAGACGAGAAGATAAGTTTCTTATTACCGTACCTATGGTTTAGGATCTCCCAACATACTTTATAGTTGTCAGAGCTAATCTGCAAATGGTGAATTAGACGCTCTGCCTCTCCAGCTACCTTACTCTTTAGAAACTGCATTTTCTGGGCGTTAGACATAGACGGGTTCTTGTCGATGGCTTCGCTAAAAAGATCTTTGAATGAAACCCAATGGTTATAGGTTCCATGAAATACGGGTATGGTCATCTGAGGGGTTGACTTTTCATGATGTTTTACTGACCACATCTTCTGGTTGATGCTCTCCGTCAGCCTGTAGTAAGTCTCCTCATGTCTGGTAAATTCTTCCTGGTATGTGCTGTCATCGCCTCCATTTTCACCTTCGATAATCCAATGAAGTTTATCGATTTCACTCCAGCGACTATCCAGCGATTTAAGTGCGTACTCAAACTGCCAATTGTTCTCGTACTTATCAACTTGCAGCTTACTCACCGTTCTTACGAAAGCTTTGAAATTGATACTCTGCTTCTTCACCAACTCGTCCAGCTTGCTGCATTCTCCCGACGAAGAAAAATGTCCGCGTTGCGGGCTTACCTCGTAACGAGAGGATGTGCCTGGTTGCGGCTGTGATGCCCTCGCTTCTGGTCTGCGACGGTCAACGTTCTCCGTCTGAATCTGTGGTAAAGATTTCCCTGTCTCCTTTTCCGGTATACGGGGACTAGCAGCACCTGGTATCTGCTTCCTACCTAATTGATCCATGGTCTTATCAATTACTTCCTTTATTTTGATGTAGACTTCCTGTGCTATATCAAAACAATTCTTAAGAAAGTAGGGATGGTCAAATTCAGCAAGCTCACATAATTTTCTATGGTTTTCCTGGTAATCACGCCAATAAGCTTCTACCATATCATTCTTCCGCTTATAATTATCGACGGTTTTTCTTTCGGACCCATCTTTCTTTATATTCGTCAAAAACTTGGTCAAGGTTTCATAAAGCTCCGTTTGGTTAATAAATAGAGAATCAGAATCCATCTTACGGTTGGTACGATATCAAATCAATCAAATGGTAATGTAAGATAATAAATGGTTTGATCTGACCTTGTATTCTCCAAACGAGTCACCGCAGTCCAATCCAGAAATCACTGCAATCCTTGGTTAAGCGACACTGTATCACTTTAGGCACTGGTATGGTTTTTAATTTTATTAACTCGAAGGACCATGTAGAAAGTAGTATCTCTTCAGCGCTATGGTGACCTCAGAGATGCTTTTTCCTTTTTGTTGTAGAATGGTTAAATTGGTTGGAATTGGTTATAGAAAAGCCGTGAGTTTAGATGGTAAAATTGTATAATAATAACACAACTTTTCTTAGACTATAAAACAAACGTAACTTAGATTTTATAGATTAAATGGTAAAATGGTAATAATTAAAATGGTTAAATGGTCAATGGTTTGAGCACACGATGTGTCCAAGACTGGTAAACGCGAACAGACTCGAATTTGGGTAATTACAGCGAACGTGCATAACTGCATACGAGGCATTTGTGCATATTCGCTGCGTGTTCAGTTTTAACCTGAACATATATCTATATTTAAATAGGATACGGGCGGACAGGGATATGCGGTTTTAGGCAAATATTTCTAAAATTATTTTTACTTTTAAAAGACTATCAATTGACTAGAATTTACAGTATTTGTTTTTTGGAGTGCGCTCTGTTGTTTTTTTTGTAAAAAGTTCCAATATGAACTTGAATTCACTTCAGTGCACTGCCACTTGGCAGAACAATAAACCTCGATCGCTTTTTTGACACCCGATAAGAGTTAAGACACCTGTAGGGCTAGTTTAAACCATCCGGAAACATTTCCGATCGGATATTTCAGTATTTGTCTCTCTTGCTCTAGTTTTGTTTGCTAATAAACAAAAGACAGATAGATACTAAGGTTTCCGATTGGAAAAGTACTCTTTTTTTTAAATATCCTAGCTGTCTTGAATCCTCGTACGGCTTGTATGAGGTTTCAAGAGTTTCAAGGTTTCCCACTAAAATTTGTGTGATCCGTGAACCTCACCTCTCCACCAGAAGAGCCGCCAGAGGTCCTATTCAAGCAGTAAGGGTTGTTGGTCGCTCCACGAATGAGATTGCTGGTCTCCCAGCCCAGGCAGAGCTCTGGCGTGTTGGAGACCAGCAGAGGAATGGCGCCAGCGAGGCGCACGAGACGCACGGCGGCGCCGTCACTAGCGGCGCGGCTTCCGACTAGCTCGAGGCACCCCACTGAGTTGGAGAGGCCTGGCGATGAGACATGCAGTTCTTACAAGGGAATCCAAAGCCATTTTAACATGCCAACCTATTTATACTTATGCAATTATGATGTTCCTCTAAATGCTCTTATATTATTTACTAGCTGGTGCCCGCGACTTCGTCTGCACAGGATTAGTATTTCGGAGAATATCTTTATAAATTGTAGCCTATGTGTTATTCTGATGTATAAGCTATATTATTGTAAAGTTTCATTAAAATCCATTTAGTAGTTTTTACGTGAAAGAGTAACAAACATCCATCCATCTATCCATCCATCCATACTTACAAACTTTCGCTTTTATAATATTAGTATCGAAGATGTAAAACGGCCGTGAGGTGTGTAACAGCTGCCGTGAGGTCACCCAATTTGGTCCTTAACTAAAAGAAGCGCTACTTCGTCGTTACTCGGCAGAGCAGCATTAGGTTGAGTTAGGACCCTTTTAAAACGAATACTTGAGTTCTCCACTCAAGTATTCGTTTTAAAAGGAGACTGCGTTTAGGTAAGCATAGTGTAGAACGCCCTCCGGCGAGGTGGGGCGATGATCTGCGAAATGTAGCTGGCAAACACTGGATGAGATGAGCCGAAGACCGGGCTGTCTTGGAAGAGTACGTCCAGATGATGATGAGGAGTGAGGACCTTTTTAGCTTACAAATGCTGGTCAGCATCCTCAATAGTAAAAGATTACCTCCCTATATTGGTACTTTTATACACATGAAAAGCTATCTCTGTGATGATAATATGACGTATCAATTACTCTCTCTTGTCGTGTCACTAGTTTCTTTCGAAACAGTGTGGTGAAAGGATTTTAAGTGCGCCTCAAGAGGCTCCTTGCGAGCACTTGACACATGTTATAGAACTTTTTAGGTACCACGGCATGCCGGTTTCCTCATGATGTTTTCCTTCACCGTTTGTGACTACTGGCATTGTGCACACAACCGGTTTCGAACCCACGAACTTAGGATCGGAAGGCCGCTACCAATAGACCACCAGTGCTCTTTACTTCCAATTACTTATTTGCTTCCATGTGTGCACGCACACAAGATTATAAATTAGAAAACAAGTGGCTGGAGTGCAAAATGGTATGGTGTGACAAATTAATTTATTTGTAAACTACGTAAGTAATTGAACAGACATCTACATAATTGTTTTATGCATGATTTAGGTATACGTCGTCAGTAGCCATTCACACATCCATTCTACCAAACTCATAAAGATTCAGAACAATATTTATCTTTTTCATGCTGTAGGAATCGAAATCACACTGCACGCAGTAGCTGGTATCTGCTGGCTGGACAAAGGAATCCTAGTTTTGGATTGGATATATGTTTATAGACATCTCTTCAGCATTCGTTTAACTAAACAAAACTTACCACCAAGCGAGCAGCTCTCTTTAACCGTGAACGGTACTCCCAACAACGGTTTTCCCTTCACAAGCTCCTCTATGCCTCCACTGCTCCTTGCTTCAGCTATCTTTTTGTCCACAGCCCTGGCTTCTTCTAGGGCTGCCGCGTATCTCTCCTCGACTACTGCGTTGATGTAAGGATTAACTTCTTTCACGCGTTCGATGTAAATTAAGCAGATTTTTTCACTCGTGTACTAGAAGGAAGTATAAGGACTAGTTTAATCTTTAGGTCATAAATTGTCAGATGATCATTTTTTTATTAATATCATTAAGACACCGCTATTGTTTTTATTTACCTTTCCATTTTTGATGCCTTCAGCCAGTTGCTTCGCGCTGTTCAGAAGTAGTGGGTTCGCCGGTAGCGGCACGAAGCGGCAACTTCGCGCTCGTAACCAGCTCACAGGCAGCATTAGGAAGTTGAGGATTCGGAGTATAACGCCGATCAGCCGAACTCCTACTTCCATCCTAGAGCGCAATTCTTGATCAGCTTATTTTTACAACATAGAGACACGACAGAAACCACTGCAATTAGCACATTCACCGAAGACGTGCCCTATGTATGTGGCATTGCGCTGCATCAATCACTCTCGGACGTGAAGACTTATGTGCCTATGATTGCACCGGTAACCATACTCTTTTCGCGGATAGAATGTAAACACTAAAGGTGAATGTGTCTCTACAGTTAGGGCTGACCTTTAAAGGCCAGCGAAAAAGTTTTATTAGGCGATAACATGTTTACGAGGCTTTTATACGATGCGATTATAAACTAAAAGTTTTTGGATTTTTTCAGCAAAAGATTTTTTATGTGTAAGTTTGTAAAAGCTAGTGGCTGATAAGTGGCGGATATCAGTGACCAGAGACTCCCGACCAGTAAGAGGTACTGGCGTCCGAGGTGCAGCAGCAGTCGAATATAAAACTGACACTATTGATCGCCAATCCATATCGTGACCAGTGCTTGTTGGACGAATGATACTGACTTTCTCTTCTTTTTAATCTTTTTTACTAATCCATAGATTATGCGTAGTATATCGTGAGGGACCCGCATATTCTAACAAAATTACTAGTTGCATAATTTGAGCTGTCTGCCTTTGAGGCACATGCATACCCATACCCTATTCAGCAGACTCGATGTGATACTTACTTGCACCTAACAATTATGTATGTAACTAAATTAAACCATGCGTAAGCAATAAATGTATTGCGTATCCGAATTAAAAGATGGAAGGCCCTAAACCAAAGGGAATGGCGTGCTATACAAGAGACCTTCACTTGACAATCGGTTGAAGAAACAAACAAATAGTCTTATAACTGGCCTATATTAAGGTTGGTTGGCCAATGGAGCAATCCTTAAACATAATAAACAACGCATGGTCCGATCTACATTAGGTGGCTCTTAAAACCACTTGATACGTTCGGCAGACATTTTTTCAGTTTCTAGACTCTGCAGAGACATACTTTTAGATACCACCTACTTGAGTATCTAGTAAGGAGTGTGTCTCAACCGAGGTCATAGACCTAAGTCGTCCTAGACAGACCCAGGGCCATTCAACTTAAGAATTAAATCGATTCTGTTATCAATTATTAATATTATGACCAATAATACGCAATAACTTTGTGTACTAATGACGAGCAGGCTACTTCAGTGCACTTACTTTAATTGCGTTCTATTCTAATTCTTGTTTATTCAGGTCTGAGACTTCATTCGAGTTTATATGATTTAGATAAATTAATAATCAAAATATTAGCAAAAGCATTTGAGGCTCTTTTCAGCTTTGAGCTTATAAGAAGTATTTTTCCAAAGGCAGAGTGATCATAATTAAAACAGTGACAACAAATGAAAAGTTCCATTTTGTGCTATCTGCAATGTTTCTGTCAGCTTGGGCCATCTCAAAGAGTACCTATAAACTATGCTTGGATTCGTTTTCTGACATTTTGGGAAGCAACATAGCCTTTTCATTTTAATTGTTTTTCTAGTGTTATTTTGAGCAGTGTTGTGTAATTTCGGTGGTATTTTAACCAACATTACTTACTTGTGGTCTTAGCACAAAGTGTAAGCATTTGGAATGAAAGTGTAGTATGTATGCTATTGTATTGTATCCTGATTTGATCGAAAATGTTTCGAATGTTTTGAAGAAAACCGCTACCATTTTCTTCAAAACAAATGACGGCCGACTTGACTATAAAGTATTTAATACAAATCACTTGACACTGGCAAGATTGTCTGTCGAAAGACGGACAGGTGCTATAAACGGAGAAAAAAATAAGAAAAAGAACGATTAGTGTTTTCCCAGGCATGAAGTGTAAATTAGCATTCGTACAGCGTATTGGTTTTTGTTATTTTGCTGCATGTAGGTATGCGTATTTGCTAGATTCTAACCGCGATTTCGTCACAGATGAGACAAAGTCCTTCGTCTACGAGGTTTCCATTTTATTGGGCCATAAAACCTGTTTTTTTTATACTATTAGCTGATGGAACAAGCAGATGGCCCACCTGATGTTAAGTGGTAACCATCTACTATAACAAAGCACTGCCCCGTAAGTCACGCACAATAGGAACGCGCCCTACGACGCACTGCCCTGCGTCCATCAAACCGAGGCACACAGATGTTAAGCCTCATGTGCCTGTAATTACACCGGCAACCACACTCTTCAAACCGAAACACAGCGTTGCTGCTTGGCGGCAGAAAAAGGCGTGGTTGTAGTATTTCCCCGGACGAGCCCTTCACAAAGAGCTCTACTACTCTTAAAAGCTTACACTATAGCTATAGCCCTTACCAATAGGAATGGTTTTCGATTTCTGTCATTTCAAGAAGCAACATTCACAAGAACAGAAGCTTTGTTGTTTAATTGTTTTATTAGCGTTATCTTAATTTATTCCAAATGCACAAAGGTGAGCAGTTACTGTTGCTATAGCGTTATTTTAATTTATTCCAAATGCACAAAGGTGAGCAGTTGCTATAGCGTTATTTTAATTTATTCCAAATGTAAAAAGGTGAGTAGTTGCTATAAATTAATGAGTATTCAGTGATATCCAAATTTTCCCGATAATATTTTCTCGTAGGTTTTAGAGGAAACCGCCACAATTTTCTTCAAAACAAATATCGCTAAGAATGGAGCGTAGAAGAGAATTGAAGTAACGTTTAGTACCTATGGAGGTAAACAAATAAGAAGCACCAAACACCGTTCACCCGAGCGAGGTCAGTTTACACGGAGACGTGATCCTCATCCACGATTGATGAATTACCCCAGTTTACATCTTCATTCTGAATAAATAATTCACACACATTCGTGTGGAACCGATATAAATTCACTTTTTAGGGTTCCGTACCCAAAGGGTAAAAACGTAGATTGCGATTTTTTTAAAATGAGTTTAAAATGAGAGTGATTTTATATCTTTCAACATGTCGAAACGTGGGAGCGAGAGTCACATTAGCTCTTGTCGTCGCCTTATGACTCCGCTGTCCGTCTGTCACCAGGCTGTATCTCATGAACCGGGATAGATAGTTGACATTTTCACAGATATTTCTGTTGCCGCTATAACAAAAAATACTAAAAAACAGAATAAAATTAATATTTAAGTGGGCATACAATAAACGTGATTTTATGCCGTTTTGCCGACTCGCACATGGCCGGTTTTATTTAGACTACTCGCTGATGGAACAAGCAGATCGCCCTACTGTTATAACTGGTAACCTGAAAGCCCTGAAGAAGTCTACTGTAGGACAAAGGCCCCTTATTTCCTGGAAGTACGCTAGAACATTCAGCTCTAGAATAAGATTGTTAGCCAAGGCACCCGAGCCCTAATTAAATGTCTTAAAGCCAAGCCACTTTAGCCGAAAATAGCTAGGTAATTATTATTTCTCGAAAGAAAGATTTAGCGCCCGGCGCTATATCCACTAACACATCGATTTTCTTAATGTAGTCGGTCCATCATCGAGTACTTGATCTTACAATCCACCGACGCTATAACTAGATTTAAATATTTGTTTTGCACGAGACACAGCTCGGACAGTGGACACTGGCTATGTTAATATTGACAAAGCAAGTTATTAATTTTATCGTATGACTACACTGGATGATTCTTCTAATACTGTATAAATAGTAGAACTTGTTTGTTTTACGTCTTCGTCGTTTATTATGATTCTTTTTAACCGAGTTCCAAGAAAAAGAGATGGTACTCAAAAATATTTTTTAAACGCGATTAAATGTATATTCTCAATTCGGCATGTCACATGTTTCGTGCTTGGATATTTCACAATTTTTTCAGGGTCTGTAGAATGAAGTTTTCAGCAGTATATCAAAAGCCTTTTAAGCTGAAAGCTTTGATCAGAAAGGAGGTTACATTAGGTACCTCTATGTAGGCACATAGATCAATTTTGGGTTTATTTTAGGGTTATTATTTTCGCTTATTTTGCTAGTTTTTCTGAGACTGCAGTATTTATTTAACTTGTAAAAAATAAAAAAAGTTTACTTTTTTTTTAAAGAATGCATAGTCTGGTCTAATCTCTAAATCTAGGGTTTGAGTCCAATCATAAAACTTTATTTATTCATTAAACTTACGTGCTGAAATTATCCACAGAAAAAAACACCGAAAAACAACAATAATAAAGCGCGCCTAAGTCACATTCACATAGATTAGACCAAAGAGTATGGACAGGCGTTACCAACGCGATGCCGCAGCAAAGACTGAAGTCTATCCAATTTATAGCACTTCGCCTCGAAGCGAAGATGTACAAAACTGATTGAAGCCTCCGCGGGAAACTTCACCCTACCAACCTTCTTGGATTGGAAACCGTATATTTGATTATGAATTCATTCGTTGAAATAGCGAGTGCGCTCAATGTTTGAACAAAGTTATACCCGTGAGCGTGATGTAATAGTTGACGCTGTTTGTTCGGATGAATAGGATTTATGGAGTAGGCCCTCGACACTCGTAATAATTCTATTGTTTTTGATAATTGAGTTGAACATAAATGTTTGAGTAAATTACTGTTTTGTAAACATTTTCTGAATGGTTTATGCAGACATTTGAACTGCAAGCTTTAGAAACAATCAGGGCCAAGATGAACTTTTCTTAAATGTTACTTTGATGAAAGTTTGCGTTGTTTTAAGTTAAGATCCACCTATAGAGTCAGGACCAAGTGAAAACCGAAGTCACCATTTATTTGCTGCAGAGAAAAAGAGCGTTGAATAATTTAAGCGGTTATTCTACTTCTGTCGTTGACTCTAAAAAAGCTTGGACTTGAGGTTTATTAAAAATTTTGAATAGGTATTTTCCGAGAGGGTGAGTTCAAATGGTTCATCTTAAAATGGCTGAACTGTATAATATTGATAGCAATCAACTATAGGTGCACTGAATACTGAATTGCCTCTACCGTCCACCAGTATGGAAAACGAACAAAAAATAACTTGAATAAAATGCAGACTTCATTGATAAATAGATCTTCTATTTTATTGCTCTATTTTCTCTCAATAAGTGATTGCATTTCACAGCATTTCCGACCGAGACGCTCTAGCAATAGAGCTCGTTATAAAGTTTCTTAGAAGCTAGACTTCGCTAGATTTTTAAAGTGCACTGTTCATTATGGAGGTGTCGGAGTTTATCGTGAGTGCAACGTGCTTGGGACTAGGGGTAACGTCCTGGCGTTGAATTCAATATCACTATTTGATCGATATGACACGTCAACTATATTGTTTTTTTTATAAAATAAATATACGATCATTTGAAAGGGGGAAAAGATGAAGAGGTAACAGGTGTAGCGTGGTATGGGTAGAAAAATCAACATTCATACCTAGTATTATACAACGTGTTTATTAAGAATTGTAAGGATCCGAAAGCAGGATATTCTACCGGTCATAACGAACAACTTTTGTTCTACGACTTTTAAAATTTCAAAGTTTTTCATTCATGAAATGCCTCTTAAACTTTTATGTAAAATGAATCTAAACGCATCATGAGGCAGCCCTATTTACAGCTGTTCTTTGACCTCTAGTTGTTAACCTTAGATAAAATAGGTAACAGAACTGCCACCAATTACCTAGTAATGTGCCTACCTAATAATGATGTTGCTGTTTTTAAAGATCTTGGTATGTAAAAGAAATATTTTCGCGACTGTAATCCCTAGTCACGGTAAACATTCTCTGAGATCTTTGGTACTAATACCTATTCAGTAACTAGGTACCTACGTGGCTACGTACTCAATATTTAATAGAATATTTATTTTTGTTTAATTACTAGATGTCGTAAACCAATGTTTATGATATTCATAGTTCTTTAAATTGTAACATGTTACTTTACCACCATGGTTCATTGACACGACAAAATTACGCAACTGCAATTTTGGGAAGTGTCTAGTCTGTCCTATTTAATCTTTGACGTACCTGTCTGTCATTGGTTGCATTTAAAAACGCATATCCAATCAGGACGGCCGACGGCCGCCGATCAGTGCTACCATTTGTGGCAGATTTCTGCCATTTGGCAGATTTTAAATATTTCAAGAAAAATCTTATTAGTTTGAATTTTTAATGAAATAATATTAATAATTTATTTATTTTTTACCGAACTGGAAACTTCTTATTCTTTTTTACCTTTATTGATTTGGTTTCTAAACAACTTCTATCTCGTTTTAGATAACTGCAAACCGTTACAAACGATCAAAAGATAGTAACTGAATGTAATGTAGGTATTTAATTTATTCCGTAGCCACGAAGGAGATGGTATGAAGTCATATTTTTGGTATTTTTATCGTCAAGCTTGGTAGATTTTGACAGATTTTTTGGCAGGTGTGTGGTAGAACCGCCACTTTTGAGATGGCCACCCTGTTTGTGTTTACATGCGTTGTTGTACATTGTTTTGTTGAGAAAATGTCATCAAACGTGATAAATGGTGATTGTTATGTAAAAAGCCGTCGTCAGTCAGTCTGTGTGGTGACATAAATATAGACATCGTTTCTCAAACAAACGAAAAGCGCTCGTATGAGTACCTTAATCTGCTCGCGAGTCATAGCATGCTGTCCGGACATGACATGCCAACCCATGGTAGAACTTGCCTGGACCACATAATGCTAAAGACCAAACATAAAGCGACTTGCCTTGTGCTAAACACTTCGATCACTGACCATGAGGCTGTGGCAGTTGGTTTTAATCGTATCGGGAATATTGAATATACGAACAAACTCACTACTCGCACTGACTATGCTGGTCTGGACAACACCCTGCAAGAACTAGATTTACAATCCATCCTTAGTTGCACCGATGTCAATCAAGCCACAGATCTCCTCATAACCTATCTTAAGACTGCTGTTACAATTAATACCAAACCTACGAAAATCCCCATAAGAAAACGGATCAGTAAACCTTGGGTAAGCGCTGGCCTCTTGCGTTGTATGAAGAACAGGGACAATCTGCATAAAAAAGTTAAAAAATACCCGGACAATGAGACTCTTAAATTAACATACAAACGTTACCGGAATTACTGCAACATGCTTCTTAAGAAGGCTAAAAGAGCATATGAAAGGAGGGAAATCGAGGAAGCTGGTAGAAATAGTAAAGAACTTTGGAATGCCATAAAAAAGATAAGTGGTTCCTATAAACAAAAAGATGAGTCATCTTGCATCCTTCTAGAAAATAACCCCCAAAAAAGCGTTAACACCATCAACTCGTTTTTTTGCAAATGTTGGTAAAAACCTTGCAGAAAGGATCAACTCTGTAAGACCTATTATTCCAAACCACACGGACTACCGCTCCTCAACCCCAGTTAACTCGTTTCTAATGTTGCCTACTGATGACGTCGAAATCATGCAACTGATAAATGGTCTCAGAAATAAATGCGCCGTCGGAGCTGATCTGATCTCGGGAACTTTGCTTAAAAGGTACGCACATCTTCTCACTCCAGCTATAACCCACATATGCAACCTTGCTTTAACTACTGGAATTTTCCCTCAATCATTTAAAGCTGCTATCATCAAGCCTATTCATAAAGGCGGAGACAAAGACTGTGTTAATAACTATCGGCCAATTTCTATTCTCCCAGCCTTATCTAAAATCCTAGAGCGTCTAATTAACCTACGACTAACAAAATTTCTAGAAAAGAATCACTTACTTTCTTCTTCTCAATTTGGCTTCCGACGTAACAAATCAACCAACGATGCGGTACATGAACTGGTGGACTCAATTACTACTAACTTAGACAATAAAAATAAATGCCTTACTATCTTCCTCGATTTAGCTAAGGCCTTCGACACAGTCTCTGTCCCGCTACTTCTGCCGAAGTTGGAGAGGATCGGTGTTAGAGGCCTTCCTTTGGAACTTTTAACCAGCTATATGACCGACAGGACGCAACATGTTAAAATTGACCAATGGATTAGTGATGAGGAAGTTGCCACTTATGGAGTCCCTCAAGGTAGCATTCTCGGCCCAACACTATTCCTCATCTACATCAACGACCTTTGCGATCTCAAAATTAGAGGTGGTAAAATCTTTACCTATGCTGACGATACCGCAATCTTTTTCAGTGGTCGTAGCTGGGACACTGTCTTTGATTTGGCTCAGATGGGCTTTGACAGGGTTAGTGACTGGCTATCTAATAATATTCTTACTTTAAACATTTCTAAAACTCAATATCTTACATTTGCTTTCTCGACATTTCACCTTCCTTCAGTAAATTACTCAATTACTGCCCACAATTGCCCCCCCTTGACCGCTACATGCACCTGTCCTCCTCTCCAAAGAGCTGATAGAATAAAGTACCTCAGTTGCGCGCGTCACTTCACAGCGAGCGCACGTATTTCGCTAAGGATTTATTTTCGCGGCGTCAATTTTTCGATCTACCCTCATTTTCGCGGTGTGTGATGGGCGAGGTCGCCAGACCTCGTTCCAGAATCGAAAGTGATATGAGTGAAGAAGAAGTTATGGGAAGCAATATAGTGTGTGAGTTGGAGGTGTTTGACAGGCATGAGATAGTAGTGCAAAATAGTTTGGGAAGTGTGAGCGGAGCTGGAGCAAAGAGGAAGAGAGGTGAAGGAAAAAGAAGCGATAGTGATGATCAGGATATAGAAATTGATGGCGATGGATTTACCTTGGTACAGAAAAAGACCAAAAAACCGAAGCAAACCACAGTGAAAAATGATAATCTGAGAGGTTATAATTTACCAAGTACGTCATATAACAATAACAGAAGAAATACGAGAAATATACCAGATCTGAACTCAATTGAAGTTTGTATTACATCAAATGAAGTCTTGCCTAAACAGATTGGATTAGCAAAATTGTTAAAGTCAGAAAATATACCAAATATAACAGAGATCAAGTATAAAACCCCATACAAAATACTCTTGACGTTTGAAAATAGGGCAGATGCTGAAAAACTATTATACAATAGTAAGTTCACAGAACTAGGCTACAAGTGTCGTTTTACTAATGAAGTCAGTCTCACATATGGCTTAGTGAGATATATTGAAAAAGAGATAGAAGAAGAAGAATTGCTAAAATCATTCAGCGGTGAGTTTGAAATAACTGCTGTAAAGAGACTAAGACGTATGGAAGAGTCTGGTGTATGGAATGAGTGTGAAACAGTACGCTTCTGTTTCAAAAGTGCCACTTTGCCTCAGTATATATACGGCTATGACTGCCGCTTCAAAGTGGAACCATATACATTCCCGGTCAACCAATGCTCGGAGCTATGTGAACTTGGCACCCGACTTTAAAAAAAATGATATTTTTTCGGTTTATTTGGTAGATTTAGGTTAGTAGTAGATAGTAGTGAAGTTATTTTCGTTTGTAGTAAAACAAAAAAAAAATTAAAAAATATTAAAAAAATCGCGTCCCCCGACTTTGCAAAAATCAACTTTTTCCGGCTGATTCCTATAGATAAACGTTAGTAGTGGATTGTAGTGCAAGAATTTTCGTTTGTAGTAGTATAGAAAACATAGAAAAAAATATTTTAGTTTTCGACTATTTATAAAAACGATATTTCCTACAAAAAATCGATTTGAAAGGCTAGATGATTACTACAAACGCTGAAAACGACTGAAAGAGGTTCGTAGAAGTTTGTAGTGAAATAATTTTCGTTTGTAGTAAGCCAGGAAAAGCGAAAAATGAGTAAAACTTGTTTTTAAGCATTGAACCCAGGATTACTTAAAGTAGAAGGGTTATACGGTTACTACAAACGCTTAAAACGATAAAGATAGGTTAGCAGAGGTTTGTAGTGAAAGAATTTTCGTTTGTAGTAAGCCAGAAAAAGAGAAAATTGATAAAACTTGCCTTTTAGCAATGAACCCAGAATTACTTAAAGTAGAAGGGTTATACGGTTACTACAAACGCTAAAACGATAAAGAAAGGTTAGCAGAGGTTTGTAGTGAAAGAATTTTCGTTTGTAGTAAGCCATAAAAAGAGAAAATTGAGAAAAACGTGTTTTTTAGCAATGAACCCGGAATTACTTAAAGTAGAAGGGTTATACGGTTACTACAAACGCTTAAAACGATAGAGATAGGTTAGCAGAGGTTTGTAGTGAAAAAAATTTCGTTTGTAGTAAGCCAGAAAAAGAGAAAATTGAGAAAAACGTGTTTTTTACCAATGAACCCAGAATTACTTAAAGTAGAAGGGTTATACGGTTACTACAAACGCTTAAAACGATAAAGATAGGTTGGTAGAGGTTTGTAGTGAAAGAATTTTCGTTTGTAGTAAGCCAGAAACAGAGAAAATTGAGAAAACTTGCCTTTTAGCAATGAACCCAGAATAACTTAAAGTAGAAGGGTTATACGGTTACTACAAACGCTTAATACGACAAAGAAAGGTTAGCAGAGGTTTGTAGTGAAAGAATTTTCGTTTGTAGTAAGCCAGAAACAGAGAAAATTGAGAAAAACTTGTTTTTTAGCAATGAACCCAGGATTACATAAAGTAGAAGGGTTATACGGTTACTACAAACGCTTACAACGATAAAGATTAGTTAGTAGAGGTTTGTAGTGAAAGAATTTTCGTTTTTAGTAAGCCAGAAAAAGAGAAAATTGAGAAAAACGTATTTTTTACCAATGAACCCAGAATTACTTAAAGTAGAAGGGTTATACGGTTACTACAAACGCTTAAAACGATAAAGATAGGTTGGTAGAGGTTTGTAGTGAAAGAATTTTCGTTTGTAGTAAGCCAGAAACAGAGGAAATTGAGAAAAACTTGTTTTTTTGTAATCAACCCAGGATTACTTAAAGTAGAAGGGTTTTACGATTACTACAAACGCTTAAAACGATAAAGATAGGTTAGCAGAGGTTTGTAGTGAAAGAATTTTCGTTTGTAGTAAGCCAGAAACAGAGAAAATTTAGGAAACTTGCCTTTTAGCAATGAACCCAGAATTACTTAAAGTAGAAGGGTTATACGGTTACTACAAACGCTAAAAACGATAAAGAAAAGTTAGCAGAGGTTTGTAGTGAAAGAATTTTCGTTTGTAGTAAGCCAGAAAAAGAGAAAATTGACAAAAAACGTGTTTTTTAGCAATGAACCCGGAATTACTTAAAGTAGAAGGGTTATACGGTTACTACAAACGCTTAAAACGATAGAGATAGGTTAGCAGAGGTTTGTAGTGTAAGAATTTTCGTTTGTAGTAAGCCAGAAAAAGAGAAAATTGAGAAAAACGTGTTTTTTAGCAATGAACCCGGAATTACTTAAAGGAGAAGGGTTATACGGTTACTACAAACGCTTAAAACGATAGAGATAGGTTAGCAGAGGTTTGTAGTGAAAAAATTTTCGTTTGTAGTAAGCCAGAAACAGAGAAAATTGAGAAAACTTGCCTTTTAGCAATGAACCCAGAATAACTTAAAGTAGAAGGGTTATACGGTTACTACAAACGCTTAAAACGACAAAGAAAGGTTAGCAGAGGTTTGTAGTGAAAGAATTTTCGTTTGTAGTAAGCCAGAAACAGAGAAAATTGAGAAAAACTTGTTTTTTAGCAATGAACCCAGGATTACATAAAGTAGAAGGGTTATACGGTTACTTCAAACGCTTACAACGATAAAGATTAGTTAGTAGAGGTTTGTAGTGAAAGAATTTTCGTTTGTAGTAAGCCAGAAACAGAGGAAATTGAGAAAAACTTGTTTTTTTGTAATCAACCCAGGATTACTTAAAGTAGAAGGGTTTTACGATAACAACAAACGCTTAAAACGATAAAGAAAGGTTAGCATAGGTTTGTAGTGAAAGAATTTTCACAAGCCAGAAAAAGAGAAAATTGAGAAAACTTGCCTTTTAGCTATGAACCCAGAATTACTTAAAAGTAGAAGGGTTATACGGTTACTACAAACGCTAAAAACGATAAAGAAAGGTTAGCAGAGGTTTGTAGTGAAAGAATTTTCGTTTGTAGTAAGGCAGAAAAAGAGAAAATTGAGAAAAACGTGTTTTTTAGCAATGAACCCGGAATTACTTAAAGTAGAAGGGTTATACGGTTACTACAAACGCTTAAAACGATAAAGATAGGTTGGTAGAGGTTTGTCGTGAAAGAATTTTCGTTTGTAGTAAGCCAGAAACAGAGAAAATTGAGAAAACTTGCCTTTTAGCAATGAACCCAGGATTTCTTAAAGTAGAAGGGTTATACGGTTACTACAAACGCTTAAAACGATAAAGAAGGTAGTAGAGGTTTGTAGTGAAATAATTTTCGTTTGTAGTAAGCCAGAATAAGAGAAAATTGAGAAAAACTAGTTTTTAGCAATGAACCCAGAATTACTTAAAGTAGAAGGGTTATACGGTTACTACAAACGCTTAAAACGATAAATATAGATGAGTAGAGGTTTGTAGTGAAAGAATTTTCGTTTGTAGTAAGCCAGAAACAGAGAAAATTGAGAAAAACTTGTTGTTTAGCAATGAACCCAGGATTACGTAAAGTAGAAGGGTTATACGGTTACTACAAACGCTTAAAACGATAAAGATAGGTTAGTAGAGGTTTGTAGTGAAAGAATTTTCGTTTGTAGTAAGCCAGAAACAGAGAAAATTGAGAAAAACTTGTTTTTTAGCTATGAACCCAGGATTACTTAAAGAAGAAGGGTTATACGGTTACTACAAACCCTTAAAACGATAAAGAGAAAATTGAGAAAAACGTGTTTTTTAGCAATGAACCCGGAATTACTTAAAGTAGAAGGGTTATACGGTTACTACTAACGCTTAAAACGATAGAGATAGGTTAGCAGAGGTTTGTAGTGAAAGAATTTTCGTTTGTAGTAAGCCAGAAAAAGAGAAAATTGAGAAAAACGTGTTTTTTAGCAACGAACCCGAAATTACTTAAAGTAGAAGGGTTATACGGTTACTACAAACGCTTAAAACGATAAAGATAGGTTAGCAGAGGTTTGTAGTGAAAGAATTTTCGTTTGTAGTAAGCCAGAAACAGAGGAAATTGAGAAAAACTTGTTTTTTTGTAATCAATCCAGGATTACTTAAAGCAGAAGGGTTTTACGATTACTACAAACGCTAAAAACGATAAAAAAAGGTTAGCAGAGGTTTGTAGTGAAAGAATTTTCGTTTGTAGTAAGCCTAAAACAGAGGAAATTGAGAAAAACTTGTTTTTTTGTAATCAATCCAGGATTACTTAAAGTAGAAGGGTTTTACGATTACTGCAAACGCTTAAAACGATAAAGATAGGTAAGCAGAGGTTTGTAGTGAAAGAATTATCGTTTGTAGTAAGCCAGAACAAGAGAAAATTGTGAAAATTTAAATTGTCAATTTTTTGACTTTTTCTCAAAGTTTTTCTCAATTTTCTCTTTTTCTGGCTTACTACAAACGAAAATTCTTTCACTACAAACCTCTGCTAACCTATCTTTATCGTTTTAAGCGTTTGTAGTAACCGTATAACCCTTCTACTTTAAGTAATCCCGGGTTCAATGGTAAAAAACTTATTTTTTCTCAATTTTCTCTGTTTCTGGCTTACTACAAACGAAAATTATTTCACTACAAACCTCTACTCATCTATCTTTATCGTTTTAAGCGTTTGTAGTAACCGTATAACCCTTCTTCTTTAACTAATCCTGGGTTCATTGCTAAAAACTAGTTTTTCTCAATTTTCTCTTTTTCTGGCTTACTACAAACGAAAATTCTTTCACTACAAACCTCTGCTAACCTATCTTTATCGTTTTCAGCGTTTGTAGTAACCGTATAACCCTTCTACTTTAAGTAATCCTGGGTTCTTTGCTAAAAACACGTTTTTCTCAATTTTCTCTTTTTCTGGCTTACTACAAACGAAAATTCTTTCACTACAAACCTCTGCTAACCTATCTTTATCGTTTTAAGCGTTTGTAGTAACCGTATAACCCTTCTACTTTAAGTAATCCTGGGTTCATTGCTAAAAACGTTTTTCTCAATTTTCTCTTTTTCTGGCTTACTACAAACGAAAATTCTTTCACTACAAACCTCTGCTAACCTTTCTTTATCGTTTTTAGCGTTTGTAGTAACCGTATAACCTTTCCACTTCAAGTAATTCCGGGTTCATTAATAAAAAACACGTTTTTCTCAATTTTCTCTTTTTCTGGCTTACTACAAACGAAAATTCTTTCACTACAAACCTCTGCTAACCTATCTTTATCGTTTTAAGCGTTTGTAGTAACCGTATAACACTTCTACTTTAAGTAATCCTGGGTTAATTGCTAAAAACACGTTTTTCTCAATTTTCTCTTTTTCTGGCCTACTACAAACGAAAATTCTTTCACTACAAACCTCTACTAACCTATTTTTATCGTTTTCAGCGTTTGTAGTAACCGTATAACCCTTCTACTTGAAGTAATCCTGGGTTCATTGCGAAAAAACAAGTTTTTCTCAATTTTCTCTGTTTCTGGCTTACTACAAACGAAAATTCTTTCACTACAAACCTCTACTCATCTATCTTTATCGTTTTCAGCGTTTGTAGTAACCGTATAACCCTTCTACTTTAAGTTATCCCGGGTTCAATGGTAAAAAACTAGGTTTTCTCAATTTTCTCTTTTTCTGGCTTACTACAAACGAAGATTCTTTCACTACAAACCTCTACTAACCTATCTTTATCGTTTTAAGCGTTTGTAGTAACCGTATAAACCTTCTACTTTAACTAATACTGGGTTAATTGGTAAAAAACAAGTTTTTCTCAATTTTCTCTGTTGCTGGCTTACTACAAACGAAAATTCTTTCACTACAAACCTCTGCCAACCTATCTTTATCGTTTTAAGCGTTTGTAGTAACCGTATAACCCTTCTACTTTAAGTAATCCTAGGTTCATTGCCAAAAAACAAGTTTTTCTCAATTTTCTCTGTTTCTGTCTTACTACAAACGAAAATTATTTCACTACAAACCTCTACTAACCTATCTCTATCGTTTTAAGCATTTGTAGTAACCGTATAACCCTTCTACTTTAAGTAATCCCGGGTTCAATGGTAAAAAACTTATTTTTTCTCAATTTTCTCTGTTTCTGGCTTACTACAAACGAAAATTCTTTCACTACAAACCTCTACTCATCTATCTTTATCGTTTTAAGCGTTTGTAGTAACCGTATAACCCTTCTTCTTTAACTAATCCTGGGTTCATTGCTAAAAACTAGTTTTTCTCAATTTTCTCTTTTTCTGGCTTACTACAAACGAAAATTCTTTCACTACAAACCTCTGCTAACCTATCTTTATCGTTTTCAGCGTTTGTAGTAACCGTATAACCCTTCTACTTTAAGTAATCCTGGGTTCTTTGCTAAAAACACGTTTTTCTCAATTTTCTCTTTTTCTGGCTTACTACAAACGAAAATTCTTTCACTACAAACCTCTGCTAACCTTTCTTTATCGTTTTTAGCGTTTGTAGTAACCGTATAACCCTTCCACTTCAAGTAATTCCGGGTTCATTGCTAAAAAACACGTTTTTCTCAATTTTCTCTTTTTCTGGCTTACTACAAACGAAAATTCTTTCACTACAAACCTCTGCTAACCTATCTTTATCGTTTTAAGCGTTTGTAGTAACCGTATAACCCTTCTACTTTAAGTAATCCTGGGTTCATTGCTAAAAACACGTTTTTCTCTATTACTACAAACGAAAATTCTTTCACTACAAACCTCTGCTAACCTATCTTTATCGTTTTAAGCGTTTGTAGTAATCGTCTAACCCTTCTACTTTATGTAATCCTGGGTTAATTGCTAAAAAACAAGTTTTTCTCAATTTTCTCTTTTTCTGGCCTACTACAAACGAAAATTCTTTCACTACAAACCTCTACTAACCTATTTTTATCGTTTTCAGCGTTTGTAGTAACCGTATAACCCTTCTACTTGAAGTAATCCTGGGTTAATTGCGAAAAAACAAGTTTTTCTCAATTTTCTCTTTTTCTGGCCTACTACAAACGAAAATTCTTTCACTACAAACCTCTACTAACCTATTTTTATCGTTTTCAGCGTTTGTAGTAACCGTATAACCCTTCTACTTGAAGTAATCCCGGGTTCAATGGTAAAAAACTAGGTTTTCTCAATTTTCTCTTTTTCTGGCTTACCACAAACGAAGATTCTTTCACTACAAACCTCTACTAACCTATCTTTATCGTTTTAAGCGTTTGTAGTAACCGTATAAACCTTCTACTTTAACTAATACTGGGTTAATTGCTAAAAAACAAGTTTTTCTCAATTTTCTCTGTTGCTGGCTTACTACAAACGAAAATTCTTTCACTACAAACCTCTGCTAACCTATCTTTATCGTTTTAAGCGTTTGTAGTAACCGTATAACCCTTCTGCTTTAAGTAATCCTAGGTTCATTGCCAAAAAACAAGTTTTTCTCAATTTTCTCTGTTTCTGTCTTACTACAAACGAAAATTCTTTCACTACAAACCTCTACTAACCTATCTCTATCGTTTTAAGCATTTGTAGTAACCGTATAACCCTTCTACTTTAAGTAATCCCGGGTTCAATGGTAAAAAACTTATTTTTTCTCAATTTTCTCTGTTTCTGGCTTACTACAAACGAAAATTCTTTCACTACAAACCTCTGCTAACCTATCTTTATCGTTTTAAGCGTTTGTAGTAATCGTCTAACCCTTCTACTTTAAGTAATCTCGGGTTTAATGGTAAAAAACTAGTTTTTCTCAATTTTCTCTGTTTCTGGCTTACTACAAACGAAGATTCTTTCACTACAAACCTCTACTAACCTATCTTTATTGTTTTAAGCGTTTGTAGTAACCGTATAACCCTTCTACTTTATGTAATCCTGGGTTAATTGCTAAAAAACAAGTTTTTCTCAATTTTCTCTTTTTCTGGCCTACTACAAACGAAAATTCTTTCACTACAAACCTCTACTGACCTATTTTTATCGTTTTCAGCGTTTGTAGTAACCGTATAACCCTTCTACTTGAAGTAATCCTGGGTTCATTGCGAAAAAACAAGTTTTTCTCAATTTTCTCTGTTTCTGGCTTACTACAAACGAAAATTCTTTCACTACAAACCTCTACTCATCTATCTTTATCGTTTTAAGCGTTTGTAGTAACCGTATAACCCTTCTACTTTATGTAATCCTGGGTTAATTGCTAAAAAACAAGTTTTTCTCAATTTTCTCTTTTTCTGGCCTACTACAAACGAAAATTCTTTCACTACAAACCTCTACTGACCTATTTTTATCGTTTTCAGCGTTTGTAGTAACCGTATAACCCTTCTACTTGAAGTAATCCTGGGTTCATTGCGAAAAAACAAGTTTTTCTCAATTTTCTCTGTTTCTGGCTTACTACAAACGAAAATTCTTTCACTACAAACCTCTACTCATCTATCTTTATCGTTTTCAGCGTTTGTAGTAACCGTATAACCCTTCTACTTTAAGTAATCCCGGGTTCAATGGTAAAAAACTTATTTTTTCTCAATTTTCTCTGTTTCTGGCTTACTACAAACGAAAATTCTTTCACTACAAACCTCTACTCATCTATCTTTATCGTTTTAAGCGTTTGTAGTAACCGTATAACCCTTCTTCTTTAACTAATCCTGGGTTCATTGCTAAAAACTAGTTTTTCTCAATTTTCTCTTTTTCTGGCTTACTACAAACGAAAATTCTTTCACTACAAACCTCTGCTAACCTATCTTTATCGTTTTCAGCGTTTGTAGTAACCGTATAACCCTTCTACTTTAAGTAATCCTGGGTTCTTTGCTAAAAACACGTTTTTCTCAATTTTCTCTTTTTCTGGCTTACTACAAACGAAAATTCTTTCACTACAAACCTCTGCTAACCTATCTTTATCGTTTTAAGCGTTTGTAGTAACCGTATAACCCTTCTACTTTAAGTAATCCTGGGTTCATTGCTAAAAACGTTTTTCTCAATTTTCTCTTTTTCTGGCTTACTACAAACGAAAATTCTTTCACTACAAACCTCTGCTAACCTTTCTTTATCGTTTTTAGCGTTTGTAGTAACCGTATAACCCTTCCACTTCAAGTAATTCCGGGTTCATTGCTAAAAAACACGTTTTTCTCAATTTTCTCTTTTTCTGGCTTACTACAAACGAAAATTCTTTCACTACAAACCTCTGCTAACCTATCTTTATCGTTTTAAGCGTTTGTAGTAACCGTATAACACTTCTACTTTAAGTAATCCTGGGTTAATTGCTAAAAACACGTTTTTCTCAATTTTCTCTTTTTCTGGCCTACTACAAACGAAAATTCTTTCACTACAAACCTCTACTAACCTATTTTTATCGTTTTCAGCGTTTGTAGTAACCGTATAACCCTTCTACTTGAAGTAATCCTGGGTTCATTGCGAAAAAACAAGTTTTTCTCAATTTTCTCTGTTTCTGGCTTACTACAAACGAAAATTCTTTCACTACAAACCTCTACTCATCTATCTTTATCGTTTTCAGCGTTTGTAGTAACCGTATAACCCTTCTACTTTAAGTTATCCCGGGTTCAATGGTAAAAAACTAGGTTTTCTCAATTTTCTCTTTTTCTGGCTTACTACAAACGAAGATTCTTTCACTACAAACCTCTACTAACCTATCTTTATCGTTTTAAGCGTTTGTAGTAACCGTATAAACCTTCTACTTTAACTAATATTGGGTTAATTGGTAAAAAACAAGTTTTTCTCAATTTTCTCTGTTGCTGGCTTACTACAAACGAAAATTCTTTCACTACAAACCTCTGCTAACCTATCTTTATCGTTTTAAGCGTTTGTAGTAACCGTATAACCCTTCTACTTTAAGTAATCCTAGGTTCATTGCCAAAAAACAAGTTTTTCTCAATTTTCTCTGTTTCTGTCTTACTACAAACGAAAATTCTTTCACTACAAACCTCTACTAACCTATCTCTATCGTTTTAAGCATTTGTAGTAACCGTATAACCCTTCTACTTTAAGTAATCCCGGGTTCAATGGTAAAAAACTTATTTTTTCTCAATTTTCTCTGTTTCTGGCTTACTACAAACGAAAATTCTTTCACTACAAACCTCTACTCATCTATCTTTATCGTTTTAAGCGTTTGTAGTAACCGTATAACCCTTCTTCTTTAACTAATCCTGGGTTCATTGCTAAAAACTAGTTTTTCTCAATTTTCTCTTTTTCTGGCTTACTACAAACGAAAATTCTTTCACTACAAACCTCTGCTAACCTATCTTTATCGTTTTCAGCGTTTGTAGTAACCGTATAACCCTTCTACTTTAAGTAATCCTGGGTTCTTTGCTAAAAACACGTTTTTCTCAATTTTCTCTTTTTCTGGCTTACTACAAACGAAAATTCTTTCACTACAAACCTCTGCTAACCTTTCTTTATCGTTTTTAGCGTTTGTAGTAACCGTATAACCCTTCCACTTCAAGTAATTCCGGGTTCATTGCTAAAAAACACGTTTTTCTAAATTTTCTCTTTTTCTGGCTTACTACAAACGAAAATTCTTTCACTACAAACCTCTGCTAACCTATCTTTATCGTTTTAAGCGTTTGTAGTAACCGTATAACCCTTCTACTTTAAGTAATCCTGGGTTCATTGCTAAAAACACGTTTTTCTCTATTACTACAAACGAAAATTCTTTCACTACAAACCTCTGCTAACCTATCTTTATCGTTTTAAGCGTTTGTAGTAATCGTCTAACCCTTCTACTTTATGTAATCCTGGGTTAATTGCTAAAAAACAAGTTTTTCTCAATTTTCTCTTTTTCTGGCCTACTACAAACGAAAATTCTTTCACTTCAAACCTCTACTAACCTATTTTTATCGTTTTCAGCGTTTGTAGTAACCGTATAACCCTTCTACTTGAAGTAATCCTGGGTTAATTGCGAAAAAACAAGTTTTTCTCAATTTTCTCTTTTTCTGGCCTACCACAAACGAAAATTCTTTCACTACAAACCTCTACTAACCTATTTTTATCGTTTTCAGCGTTTGTAGTAACCGTATAACCCTTCTACTTGAAGTACTCCCGGGTTCAATGGTAAAAAACTAGGTTTTCTCAATTTTCTCTTTTTCTGGCTTACCACAAACGAAGATTCTTTCACTACAAACCTCTACTAACCTATCTTTATCGTTTTAAGCGTTTGTAGTAACCGTATAAACCTTCTACTTTAACTAATACTGGGTTAATTGCTAAAAAACAAGTTTTTCTCAATTTTCTCTGTTGCTGGCTTACTACAAACGAAAATTCTTTCACTACAAACCTCTGCTAACCTATCTTTATCGTTTTAAGCGTTTGTAGTAACCGTATAACCCTTCTGCTTTAAGTAATCCTAGGTTCATTGCCAAAAAACAAGTTTTTCTCAATTTTCTCTGTTTCTGTCTTACTACAAACGAAAATTCTTTCACTACAAACCTCTACTAACCTATCTCTATCGTTTTAAGCATTTGTAGTAACCGTATAACCCTTCTACTTTAAGTAATCCCGGGTTCAATGGTAAAAAACTTATTTTTTCTCAATTTTCTCTGTTTCTGGCTTACTACAAACGAAAATTCTTTCACTACAAACCTCTGCTAACCTATCTTTATCGTTTTAAGCGTTTGTAGTAATCGTCTAACCCTTCTACTTTAAGTAATCTCGGGTTTAATGGTAAAAAACTAGTTTTTCTCAATTTTCTCTGTTTCTGGCTTACTACAAACGAAGACTCTTTCACTACAAACCTCTACTAACCTATCTTTATCGTTTTAAGCGTTTGTAGTAACCGTATAACCCTTCTACTTTATGTAATCCTGGGTTAATTGCTAAAAAACAAGTTTTTCTCAATTTTCTCTTTTTCTGGCCTACTACAAACGAAAATTCTTTCACTACAAACCTCTACTAACCTATTTTTATCGTTTTCAGCGTTTGTAGTAACCGTATAACCCTTCTACTTGAAGTAATCCTGGGTTCATTGCGAAAAAACAAGTTTTTCTCAATTTTCTCTGTTTCTGGCTTACTACAAACGAAAATTCTTTCACTACAAACCTCTACTCATCTATCTTTATCGTTTTCAGCGTTTGTAGTAACCGTATAACCCTTCTACTTTAAGTTATCCCGGGTTCAATGGTAAAAAACTAGGTTTTCTCAATTTTCTCTTTTTCTGGCTTACCACAAACGAAGATTCTTTCACTACAAACCTCTACTAACCTATCTTTATCGTTTTAAGCGTTTGTAGTAACCGTATAAACCTTCTACTTTAACTAATACTGGGTTAATTGCTAAAAAACAAGTTTTTCTCAATTTTCTCTGTTGCTGGCTTACTACAAACGAAAATTCTTTCACTACAAACCTCTGCTAACCTATCTTTATCGTTTTAAGCGTTTGTAGTAACCGTATAACCCTTCTGCTTTAAGTAATCCTAGGTTCATTGCCAAAAAACAAGTTTTTCTCAATTTTCTCTGTTTCTGTCTTACTACAAACGAAAATTCTTTCACTACAAACCTCTACTAACCTATCTCTATCGTTTTAAGCATTTGTAGTAACCGTATAACCCTTCTACTTTAAGTAATCCCGGGTTCAATGGTAAAAAACTTATTTTTTCTCAATTTTCTCTGTTTCTGGCTTACTACAAACGAAAATTCTTTCACTACAAACCTCTGCTAACCTATCTTTATCGTTTTAAGCGTTTGTAGTAATCGTCTAACCCTTTTACTTTAAGTAATCTCGGGTTTAATGGTAAAAAACTAGTTTTTCTCAATTTTCTCTGTTTCTGGCTTACTACAAACGAAGATTCTTTCACTACAAACCTCTACGAACCTCTTTCAGTCGTTTTCAGCGTTTGTAGTAATCATCTAGCCTTTCAAATCGATTTTTTGTAGGAAATATCGTTTTTATAAATAGTCGAAAACTAAAATATTTTTTTCTATGTTTTCTATACTACTACAAACGAAAATTCTTGCACTACAATCCACTACTAACGTTTATCTATAGGAATCAGCCGGAAAAAGTTGATTTTTGCAAAGTCGGGGGACGCGATTTTTTTAATATTTTTTAATATTTTTTTGGTTTTACTACAAACGAAAATAACTTCACTACTATCTACTACTAACCTAAATCTACCAAATAAACCGAAAAAATATCATTTTTTTTAAAGTCAGGTGCCAAGTTCACATAGCTAATGCTCGGTTTGTTGGAAATTTGGTCACCTAGCTCGTATGTGTCCAGGATCAAGGAAAAAATGCCCTAAGTGCTGTGGAGAGCATGAGAACTGTGAAACAATTCAATTTAGATGCATAAATTGCAAAGGTGACCACATGGCATTTGATAAAAAATGTCCTCATTATTTGAAGGAGAAAAAAATCCGTCAAATTATGTGTGAACAAAACTGCACTTATAAAGTCGCATTTGCAGAAGTATCAGGTAGGAAGAGCTATTATGTACGTGAAAACAGCCCATTGTCTGAAAGAATAGAAGAACAGAAATCTACAACCATGGAACCGATAGTGACTGAAGCGATGATCCACAATGATTTTTCACAAGCAACTGCTGAAGATTCAATGTGTATGGAGGAAGGTGAATATATTGAAAGCAGCGAAGAAGAAAACAAAAAGCCTGGATCAATGAATAACCAAAAGAAAAAGAAATCAAAATCTCAGAAGAAAATTTACAAACCAGTTAGAACACAGCCCGAAGAGAAAATAGAAAGAAATGGAACATCGAAGAAAGAAGCCATACCCAAGGAAGATCAAGAGCAGCGAAGAACGAATAGAGAAGATCACAATAATGAGAAGCAACCAGATAAGTTTAGCTATATATTCAGTAAGATGGAGAAAATATTCTTTGCAAAAATTAGTTTTGAAGAAAAAGTAAAGTTAGTGTTAAAGTTTTGTTTGGATGAAGTTACGAAGTTTTTTGTTGGGGCGGTCAGTAATGGAGAGATAATTAGGAAACTAATTAATCTTTTTCAATATGGATAGCCACGCCCATACAATAAACCGTTCACCTTTAGGCTTTGGGGATTCTACTGCTCAATATTTAAATATTGGGCAGTGGAATGCTCAAAGCCTAATGCCTAAAAAGCAGGAATTAGAACTTTTATTGCAACAAGAAAAAATTGGAATATGTTTAGTGAGTGAAACTTGGCTAAGTGATGAGAATAATCTACGAATTAGTGGATATAACATTTATAGAAAAGATAGGGTGGATGAGTATGGCGGAGTGGCTATCATAGTTCATAACTCAATCAAAACACAACTTTATCCAGTAAATATAAACAATACAGGTATTGAAATAGTCTGTGTCAAAATTTTGAACTGTAAATATCTTCAGTTTATTGCCTCAGTTTACTGCCCACCTTCAGTAAGGACCACCCAGTATGAGTGGAACAATATTTTCTCTAAATTTAGAAATAAATCTATTGTAGCAGGTGATTTCAACGGTCACCACTCTAACTGGTCCAATAAAGTGGACGCCCGGGGCTTACAACTACTGGACGCTAGTATAGATAACAATTTTGTATGTTTGAACAATGGTATGTCTACAAGAATTAAATTAGTGAATAATATACTACAAGAAAGCGCGCCAGACATAACCTTTGTATCCACCGACATAGTGATCCTGTTTAAATGGTCTGTTACAAAAGAATGTTTAGGCAGTGATCATATGTTTATTAAGACTAGCCTAGAATATTCTGACCCTCCTACTTTTATTAAGCGTCGCAACTTTAAGTTGGCGAAATGGCAACTCTACCATGATATATGTAGAGATAGATTTACTGGTGATAGAGTCCCGATGAGCAATAATGTACAGACTATGTATGACTTTTTTATTGATACCATAAATTACTCAGCAGACCAAAGCATCCCGTTTATAAGGCTTTGTACAAATCCATCCCGGGCATTTAAACCGAAGCCCTATTGGTCTCCATCCTTGTCTCAGGCTATTGCGGTACGACGCTTAGCGCTTAAGAATTTCAGGAAAAATCCGACTCCAAATAATTATGATATAATGAAGGAAAAAATTGCGTCTGCTCAAAAAATTATAAGACGTGCCGTGTCATCAAGTTGGAGGAACTTTTGCGGAGGAATAAATGAAGCGACTAGCTCTACTGAAATGTGGAATAAAATGCGCTGGATGAAAGGTTTAAGAAAAGCTCGAGTTCGTGCCCCTGATGAGAGTAAAGAACAATTGTTGCAATCTCTAGCCCCTGATTTTGTTGAACCTCCTTCGCCGATTTTTAGTTCAAGTAATACACAGCTGGAGAGTGAGTTTTCTCCGCAAGAGTTCTACAGCTGTCTTAAAAAGAAAGACTCAGCACCTGGGGAAGATAATATAACATACTCTATGTTATACTATTTACCCACAGAGGGCAAATTGTTCTTGATACATCTTTATAATATAGTATTTGGACACGCTGTGATACCAAAGCAGTGGCGTAATATTAAAGTGATACCTATTCCTAAGCCTAACAATAACGAGTCCACTCCGAAGTTTAGACCAATTTCGCTAATTTCATGCGTGTGTAAAATCTTCCACTCTATGCTAAATCGACGTCTAGAGTGGTTTGTAGAGAGAAACAAAATATTGGCACAGTCAACCTCCGGTTTTCGAAGAAGCCAGTCAAGTCTGGACTGCATAGTCAGATTAGTCTCCGGGATACAGGCGGGCTTTGCCAATAATGTTCCGACTCTAGCATGTTTTCTGGACATAGAGGGAGCGTACAATAATGTTTTAGTTGAACAACTGGTCGTTGTGCTGGATCATTTAGAAGTCGGCGCGAAAATATGTAATTACTTATACCAGTTTTTAAGAAAAAGATACTTAAAAATTAAGGAGGACGATGAGGATTACACTCTTATTAGATGGACTGGTAGAGGCCTAGCCCAGGGGGACCCGATCTCTCCCCTTCTGTTTAATATTATTACTTATAGGATAAGTCACTCCATCGATAACATTAAGTCATTACAGTATGCAGACGACTTTGTGTTTTTTATACAGAGCAGTAACATTTCGAATAGCGTTCTGGATATGCAGGACTGTATCGCTGCCGTAATTGTAGTATTAGGAGAAATAGGACTGGAATTATCTCTATCAAAGACACAGTTGTGCTTGTTTGGCAAGGGAAGAAGTAGAGATCGGGTCAACGTTGTGGTTGATGGTCACACTATTCCTGTTGTGGATTGTGCTAGATATTTAGGAGTCTGGCTTGACAGATCACTTCGTTGGAACAGGCATATTAGAGAGATCCAAACGAAAGCTTCAAAAGTTACAAATATTATTAAAGTTTTGGCTGGGGCATCATGGGGTATACATCCAAAACATCTACGCAGATTGTATATATCTTTAGTGAGAAGTAGAATAGATTACGCTAGTTTTGTTTATGACAGTGCTGCAAAAACGCACCTCCTTAAGCTAGATAGAGTGCAAAATGTAGCGTTGCGAGTGATCGGAGGTTTTGTTAAAACCACACCCATCCATGCAATGGAGTGCGAATTATGTCTGCCGCCTCTATACCTTCGAAGAGAATACCTTGCCACGAAGTATTGTCTCAAAGCTCAATCTTGGTCAAATAATATAACTATTGACCTATTTAATAACCTTGTTAGTTTAAGAAATTCGACATATTTTGGTAGAAACAAAAGCTCTCTACTTGTGAACATTTATAGAGACACCAAAGGGGAAATATTAAATACATGTAATCCTTTAAAAATGTTTACTTTGGATACATGGATGTCTAATATAAACATGGAATTTATCCAAACTAAAGTTGAGAGTATTATAGACCCAAAAAGTAATTATGATAGTAGAGTCCTAAAATATAATACATTACATATGTTAAATCATAAGTTTCAGGGATGGCATAGAGTGTATACCGATGGATCTCTTACCAATAATGGTGGTGGTGCAGCGGTCTATGACTCTGTACTTAATGTGAAGGAAAGTTATAAAATTGTCAACTCCGCATATAATTGTGTCATGTCTTTAGAGCTGTTCGCTATCTCGGAGGCGCTGTCCCATATAATTGGCGCAGGACTCAGAAAGGCTATTATTCTGACAGACAGCAGAAGTGCCTTACAGCATGTGGCTCGCTGCGCCTCTGGCTACAGAGGCTCAGCGATAGCTTACGATATTTTAAATAAAGTCCTAGTACTGATGTATGGGGGGGCGTCCCTGAGAATGCAATGGATCCCATCTCATGTTGGCATAGCCGGTAATGAGGTGGCAGACTCTTTAGCGAGAGAAGGTATATCGTCTGGTACTGAAGTGTATTTAAAATCAGAGTACTCAGAAATACTATTTAAATATAAAAGCCGCATAAGATCTAAGTGGAAAGAATATTTTGACGTTACTTCTTTAGAAAAAGGCATATGGTACAAGACGATTCAAAGTGAGCCGCCACATATACCTTGGTTTGCCAACATTAGGTTAAAAAGAAAATTTATTGTTATAGCACATAGACTTCGTTCCGGACACATACCGTTAAATAGTTTTAAATTCTTGCTCAATATAAAAGATAGTCCTAATTGTGAAACCTGTGGGGTGAAGGAGGACGTACACCACCTTTTGACGGAGTGTGTCCGGACGGACACTATGAGGGAAGAGTTGTACCAAGAGTTAAAAGGTAGCCGGTTCGATATGGGACTGTTTCAGAGTGTGTTAGCTATGCCAACATCTGACGTGGCTAACAGGCTCTACCGGGCCATTTACGAATTGTTGATTGAGCTTTGAGACAAAACGAAGGTACGATGGAACTGACATCGTCTTTAAAAGACGCAAAGTTCCTTAAAAAAGAGATAAAAAAAAAAAAAAAAAAAAAAAAGTACCTTGTTGTCATCATTGACCAATCCCTAAGTTTCAAGCCCCACGTAGAGTTGCTGGTTCCCAGATTACGTAAACTCATATATATATTCAAAACCCTTAGGCACGTAGCAAATATTCAAGTTATAAAGATGGTTTATCACGCCCTATGTCAATCGCTGTTAGATTACTGCATCACCTCCTGGGGAGGCGCAGCCAAGACCCATATCCTGGAAGTCGAAAGAGCGCAGCGTGCTATACTCAAAGTTGGTGCCAGTCTTCCCTTTCGTTATCCTACGGTAAAGCTCTTCCTAAAGTGGGACGTACTAACAGTCAGACAAACATTTATCCTTCACACAGTTCTGAAAAAACACGCTGAACTGAAATACGACCCACTACTAACAAAGGACAGGAGAAGGAAGGGCAAGGTCTGTAAAATTCCGTCTTTTCGCACCAGCCATGCTCAGAGCTCTTACTGCTTCTTGGGTGACTACCTATACAATAAAATAAACAGTTCCCTAAATATATATTCCCTAAGTAGACCCAACTGCAAAAAAACCATAAGCAAATACCTCAAATCCCTTAACTACCTAGAAACAGAAAATCTTTTAATCACCATGACTTAATCTTCTCCCATCACTCTTTCCCTAAATTTATCGAACCAATTCATAATAAAGCTGTATTTATACCAACTAATCACAAGGATCATTGTGAAACGTCCTAGAGGCTAGGAGAATATAGACCTAGCATAACCCCATGTTCACTTGCACACATACACACTTATCACACGCACATACTCACCCTCTCTCTCACACACACACTAAACCCTAGAACACACACTCTCTCCCACACACGCACGCACCCTCTCTCTCCCTCCCCCCCCCCCCCCCACACACACAACCTCACACACACACACGCGCATACAAATAGATAGCAAGCTATTTATCAGTTAGGTTAGTACATAATATTAATTTTAATTTAAGCCTTAAGCTTTTAATTTTAATTCTACTTTAACAAATACTTGTATGCCTCTGTACTTAGGTCTTATTACAACAAGACCCAATGTGTCCGCTGAGTGGGGCCTGGTGACCTGTAATACAGGTTCTCACGAACCTACATCAGGCACCAGTCTTTCACAATGCTATATCATTAAATTTATCTTGTGGTCGACTTGTTACAGATTTAGTTATGTATTGTGAAAGAAAATAAATAACTTTTTACTTTTTACTTTTACTTACTTTGTGTATGAGCAGTGCCTACGAGGTAATGGTTTAGTGTGAAGTTTGAAGCCTGTGTCGTGCGAAATCTGGCAAACTTACCAAAATCCAGTTTTATCCAGTGTTATTATAGCCAGTAAATAATGACAAAATCCATAGGAACCAGTAAAAATATCGTGTCAGGGGATTGGCGGCGTACCTACCTACCTACCGAAAGGTAAGTATTTCAAATTATCTCGTAGGTTATCGTTGTTTTTCTCTTTCCTAGATAGAAGCGCGCGTGCGTGTGACCTTGACACGTACACAGACAGGGCTGTTGCAAATTTCTGAGAAAATATTAATTTTACTTTTCTATGGGAATTTCGAAAACGATGTATTCAACCGTTGCACACGTCAAAGTATTCCAGTGCTTGGTCTAAATACACGCTCTTTGTTTCCCTACATAACTTCATCAACACGTTGTATATTATATACACCACTATATTGTAATTACCAAAAAAAAAAACCGTATACTCAGTGTCAGTTACTGATCACGTTTATGTAGTTAAAACTCAAAAAAAATAATTAAAAAGAATATCCCAAGAAAAAGATGATAACTAGTTACCCATTATCCGTACGTACCTACTACAGAGTCTTAAACCCGAGTCTCATTCTCATCCATTCATAAATTTTTGTCTCGTTCAAAACGAAACAAAACGCGCCGCTCGCGCAATACTAACTATTATTTCATCTATGGCCGGCAAACTCGTGTCGAACTAAACACATACCCGCGGACAATTTTTATGTTACGGGTGTCACTGACCGCTGCGCTCGCACCTGCATCTAATTTAGAGTACTTAATTTATTGTGGTTTTCACGTTCACGATAGCTTGTCAGTACACTACTAGAGAATACGCATACATGTTACGTACTTACGTATTTTTAGTCTGGGGAAATGTGAGTGATTACCTACGGATGTACCGCGAATGGTACCCAAACAATCGGCAACCAAATTACTCCACGATGTCCAGCATATTATACCAACGCATATTAGACCATGGCTCTGTTTACGTGCCGCAAGGACGAGGAGGGCCTACATACTCCCGAAACTTCTACGATGACCTCCTAAATGATTTTGAAGAAGATCCTCGGAGGAGCACGCGTGACGCGGCATGTCGCTTTAGCACAAGCCAGTCCTGCGCTTGGAAGATTGTGCGCTCAGTTGAGATACACTACAGGAAGAACCAGGAGCTACTAGCCATCGCCAGGCTGGAGGATATTCCGTTAACAACCTGGCGGGAGCTATGGTTTCAGCAGGACGGCGCGCCACCGCACTATCATCGCGCAGTGCGAGAGTACCTATCTCAAGAGTTTGGCACCCGATGGATTGGTCGCGGTGGCCCAGTTTGCCTGGCCTCCGTGCTCGCCCGATCTGACACCCCCAATCTTTTTGTGGAGCGAAATAAAAAGACTAGTGTATGTGAGTGAGCCTAACAAATGTACGGGCAAAAACAGCGCATTAGACGCTTTTGATAGTGCAAAGACTAAGTAATTTCCCACAAAACACAAGTTGTTAAAACGTGTGTGTGTTTGCATTGACAATGAAGGTGGACATTTTGAACAACTTTTAAAATACTGTAGGTTAGTGACGTGCGTAGTTGTAAGTACTTACTGTAAATAACTTTATTTGTTGTAAATAGCTTGACGGTCCTAAGCCCGCCAAAGTAGGTATGAAGAAAAATGGCAATTAATTACAAATAAAAGGATTAAAAAAAAAACAAAAATATTGCCTTTTTTATGATACTTACCTACCTACCTACCCATCGAATTATTTATCTAGTGAGCGAGAGAGAAGGAATACGATGAGTGCGACAAGATGATGTGACGTAGGTAGGTACTATACCTACGCCGAGACGGTAGATGGAAGGAGTCATAATGAATGGAGTGTTTACGATGTTTACTAGCAGTAGTATTCCGTAGTATTTTCTTGTAGGGTGTCCATAAAATTGTGCAGGATTTTGCTTGAAAACAAACCTCGATAGCTTGGTGAAAGTTAAATATTAAAAAGTTTTGACAGTGCCAATAGCATTAGTAGCCTCTGCTGCAACTATCCTTAAATTTTTTCTGGTTTATACAAAATAGTGGTGTATAAAAAAAACAATATAGTTGACGTGTCATATCGATCAAATAGTGATATTGAATTCAACGCCAGGACGTTACCCCTAGTCCCAAGCACGTTGCACTCACGATAAACTCCGACACCTCCATAATGAACAGTGCACTTTAAAAATCTAGCGAAGTCTAGCTTCTAATGTAGAAGTAGAGGTAGGCCAAAGAAAACTTGATGGTACTTTTTCAAAATTCCAATCTGATCTGACTTAAGATAGTTTTTTTTTTTTACATCTGATAAGTAAAACGTTTGACCGCAATCTTTTTTTTTTTTTTTTTTTTTAATTTATTTGAAGGGCTTTGTCGCTGAGCGACCACACTGCCCTATAATAAAACATCAAAAAAAAATACACCTCGTATCAAAACTTAATCTACTTATTTAACCCTAATTCTGCCAACCTATATAACATCTTGGCTTGACCCGACAGGGGACAAGCCAAGATGCTATTAATAATACCAACATTCATACATCGCCTTCCGAAACAACTTAATCTAAACGCATTGTTTCGGACACATTCCAGCAAAATATGTTGTACGTCTTCTAATGTACCGCATTCAGCACAATTCGGAGATGGCACTTTCTTCATTAGAAACGCAAACTTGTTTGCTGGAATGTGCCCGGAACGTAATCTTAAAGCCATCTTAAGACTCTTTCTATTTAGTGGGATATTATCTATCCACGGATAAAAAGATATTTGAGGTTGGATAGTTTGGAACCAAATTCCCTTCTCTTTTGACCTCTCGTCAAAGTACTCCTGCCATACATCATTACAATTAGCCTTGATGAACCTACTATAGTCCGAAAATAGAGGCGTCACAGAAAATGGAAGCCCATCTACAGAAGCTTGTTTAGCTAACTCATCAACAAACTCATTCTCCGAAATCTGGATATGTGATGGAATCCATTGCAGCATGATTATTTTGTTAAGAGATTGAAGTCGAGCTATAGATTCGAGAATCTGATAAGCAATCGGCACACCCCTGGCATTAGAGGTAGTACAGCGAACCAAATGTTGTAAAGAACTTTTAGAATCCGTCAATATCACAAAGCTATCAAAATTTACTGACTGAATATACGATAAGGCTTCTGCTATAGCAATCAGCTCAATGTGCATTATTGAAATATCAACACTAATCTTTAACTTCATGTGACAACCCATAAACGGATCAAAGAAAGCTGCACCAGCCAAAGATTTACTGTCTTTGGACCCATCAGTGAATATTTTATACGAATTCGCATAATGTTGACCAATAAAATTGATACAAATGTTTTTTAAAATCTCATTACTGTACGTGCGCTTGGCACGATCTACTAGAGGAATAGAATGAAACACCACCTGACTTAGATCAATATTACTAACCCAAGTATTCAGAGAAAACATCTCCAATTGATTACTACAGTGAATAGGAACATAATCCAAGGAATTAAGAGAAGTGATAAGCAAAGGAAGCTTTTTATTTGACCAATAACGCGATCCACTACTAAGAGCTAATTCTCGTAAAATACTCATGGTTTTGTTATTGGCAAAGGACTTAGCTTTTAAAAAGAATTTTTCGGCCAAATACTTTCTTCGAAACTGGAGTGGTATTACAGACAACTCGCTCTCCATCACATGAATCGGGGTGCTACGAATATAACCACCAATCACTCGTAAAGCTTGGTTTTGAACTTTATCTAATCTGAATAAATTTGTTTTGCAACTATTGTCATACAAAAAACTAGCGTAATCAACTCTACTTCGAATAATAGAGATGTACAAGCGTCTCAGATGTTTCTGATGTATACCCCACCCAGGGCCAGCTAAAGCTTTAAGTAAATTAATGTATTTGGTAACTATTTCAACCGTCTCATTTATATGCTTACCCCAACGTAATGAACTATCCAACCACAAACCTAAATATTTAATATTATTTACCATTGGCAAAGAATAATTATCTATCTTAAAATCAATTGTACTTCTTAAAATTCCTTTTTTGAAAACACAAAATTTGCTTTTCAATGGAGAAATACCTAAACCTAAATGAAATAACAAAATACTCAGATTCTGACAAGCGAGTTCAAGTTCCCTAATAGCAATGTCCACATCAGTATTAGAAATGTATAGAACAAAATCATCCGCATATTGAGATATATGAACATTTTGAATGTTTTTACAAATATTAATAGTAGCTACATTAAAAAGAAGAGGTGACAACGGATCACCTTGAGCTAATCCACGCCCGGTAGATCTAACTGAATTACAACCATCTACAGCAACACTCAACAACCTATGTTTCAAATAAGACCAGAGATACGTACACATTCTAGAACCCGCCCCCAATTGATCTAGTAAATTTAACAAACTTGGCACATCTACATTGTTATAAGCGTTATCTATATCAATAAAACAGGCAACCGTAAGAAGATTTTTAGAAAACCCTAACTGAACATGAGACACCAGCCGAGTAAGATTATCAAAACAAGATCGAGTTTTACGAAACCCTATCATATTGTCCGAAAATAGAAGATTTTTTTCAAAAAACCACTCCAATCTTTTATTTAAAATAGAATGAAAATGTTTGCAAATGCATGAAATCAGTGAAATCGGACGAAGAGCATCTCTACCTGGCTTAGGAATAGGAATAATCCTCACCATGCGCCATTGCGATGGTACAAAGTTGGAGTGAAAAAAAATATTATATAAATTAACTAGTAAACGTTTACCTATAGTTGGAAGATGTTTAATCATCGAAAAAGAAATTTCATCACATCCGGGAGCAGTGTCAATATGTTTAACTGAATTTTCTAACTCTTGCATTGTAATATCAGATTCTAAATAACTATTGCTGGAATGGAAAACTGGTTGAGGGGGACACGCGTAGTCAGGAGTTAAATCATTAAGAAGTTTTTCTGCACGATTTTTGTCAATGCAGCGATTGGAATTTGTACGATGACCTTTTATCCATCTCATTTTGCGCCACATGTCTGAGGAATTAGTCGTTTCATCGATGGAAGAACAAAAGTCATGCCAAGATTTAGACTTAGCTAACCTGATGACTCGCTGTGCATTACTTATTTTCTCTTTCAAGGAATTTAAATTAGCCGGAGAAGGACAACGCCTTAAATTAGCCAATGCTTGACGACGTTCAGCTACAACTTTGGAAATTTCAGCATTCCAATATGGCTTAGGAGAAAATTTTTCGGTTAAATGTTGAGGAATTTTATAATAAGGTATAAACTTTTCAGCTGCCAGTTGCAAAGTATCTTCAAAGTCATCATAAAAATGTTGCGGACCTACAGGAATATGATAATCAGAGAATGCAGATTCAATAAATTTGGCGTAAGAACTCCAATCCCCCTTTTTAAAATTCCTTTTTTTAATATACTCTCTATGTACACTAGAACTAAACGATAATTTAACTACAAGGTGGTCGCTACCAAATGTTTCATTGGTCACTTTCCACGTAAAAAGAGTAGCTAAATCAGAAGTAACAAAAGAAATATCCGGAGACGACTGTTGCAATAAACCATCAACAAGACGAACTCGGGTCGGGCTGCCATCATTTAAATAAATAAAACTATTATCTAACATAGAATCAAAAACAATAAAACCTCTTTGATCCGTTTTACAAGACCAATTGGTGTGATGAGCATTAAAATCACCTAGAACTAAAGATTTCCTATTTGTTAAAGAAAAAACATAATCCCAGTCGTTTTGAGAGGTACGCACTGCAGAAGGACAATACACAGAAATAATGTTCTCAATATGCCGACAATTGAGAATATTTACGCATACAAGTTCAATACCTTCATTTGGACAGAGAATGGGACAAGTTATGGCTTTTACCGATTTATGCGTCAAAATAGCTACACCGCCATAAGAATCAGGTCTGTCACATCTAAAAACATTATATCCGCTTATAACAAAGTAACTGTCAGGCTTGAGCCATGTTTCACTCAAAACAGCTACATGAATCTTTTCTTGAGAAAGAAAAGATTCAAGTGAGACTGATTTAGGTCGCACACTCTGACAATTCCATTGTATGATATTTACATTTATAATAATGGAGTTGTTATCCATTATTAATGAATAAGCTCAAAAGTGAGCCAACTGAAAAATAGCTAGCTACTTTTGAGCTTATCCATTCCGTAACTATGTTCACAACTAACCGAATTTTTTCCTCTAAAGCCTCTCTACTAAATATTATATCTTTTATACGCATTATTAACCGCACAAACCCAAAGTCATGTGAAGTTTTAGTTTTACTGTCTTTTGTCTCCGCTTGCGGTACATCCGGCATCAGACATTCAGCTTCCGTTTGCTGCGGAACCTCATCAGATGGCAGCGTCCTTCTCTTTCTTTGCTTCTTGCGACCTTGTACTAACTCGAAGGGACTACCCTCCGAGGAAGGCGCAGGATCCGAGGAAGGCGCAGGAAGCGTAGGCTGCGGGGATTTAAACAGCTCAGACATTAATCTTACAGTGCGAGATGGCTGGCTAGTCTCCACAGGAATAGGTGGTTCAGGCACTAGATGACCCGGCGCAACAGCAGGACCAGGAGAGGTTGATCGCACAGGAACAAAAGGAGGGACATACATGTTAGAGGCTTTCCTGTACGTGCAATTGGATTCGGACATCAACTCTCTGATTCTCCTCTCTTTTTTAAAAACTGGACAAACTTTTTGTAAAGCCATATGACTGCCTGTACAGTTGACGCAGCGATAAGAAGTAGTTTCACAATTTTCATGGCTTTTAGAACATTTCGGACACACAACCTTTTTTGATGGACACATCATTCTAGTATGTCCAAACTTCCAGCAACGAGAGCATTGCGTCACAGGGAAGATGAAACTTTCAACCTTCACTCTCATATCATGGATAAATATATGCGATGGGACAGAAGCACCTTTGAAAGCCAGACGTACCGACTCGCACTTCACCCAGCCGGAAGCTACGTCACTATTTCTCATATTGAGCCTTCTTACACTTAGAACTTCTGTGTCACATCGTAGGTACTTTATAATTTCCTCTTCAGAAACATCTAGGTCTATGTTCTTAATCACACCATACGAGATTCCGACTTCCGAGGTCTTCTGGCACCTCCATCCCAAATCAGTCCAAGCCTTGCATTTTAAAAATCTGTCAGCGGCAACTTCCTCCTCAAACGTAACCAGCATCTTATACTGATTAACATACTTTATGCGAGTTATTCCACTTACATTATTTTCTTTAAATAGGCGAGCCAGGGCAAATTGTTTGGGTAACGGGGTAGAACCTGTCACACAAACCTTCGTATCAACCTCCTGACTGACAAGAGACATGCGCACCGATTTCCGCCCTCTCGAAACAGTGTTCCACCCCTCATCGTCAGAATTTAATCCGTGCGCCCTTTTTCGCTTTCCTTCGTCCATCTCCTTCAAACCCTTATCTCCATCAACAGCATCCTTGTATCTCTCTGCAACATCATAATCATGATCACTTAGTACATTGAATTCAAGCCCTTCATCGCATAACGAAGAGACCTCGTCCATATTTGGACTCGTCCCTCTTGACCCAGGAGGTCAGAACCTCGGGAAACACTGAAAAAACTAATTAAATTAATAAAATATTTAGGATTTTTCAAAATAACGAACTTCTCGTTTGGCCGTTACTATGGCAACCGACCGCAATCTTACCTGATGTGAAGTGACGATGCGGTCTACGGTGTGACACGCTTACCTACCTAGAAGATACCTATTCACTCGTCTCTTGAAAACGTCCAAATTATAGGCACTCGGAAAAACGGACGCCGGTAAGAAATTCCACTCTTGGCTGTTCGCATTATAAAAGTAGAAGCAAAGCGCTTTGTGCGGGTAGTAGGTATGTCAACCATGAATGGATGTCTCGTTTCCGTACGTCTGGTGGTCCGATGGTAGAACGGGGATGGGGGAACCAAGTTGTGGAGTTCCATCGCACACTCTCCGAAATGAATCCTGTAAAATACCTAGATTCTTTGAAGTATTTTTATCGCCAAATGCTTTGACCAGTTTTTGTAAAAACCTCATGGGTGTTAAAAAAGAGGCATACAGATGTAGAGCTATCTTACGCCTTTTGTTTATGTTCTTCAGATTTGGGCACGAAAAATAATTTACAAACCAAGACATTTTTACAAGAATTACCTTCGATCGGAAGAGGGAGGTACCTAAGTGATCATTTGATGACACTGCAAATATAGGAAATTGCCTCTTTTTGTCACCCGACATGAAAATTGGTGATAAATGCGCAATTTCGCAGTTCTCACAATTACCCATAAAATTAGACCGCTACAGAACCGGTGGTCTAGTGGGAGCGACCCTGCCTTGTAATCCTGAGGTCGTAGGTTCAACCTAGTTAGATCATGCAAAGGATTTTTTATTATTAAAAATTATGTGATCAATGCCAGTGCTCTTAAAAAGGCAGGAAAACTACGTGACGAAATCAATTTGTATTCTAGCAAGCGAAACCGGCCACGTAGGAATACCAAATACTGCAGTGTAAGATGTCAAAATCAAAATCAAAACGGTCTTTTTTTTATACAACTAGCTGATGGAACAAGCAGATGGCCCACCTGATGTTAAGTGGTACCATCACCTATAACAGAGCATTACCTTGTATTCACCTAGTAGGTATTATAAGTATAAGACATTTCAAAGTGATCCTTGTGATTGTACTGAATAAATACCACGCCTTTTTCTGCCGCCAAGCAGCGTTGCTGTGTTTCGGTTTGAAGATTGTGGTTGCCGGTGTAATTACAGGCACATGAGGCTTAACAACTGCCGTAAGTTGATGGACGCAGGGCAGTGCATCGTAAGGCACGTTCCTATCGTGCGTGACTTTTGAGGCAATGCTTTGTTATAGGTGATGGTTACCGCTTAGCATCAGCTGGGCCATCTGCTTGTTCCATCAGCAAGTCGAATAAAAAAAAGTAAGTAATGTTACGACCATTATGTAGGTAGGTCAGGTAGAAATATACCTTCATCTACTGAGATCACTTCGTCCTTACTCAATGTCCACTCGAAGTGAAATACATGCTGTGACTACATAATTAAATACTAGTAAATACTCGCCATATTCATTGTTATTTTATAACCAACTGTTTTGCCTATTATGTAATCTTTAGGTCGTTATTTAAAGTTACATGAACGTCTCAGATTTACAGAATTGCGTTTTTGTTCTGTAAAAATTACAACAGAATAGTCTTGTTAAACAGCAACTCAAAGAGAGAAAAAAACTTCAATACCGAACTGTATTGGATAAACCTATCCCGGATTAAAAGCACGCCAAACTGAAGCCACGATTTATGATAATCCTCTTTGATAGTGGCTGAAACATATTTCTCGAGATAATATCACTACATAGTATACTGGTAAAACAAAGTCGCTTTCTCTGTCCCTATATCCCTATGTATGCTTAAATCTTTAAAATTACGCAACGGATTTTGATGCGGTTTTTTTTTATAGAAAGAGTGATTCAAGAGGAAGATTTATATGCATAACACAAGCATAATCTCTTAGGGATAACCCACATTAACCGTGCGAAGCCGGGGCGGGTCGCTAGTTTATTATATGATGCAAAAGAGGTTTCGGGATCGTACTAATTCGTACCTACTATACGTTATATACCAACTTAATTTTTTTAGTTTAGGTAAAACGTTATATGTCACCTGATTTTAAACGATGATGCGGTCGACGGTGTGGCAAGCTTACCTAGAAAATACCTATTCACTCTTCGCTTGAAAACATCCAAATTATAGGCATTTGGAAAAAAGGATGCTGGTAAGGAATTCCACTTTTTGGTTGTATGCAGAAGGTTGAAGCAAAGCGCTTGGTGCAGGCAGTAAGGTCACGCTTGGAAGATATCGCTTTTAGCGGTAAGACCTCCCATGGTATTCCACTTTGATGGTGTCTGTTCTGATATATTGTGTAAATGTTATGTGGTGTACATTATTTTTTTTTCTATTCTCTTTCTACCTATCAAATGAAAATCCATGGTTTCTGCCTGTCACTATGTAAAACAGGGGTGTCTTTAACATACAAGAAATCAATAAAAATAAATACCTAATAAAATATACAAGAAAAAAATAAAACAAATAATAAAAACTTACAAATAAAACAGAAGAGTACTCCATGATGTAGGCTAATGAAATTATCAACAAACCTGTAGAATAAAATAAAACAATGAATAAACACAATAATTAAATGAATATCCACATAGAGATCTGTATAGCAGTTGAATTGACAGAGACTTGACAATTAATGATCCAATCCAGGATACTAATGATTTAACCAAAGTAGCAAAAAAATCATTATAAAATTCAAACACTTTTTCAAAATAATAAAAAAATCTCAGAACTCTAATTTTAAACTAACATAACTTACATTTTTTATTATTATGAAAACAAAAGGTAGTACCTAGTGTATGTGTTTATTTAGATATCAAATAACTTATCTATCTGGGTATTACCTCACCTACACTGCTGTACGGACGGATACAAATCAAGCTACACAATGCCAAAGAAGAATGACTCTTACTACAAGGGCCATATCAGCAGGAGGTGTAATGCCTGATCCATATCCGTCTGCACAAGACTATTAGTTAAATTTTACAACTTGTATTCAACTCCTGTATCCGAATTTAGATTAAAGTGTGTATGTGAGAAAGTAAACAATGGAACACTGACTTGGAACTAAACTGCAAGATAATTTATATGATTATTATTACAAGAATAAGAACTTACTTTTCAATTTTTGAGCACCTATACCAATCTTTATTCTGCCAATAAATGCCTGAAAAAAACACATAGATGAAGACAAGTCGAATATTTATAGATGCAAGTAAAGTTGAAGATAATTCAATTAACATGTATTCTACACATAATGTTTACTCCTATCTAGGTACACGGAATTTAGATCAACAGGTTTTTTTTATAAATTTGCTGATAAAATAGGAATTAACTTGGTTAAGTGGACATTATATTAGAGTATAAAAGTGGGTCCAAAAATAAAGTAAGTAGATAAGGTAGGTACCTCATACAAAATAATATAGGTATGAAGTGGATATGTCATGTGGAATGTTGATATACCTACCTACATTTTTAATTTTTATCTTTGTTTGTTCTAAAACAATATTATTTTTAATTCTAGGCTTTCTGAGATTTGATGAAGAGGGTAAAAGGTATTATTATAGGTAGTTAGATACAGATATTATTAGTTTAAAGCATAGCTTTGTCTGTTGAATTTAATTGCCTCTACCAATTTCTGTTAAGGTATATTCTTCTGGCTTGGTCGCATGGAACTGGCACCTAGATTCACTAGCTTTAAAACGTTTCAAAGTGATCATTGTGACCATGTCACGCAGCTTTTGAAAATTAACAAAATGATGATGTTCCATTTGTGACCATAGTTGAACGACTGCGTATAGCAGGTAGGATTGGATCGTGCTATGCAATAGATTCTTTTCTTTTTTGTAATGCAAACATCAGAAGATCAGGTTTCCGGATGAATCACAAGCTTTTCTCAAAACGAAACAATAAAAACGCAATTTTACCTTGTTCTGTTCCGCAGATAGAGTGTTTTTCACATATTATATTTACGCATAGTCCAAACAAACACCTATTTTATTTGATAATGAGGTGAAAAGATAAAAAGCAGCAACAAATAGGTACCGATGTAATCAAAATAAAACATTTTTTGCTTCTTCTTGTACTTCTTTTCTCCAAAAGGCTCCTGCTCCTGCCCGTCATTCGACAGACAATTTTGCCAGTGTCAGTCAAGTGAATTGTATTAAATACTTTAAAGTCAAGTCAGTCGGCCGTCGTTTGTTTTGAAGAAAATGGCACTGGCCACTGGCAATTTTTGGTCAAATCACATCACACTTTTTTGCTTTGTTGCTTGGAGGAAGTACCAATTATTTATTATCAATATATTTGCTCCAAGGGCAATAATGATCATCGATCAGAAATAAAAATATGTATTTTTCTGAATGTGCATTACTTTGGGAAAGTTGGGAAAGTTTGGGGCCTCGAATGATGTAGACGGTATTATATACCAATGCCGATGCGTCGGCGTCGTGCGCGTCTTGAGTAATAATGTTCTGTGGTCGTGCGTGTGCACACTTCGATCATCGAAGTGTGCACAGGAATAAAAGTCAAAAAAAAAAAAGTCAAAATGTATTTATTCAATAAAATCACAAGGATCACTTTGAAACGTCTTAAAGCTAGGTGACTCTAGGTGCCAGTTCCACGCGACCAAAGCCTAGAAGAACAGGCAACAAACTTACGGCTTGGTTCCTACCGTTCTTTTTTTGTATGATCCTTTTACAATGTAATAATATAATATATTATTGAAGTTTAGTGAGGCGTAGGCATACAGAAAAAGGTAAACATAATCAAATTTATAAGACAGCACACGCTACGCCTCAAACTAATAATACCTAATGCATAAATACAATCTATTAAATCAGAGAAAAATAAAAAAAAACACACAATAGTAGGTACAGTACAGACATTGCAGACATGTTAGCTGCCGATGGGCAGAGCGACCGGGACATCGGGCCACGCATTTTTATCAACAATATAGCTATCTAAAGTATAATAAGCTTTCCTTATTAGATTATTCTTAATGTACACTTTAAATTTTCTAATAGGAAGCCCAGTGGCACTTTCTGGAAGTTTATTATAGAAGCGAATACCGTTCCCCATAAACGAGCCATTTACCTTTTGAAGTCGAAATTTAGGTATACATAATTTGTTTTTATTTCTAGTGTTAACGTTATGTGCATCACTCTTTTTCTTAAAGCTATCTATGTGTTTATGAGTGTATAATAGATTTTCATAAATATACTGTGAAATGACTGTGAGAATATTAATTTCTTTAAATCGCTTCCTTAATGAGTCACGTGGTTTCATTTTATAAATGGCACGTATCGCTCGTTTTTGAAGTACAAATATACTTTGTATATCAGCAGCTTTCCCCCAGAGCAAAATACCATAAGACATTACACTATGGAAGTAGCTAAAATATACTAGTCTAGCTGTAGCTTCATCTGTAAGCCATCTTATTGTGCGAACTGCGTATGCAGCCGAACTCAGTCTACCAGCAAGTGATTTGATGTGTGGACCCCACTGCAATTTTGCATCAATATTAAGTCCTAAAAAAATAGTAGAATTGACAAGGGTAAGTGATTCACCATTTAATTCAATATTGGTTGGTCGTTGAACCACATTTGGCAAAGTAAATTTAATGCATTTCGTTTTCCCAGCATTGAGCAAAAGATTATTAACAGTAAACCAGTTAAGTACTTGCGACAGAGATGCATTAACGTCATCGATCGTTAGTCTTCAATCTGTCGACTTTAAAAATTAAAGAGGTATCGTCAGCAAATAGAACTATTTCACATAAATCTTTTACAAAAGGTGGAAGGTCATTTACGTAAACTAGAAATAAGAAAGGACCCAATATCGAACCCTGAGGCACCCCTATATCAATGACCGATCCAGAAGATCTCTCACCGCCAACATCAACTATTTGGATTCTATTGGTTAAGTAAGACTGTATAAGATCAATAGCCCGGTTTAGGATGCCGTAGTGTTTAAGTTTAGATAATAAAGTGGCATGACTTACACAGTCAAAAGCTTTGGACAGATCGCAGAATACCCCGATCGCATCTTGTGAGTGTTCCCAAGCATCATATATGTGCTTCAGGAGCGTCGAGCCAGCATCAGTCGTTGATCGACCTTTAGTAAATCCAAATTGATGACCATGAAGTATGCCGTTGACGTTAAAATGTGATATTAACTGATTAAGAACAACTTTTTCAAAAATTTTACTTAACGTAGGTAGTACCGAAATAGGCCTGTAGTTGGCAGGATCTTGTTCATTTCCAGACTTGTACAGGGGAATGAGTTTACTGTGTTTCATTAAATCAGGGAAAACGCCCTCATCAACACATCTATTAAAAATGTATGCTACACATGGTGCAATATCAGTTATAATAGCGCCTAATACTTTTGTAGACATTCCCCATAGATCTTCAGTATTTTTAATATTTAAGGATTTAAATGTTTTGACAACATTATCAGCATTAATAAATTTAAAACTGAAGATATTATTACATTTTTGAACGCTAGACTCTAATAGTGTTGTCGCTTTAGCAGCTGAGGAATTTAAGGATGAAGTCACAACTTTAGGTATACTGGAGAAAAAACTATCAAACGCGTTGGCGACTTCAATATTTTTTGTAAAAACATTATTGTTTACTTTTAAATTTATCTGTTTATTACCGAGCTTCGATTTGCCTGTTTCGTTATTGACTACCTTCCAAGTTGCTTTAATTTTATTTGTCGATTTTTCAATTTTATTTCTTATATGCAATGATTTTGCCGCGTGACATACTTTTTTGAAAATTTTTGAGTAGTTTTTTGTGTGTAAAATAAACGTTGGGTCATTCAGCATTGACTCCCTAGCAGCGTATAGGTCATATAATTTATTCCTACTTTTATAAATACCTGGAGTTGCCCAGTCAGCGAACTTGACACTTACACTAGTTTTTCATGTTTTAAGTTTAAAAGTATCATTATGTTCTTCATTTATTAAATTTGACAATTTTATAAAAAGATCAAAGTCAAAGTCAAAGTCAAAGTCAATAGGTATTTATTCAATAAAATCACAAGGATCACTTTGAAACGTCTTAAAGCTAGGTGACTCTAGGTGCCAGTTCCACGCGACCAAAGCCTAGAAGAACAGGCAACAAACTTACGGCTTGGTTCCTACCGTTCTTTTGTATGATCCTTTTACAATGTAATATAATATATTATTGAAGTTAAGTGAGGCGTAGGCATACAGAAAAAGGTAAACATAATCAAATTTATAAGACAGCACACGCTACGCTTCAAACTAATAATACCTAATGCATAAAATTAAATACAATCTATTAAATCAGAGAAAAATAAAACACACAATAGTAGGTACAGTACAGACATTGCAGACATGTTAGCTGCCGATGGGCAGAGCGACCGGGACATCGGGCCACGCACTTTTATCATCAATATAGCTATCTAAAGTATAATAAGCTTTACTTATTAGATTATTCTTAATGTATGCTTTAAATTTTCTAATAGGAAGCCCAGTGGCACTTTCTGGAAGTTTATTATAGAAGCGTATACCGTTCCCCATAAACGAGCCATTTACCTTTTGGAGTCGAAATTTAGGAATACATAATTTGTTTTTATTTCTAGTGTTAACGTTATGTGCATCACTCTTTTTCTTAAAGCTATCTATGTGTTTATGAGTGTATAATAGATTTTCATAAATATACTGTGAAATTACTGTGAGAATATTAATTTCTTTAAATCGCTCCCTCAATGATTCGCGTGGTTTCATTTTATAAATGGCACGTATCGCCCGTTTTTGAAGTACAAATATACTTTGTACATCAGCAGCTTTCCCCCAGAGCAAAATACCATAAGACATTACACTATGGAAGTAGCTAAAATATACTAGCCTAGCTGTAGCTTCATCTGTAAGCCATCTTATTGTGCGAACTGCGTATGCAGCCGAACTCAGTCTACCAGCAAGTGATTTGATATGTGGACCCCACTGCAATTTTGCATCAATATTAAGTCCTAAAAAAATAGTAGAATTGACAAGGGTAAGTGATTCTCCATCATTTGGGTCAGTCAAGTATGGTAAAAGGGACACTTTCAGTTCAACATTGTTCTGAAACTTTTTAGTACGGCTATCTGTGATAGGCCGATAGGTGAAGACCTCGTCTACTGATATTTTATTAGCAAACCTAGCGCTATGACCGTAATGATCGGAACTAAAATGCTTAACTACAGACTTACAAATTGGATCATGACTGCAAAAGATGTTGTCTAGACAGGTGGCTGTTGTTAGCGTCACTCTTGTTGGGTCTTTAAACAAGCAGTGTAGATCAAAACATTTAAACAAATTTAAAAATCTCTCAGATAGTGGATGAACCGGAATATCTATATTAAAATCACCGCAGACTATTAAAGTTTTTTTACTATCGAAGGTCTTAAGCAAAACCTCTTCCATAGTGGATTCATACAACGCGAAGTCCGCGTCTGGGGAACGGACGGTATACACTCACAACGATGTGCCGCTCCAGCTCCACACATGACAGCTCAATACTATTACTCACGAGTAGTGGTCGTGTGTGTCGGTATCGCAGGCATAAAGAAGTACCATTAATAAGATTTGGAACAGCCATAGACTTAGGAAACTTCTTTGTAAATAGGTTTTTTACCTCCTTGTACAGCACATACCACTTTTTGAGTTGAGCTTGAACGTGAGAAAGTATAGATAGAGTTGCTGTAAAAATAGTCTTTGTCTTGGATATTTTATTTAGCAATAGCAACACTAAATAACGACAAAATTTCCCGGTGCGTGCGTGCGTCGCAACATGACGCGCCGGTGATTTTATTATAATTTTGACGTAATTCTTCTTTGTATTTCCTTAGAACCAGGTGATTATTGGTGTAAGAAAACTTTAACGTCTTGTGTAAAGTGTTTGTGCTACGGAATAACTAATTGTATTGTGTAATGTTTGCTTGCAGACACCGCGCGCGATGGCTGACTTAGAAGTGGACTCAATGACAGACGCGGAGCTCCGAACAAAACTCGCGGAGCATGGGTTCCCGGTTATGCCGATAACTGCATCCACCAGAAAGCTGCTAGTAAAAAAGATGAAACTGGTGTTGTCGGAAAAAGGCAAAAGGAATAACAGCATGGATTCCAAAGGAGATGGTCGACCTTCGTTTGCGCGTCCAAGTGGTAAGGATTTTGTCTTTCTTCTACTGAGCTATTTCTCGTATGGTTCATCAAAAGCATAGCTTGAATTGAAACTAAATGTACTTACCTAGTTATATAGTTGTTTACACCATCATATTTGTATTTTGGGTAGAGGTGACCTCGCTGAATTCTGTTTGGAGGGATTGTTTATTTGCAAGCTCAAATTAATGAGGCTTTCTGCATAGTCAACATTGCAGGCACGGATCCAGCCCTCGAAAAAGGTGGTCACAGCCACCCCAAAATGTGACTGCAAGTCTGATATAAAACTCATGATTGATATAGTGCATTCTGCATCATTAGACATGTTTACAATATACTATAATATGACGGTCTGACCAAAATTTTGTACAGTGTTGTAGTTACATATGGATAAAGTCATGGGGCGAACACTGTGAGATGTCACACGACTATTAGGGTTATGGGCATGCTCATCATGCCCACAATGGTGGATCCGCGCTTGCAGCATTGGCTTCCATTTCAACTAACAAACTTATATTTGTATTTTGTAGTTTTTCTTACCAAAATCTAGAATACAATTTATTTGTTTTTGTTTACTAGGTATCTTTGTTCCAAATCATTTTACAATTGAATTGACCAAAAGCAAGGTTTAAAAGTATAACCTCAACTGGTACTGTTGGTATCACAAGACCTTGTGATTGTCAGAATATCATATAAATTAAAAATCATAAATAGAAAATCTGCCCGTAAATAGATTGACAAATTAAAAAACCTAACTTAGACTAACCAGACTAGATTTCTGTATTAAAATTGGGGAAACATAAACAAAAATATGACTTTATGCTCTATAGATTTTGGTAGCTAACAGTACTTTGACATCATTGTATGACTCATCATCATTGTAAGAACTTGTTATCACAAGTTCTGGTTGGGATATAATTAGGTAGGTATATGAATCTTACAAATATTTTGAATTCCTGGGATGCTAACAGATTCTTTACATCCTAGGTATGCTGTTCATCATGATACCCTGAAGTAAAACTAAGCCGACAGCTTGTCAGGGTTCAGATGCCATTTCATACAATAGAACCTCTACATACAAGAATCCTGATAAAAATAGCCTTTATTCTATTACAATATTAATATTTCAATACCTAATATGTACCTACATACAATAAATATTAATTAAATAACTGATTCTGCCTTATTAAAAACCTGCTGCTCTGCACTTATTAACGAATATATCTCATTACATGAAGTCAGGTTAGGTTATAAATAATAGCTTAAGTCCCCGCGGGTATCTACCTCCTCCATGTCTCGCCATTGCACTCCATCCATTTCCATTTTGTACCTAAAATTAAAAACTTAGTTTTTCTGTTCAAAATATATGTGCACATTGCTAGTACTCTCAAACGGTGAAGGAACACATTGTGAGGAAACAGGCTTGTTTCTGTTCAAAAATGTATGAGCACATTGCCAATACTCTTAAACGGCGAAGGAAAACAACGTGAGGAAACAGGCATTGAACACATGTCATAGAACTTTAAAAGTTCCAACCATAAAAAAAAAGTGCTTAAAGTGCTCGAAAGGAGCCTCTTTGAAGCACTCTTATAATCATTTCACTGCACTGTTGCGAAAGAAACTATTAACACGACAAGAAGAAGAAGTGTTCTATTGGGTATTGGTACTCCGGTAAACATTAAATGAAGGTTTTTATCAAGGGTCTAACACCCATCAAAATACTTCCTAGTTCACACTTTTAAAATACTGAGAAAATATAAAGTTCACTCGTAAGAAAAATGTAAACATCATCTCGTACTTTATTAACGGTGAGCCTGTAAAGGAAGTCACTAGCATCCGTGATCTTGGGGTAATTGTGGACAAAAAAATGGATTTCAGAGAGCACATTGACCATATAACCAAAAAAGGAGCTAAACTGGCGGGCTTCGTAATCAGGCAAACAAAAACCTTTAATGAACCGGAAATTCCCATCATACTTTTCAACTGTTATGTCCGTAGTTTGCTAGAATACTGCTGTCCCATATGGAATCCATCGTACGCTGTCCACATCGAGAGAATTGAAAGACTCCAGAAACTATTCCTGTATCACCTCACTTACGCCAGCAATCTCTGTCTCAGCCTTACAACCTATAATTCAAGACTTGAACACTTCAAAATGACCCCACTCGCCCATAGACGTATAACCGCCGATATCATATACCTTCAAAAAATCTTAAACGGTAAAATCGACTGCCCTGAGGTCCTTAGGAAATTAAATCTTGCAATTCCACGTATCAATAGCAGACTCCACAATCGCAAAGCCTTCTCTCTCCCCGCAAGTCGCACTAACTACGGTCAACATACGCCTCTGTATCGCATGTGTTCGTCCTACAATGTTATCTGTCATGAACTCGATATATTCAATGCATCGGTTGTTTCTATTAGAAATTTCTTTGTATGAATTTATCACCATTTATTTTTTGTTTTAATTATTTTATATTGTTAATATTCTTCCATATCTATTGATTGTATACATTTTATCCATTATTTACGTAATGTGAGCAATAAAACAATGCATGCTGTGTTCGCATCTAGAAGGCCGTTCAGCCAATTTAGTTCTTAGATGTTTGCTTTTGTGATTTTTTTGTTGTAACGGCTGGTTTGTGAACCTAACAAATAAAAAAAATTAAAAAAAAAAAAAAAAAAAATACTGGAATATTCAAAATGTTAAGATGTACGAGCGAGAAGTACATTAGCGGTAGTCTTCGCCATCGATATTAAGTTAGACAGCGTGACAAAGACAACGTCACAACCAGCTCTGCAGAGCTATTTTCTAAAAACAAACAGCGATAGCGATAGCCACACAACAAGCAACGCCTCATTTTACTGCCACGTAAAATGAGGCGTTGCTTGTTGTGTGTTGACGTCTAGCCCTATGAAATCAATCAATCTCAAAATAAACTACATTTTTATGTAATAGAGATAGAGGGAGTGGTTAATCAACTAGAAACACTCATTTTACTGTCATTGCTGTTGTTTGTTCTTAGGTAATCAACCTGCTAAAGTCTAGTTGTCGTTGCAGTTTAACTTCAAACCTTTGTTTATCAATTTGTAGAGTAGATAGCCCCCAGAAGATCTTACAAGTTATTAGGTCAATGACATTATAATGTCACAAAAAAAGAAGCTTTATTGACGTTTTATTTTATGTTAGGCGATTAGATCATTAAAATAAAAATTGTGAACATTTTTCTTAATAATGTTTACATAGAAAATGAAAAATGTATCTCCTAATTTTGTCTATCTTTTGTCCTAGTAACTGTTGATTTATCTAATCTTACTTGTTGCAGATGTGTCGAAGGGTGATCAATTAGACTCTATGTCAGATGCAGAGATCCAGGCGAAACTTTCGGAGCATGGTTACCCAGTGATGCCCATCACGGCCTCAACCAGAGGTCTGTTTATAAAGAAGCTAAAAGGTATGCTAGAAAAAGGCAACTCTAGGAACAGTGTTGGCGATAGTAAATTGGAAGGCCGGCATTCGCTGCAACGTTACTCGAGCGGTGAAGAATCTGACGTCGATACTAAAGAGAAGGAGAAGCGAGGCCGACGTCTAACCACAGGCGGAGCTATGCTCCCTCCGACGGCTAGCAAAACCCGTCGCGTCACTAAGAAGAGATCACCTTCTCCTGTCAAGATGGACACAGATAAACCTGACTCCGATACGGACGACGAGAAATCCCCCATCCGCACCCACGAGGAAGTCGAAACGGTCACCACTCGTCGCATCACGCGCACATTTGCAGGAAACGAAGACGAAACGGGGTCCGATAGCGATGTCGATATGGATAAAAAGTCAACGTCGTTCCGCAGCAACTCCAGGTCCAGCGACTACATATCGAGCACTTACCCGGTCGATGGCTCACCTACCCCGAGCCCCGGGAAACCCACTCGCTCCTCCCGCCCCTCGACTTCCCCCACATCGCCTTTCTCGTCCGGACTTTCGTCTTCCGATCACTTGAACTCGATCCGGTCCAGGCTAGGGCTCACGTCGACGCTAGGCGACCGTCGGTCCTTCTTCACATCGGCTCACAGCTCGCCGAGCACCTTCCGACCGTCGACCTTCCAGCCGTCGACGTCCACCGTGGACGAGGTCGAATCTCCGTACCTGAGCAACTTCACGCGCCGCCTCTCGTCCCTGAAGCCGGAGCCGACTCCGAAGCCTGCGCCTTTTCTCGATCGGGATCCCTCGAACGGGAGCACGATGCCGCCCCGGAGGTCCTTCGCGACCGGAGTCGCCAGATCGGACGAGTACAAGGCGACGACCGACAAAAAATTCCCGAAGAACAATCTCGTGTCGCTCGCGCTGCTCGCCCTCGTCGGCCTCTTCTTCTTTTGCTTGTTCTTCATGTACATAGTCAAGAAGAACGACATCACCTCCGTCGCGGACGACCAGAACAGCGTCATCCCGATCTGCCAGCTGAACATCCCCGGGAACCGGCCCGGAATCAACTGCGTGCCGAAGGAGCAGGTCGGCTACGCGAAGGATCTCCTGAAGGTGATCCATCCGGAGCTGACCGCGCGGACGGCCGCATTCAGGTGCGGCCGGCCGGACGCGATGCCCTACATGACCGAGCGCGAGGTCCTCGACGTCGCGAGCGCGCGCGCCGAGAGCGCCGACGTGGCCCAGTGCCGCACCGACCTCAACAACCTGCAGGTGCTGGTCCTCGCGAACCCGAGGTGGGGGCTCAGCGTCGTCCGCCTGAACAACCTGTACACGCGCGACGCCGACTACGCGGCGCTCGGCTCGAGCGACTCGATCGTGCAGCAGCGCACGAAGGGCAGCCTCGCGCTCGCGCTGGCGGAGCCCTCCACGCCGCTCTCGTGCCTGCTGCGCGACGCGCTCTACTCGGCCGGCTCGACGCTCGTCGTCGTCGCGCTGCTCACTCTGCTCGCCCTCGGGGCGCGGAAGGGCTACAAGCTGTACGTCGCGCGGCGCGCGCGGCGGAGCGAGGAGATCTACTCGATGGTCGAGCAGATCGTCGACCTCGTGTACCAGGAGACCGAGGACGGCGGCGAGCCGTACCTGGCGGTCGACCGCGTGCGGGACACGCTGATATCGGCGCAGAACAGGGAGAGGATGTCCTCGACCTGGGACGCGGCCGTGAAGTTCATCCAGGCGAACGAGAGCCGCGTGCGCATGGAGGTGCAGTCGGTGGACGGCGAGGACTGCCGCGTGTGGCGCTGGCTGGCGGGCGGCGGTAGCCCGCGGCGCGGCGCGGCGTGGCAGGGGCAGGCGTTCGAGACGCAGGCGGGCTCCGTGAACGACGTGCCCGAGGCGCCGACGCCGTGCCTCAAGATCCGGCACATGTTCGACAAGAACGACCACGAGCCGAACCTGCGCGCGGTGCTGCAGCAGGCGATCCTCGAGAAGTGCGAGCGCTGCGACATCCTGCACGTGGACCTGGACCGCGCCTCGCACTGCGTGTACGTGAAGTGCGCCTCGCCGCGCGACGCGAGCGTCGTGTACCGCAGCATGCACGGCTGGTGGTACGAGGGCAACCTGATCACGGTCAAGTACCTGCGCCTCGAGCGGTACATGATGCGCTTCCCGAACTCGCCGACGCACGGGCCCTATCTGAGACCGAACCCGCGCTCGGCTCGGGAGTAGGCGGGCCGGTTTTTATGTCGATGTCCTAATTTTCGAAATATTCGATTCGATTTATATCGAATCGCATCCTTCCGACCGGAGGTCCTTCGTCGTCGGCGGTATTGAGTAGCCACCGAGTATTGTAGAGATGAAATAGATGGCGTAAAAAGTGTTCACGTTTAATTCTTAACTTTAAGTCGTTTCAGGATGTTGGCATTGAATTACTTATTTATTTGCGACGCGCATATTTTCTATGTTGAGTTCGATTTTTTAAGACTTAGATGATTCTGTACGCGATTTCGGGGAGTACATTTTTGTAATTTTATAATTCTTAGTATATTTCTATTTTTATATTCATAATATTAATTTGCATAATACTTGGCTCGGTTCGGTATCGATGACAGCCCCCTTCGCTAAAGTGTTCTAAACGATAGGCACTTATTGTTTAGTCCGACTCAAAAAAAATGAGACCGAGCAATAAGTTGCCTTGGTTTGTGAGTTTTGTACCGAATAGGAAAACTATTGTAAAAATAATCAACTGGATTGATTTCTTGATTCTATAAACTGTATCTAAGTCGTTTTGTATTTGCTTTTGACATTGGTGAAATATTGATTTGTTTTATTGAAATTGTTCAAATCCCGCATGTGTTCAGTTATCTCTCAAATTGTCTGTCAATTATATACAAACTGTCTTTGTGGTTGCTTGCGTTATGCGAATCGGTGATAAGGGGCCTTATACATAGTACTATTGTTGCTTCTGTGCCTATACCTTGAAAATGGCTCCCAATGTTGCAGAGCCTAAGGCCCTTTGCTTAATCTTAATTGTAGTGCTAGGTGCTGGTCATATTTTGCCTTAACTGTTTATGTTTGATTTAGTGCCTGGTTGCACCAACTGATTGCAATAAATTGACATTCGTGTTTTAGAAAAATGTTATGTAAACTGTTATTTTAATGTGTGCAAGTTTATCGACAAGCTAACTAAGCTTTGGTTGGTGCAAATGGGCCTTATATTTCATAAATTAACCACTCACTAGAAAGAACATTGTAAATATGAAATATCACAAAGAATTTCTAATTTTAAAAGATGTTTACTTTTATTGTTTACTGTTTTTTCGAAATAAATTGTTATAAAAGTAGGGTAGGTACAATGTTAGTTTATAGGGTATTTCCGACACTTACACATATTTTTGTCTTTTTCAAGTTTATTTAACAATAGCACAACTCTAGTGTTTTGATTTCTTGTAAGATTTGACATCATTATTTTAAGTTTTGTACTAACAACTCGTTTCGTAATGTCTAGTTATTTTTATGGATTGATTTTCATTTTTAATAAATTAATGTTAAGAAAAACACTGCGTTTTCTTTGACCTAGTTACGTAAAACTATAGGAACCTAGTCTATTCGATCCATACATGCATAAGTCATAGGCAATAATATAATGGGGAACTAATTTCAACGTAAAGTCAATGCAGATATATAATATTCAGAAGTAATATCTAAAATGAAACAATTCATAAACCATATATTAAAACTTAATATTAAAAAAATATATTAAAACTTCAACAAGGTCACCATAAATTCTTTCTATCACCGGTATCTTAAAGCAAAGTATGACACCTCACTATAAATATGTTAATAGTTAATGAGTTGCGTGAGCGCGTGGTAGCATCGCCACTTGTCTGGCAGGTAGAAGGGCTCGAACACGTGCGGGAACGGAGCGTCCCAGCCCGTCACACGCGATATCGGCGCTTCCAGGTGTAAGAAACATTCCTCCTGGAGGATAGATACAAAATACTTTAGGCGCATAAAAAAAACAATGGCGAATTTAATGCTACATAACATTATCTTCGTTAATGTGAAAAAAATATGTGTTGGTAGAGCATGGGAGAGGAAATAACGAGATTAGGATACCTACAAACCATGCATATTATATTTTTTCCGTGTTGCGTATTTTTGAGAGTAGTAGGGCTCGTCCAGTGCTCCTACAAGCAATTTTTCCGCCTTTATTTTTGGTTTAGCAAAGCTGTGTTTAGGTTTGAAGAGTAGTTGACGATAAAATTACAGGCACATGAGGCATAACTTCTATATGCCTCAAAAAGTATTCTTTAAATCTAATAAAGAATGTAATCTTACTTGAATAGTCGCCGCTAATTCAGCGCCGAACCCTGACGTCAGCGGAGCTTCGTGTGATATAAGGCAACGGCCGGTTTTCTTTACGGACTGCAATGAGAAATATGCACGGTCAGAATAGTATTACTTGCCAACTCAAACTTCAAAGTGATCCTTGTGATTCAACGGAATAAATAGAGTGATGGGCCGAATCGTGTTTTCACCGAATATATTCGGTAGAATAATTCGGTAGGACTAGACGCGCTTTGTCCTGCATTGCAAAATAACAAGTTTATGCAAGTCGAGCCCACGACCCTCCTCCCACTTACTCGGGCCCCCAGCTTTCAGGTGTTTTTCAAAGACTGATTAATTTTGAACCTTATTCAAATAAATAAACAGTTTGTACTCATATTACCTATCATTTTTTATCTTGCAATGACTCAAAGTACCTAACTTATTCAACTAAACTTTTCAATAACTTGGTATCTATCTATGTCAGTTTAATTCAATCTTTTTGATAGGTAGGTAGGTAAATATACCTAATTATTAAGTTGTAGTAAAAGTATGTTCGGCATTTTTACCGAATAATCGGCCGAATACGAATGTTCAGTGAACCTTCCGAACATGCCGAAGGGTAATCTTACATTGCAAACAGTCTCTTCGTCCCACGGCAAAATGGACTGGAGGTCGATGACCTCGCATTGGACGCCTAACTTCTCTTCTGCCATCTGAGCCACTTCTAACAGAACGTGGATCTGAGTTGCCCAGCCGATGAGGGTAACTGCATCTCCTGTTAAAAAAAGGTATTAGTTAGTATAGTTTTTTTATAACTCGCTGATGGGACAAGCAGATGGCTCACCTGTTGTTAAGTGGTAACCATCACCTATAACAAAGCATTGGCCTTGCAAGTCATGCGCGATAGGAACGTGCCCTATGATGCGCTACCCTGTGTCCATCAACTTGAGGCATACAGATGTAAAGCCTCATGTGACTGAAATTTCACAGGTAACCTCAAACCGAAACACAGCAACGCTGCTTGGCGGCAGAAATAATCATGGTGGTAGTACTTCCCCTGACGAGTCTTTCACAAAGAGTCACTACTCTTTATACAAACTTATGTAACTACCGTACCAGGGTATCAACGTCATGAAACTGTCTCTGTTTTTTTGTATAGTTACCTTGTCTTAAAACCTCAGCTTTGCCGAGTGGGATGGTGTAGTCTTCAACCGGCACTTCCTCAGTAGCGGATCGGTACAGGATCTTTGGCTCCAGAAAAATGCAGGGGTCCGGTTCCCTGATGCAGGACAGGAGCAGACCCTTGGCTGTGATGGCTCCTCTGGGTACCACTATCTGTAAAAACAAAAATATATTAACTACATGAAAGTGTTCAGGTTATTTGACTTGATCAGGCATAGGAACATTAGTGCGCTATGTTTAGCCTCGGATAAAACTTGGAATAAATTATGTATGGTGATTTATGAAACTGATTTTTAATTGGGTGTCAGAATACTAATATCAATGTTTGCGACAAGCAGACGACATAAGCTAGATCATTCAAAAAGTCATTTCACCGGTGCCCTTCAAACGGAAACACAGCTAATTGACGTGGTTCTTGAGATGGTCCAAGATGATAAATGTACGTTTTAGTATAGATTAGAAAATTCTTAGTTAGCATTTTCCTTTCAGTTAACCTTTGTGTAATGTGGAGTGGGTGGTAGTGCTTTAATGATCCGATAATGGGGAGAAGAGTCTAAACAGAACATAGGATACCCTAAGTCCGGGCGCGTGTGCGAACAGTGCCTCCGGGCTCTGCGAGTGGTAGAGGCCGCCGTGGCCCACCGCGCCGCACGGCGCCCGCACGGTGAGCGCGCCGCACGGGAACTGTCCGCCGGACCGGAAGCGGGCCTTCGCCGCTTCGTTCACCAGCTGGAAATAAGATAACACTTTTAAATATTGATTTAGTAGCTAGTCGCGTACTTTCTTTTCTCTTCTTACTTTTTTAAATTGAAATGTTAAAACAAAAAAAAATACCTTTAACTGTTTAGTGAATGTATTGGTATGCAATAACACAGGGTAATCTTAGTTTGGAACCCAATTATTGTAAACGTTTCTGTAATGTGAATTGATGATTTAATTACAGCATGCTGTTGTGGGACAGATTTCGCATTAATGAAATTATTTTGTGAGTGGCTCATCCGGCGAAGTAGCAAATGTGGCTTCTGAATGCCTCAAGTTGATGGACGCAGGGCAGTGCATCATAGGGCACGTTCCATGACTTGCGAGGCAATTCTCTGTTATAGGTGATGCTTACAGCTTAGCATCAAGTGGGCCATATGCTTGTAACACCAGATAAAGTTTTGCCAGAGAACCTTTATTTTTCTCCTTCTTTTGGTTAATCAACCGTGACTATTTAGATACGCACCTGGTCGAAGGCCGGTAGGATGTAGTCCGCGAACTGTATCTCCGCGATGGCGGTGGCGCCGGCCGTGGCCAGCCCTATGCCGAAGCCGGCGATGCCTTGCTCGCACAGCGGAGTGTTGAACACGCGGTCCTTACCGTATTTATCCTGGAATATGTTAATACGTATCTGATTATTTATTGTTCAAAACATTATTCCACACAGCACTCTTTAGCCTCAACAGTTGTAATATGAAAACCAGGTAGCTTATATGCTTATTTTTTGTAATTACATAATTATAAGGAATAATAACACCCAGACAGAGAACAAACATCTGTGTTCATCACACAAATAAACTGTTCAATAGACTACAATCTTACTCATCTGACCTATATACCCGCCCTATAATAGGTTGTAACCTAATATACAAATAAAAATAAACAATGCAATAAATTCATGTCATCAGGGTACCATGTAAGCATCTGTTCAGGGGTAAGCCATTGAATTATAGTGACAGTATATTTAAAGACTTGTTAGACTTCCATACTAAACTTTAGATAGAAGATAGAAGACCTGACTTTACCTGTAAACCTAGTGCACACCTGAAAACCCCACCAAAGCCTACATCTTCACCAAACAGCACAGCCGTGGGATCATTCTTAAGTGTTATGTCCATTGCATTGTTGATAGCTTGCATCATATTCATCTTTGCAGTTTCCCCTATAACAAGAGATTTAAAATGTAATCGGCTCGTGCTACAGCATTTTAAGTTGAGAAAAACAGTTATTTTATCGGGCATTCTACAAGCTTCAACTATGTACCATTAATTTGGCAAGGAAAAAGAACTTTCTAAGGCAGATAAAATTCAGATTGGTTTAACTAGGTTTGTAACATAAACCACAGCATAAACACAACCAATTATTAATGTTTTGCTAACACCTTTAAAAGAAAGACATTTCCTGGTGGATGGAGTGGTCCTGGGGTCCTGGCAGGGAAGGCTCAACTCCCAAAATCCATAAATTCATGCGATAGGATTCAAACAAGAGGAAGGTTTATTCAATGCAAAGCACAGAACGCTTATACCGTAATGGATGCAAAGCTAGGGTAGGAACTAAATATAATGACAATAGACTTCTTAAACTATATCTGATAGGTACCGCTAGATACTAGATAGATATAGAGTATAGATATATACTGAGTGACGGCCAATTTGTGTCACTTACTTACTTTTAATGTCTATTCTTGTATTTTTAATAAACTGTGTATGTGTGGCATGAATAAATGATTTTGTATTGTATTGTATTGTATTGTATATAGGCACAGCTAGATTATTTTACACCTTACCTTCAACTGGTTTTTTCTTATCAGGGAAATAAGTGAAATGTGAAGATAACCTTTTTGTGCCATTATTAACATTTTTCACAACTGCATTCAACAAAACAGTGTACCTGTTCACTAAACTCGTCATTTTCCAATAGTTTGTTTGTTAAATTGAAATTCCGTAAGAGTAAGAGCCCTGTGAGTACTGTGAACGTTTCACTCGTTTCGACTCGAGTAAAAACGTGCTAAATTATTTACGTTAGCAGTGCCGAGTTATCTGCAATTATAATTAGGTTTGCTTTGATTAAAACTCATTGATAACGAAGTTCGAGCTGACGAAACAAACTAACATTATAATAATTCCTTTCTTTGTTGTTGTTGTTTCAATGGAACAACAACTGGGAGTGGTTTTTCCATAATCGCCTCTAAATTAGATAATAATATGTCCCAAAATTGAATAACAAAAAAAAAGATGAACTTCAAACTATTTTGACAGATGACTTTGACAGTTTGTGTCGTGACATACTGAGAGCTGACACTACGTCTCTACTTGCTTCGTCTTCGTGTCTGATAGTTTTTTTTTTTCACTCATAACAGAGCGGGCCTGAATGGTATGAATGAAATAATTCTACCAATAAAAACATAAATTATGAAATGAAAGTGAAGTGAAAACAAAGTATATAATGTCGGCTGCATACGGTCTTCTTCTTTTTGTCGTGAAACAGAAACAGTGTGGTGAAAGGATTTTAAGTGCGCCTCAAGAGGCTCCTTTCGAGCACTTTTTAGGTTTAGACATGCCGGTTCCTCACGATGTTTTCCTTCACCGTTTGAGAGTATTGGCATTGTGGACATACATTTTTGAGCAGAAAAACTCATTGGTGCACGACCGGTTTCGAACCCACGAACTTAGGATCGGAAGGCGGGGCCGCTACCACTAGACCACCAGTGCTCTCAAACGGCATACGGTTAGGTAGGTACCTACCTACCTAGTATTTCACGATCGCTTGCGTTGGCTAACTAGAGACCTCGCACTGCGTTATCATTCCTTCCTATACATTACCTGAGTGAATACTAATGTTGCTAGACAGTCCACACAGCACTATTTAGCTCCAAACGAAGTAAAGCTAGCACTATGAAAGCTGATAGTCTTCTGAAAGCCTGATCAAAACTAATCGGATGTAAAGTCACTCGCCATTTCAGCTAGGTATTACTTGGAATTAGAGATAGCAAGTGACTTGTCATGCGATTAGTTTTGATCGGGCTTTCAGAAACCGGCCGTTAGATTTTTTGGCGGCTTTTTTTGTAAATACAGGTACCTACTAGTGGCCTCTATTATTATAACACTCAGACATATACGTTCATCACACAACTTGTGTCTTAAAAGTTGATTCACCCGTATGCCCTCGGTGGGGATTGAACCCACGGCCTACAGCGCAGACGGCAGAACTACTACCAACTGAACTGTGAAGGCTGCGTGAATAAAAACGACATCTCAAATACAAAGCGACAAGTAAAACAAATACAAACTAGCCCATGCCTGCCCGTACATGGATAATTGCAGACATAACTGTTCTGCACATGAACGGCAGGTGCGTCGCACTCGCCATAGAGTTGATAGTGTTGACGAAACCAGTTGGCCAACTTGTTTATACTGGCTTCCTCCCGTGGTTTCGTTTGTACCACATAAATGTTGGGATGTTAGGTTACTTTTAAACTAAATCATTTACTTATCAAAAATCAAATGTTTATGTGCAATGCACACTGCCAGTACTGTTAAACGGTGAAGGAAAACATCGTGAGGACTCCGGCATGTCGCAGAACGTAAAAAGTTCTAAGACATGTGTGAAGTGCTGGAAAGAAGCCTCTTTGAGGCGAACTTAAAATCCTTTCACCACACTGTTTCGAAAGAACTAGGGACACGACAAGAAGAAAGCTAAATAATAAGGTATGCTAAAAATAATAGGTAGGTAATTAGCAGAGGTAGCTATAAACCTATAGGTAGGTATGTCTGTCTAGCTCTTAGTTTGATGTGGGTAAAAATATTTTATAGTAATAGCATTCTCTTATCTGTGGTAATAGTAGTACCTACCTACCTACCTACCTAGTAGTAGTAGTAGGTACGACCAGACAGAGAGAACATCTCGTGCTAGTGGCTTCAATGATTCCATCATCATCAACATCAGCTGGATGCACTCTACTGATGGACATAAAAAAAAACTCCCCATTAGAATGCTTTTAATTTTTTTATATATTTATTAGGCAACGCCAAAAGCACAACAGAGTAAACTTATATCAATTGTATCAATGTTGTTTACAAAATAAAACTATAAATGTGTGCCAATTAGATAGGCATGCCAAACATTCGCGATTTTTAATTGACCAAAATAAAAAATCGCGAGTGTGGTCGCTACAAAAACCATAAAATAGATTTAAAAAAATCTTCAGACATGTTGATCATGACAATGACAAGACAATGCTCTGTGGCCATCTCCATGCAATGTCCATGCACCATCGTCAGGTTTATTCCACCTAACCTACCTGTATAGAAACTACCTATTTCGCCCGACAAAACTAAGTGCTTCCGTGCAGCAATTCAACATCAGTGATTATTCTAATGAAATGTTTACCTAGTTAGGTAACTTACCAACCTTTTTAATGAAAGGCCGCGTATTTTTCAGGTTTCTCACAAACAAAATTAAAGACTTTAGGAACCTTGCTTTGTTTGAACCTCTGAAACAGGGTGGCGTAAAGTACAACATAAAGTTTTAATTGCTACTCTTCACTTAATACAAACTTATCAAGTATGAAAGTAGAAACCTGAATGTTTTGAAACCTACTCAAAAAATACCTCGGTAGTTATGGTACCTACAGGTTTATACCGAACAATTAGGTTTAAGTTTCTACCGAAAAATAAACAATTAGGTAAGAACTTACCGAATTGTTTTTTTTTCTTTTAAAAACGGGACGAAAAAAATATATTTTTACCAACAACACTTCTGACCATTTTGACATTTAGGCAGGTAATCTACACAAATGTTATAAAGAGGAAACATTTGTATTTTTGTATGTAACGAATAGGCTCAAAAACTACTGTACTGTACGGTACGGTACGGTACGGTACGGTACGGTACGATACGGTACGGTACGATACGGTACGGTACGGTACGGTACGGTACGGTACGGTTTGGTACGGTACGGTACGGTACGGTACGGTACGGTACGGTACGGTACGGTACGGTACGGTACGGTACGGTACGGTACGGTACGGTACGGTACGGTACGGTACGGTACGGTACGGTTCGGTTCGGTACGGTACGGTACGGTACGGTACGGTACGGTACGGTACGGTACGGTACGGTACGGTACGGTACGGTACGGTACGGTACGGTACGGTACGGTACGGTACGGTACGGTACGGTACGGTACGGTACGGTATAGTACAGTATAGTACAGTATAGTACAGTATAATACAGTATAGTACAGTACAGTACAGTTTAGTACAGTATTTACAGTATAGTACAGTACAGTACAGTATATTATACTATAATATAATAAATGTGAAACATACAGTACATTATGGCGAATGACGATACACAGCGCAGGGTCACGTCATTTGGTGACGATATACAGGGTTACAGGAAAAGTCGTGCTAGATCCGTTAAGGGCGTGGAGTACCCATCATTCCTGACATATTTCACTATGAAACACCCTACCCTAAACTAAACCCTTTTCGAGATATTCGACTTTTAATTTTTTTATTGAAAATTGCCGATTTTTAGGCAATTAAATTTATTTTTGGTTGTTTTGTGTATCTTATTATTATTATTATTGCATTTTTACATGTGTAATTAGATGCTTTAGGACGTCAATCATTAAAATAGTGCATAAGTTAATTGAATAGACCGTAGTAGACAAGTGAAAGTTAAGAAATAAAAAAAAAATTAGAAAGTTTATTTTTCTCTAAGGGATATCTAAAAAAAATATTATGGCAATTCTTCGGCAGATGTTTTTAAAAATATCTACGTTTCATCAGCTATCTAACGAGGTATAACAATCTAGGGTTTGTATTACATTTCGTGGAAAAAAAGTAGTTGGGACGCTCCAGGTAGCAGTTCTAACGGTCCCGCGCCTATTGTCCTTCAAGTTCAGACACACCGTGAGAGCGAGACAAGTGACGATTTATGTAGGTATGAATGAAAGAAAAAATGTGTAGAGACCGGTTAGGGCTGGGAATACAACAGGGGGTATTGTTTTGGTTGTCAGTCTGCTTTTGTGCTTCGTACATAGTAGATGTGATATCGTTTTGCTCTTTTTCTCGACTTGGCTGTGATTCTGGACTATTTCTTCTGATTTGTGACTACTATACTTGTTAACCGGACTCTGATTTGTACCTGTGATACGGAAGTGTTGAAGATGACGTCCTACACACCTGAGGAATATGCTGATATGCTTATTTGTTACGGATACTGCGATTGTGTATCTGCGCAAGCTCGCAACGAATACGTAACTCGCTACCCCGGTCGTCGAGTGCCGGATGTGGCCGTTTTTGACAGAGTTTATCGAAGACTTCGAGAATCTGGCTCTGTTTTGAGACGTAATACAGACATGGGTAGACCACGAATTGACGACGAAGAACAGGACAATGAGATAGTGCAACGCTTTCGAGCGGATCCGACTACTTCCACTAATATTGTTGCCCGTGATCTGGGACTTTCGCAATGGAGAGTGTGGTTTACAGTGCATACTGCTGGCCTATACCCATACCATTACACGCCGGTACACGTTATTGAAGAAGGAGACCCCGCGAGAAGATTGGACTTTTGCAGATTTATGCTAAATGCTGACGTAGAAGACCCAGATTTTCTAAGAAATATCTTGTGGACGGATGAGTCCAAATTTGATAAAGATGGCATAACTAACTATCACAACGCCCATTACTGGGCCCCAAAAGCACTAAGGAATCCCAATAAGAAAAGAGTGAAGGGGTCCCAACGAAGATTCAGCGTGAATGTGTGGATGGGCATTATCTCCAATCATTTGATTGGACCTTACTTTCTACCGGATAATTTAAATGGGGAAAGCTACGAAAATTTCCTGAGAGCAGACTTGAGTGATTTGCTGGATGATCTGCCACTCAACCTGATCAGGGACATGTGGTTCCAACACGATGGCTGCCCTGCCCATTTCAGGAGAAGTGTCAGAGACTGGCTGGACACAAATTATCCAAACAAATGGATAGGACGAGGTGGGCCGTTGCCATGGCCAGCAAGAAGTCCGGACCTAACCCCCATGGATTTTCATGTGTGGGGGTGCATGAAAAGTCTTGTGTACAGCGAGCCGAATCCAGTTTCGTCTGTGGAAGACCTAAGAGAAAGGATTGTGGATGCAGCAAATAAAATGAGGACCACGTTGACCACTGGAGTAGTGAAGACTGGTCTCCGTAGAAGGATGCGACAATGTATCAGAAATAGAGGCGGCCATGTTGAACATGAACTGTAGAATAAGAAAAAGTTGTGTGAAAACCTTTAATAAATGACATTTCATGCTTACCTATTGTTTTACTTTTACTTTTTAGGGCTAAGTATAAATTTTCTTCTCCACTGTCGCCTATAAAACTAATTTTTTTTCAATGCAATTGAATAAAACCCTAGATTATTATACCTCGTTAGATAGCTGATGAAACGTAGATATTTTTAAAAACATCTGCCGAAGAATTGCCATAATATTTTTTTTAGATATCCCTTAGAGAAAAATAAACTTTCTAATTTTTTTTTTATTTCTTAACTTTCACTTGTCTACTACGGTCTATTCAATTAACTTATGCACTATTTTAATGATTGACGTCCTAAAGCATCTAATTACACATGTAAAAATGCAATAATAATAATAATAAGATACACAAAACAACCAAAAATAAATTTAATTGCCTAAAAATCGGCAATTTTCAATAAAAAAATTAAAAGTCGAATATCTCGAAAAGGGTTTAGTTTAGGGTAGGGTGTTTCATAGTGAAATATGTCAGGAATGATGGGTACTCCACGCCCTTAACGGATCTAGCACGACTTTTCCTGTAACCCTGTATAAGGCGTAAAACGATATCCAGCGCAGGGTCACGTCATTTGATGACGTTATTTAAGGCGAATGACGATACACAGCGCAGGGTCACGTCATTTGGTGACGTTATGTATGGTGAAAGACGATATCCAGCGCAGGGTCACGTCATTTGATTACGTTAATAAAGGCGAATGACGATACAGAGTGTAGGATCACGTCATTTGATGACGTCTTAAAAAATGAACGACGATGTATAGCTCCGAATCACGTTATTTGATGACATCTTATAAAGCAAACGGAGACATATAGCGCCGAATCACGTCATTTTATCACGTCATATAAAGCAAACGACGACATATAGCTCCGAATCACGTCATTTTATCACGTCATCTATAGCGAAGGACGTCATTATTTCAAAGATGACGTCAGTTTGTCGTCATTTTTCACGTGATCATGTTGCTTGGGAATGTTCAAAAAATTTATGACCACCCATGCGAAGCTGGGACAGGCCGCTAGTTATTAAATAAAGTTAAGTCAGCTAAGTATATATCTCTTTATTATGTAATTTCGTATAGTAACGTTACACTATATTCTAGCTGCGGCCCGTGGCTTCACTTGCTTTATAGTAGTGGTTGTTTTCCCACTCCCTCCCGGTTGGTAAAGTACCTACCTCATTTCTCGGGATAAAAGTAGCTTATACGCTAATCCAGGTTTTGTTTATATATTGTTCCAAGTTTCATCCCGATCGGTGCAGATTAGGGCGTGTGCTGTAGCCACAAACATCGTAACTTTCGCATTATAGGAGGTAGGATAGGATCTCAATAATATGGTAGCTTTAGTTAATATATTTATAGCTAGTTAAATGTATACCTACAACGTGTAACATAATACCGCTAGGTATAAGGCCAAAGACCAAGTGATCAGACCAAGCACTGGAATACCTACTTTGACGTGTACAAAAGTTGAATACCTACCTATATCGATTTCAAAATTCCCATGCAAAAGTAATACATACCTATTAATATTGTCTCAGAATTCAAGACAGCCTTCACAGCTCGGTTGGTAGGTAGTAGCTCTGCCTTCTGCGCCGTAGGCCGTGGGTTCGATCCCCACCGAGAACAAAAATTTGTGTGCAGAACAGATGTTTGTTCTCTGTCTGGGTGTTATTATATATTATAAGTACTAGTTATATATCGCCGTCCCCGGAGAACAAAATGATAACTACAAAAACACAACTTTTCAGGAAAAATAAAAAACATGTTTTCGTTGATAACTTTGTAAATACTGGACGTAGACAGATGATTGTTAGCTTATAGCAATGCTTATTTTTTATGCATTCGAATTGTTTTAATGACACGTGAGTAAGATACGCCAAAATGGAGATATTTTAAAAATAAGAAGTTAGTCAAAATCGGTCATCGTCCAAGTTGTATAATGTCAATTATCATTTTATTCCATGTATTTTCTATCCAAATCCTAATATTGCACTACACTCCTATCATTTTATTCTACGTTTTATTAGGGTGGAAGTGATGATGATAATAGTTTAATATAATCTTATTCTCGTGTACAATTGTCTAACTTTTTTTTATTAAGTGCTATTATAGAAAACTATGCTAATAGTAATCAACTATTGCTTTATTCTTTTAAATAAGTTTTCGAGTGCTTTTTAGCTAAGAAACCACTTCCAAATGATTTCATTATATTAGAACAGGGCTACCTTGCCTTAAAAATAAAATAACATTAAAAAATCAACCATAATTATCCTATAAACCGAAACAAACGGTCAGCTACGTTGAGAAACTTTCAACTTCTTGATTAGCTTCGATTTTTTATGTAAACTATTAAAAATCAGGCATGAAATCACATAGAAACATTCGTCTTTTTCTTATTTTTAAAATACACAGTTCTTCATTTAAATAAAACAACTTAAAAACAAAACAACAGTAATTTTCTTAAATACCTTATTGGTCTTCCTTATATTTTGGTACTGAATAAAATCAGCCTTAGATATTATTTATTATAATCACATATTACTAAAAAACAGTCTTAATATTTCTTAATCATGTTAGAGTATACATATTTATAATAAAGGAGGTTAATTTGTCTTCATCTTCTTCCGTGTCACCATCATTGCTTTCAGGGCTAGTGAAATGAGTCAGGAACTCGTAAAAAGCATGATAGAAGCTTGGAATATCTCCTGTCTTACAGAGACTCATAAGATTATCATATAAAGCATTACTTATTGGAAGAGGCTCATTGTATAACCCTTGCAATTCGAACACATGGGCAGGACTAGGCACAGATAAGAGAATACTAGTAGACTAGGGCTTGCTAACTGTCTGGTACCCCGCTTGCTTCTTATTCTTCTGACAGGTTGGTTCTGTATTAAATTGAGAATATTCAGCATCAAAATCATATTTGTATTTTATTAATACTGATGGTGCTCTTACTATATTCTGAGTTGCTGCTAAGTATGTAATCTGAGTTTCCTCCAATACTTGATGAACTTGTGCTTCGCTGTAAATATATCATTCTTTCTAGGTTTCTGATAGTCAGATACATCTGGCAAGAAATCTTCATTTTCGTTCACCTCCTCACAATAAATTTCATTTTTAGTCTCTAGTAAAATATATTCATAAGTTTTAGGAATAACTGCTTCATTGGAAGTAGTAGCAACGTTGTTATTTTCTCATTGTATTTGTTCTGAAAATAATAATCGTTTTGATAAAATAACTAACAGAGGGTGCATAATGCAAAATTTAAATAAATTAATGACAACCCATTATCAAAACGGTTTAGCTGACAATTAATTAAAAAACAATTGAATATAGAGATTAAATTAAAAATAATATAAGCGTAAACAATCTGTCTTTTAGATTGGTAGGTAGGACTACTTAAAAGTACCTACTGCAGGCAGGTAGGTAAGTCCTAAACTATGCTCTTCGTCTGAAATAAGGCTACCTAGGTACTAGGCATAGATTCAATTTAATTAGCATTTTTGTCGCGAGGTAGGTTAGTACATAAAACATAACTGCCTACATAAATACATACAAACAAACTTTTTAATGTAGAAGGTAGGTGTAGATATTAATTGTTATTTATAGTGTAGATATTGATTATTGTAGGTAATAAAAGTAACTTATTTTTCCTTACCGAGATTAGAACCGGGACTTGCTTCATTTGTAGTAGTAATCGGGTTGTTACTTTTTTCCAACTGTTCTTGTTTTGAAAATAATAACCGTTCATTAATGAAACAAATACCTATACCAAAATAAATACCAAAATAGGTAAGTACTTATAAGCGTAATAAAACAGCCTATAAATTTGATCAAACCTAAGCTAATGAAGAATATGGCAATATGATTTATTTAGCTGCGTAAGACTCATATACACTAACAATATTTTATACAAAACGTGTGGACGAGCTTTGACGAGAATAAAATGATAACTGCGATTGTCATTATCTGGACGAATATTTTTTTACGAGAACATAATTTTATGACTCTTTGTCATACTAACAGGTGTGAAAACATTTTGATATTATTATAATACAACTTTGTTCTTGTAACTTCAGGCATGGGTAGAATTCTCGAATAGTATTGTAATATTTTGTAATTCCGTGAATAATTGTATGTAAGCTACGAAAAAAATTGAGCAGATGTATTGGCACCCTGAGATCTCAAATATGGCATAACACTAAAACTAAGATAATGGTAGTTATCATTTTGTTCCCCGGGGACGGCGATATTATAAGTATGTATTTAAAAAAAAAGTATATATGTATTATATCAGCTATCTGGTTCCCATATTACAATCTTTGGCTTAGTTTGGGGCTAGATAGTGCTGTGTGGAAAGTCCACCAATATTAATTTATTTATTTATTTGATTTTGCAACAGCCCTGATACTGTTTACGTAAGTACCTACCAAGGTCACGTACCTTAGACTAAGTATCATATAGACGGAGTGTTTCGGTTTTTGGCGTGTCCGTTTTTTGTTAGTTTGTATGTATTCGCGTGAGTGACTAGAGAAGGGACAACATTGACTAACCTATCGATAGAATAAGAAATGGATGAAAAAGGCGTTTTAATTGGAATTCAACTTTTTAATTTTAACTGGTTGCTGACTTTTATTGCGAAAGCCCAAAACCATTATAGACACTGAAACACTATCATCGTCAATAATGTTTCCCACATTGACCTAACCGTGAGAGCGATGTCCATCCCACTCTATACACTTTCTTATGGCCATTTCGTCCATACATAAGAAAATTGTGTACTCTATCAGTTTTCACGCCTAACAGCTTTTATCCAGCTGCTGTCTTCATTCTGGGCATTTATAAGAACCTAAAAAAATAATGTAAAATTTAACATAAATTGAGCCGTCGCGAGACGCCTATAAGGTGTGAAAAATTTAAACTACAACAGAACAGCCGGTCTGACCTACTGCATTAGATGTTTCATATCAAAAATGGAAAATAAAATATTATCGATAAAGCTAAATTGGTCGGTGGAAGTACATCACTAGAACAGATGACTAAAACAATAATTTTTATTTTGCAATAATTAATGGGTTTACATCATTTTCACATAGGAAAATATGACTAGTACTAATAAAATGTAATTCCTACAGTCTTTATGGGAGAAAAAAAGTATTTTTTTAGCATGATAATAGAAAAAGAATATTACGTATCAAATGACAATTCCGGGTCTTTAACTCCTCCTTTTGTTGTTTTTGATACACAAAACACAGCTTCACAAGACATGCTTTCACCTTTTCAAATATATTTTGCCTAGACAATAATAATTCTTTAGATATTTCACAATTTCTTTCGATAAATCGCAATGTTGCTACCGACTTTTTCTAGAACGTTAAAACAAGATCAAAACATTGCATCAACTGACGGACACGATTTACTCAGACAGTGAGTGAGTGAGATGGGGTGAGTAAAGTTACATCTTCTTTTCTTTTACTCGTAGCTAGGCTACATGGGAAGAACAAAGGTAGATGATCACTGTTTGATGCACAGTTGTAAAAGGATGTAAGTCTTATGGCTCCCTCCAGTATATAGTACCTCCATGTCACGTACAGATGACGGAACGTGCAAACAGCTGTGAATAGGGCTGCCTCATGCATGGTGTGTTTAGTTTCATATTGGAGGAACGTATAAGAGGCATTTTATGAATGAAAAACTACGAAATTTCAAAAGTCGTAAAACAAAAGGTGTTTGCCACGACCTGTAGAATACCCTGCTTCCGTAGTTAGAGGGGTATTATGTTACACGTATATAGTCCTCCTCATTGATTTCGACGACGGCGACCCTAACTAACAAAACATTTTTTACTAGCATGAGCCCTGATAGGTATGCCTCGCTTGACCCAACTCATTTTTAACATACCCGATCACATGTGTGTACTTCTATACGGTACGTACCTATACCTACTTACATAGTAGCTTTAGCTGATAGTAGGTACACATACCTACCTAGTACACAACAGGATTGTAAGTAAGTAGGTAGGTAGGTACTCTTACTTTCGATCGAGGGAGCTATGGGCGATGACTTCCAGTCGGGTTTTATACTGAAGCTAGTTTTATTTGCGTTCGTAATGATGCCATTGAAAAAAGTAAAAAGAACACTATATCTAGGTGAGCGCGAAAAAAGACCAAAGTGAATAGGTAGGTATATACTTATGTATAATAATAAGCTTTAGTGGCTGTAGGTACCTATATAATAGTGGCACTATAAATCGCTATTCGGCATTCGCGTTTTTATTTGCATATAAGTATTCGTCTTGTTCGTGAAAAATTGACAAATATAGTCGAATAGAGTAACTATACCTACTCACCGTCGTATTTGGGATAAGACGAATACACGAACACAAATAGCGATGTAAAGTGCCATAGGATATAGGCAACTAAAATATTATGTACCTTCCTATTTACCTCGCGGGGTCACGGGTCGAACAAAGCATTGTATGCGTAAGATAGGTACAGTGGCGTAGGTACCGAGAGGCTAGACAGTGCCGAGCATCAGGGCCCACGAGCTCAGAGGGCCCACGAACTCAGAGGGCCCTCGGACCCTGACCAGCAAACCTCGTATTGAACTAGCTAAAACGTTTCCCATCTTCGGAATGTAAATAAAATAGGTTACATTACGAATCATGGCAACTCATTGAAAGAATACAGAGAAATACCCAAGTTAAGTTTCAATTTCTGTTCGACACTTATTGTGGGGACAATAATTATATCTCTTGATTTGATAAAATCCTAAAAAGTTAATCAGTTGCTCCCGACATGTACCGGCACGGGTGCAACATGAGCATTAGACATGTGTTTTTTACTTATGTTCATTTTAAGTATGGGAGATTTTTTTTTTTTTATACAACCAGCTGATGGAACAAGCAGATTGCCCACCTGATGTTAAGTGGTAACCATCACCTATAACAAAGCATTGTCTCGTAAGTCACGCTCGATAGAAACGTGCCCTACGATGCACTGCCCTGCGTCCATCAGCTTGAGGCATACAGATGTTAAGCCTCATGTGCCTGTAATTACACCGGCAACCACACTCTTCAAACCGAAACACAGCAACGCTGGTTGGCGGCAGAAAAAGGCGTGGTGGTAGTACTTCCCCGGACGAGCCCTTCACAAAGAGCTCTACTACTCTTAAAATAATAATCAGTTGCTCCCAACATGTACCGGCACGGGTGCGACATGAGCATTAGACATGTGTTTTTTACTTATGTTCATTTTAAGTCTCATATAATGGGGGAATATCTATACAGAACTTCATTGAGGTTCTGAGCATTATATCTGTGGGTACCTTCTTCCAACCTAGGTAGGTTTATATCTAGGTTTTAGGCAAGTATTTTACCGAATAACGAGATCGGGAAAACCCTAGCAAAAAGGCTCTTTTAGATGTTTCGTATGACATTTGTGATTGTTTAACGTGCTACGCTTTGGTGCCTACGGCTTGGCTACGACGCTCCCGAATTTAGGCTAGGAAATGAATTCAATGTGCTCTAAGTGCTACGCTCGCCAGTGTGCTGTATATAGAAAGAAAGAAAGAAAGAAAGAAAACATATTTATTTGCACGCAACTTAGATTTAAAACTAAAAAGAACTAAACTAATAAAATAAAAAAACCTAAGAGCTGCAAAACGGACCCAGACTCAGCATAAGTCAGTTGGCTAGCAACTAACGCTGATCTTCCGTCAGGGCCGTGCAGTAATGCCACGGACAATCTACACACATAAAATATTTAAAAAAAAGATAAAAGAGAACGACATCAACAGAGAAATAGCACATCATCAGCAGAGTAAAATTAAAAATAAATAAATTTAACAGGGTTAAAACAAATAGAAATGAGGCAAACGAAGGAATACATACAGGAAGAATAAAAGTGTTAACATGTACACGTATCAAGAATTGTGAAACCAAGAGCGAGGTAAGAAAATGTAACAGTTGTCTTAAAATTACGATATTGCAAACTATATATTTGAGAGCACAGAGCTGTATATTTGCATAAAGGCAGTCTATAATACATTTAAATTATGCTTGTTTCATGTTTGTAATCTTCTTGCTCTTTCTGTTTTACGAACAGATGTTTTTTAAGTTTAATTCTGAAACCGTGTAAATTTTGCAGGTTCCTTATCGGCGGGGGGATGTTATTCCAGCACTTCGATGCAGCGTACCGGAAACTACCTCTAAAAGATGCAGAGCTATGTCGCTGAATAGAGAGCTGCATCGAACACTGGCGGGAGCCACAGGATCTGGAGCTTGACACCCACTATATAGCTAACACTACGCGTGCACACTGTTAGAACAGAATAAATAATAATTGATTCTGAATATTTTATTTCACAGAATAAATAATAATTTATTCTGTGCTAACAGTGTGTTCTCACCAAATCTTATTAATTTTTAAGAAAATATTAGCCTGTCACGTATGGGATACTACTAAGTACCTACTGCGGAAGGTGGGTACTTGGCCGGACCTTTAGATATCCTTTATGAGTCTTGACTACTTTGGGTGGGTACTTTGTACTAAGAATCTTGGCATATGGGTATGCCTACCGTGCACACCCATATGTGGGCAATCATGGTCTTGTTTTAAATGGGTGGCATACCAGCTATTAAACTGTAATGAGCAGACAAACTGCTCATTACAGTTGTCTTATGAAAGAAACGAGAGAACTTTTATAAGAGTTCAGTCAGCATTCAAACTTGATGACAGATTCGTAATTTTAGAATGATCTGTATAAGTGTTATATACTTAATATTATAAGTATATATTTACAAAAAAAAGTATACCTACAGGGCGTCCCAAGACTATGCGACATGAAGGGAAAGTAACTTAAATATTGTAGATAGGATATTTTGCTGAGAGGAGACTTTATTTTATTTTTTAAAGTTAGTAACTTTAAAAAAAATCTTTTTAAAAAAAAATATCCTATCTTCTCCAATTGCTGTTCGTTTGTCTCGCTAAAACTCGAGAACGGCTGGGCCGATTTAGCTGATTTTGGTTTTGAAATGTTTGACGCAGTCCAGGGAAGGTTTAAACAGTGAAAAAGTATTAAAATGTTAAAGAGTGAAAAATTGCGAGGAATATAGTAAAATCAACAATTTAATTTTCTTATATAAACTGTTCTACCTATAGCGAAGGGAGAGTTTTAATGTCGTTAGGATAGGTGATACGAAGTACACCGGGTCATTTAGTCTTTACTAATTACTTATTATCGACTACTTAACAGTATTCGCTACTTCATTTTGTAACGTTTGTTACGTTTTCCAATTCTCATTTACTTATGATGTTGACTGTACACACTACAGCAACTTTGTCTTGAGTGAGTACTGCACTACACTTAAGAGCAACAAATCCGGGTCACTGGCATAAACCTTCATATCTTTGGAGTTGGAGGCTAAGAGTACTTGAATAACATTTATGGGCTAGCGGCCTAATAGTGACGGAGATTTTTTTTTTACAATTTGCTGATGCCCATGTTACAAAGCCTACTGGTACTTCTCACTAAAGCCTGTAGCCACTAAGCCCACTAGTATTCTCTTATCTGTGTTAAAGTATATCCTCTCAAGACACGCACAATACACAGACAAAGTTTTATACTTCTGCAGTCAGTATCGTTACGCTGGTTTTAGTTTTATCTTGTACCTTAGTTCCAAATAAACTTTAACTTAAAAAAAAGTATAGGAACGTGCCCCATTTATAATTCAAGGTCAGTAGCGTAGCTATCGTAGGGCCAGGTGGTGCAGTCCACCAGGGCTCAAGGGGCCCTCTAACCTAAGCTTTGAAAAGTTAGGGTCAGCCAGCTTCCAAAGCTAGAAAAACTCACTTTTTTTTTTCATGGTTTATTTTAAAGGGCAATATAAGTTCAAGCTATGTGGAAAGAGGGGGTGAGGGCCTGATTCTTTCTCTATGCACCGGGGCCCTTGTCCACCTAGCTACGCCACTGCTCAAGGTGATGCACTGCTCTGCGTCCATGAACTTGAGGAATAGCGTCTAAGAGCTGATTTCACCATGCTCTGTTAGTTACTAATCAAGGACTAACAGGCCGATAAATCTAACTTTAGATGTCAAATGCGTACATTTGACATGTAACAGCCCTTTAATCCTTTGTTAATCTAACAGAGCATGGTGAAATCAGCTCTTACATTTCGCCGGCCTTGAAATGGAAACACAGCAGCGCTGCTTGACGGCAGTAACAAGCATGGTGGTAGTACTTTCCCGGACGAGCCACACAAACAGCTCAACTACTACTAAAAGGGGGTTTTTAGGTTACTCCAGCACGGATAAGAGAATACAAGTACCCAAGTTCTCGGTCATTTTATTTCCTATTATCTATAGCCTTTAAATAAATGTCGTCGCAAACAGTCACAGAATTCTTATTATATCATAACGTTGCTTATCGAATGAAACTTTCAGGGTGCAGGAAAAGTCAAATCAAATAAAGATCTGACATTTGAGTTTGACAGCTTGACATTAAAAATTACCGCAAAGGTTTGCTTAATGCTGTGATAATTTTTAATATACTCGTAGCGTATATAACATATTACATAGTTAAGTACTGCGATTTGCTAGTTTCTTAACTTTGACCTTTGGGTACTTTACTAACTCGTTGCTTCACTTTCTCAATGTAACTTTAAAATGATATATTTGTTTGCGTTTTCGCAACGTTTGTGTACCTTGTACAGTCAGCAACATAATGAATGGTTGCATTCAATAAAATAATATCAAGGACTTTTTTATACAGGACAGTAAGGGCATGGCAGTTACAGGTACCTTAACCGTTATAAGTCAAAGTCAAAAGATATTTATTCAATAAAATCACAAGGATCACTTTGAAACGTCATAAATAAAGCTAGGTGACTCTAGGTGCCAGTTCCACGCGATCAAAGCCTAGAACAACAGGCAACAAACTTACGGCTTGGTTCCTACCGTTCTTTTGTATGATCCTTTTACAATGTAATATAATATAGGTATTATTGAAGTTCAGTGAGGCGTAGGCATACAGAAAAGGTAAACATAATCAAATTTATAACTACACGAAAACGTTCCTACGAGACAATACATAACTTTTTGAGATATTTTTAACTGCATTCACTAATTTTTGAAAACATGTAATGCTGCCCTTACTGTTCCGTCTCAAAAATTGACCCTGTATGTAAAAAATAAATACAGTAAACACCTAACATAAATTATACGTCAAAACCGAAACAGTACCTTCAGGATATGCGTTCCGAAACATAATAAGTACATACATATAAAAGAAGTAGTAGAGTAGCCCGGACTGCGTAGTAATCAAATTTATTTTTATGGCACTCGTAGGACTTAAATATAAGCCACCGAACTGGATAGTGCTATTTAAGTGTTTGGTATACAATGTGCCCTCTCGATTTGCATATGGGTTTATCGTGTATTTCTCGAAGACAAGCTTTTGCAATAGACTCACGGTGTGCCCGTGAAGTTCGGGAGCTCGCCGTAGTTTACACACGTTAGGTATTTGTCCGGGGATTCTGGGGATCAAGTCTATGAATTACAATCGTGAGACCAATCTAGTCTAGAGCACCGGTGGCCTAGTGAGACTGATCCGTCGTGCAACTATTTTTCTCTTCGAAAGATGTATCGGTGAAGGAAACGTTGTAAGGAAACTCTGACAACCTCCCTTAAACATCCAGAGATAATCTTGAGTTGGTACTTGCTAATTTATATAATGTGCATCAGCTTCTGCTAAATGGGGGCATGTTACAAAACGTAGTGTTTAAAAGCACCTCAGAATAATCAAAGCCAAATTCAGGCATTTACGGCCGGTTTCTGAAAGCTCGATCAAATCTAATCGGATGTCAATTCACTCGCCATTTCAACTATTACATCGAATTAGACAGAAATAGCAAGTGACTTGACATGCGATTGATTCCAGTTATTCTTTAAATCATGATTATGTACCTACTTTGAAACGACTATTTACTAAGGAGAATTCGTAGACATCATTAAATCTTACCTATCTAGGCCTGAGGCGATCTGTATTGTTACCGATCCTGGGGTTCTTCTTCTTGTCGTGTTACTAGTTCTTTCGAAACAGTGTGGTGAAAGGATTTTCAAAGAGGCTATTTCGAGGACTTGACCCATGTCTTACCTTATCCTGGGGTAAAAATACACTTCGTCTCAATCACATTATAGTTGGATGGGTGGGTAAGTCTGACACAAGATGGCGTGGCGAGCTCCGTAAATAAGGTAACCATTATGTACCCCAGCTCCCGGTCTATATTCAGCACAGGCAGTATAATTATGTTATTTCGCCCGCCACGCCGAGCGTGCTAAGAAAGCAGGGCTCAGTTATCTGTGGTACTTTAGCATCATCATAACTACCCGGTAGACATTAGGAAGTAGAGTGAGCTAGCGAGCAACTCTTGCTTTTTGAAAGGTCCTTTACTTTAGCGTCATCATAACTATCCAGTAGTGGAAGTAAAGTGAGCTAGCGAGCAACTCTTTGTGGCTGAAATGCCTCTATAATGAAACATTATCAGGACGCAAATGTTATACTTTTCTGCGGAAAAAGATTTTTACATTATTAAAATACCACACATCAAAGAATAATATATTAATATAATAATAACGTTTACATTTACATCATCAAAGAATATTGGTATCATGGTATTTTTCTCAATATTGTATAGGTATTCATTATATTTGGAGATTAGATTTGGGCTTCTAAATCTATCCGATATGGCTCACTTAGTTTACTAAATTAGAATCAATTTCAGCTGAAGCAGTTTTTTCGACATAATTTTCCAATAAGACTCATAAAATTTACTATTTGAATCTCAAGGTATATTCATCATCATCTTCATCAGCCTGAAGAAGTGCACTACTGCACATAGGCCTTTTCTTTAAATTTCCAGGAAAAAAGATTCTGAGCCATCTCCATCCACCTTCCCGTGATCGTTACAACGCCGTCGGTCCATCGGTCAAAGGACATTGAATGCTTTGTCTTCCAGTTCGTGGTAGTCTTCGAGAACCTTTATTCCCCAGCGTATGTCGGTTTTTCGAGCCATTGTCACTTCAACTTGGCGATGGCAACTGCTAATGTACCTCTCGCTCGCACATTCGAACATTTTGAAAGATTGCGATTTTTTATAAATAAGTGCAGTCTCTTATCTTGTCGTGTCGCTAGTTTTTCTTTCGAAACAGTGTGGTGAAAGGATTTTTAGTGCGCCTCAAGAGGCTTCTTTCGAGCACTTGACACATGCTATTGAAACTTTTAGGTTCTACGACATGCCGGTTTCCTCACGATGTTTTCCTTCACCGTTTGAGAGTACTGGCATTGTGCACATAAATTTTTGAACAGAAAATCTCATTGGTGCACGACCGGTTTCGTGCCCACGACCTGAGGATCGGAAGGTGGGGCCGTTACCACTGGACCACCAGTGCTCTTAAATAAGTGCAGTGATTTGATATGTTTCAAAATGTTAAATTTGCGAGCGAAAGGTACTTTAGCAGATAACATCGCTATACCAAGTCATCTGTATACCAAGTCTGAGTTTTTTTAGTTTTTCGTTGTCCGTATAGCTTCGATTGATTGTTGATCGAAGCCGTATAGTGAATAAAACAACTCAGACTTGGGGTACAATTGCGAGACTGCACTTTAACATTTAAAAGCTAGATGCCCTTCCTAAAACGTATCGACCAGTTTTACTCTCGATACAGATGATATTATGTCAGTGCACGGGATTGCAAAATATTGCAAATACGAGTTTAAGATCCGGTTTCTCGCAGATAAAGAGCAATGATCTTTTATGGGAACTTCAGTTAAAGGCATTGTACCCGACTGTTTTGCAATCCGTTGTCGCTAATTCTTTATTTTTAAGTTCGATCGCTTGTTTGTTGTGTGCTAAACTGGTAACGTATGTAATTCGCGAGAGCTCTGGTGGTCTGTTGGTAGCTGCCCCGCCTTCCGATCCTAAGGTCGTGGGTTCAAAACCAGTCGTGGACCAATGAGTTTTTATGTTCAAAAATGTATGTGCCCTGCTAGTACTCTCAAACATTGAAGGAAAACATCGTTAGGAAACCGGCATGTCGTAGAACCTAAAATGTTCTAAAAAACATGTGAACATGTAATAAAAATATTTTTATAAAAAAAATAATGTGACAGCAAATAGACAGATGCTGTAACCTTTCTTTCATGGCCACATCTAATCTGTATTGGTCGTTTGGACCCAAAAAAATGGTTCCTCCTTTTAAGGTAGTTAATCTATAAAGTTCGTTAAATGGTATAATTATTATAACCACTTTTGTATTAACTAGCGAATCAACCCAATCATGGAAGTGGATGTTGAGATGGACCTATTCAAACGAGTAAAATATAGAATGACTGTTCATTACCGCTCCATGAATATTCAAGAGAACATTCTACGTAGCCTTCAGCTACCGATGAACAGACGAGGTACTCTCGGCTCAGTACCATAAGTCTGAGTTTTGTTTTTAGTTTTTCGTAACGACAGACTTTTTTGTACAGCACTCCCAATAGAGGCGCTTATCGAATTTTCATGCAAAAACGGCCACATGTTACGAAAAACGAAAAAAACAAACTCAGACTTGGGGTACTTACTGATTAGTAGCCCAAAAAGTACCTAGTTTACCTGGTTTTGACGTACATTGGTCCTTCTTGGACCTTCTAACTGGGGTGTCCAGGTGTTTTGATCCCAAAAAGGATCTAATGAGTTATGGACTCACTAAGGAGTTACTAAGGAGTTACTAAGGAGTTAAGGACTCTTTGACTTTGAAATTTGACTTGCTTGATAAAAGTTTTATTAACTGTTCGACGCAGTTCGACGAGTAGTACTTAGCGGGCCTGTAGTAAGCCACTTGGCGTATCTGCCATTACTGATTGGCCATTTACGCACAAACAGCTAACTTCAAACGCACCAAGTTATACCATGTGGTTGAATGTAGCATGGATAACTTTCAACGGTCTCTTCTAGTAAGCAAAATGGATGATACGAGGTGAAAGAATTTAGCGAGAATTGCTTGTTCTTTTCATGCACGTTGACATATCTTTCGAACCATCGCGCATCGAAATGAATAATTTATATCATTCGAAAAAGAACGAACATGAACCTATCAGTTTAGGGAACATGACAATGGGTTCAAATTAAAAAAAGAGATTGAACTCGATGGTCACTTGCCATTACGTTACACCGCCATGCTACAAAAGCGTTGATAATTCGTAGTGTGCGACATTTGATGCCAAGTCGTGATTCATTCGTGTCTAACAATGCATGGAGTCTCGTCAGCGACACAGACAGGTCGCGCTGACAGGTTTGAGCGGTTAGAGGTCGACCGGCATCATGCTTCTAGCCGAGATCTCGCGTCAGCACATCACCGTCTGACCTTTGCGTCCCGCATCTCGCAAGCCGCGAGGAATGCTCGTGAGAGGAGAGACCGCCTCCATGACCGCTCCCGAAATCGTGACATCGATTAGACGAGAACGGCACACGGTAATCGAGTAACACGATTACGAAACTATAAAATATTATGGAGTCAAGTTACGTAGGTATTGAGAGTTGCGAATTGTCCGCTCGGCTCCGGCTGAGCGGTGCGCCGAGATCTGACGGAGAGCGGCGAGCGGCGAGCGGCGAGCGGCGAGCGGCGAGCGGCGAGCGGCCAGCGCGGCAGCGGCGGAGCGGCGCGCTTGGCGCTCGGCACCGGTCGGCCGGCAGCGTCGGCAGTATCGCGCCGATCGCTGCGTCAGTCAGTCGCACGTCCGCAGCGTCCCTCGCGCCGCCGATGCCACCCCGAGTGCCGTGCTGTGCCGAGCCGCGTTAACCCCCGAAACTACGTAAACAACTGCACGAGAGCTGTGAAAGTGCCGAGTACAGCAGCGACGACACGCGTGCGTATTGCATGCTGCTTGCAGTGGAGTTGGAATCTGTTGCATTCTGCAGGTGCCGCTTGTTCTTTATTAATTGAAAAGTGATTGTAACGCGGTCACGGCCGAGGCACACATGTCCGGCCCAGTTTTCACGATCGTCGACCACCATCGGACTCCGCCGTCTTTGTTTACCGCGGCTGCTGCGATGCTGCACTTGTTGATCCCGAGTCCCTTGCCGGCGGCGGCGGCGCGATCTCTGTTACAATCGTTATGTTTTCTAATTAAATCTTTGGCACCGTTTCTGTTACGTGTTGTACGCTTATGGCTAATAATTCTGCCGTAATACTAAGCATCGTTTTGTCGATTGTGAAACTTTCGAAATAGCTAACGTCAATATTAATATTAATGATAGAGTTGCAATTCACGATTAGCTTTAGTAATTAAATTGAATGTACCTACTAGTAGGTAAGTACAAACACACATTATTGGTTGGAAATATCTTTATAAGCAGTTTACCTTTGAAGTTAGTAACATCGTCTAGAAAAGTCGACAAGACGTCGAGAGTCTTTCACATTACTTACTACATTTTAGGAATACCGACATCCCGATTTTAAACGACAATTTTTTAACTACCGTCAGTTCGTTTTCTAGAAGCGTTATTTCTATTCATGCAAGGTTTTAATGTAAAATAAATACGTGAATATATCATCCGATTAATTCCTATCTTGCTTAATTTTTAGTTCTTGCATAGGTACCTAAGTTGCTTAGGTACCTATGCCTAGGTTGCTATCAACAGAAAGTACAAGAAGGACGAAGTTATTTGTTATCAAATCATATCTGTATTCAACAAATTTTTCACTGAGTTTCACCTCACTTATTTTTTTATACTACCCGTCGCACATTTGACATTTTCTTGTTGTTTCATTTGTTTTTTTTCTGAAGAGTCTTTGTTAATTCGTCTAACATCACTGTAGGTATCCATGGTGTTCTGTTACTAATTACTAGGTATACTTGAGTCTCTATTATAAGTTTGTTTATCGAACTTTACAAGGTGATTCCCCTGTTATTGGATCTTCCTGGTGTTGTTTTTAGATGAAATCGTATAGCTTTCTTATCGAAGCTGAGTAGGTAGGTAGGTACCTTTTAGAACTTATCTTTTACCTACCTATTTATTTTTATAAAAGAAATGTGTGTTAAGTACATTTTTTTATTCTCACCCACAGTATCGGTTTTAGTTTGAATAACTGCGGATTTTCTAACCACACCGTCATCAGGTGCTGAACAGTTCTATCAAATAGGTATTTCAGCTAATTAACTATTAATGATCTGCTGGTTCAAACAACTTATTGGAACAAGTAGATGGGCCACCTGATGTTAAGTGGTAACCATCACCTAATAACAAAGCATTGCATCTTTTGACTGTGTAAGTCATGCCACCTTAATATCTAAACTTAAACATTACGGCATCATAAACCAGGCAATTGGTCTTATACAGTCATATTTAACCAATAGAGTGCAAAAAGTTGATGTTGGCGGTGAGAGGTCGTCTGGGTCGGTCATTGATATAGGGGTACCTCAAGGTTCCATATTGGGTCCCTTTTTATTTCTAGTATATGTAAATGACCTTCCACCTTTTGTAAAGGATTTATGTGAAATAGTTCTATTTGCTGACGATACCTCTTTAATATTTAAAGTCGACAGATTGAAGACTAACTTCGATGACGTTAATGCATCTCTGTCGCAAGTACTTAAATGGTTTACTGTTAATAATCTTTTGCTCAATGCCGGGAAAACGAAATGCATTAAATTTACTTTGCCAAATGTGGTTCAGCGTCCAACCAATATTGAATTAAATGGAGAATCACTTACCCTTGTCAATTCTACTATTTTTTTAGGACTTAATATTGATGCAAAATTGCAGTGGGGTCCACATATCAAATCACTTGCTGGTAGACTGAGTTCGGCTGCATACGCAGTTCGCACAATAAGATGGCTTACAGATGAAGCTACAGCTAGGCTAGTATATTTTAGCTACTTTCATAGTGTAATGTCTTATGGTATATTGCTCTGGGGGAAAGCTGCTGATATACAAAGTATATTTGTACTTCAAAAACGGGCGATACGTGCCATTTATAAAATGAAACCACGCGAATCATTGAGGGAGCGATTTAAAGAAATTAATATTCTCACAGTAACTTCACAGTATATTTATGAAAATCTATTATACACTCATAAACACATAGATAGCTTTAAGAAAAAGAGTGATGCACATAACGTTAACACTAGAAATAAAAACAAATTATGTATTCCTAAATTTCGACTCCAAAAGGTAAATGGCTCGTTTATGGGGAACGGTATACGCTTCTATAATAAACTTCCAGAAAGTGCCACTGGGCTTCCTATTAGAAAATTTAAAGCATACATTAAGAATAATCTAATAAGTAAAGCTTATTATACTTTAGATAGCTATATTGATGATAAAAGTGCGTGGCCCGATGTCCCGGTCGCTCTGCCCATCGGCAGCTAACATGTCTGCAATGTCTGTACTGTACCTACTATTGTGTGTTTTATTTTTCTCTGATTTAATAGATTGTATTTAATTTTATGCATTAGGTATTATTAGTTTGAAGCGTAGCGTGTGCTGTCTTATAAATTTGATTATGTTTAACTTTTTCTGTATGCCTACGCCTCACTTAACTTCAATAATATATTATATTACATTGTAAAAGGATCATACAAAAGAACGGTAGGAACCAAGCCGTAAGTTTGTTGCCTGTTCTTCTAGGCTTTGGTCGCGTGGAACTGGCACCTAGAGTCACCTAGCTTTAAGACGTTTCAAAGTGATCCTTGTGATTTTATTGAATAAATACCTATTGACTTTGACTTTGACTTTGACATCGTAAGTCGCGCAGGATAGAGGAACATGCCCTGCGTCTATCAACTTGACGCATTCAGGAGTTAAATTTATCTATCTTCTTCTTCTTTTAAAATATATCGGTTATTATTATAAAAGAGGAAGGACCAAGCGGTTTTTTTAAAGTTCAAGTTTTGGTTCCTAGGCACCTTCCTACCTATGTAGGCCGCATCAATAACTACCTACCTAGTTTCCGATGGATCTCTCATTGCGATCATCATTACTTTGATGGCTTCAATTAGTTTGATGGTCAGTAGGTAATGTTTAGGAGATTCTTACAATCTAAATAAGGTTACGTGTAGTAGATCTTTATTTATTCTGTGACATGTTTAAAAATGTACATTGTTAAAGTGCGTTACAGTCATAATTAAAGATTGTACAGTCAGCGACAAAAGTAGATTTGTTTGTTTTGTTTGCTTTTTTGTTTTTTTAAAGATAAAATACTTCTTAAACCCAGCTCGCTTTTGACCTTAGTTTTGAACTTTTGAAGATCCGCCTTAACCCATAATTATCAGCAAACCGTAGTCGCCACAACTCTTTGCTAAATCCTGAGACAATGGGCAAAGAATAACTAAAATTGTTAACCTACTATTGTCACTGACTGTCCCTAACACCGTTAAATTACGAGGAGTAGATATAATTAAATAGACACGTGTAGCTATCTGCAACATTTACTAATGAAATAAAAAAAAACACGATTACATAGGTACCAAAAACACAGTTTAGATAACAAGTGACGTCACAGTATAGAAGTCAAGAATTGGCATTTTAAATAAAAAATAGATGTTTCCTTAGCAACTTCAGAAACGACTATAGACACGTCGAATTTTATAGAGATCTAAAGGTCAATTTATTTACCAGCCTTCTAACTTTTCTTTTATTTTTTCTATTAAAATGTTGGGCGTATAACGTGTTCTACTTGCGTCCGAGGTAGCGTGCATGGTGGCGATCAGTTCTGTAATGATTTCATGCGCGCTATTTGAAATGAAATAAAATTACTAGGTAGTACCTAGTATACTTACTACCACTACTAGGTATAAAATAATAGGTAACTATAACATTGACTACGCTGGCAAAGGAGTCTTTCAGACGCCTTGGATTCGTTCTAAGAAACGCCCGTGACTTCCAGAATGAGCATGTTATTCGCCTTATATTTAGTTCGTTAGTCCTCTGCAAGCTTGAAACCAGTGCCTGCGTGTGGAATCCGCATGAGAGTACATATGCTCTACTCCTAGAAAAGGTCCAAAAAGCCTTTCTGAGGTACCTCTACAAACGTCAGTATGGGTACTATCCGTTTTTGTATCCAACAAAATTCCTCCTCGGATGTCTAGGATACAACTCGTTGGGAGTCCGAAGAGCCAACAATCAAATCACGTTGGCGTGTAAAATCTTCCGAGTGATTTTTATGTGTTTTAAATATTCTATGTTACTATACTTATTTTCTTTTTCTGATTTAATGAATGTAATTGGTTTTTAACCGTTTTTATTAAATAAATAAATAAATAAATTGTCCACTGTTAAAATAACATTTAAATGTGTTATATCAGCTATCTGGTTCCCAATATTACAAGCTTCGGCTTAGTTTGGGGCTAGATAGTGCTGTGTGGAAGTTCCACCAATATTTATTTAGAAAAAAAAGAATGTTTTAACAAAAAAAAGTTAAAGAATTACCTATATGGCGGGCGCTGAGCGTCGGGAAACAGAATTTCTTGTCCGAAGCTCAGAGCACCAAACCATAGTATGCCTGTAGCTTCTAGTAATAGAACGTAGATATACTATAATTATGTAATCTTTTTCTGAACAATAAACGATAATTTATTGATAAATTTGGATTAAAATACTACTCTGTCAAGAAAGTAGAATAAAAGTAAAAATTTAAATTTAAATTTATATGGCTCTCAGTACAAGCTGTGCTTAGTTAGGGGCTAGATAGTTCTGTGTGGAAGGTCCACCAATATTTATTTATTGAAAAAGTCCGCATCATGTCTTAGGTTTTACAAATTAATCCAATTCGTCCAGTCTGAGGATTACATGCGTGAGCCTATTTTTTTGAGGCTTTAGGTTGAATCACCACAACTGTGCAACATCAACATTTCGCATTTATAATAAAAATAAAGATTATATTTATTGAGTATACCAAAAATCTGTGTCGGTTGAAGCCCTGTCTCCTGTGGCCCTAAGCACGCATGAATTTTGACATTTGTGTCGTTAAGGCGACGACAAGAGCTAATGTGACTCTCGCTCGCACGTTTCGACATGTTAAAAGATATAAAATCACTAAACTCATTTTCGAAAAATCGCAATTACCATTTTGTGTGCAATCACATTGCACACAGTTTAGTAAAAATTTCATTTTGATCGATACATGTTTTCCTACTCTAAAGTGTGCTTTTCCAGTTTTCGTACATAATCAAACTTGTAAGTAGGAAAACTTGTATCAATCAAAATGATTTTTTTACTTAACTGTGTGCAATGTGATTGCACACAAAATGGTTGATTGTGATTTTTCGAAAATGAGTTTAGTGATTTTATATCTTTCAACATGTCGAAACGTGCGAGCGAGAAGTTGTTTGATAGTTGTCAGCCCCTTAAAAGTTTGCTTTACTAGTTTTCGTACATTAAGCAAACTGTTAGGTAGGAAAACTTGTATCGATCAAAATGAAATTTTTGTGCTATGTTATAGTACATTTGGAAGACACTTACATCCTAAAACCACATGCTTATAGAGTTAGATAGGATCGGAATGATTAGGATAGGATAAAAATCAAGCAGGATTTGTGTAGATGGGAAGTTATTAGTTTGGATCAGTTTGTGCGTGTATATTTTAACGTGGAAAGTTTTGCAAGATAAACCTTTGTTACGTAACTATTCGATTGGTCAGTCATAAATAATCATAATGTACAAACGGTTGATACTCCGTGTTAAATCTCTCTATAAGTAGGTACACTCGTACCTAATAGGTACTTATAGATAGTAAGAGTGTGAAATTAATAAGATAGGGGCAAGGACTTTTTATTTACCCCATGGATAGGGATGCGGCAAATAATATTTATTACATTAGATAATATTTGGACTTTACACAACACCATCTAGCCCCAAACTAAGCTAAGCTTGGTAAGGGAACGTGACAGTTTTTTTTTCTTTTTATTTAATACGTTTTAATTTTATACAAGCAAATAAACTGTTCGGACAATCCCCTGCAAAATTGTTACACTACTTCCCTACATAGGTAATTTCCGAAATGCATCAGGTAGGTTAAATTTGATGTAACAGCTGAAATAGCAAGTGATTTGACATCTGATTAGGTTTGATCAAGCTTTCAGAAACCGCCCGTAAGTGACAGATGACGCTTCCAACCGATAGGCATTTGTACTATTATAATCGGGCAATAAACTTTATTTTCCCTAATGTACATACAAAGTCATAGTCGATTTACTGAATACAGTTACAATCTTAACACTTTCAAACGTTGTAAACTATAGGTGAATCTAGTCCACAAATCCACGCCTAGAAGAACAGGCAGGAAACTACTACAAAACTTCTTTCCTCACGAATATTATATATTTTAAATCGTACATTTTTCCTCGTATTTAATTTTTTCCTTTATATCCCCAAGTTTGTTGCTCCAATACCTCTGTAAGATCTTTAACAAAGGTAGAGAAAAATTGGATTGGGAGGCGAATGATAAATTATTACGCGTGGGTGGCCCGTGTCCTGTCGCTGACATCCCTTTGAGTGTAATGATTATCGCGAATAATGAATTGATTGCTGAAATGATTGTGTCATAACGGCCTTTGAAAGTACTTGATGCACTTAAGCCCTTCAGCGAACAGAGAAAGTTAGTGATAGGATAGTAAATAGATAAGATAGTGGTTTTTCGCGGATATTAGCGGCCACAAGAGGTGTTCAGCGTTTAATGAGAGTTTTTCCAAGTCGGAAGTAACACGACGGTTTTTTAATTTTTATAGGTACCTCAAGGTACCTTTGTTTCGCTTTTTCTGTATTGCGAGCCTTCTCCGAATGGATGTTGTTGACACTAGAGTACCGAAACTTATATCGTGTCTCCATACAACTCTTTCCAAAAACGGGATGAGAACTCACGAGTCTACATACAAAAAAGGCCTTACGTTACGAAATACATAAAACAAAACTCATACTTGGGGTACAGAGCCACATTAACGAGGCTAACATTGAACGCGGGCGCACTATCGCGCTATTCGCGCGCGCAATCAATTCGCAAAGGTACGGCACTAAAGCCCGATTTACACTTCAATAAGTACAGTAGCGAGTTAAGAACTCAGACAGTTAAGTAATAAGTAGTAAGTTGTAAGTAGCGTCCAAACGGGCGGAGTGAGAAGTCATAAGTTGCCGAGAAGAAGGCTAGTCGCGTTTCGCGTTGTTTTAATTCATAAAATGGATTGTACTACTATTATTCTACTACTGTACTAAACTCGCCCGTCTACATGCCGGCCAGTTAAGTTGGCGGGGCGCGGGAGACGCGAGAGAGGGGGCTACTTCGCACTGGACTCGCCAAAAAATAGGAACGCGATCTATTCAACTCAACTTAATCAACAACTTACTACTTAACTCGCTTTTGCCGTTCAAACAACATTAACAACTTAACTCGCCGATGATGCAAGTTAACTCGCTACTGTACTTATTGAAGTGTAAATCGGGCTTTAAGGATTCGACTTACAAGATAAAATATTGGAGTACATTATTTGTATCCATATTATAGTTTTTATTTACAAAGAAAATTACAATGAATACAAGTATTTACAGAATGTACATGAAACAGTTGAGCTATATTATAGCTATATGAAAGTAATGAGTGAACGAATGAAAATTCTTTATTGTAGGCAAGGTGTACCGACAATAAAGAATTTTCATTCACAAACCTAACCAAACAATAAACAAATTACCGCATTTGAATAGACACAAATGTACAAGGGCAATCTTATCGCTAAGAAGCGATCTCTTCCAGACCTTCGGATGGAGAGGTTGAAGTAAGAAGATTGGCTAGGGTGCACTATGAAATTAACTATAACTAGAAAATAATAAAAAAACAATCGAAGCTGAGATGGAATATTTTTGTGTTCCATTGTGTATACGGCATGCCGGTAAGAGTGCTTTATTTTATAATTTAACTGTTAAATACTTTTTTACATTTTTCTATTTATATTTTGTTGTGCAACGAGCACCTAAGGTCGTATGTTTAAATCCAGTCGTGCACCCATACAATTTTCTACGTAACGGGAAGAAAAGTATTTAAAAAAAATCAAAACTGTTAATCAACTTATGCTAGTTATTCGTAGGCCCATTCATTTTGCCCATTCTTATTGCATCCCAACCAAAACAACGGGTCACAACTACAACGAAATTAATGAACATCGGGACGTAGTGACAACGCGATATAAAGTGTGGGTCACAAATTGATATTCATTCATTCATTCATGCTAGGTTACCTAGGTATCCATTCGATTTACACCACAATTCTAGCTCTGGGGGAGGCTAGAAGCTTCACTATCATAGTGTTTTGTAACAAAGATCATAAAAAATAACGGTAGGTACCTAGGAACCAAGCCGTAAGTTTGTTACCTGTTCTTGGCTTGGTCGCGTGGAACTGGCACCTAGATTCCCCTAGTTTTAAAATAAAAACGGTTTTTATTTAGTACAATCAAAAGATTTTTGTGTTTTGTGTGTTATACAACTATGTGATGGAACAAGCAGATCTCTCTCATGTGTCGTATAAACTGGGAGAATCTATCGCCAGTTCCTCGCGCCCTTTCAAAGAGCACATTTCAAAGTGATTTAATTTAATAAATAGTAGAGAATCAAGTAATCTCTATTCCGATTGAGTTGCTTCTTGCAATTCTCATCCCGGGATTGATAGCCAAAGGCACAAAAACCTGACCAGTGGCTTGCGCAAGCGCAGTGAAAGTACTCACCTGGTTGGTTCTAACGCGCCCTTGTGTTTGACCTATTCACGGCATCAGCACTTTTTATTTTGCTATTATATTCTAACCTTTCAAATAGTCTACCTCTCAAAAACAATAGAATATCATTTTCTCATTCATCATTATGTCATTCTCTAGCAAACAATGATGACTATGGAAATACATCAGTTTTAAAGTATATTATCATGAAAATACTATAGTTTTGCTACAGAATAGCGTTTTAGAAATTGATTGGCAAATTTCTGGTGTGCGGTACCCATATTATGATTTATTGACCATCATGAAACTATCACAAATTGGGGTGACTGCTAGTTGCTTATAAATTGAACTATCTTCCGACACCTTCGGAACCTTAAGTACGTATGTGTGACACGCGCTTGGTTAATCTAATTCTGTCTGGCTTTATAAAAGTCGTATCAGTCTGCTTACCTCATCTTCTTCTTTTGTTACTACTTTCTTTCGAAAAAGTGTGGTGAAAGGACATAAAGTGCGCGTCAAAGAGGCTCCTTTTGAGCGAACTATCAGTCACTCAGTGCCTACGAAGGAAGTATTTATTTTAACTATTTATATTCAAAGAGTTTTAGTTATTCATAATTAAATTATATTTCCTACAAAGTCTCTAAAAAAGCCAGTGAATTTTTGACCTTATGAGATACTTTCTTTCGTATTTTAAATATTTGTGGAAAACTGGAGAATTTGTGGAAAAAAATTTAGAACTTTTATCTCCAGGCACGGTAGATATTCACTCAGCTCTTTTAGTACTAACACCTACTCAATAATCAAATCAAATATTTTATTTTGTCAGAATTTTAGGTACAAACATAAAGGTCTTCTTAAAAATAATAGTATCACTAAAATCCTACCAATACAGGCCCATATTATTTGAAGATGTCTAGGGGGTTAGTCAGAGATACGTCCTAATTTTACATTTGGCACATACCTACAGTAGTTAGTATTCCATATGTGACAGACAAGCACATCACCGCTGCTAGAATTCTAATTGGTTTCCTCACGATGTTTTCCTTCACCGTTTGAGAGTACGACCTTTTTTGTGATTGTTGGTTTATATTTAAATAATTCCATTTCGCTGATCGACTGAAACATTATGTCCTAGAAGGGATAACTCACAAGATGGCCACTCGATGTTGTCAGGTGATTCATCCCGCTAAAAGACGTTTCAATGTGATCCTTGTGATTTTATTGAATAGAATTTTGACTTTGTGAATTACTTACCTCTGTCTTCAAACTTTTGGTAGCATTTAGTTGGATCTGAAGATGTTCATTGAAAGTTTCAATTTGAAACTAATTATTTAAAGTAATTTACCAAAATTAAATGGAAATACAATTCTAATATTTAGTTGAAGGAAAATTCAGCTCGTCTGCCATACGAAACAATAAGCGAAGTCTCATTATTGACGTTTTGAGTTACACTGCGTTGCATATAAGGCTATTCCAATAACTCTAGTGAGAGTTTACGCGCAGTGTAACTCAAACGTCATAAAAAAATTGCGTTTTACATTTGTGGTAGATCAGATTTTTTGATTTAAGTAAGTTTTTTTAAGGCCCAATTCGTTTTTTTTTAATGCAAGCCCGTGTTTTTGCGTCCCGAGAGTTTATAGTAATACAGAAAACCAAAAAAAGGAACTCGGACTTGAGGTACAGCTGATTTCTACCTTTCACTACTTCACGACTTACCTTCACACTTGCCTTCGCATATATAAATCAAAACCCTGAGGAAATTTTAAATAAAATTTGTTTCTTGTTTTTATACATATAAATATTCCGATGAAAAATTAGCCTCGACCTAAAACTTAACATTCAAATTAATAGTAGTAATAGTAACGTGACAAAGAAAGTTTAATGGAGTTTAAGCATACCCTCAACACGTTCCTTTTAGAGAAAATGTATTACTCCACTGACGAATTTTTACAAGACAAAATGTAGCTAATTGTTTGTAAAAAATGTTTTTTTTTTATATAACTAATTGATAATGTACTGTCCCGATTCGATTTTATTTTATTTTTTATTATTTGCTAACTTTTATTTTTACCTGTGTAACACAAAAAAATGTTTGTACACCGACTGGTTGGAACTAGAGGATCCAAGTGAATGTAATCTCAACACCCTGCATTACCTAGTTTCACAAACAATAAATATTTCATTTCATTTCATAAGTACTAATAGCATGCAGTGTGGAGAAAGGCACTAAAACCCTCACCCAGCGTTCCAACTCTCAACTTCCATGCCGGGTACTATAGCACAAAACTGACTTTTAAATGTATGCAACAAGTCACTGTTATTCATTTACCAGCTGACTCTTTACATAAAAACCACACTGAGGTTACAAAGTATGACAAACAAACATATAAACAATACAATTAAAATAACTTAGCACCACCTGCTCTCAATATTTACAAAGAAAATTACAATGAATACAAGTTTTTACAAAATGTACAAAATACATAACAGTGTGCTATCTGCACACCGATGCGAACGATCTAGAGATAGCTCAACTGATCCAAATCAGTGCCAATCGGATACACCAAGACGCTGGCTGGCATTATCACGCTGAATGGCAATGTTATGTTAAATGTCCGTCAATATTTATAAATTTATTTCTTCTTCTAACGTTCCTGAAATTAAATCAAAATTATTATTTACCGCAGGATAGTTTTTTAATTCAGTTAATATTAAAGTACTCTTCGAGTTGCATTTAGTTCAATAAAACATAGAATTCCTAAAAAGATAGTCATGGTTACAAAATAAGTTGGCAGTGACTGACATACCTGTGTTTTTATGGTCTGATTGTTTACCCTATTTACTAAATTTATTGCCGTAGGTGCTAAAATAATTTAAGTATCTGACAGTTATGTACAACTTTCAAACAAAAGAATCTAGCAAAATAATTACGTCAATTTTAAAATGTCAATCAGTGTCCTACATTTGATAAACTAGCACAAAGTTGAACTTTATTCCTCAAGAAATAGAGTCCATGGTATTGCGTTCTACAAATCAACATTCACAATAAATAAATGGGTATATACAAAAGTGAGTGTACCAAGGCTGACTGGTGTTCGCGCTAGCTTAGTATGCTCGAATTATTTGTGTCAATCTAAAATATTCTTTATTATATAATAGGTATACGGTTTAATTTATTTTTACTTTGGTTTTTATAGCTCACCGCAAAGCTCTATAGATAAAACTTCTAATCAATATACTGTATGTTAGTCCTTATTATAAAATATTGTTAGCTTAATGGTTGGTAATAATTTATGTTTTATTGTCGGAAACTACAAAATTACACTAACAGACAACTGTTATTAAATTTATTTTATATCAATTAGTTATGGTGGCAGTAATAAATTACTATTTCGATATGTCAGGGTGTACACTGTACTTAACTATACTGTGAGTAGGTACTGAAAGAACGGTAGGAACTAAGCCGTAAGTTTGTTGCCTGTTGTTCTAGGCTTGGTCGCGTGGAACTGATTCAATTGGGTAAATAGGTACTTACCTTTTGACTTTCGACTTTGACAGAGATTAAGTAGGTACCTACGGAAGCAACATTGTCATATTTGAATATCTCAGAATTTAAATGATTGTAGTGATTTTTTAAATAGGCACTTGTGGTTAGCTGACGTCAGATAATACCTAGTTAAATTACAGGAATTGTATGATATTATTATGTCTGACAACAGTAATTATAATGTCATTTTGTCTGTGTGTAAGGAAAACTGCACCTTCATTTTAAAGAAGCGATGTTTTGCCTTCTTTTTAATTTATAGCTTATTTAATCTGTGACGATTGTCTAGCTTTTAGACAAACCCTTCCCCAGATTTTGGGCCCAATAAAAAAATAATAGGTCATAACAGGAATCTAGATGATCTTTCGAGTTATAGATTTAATATTAAATTCATTATCAAAATACATTTATGTTTAGTTATGTAGGCATACCACCACCATATATTTCATGTTATTCATATTAATGCAAGAGGAAAATAAAACTATTGCACATTCATATGGTTGCAACAAATTACGTAAAACAATAAACATATTATCCTGTGTTTACAACCAGACGAACAGACGCCATGTTAATGAATACTCGCGATGATGTCATGTGGGAAGACCGTTTTGACTAAGTATTAATCAGTTTTATCTATAACCCACGTCAACAAAGAAGCTAATCTAAAATGACAGCGCTCACTCATACACTATAGTTGCCATATTTATCTTTCATTCGCACTTGAGATAGATACAGATATATTTGCGCGGGCTTTACCACCTACCACCTACCGCTATATTAAATGCTGTTTCAGCAGTTTTTTTGTGAAAGGAAGTTGGATTCGTCGCTCTTATAGAAAACGTTAGTTCTAAGACTTTCCGATTAGTTTCTCATTTTAATAAATTCTCTAAGCACTAAAACTTGCATTAATACCCACTGTTCAGAGTAAAAGGACCATTTGATGTAAAGCTAACAAAGGCATTATGTAAGTTTCTTACATTAAACAGATACCAGTTTAACATGAGCTCCCATACAGTTCAGGTTTAGTTTAGAATCGTTGATAGTAGATACTCAATGTTGCCATCTCTATTTATTGACATGAAAGTGACAGTGACACCGCTATAACGTGTAAATCTACACTTCTACACTAATATTATAAAGAGGAAACATTTGTATTTTTGTATGTAACGAATAGGCTCAAAAACTACTGGTCCGATTTCAAAAATTCTTTCACCATTAGAATGCTACATTATCCTTGAGTAACATAGGCTATATTATATTTTCAAAAAAATCAGGGATCCTTACTAAAACTCCAATAATGTAACCCAAGGTGGAAAACAAAAACCTTACATCGCGTGCGCTGCGAAAACTATTGATGATAGAACAACACAATGTACTACGATTTTGTAGAACACGTCATCATCTACAAAAAATGTCGCGACAGCATATGTCTAACTATTATAGTTATGTCACAATAAGTGTTCTTTTATTATAAAAAAATAATTGAAATGCCGCCGCTAGAAAAGGGTCTTTATTTGTACCTTGGTATTAATCCTTATCCAAATAAATCATTTCATAATTAAAATGGTTTCAATACCTATAGATTACTTCTTAAATTTTTCAAATCGGACATTCCATTCAAAAGATATAACGAAATTAAAAATGTTAACGGGTCCACGGGTCACGCTTGGGGTGCGATTTCACTCACTCAAGGAGAAGGACGTGCAAATGTATGAAATTAGTAGACGCGAGGCTCGAACCCACGGTCTAAGTTTATCCTAAAATGTTCAAAAAATTTATGACCACCTATGCGAAGCTGGTGGAAGTATAAAATAAGAAAGAATAAAAAATTGGTGATATAATTGGTAGGAAAGATTCAAACATAAACTATGGTGTATGGGCACAACAAGAATTTGGTGAAAAGATTGTTGTTGCCCATGAAATTACACGCCACCTGGAACACCCCTATTTTGGTAATCACGAAGTTCATACTTATAGTACAAACATTCTAGAACTTTCAATACAGAAGCACACTAATGTGTATAGGTACGTAAGTCTTTAATTAGCTACTGTGGCCTAATACCGTGGTATCAGCAGATAAGCAGAGTGAGCGCGAGCTGTAATTTGACTCGCACGTAATAACGATGAGACTTGTTATTTTTTCTTGGAAACATAACTGATGGCTTTATTTATGATATAGCCTAACCATATCCATAATACATACAAACTTACTACGCATTCATAGAGACCATGCCTAGTGATGCTTCTGCTACATTCTACATTGTATCGTTGCGGTATTTATCACGGGAAGCGTTTAAAATCAAAATGTTTGTATGTTATACTTACATTTAATATTGGTGGCATTCCACACAGCACTATCCATCCCCAATCTAATACTGCGTTTACATTTAGACATTCGCGCTGCCATTCGCGTGGACGGAAATGTTGCCGTCCTTATGTCTGCGGCAGCGTCGCCGGCAATGTGTGTTCACGCAACACGGGCAACGCGAGCGGCAACGCGAGTGGACATGGAAGTGGCCTGTTTACATTCTCACATTGCCCAAGTCCCTTCCCATGTCTCTGCACATTTCCACGGACATGAGCTGAGTGTAAACGGGGAATAAGCAAAGCCTTTTCCATGCTGTAACTAGATAGCAGATAAATATATTTCTTGCATAAGTATAAGAATACTTTTTTTTGTAAATACATACATACTTTATTTTATAGGCCTCTTAGTATTTGATACAAAGAGGGACATCTACCGTGGCTGGGTATTAAATTATTTCATTTAACTTGCCAGTTATTTAGCGCTAGATATGACGTCATCTCTCCCAATGACATAGGTAATTTGTCGAACGATTCTGACCATATAAAGCGTATGCAAAACGTACGAACTAGGAACGCAAACCGAACTTGCATCCTTTAGTTGACCTCTGACTTGGCGACTGTCAAAATAAAATGTCATCATTGTCAGCAGCAAGACGAGGCAGCCATGGAGGTAAATATACTTTTTGTGCTTAGACCTTAAGTAATGTTGATTGAAATACCACTAAAATTACACAACAGAGCTGTTGAGCAGACTAAACTTAGTCTAAGGAGGCAGCACTCGGATTTTTCTGACATTTTGGGAAGCAACATAGCTTATTCATTTTAATTATTTTTCTAGTGTTATTTTAAGCTCTGTTGTGTAATTTTAGTGGTATTTCAATCAACATCACTTGAGGTCTAAGCACAAAGTGTAAACATTTGGAATTAAAGTGTAATGTGCTATCCAGATTTGAACGAAAACATTTCGTAATGCTTGAAGGAAACCGCCTTTAGTTTTTTCAAAACAAATGACTGCGGACTTTACTATGGACTAACTTGACGTAAAAGTATTTAATTATTCTATATCACTTGACACTGTCCAGATTGTCTGTTAGCTCTTGTATTCGCCTTAAGAGTAGCAGAGCTCCAACGTACAGCTAGTTCCATCAACAAGATGTAAAAAAAATGTCTAGTTTTATTAATATATTGAAGTCTTTTCTAAGTAAAAGGCAAACTAGGCAGAGAGGCTGGTATAGGCTACGTTAAAACAAGAAGACTTTCAAGTACTGACTCAATTTACTTGACCCTGCCAGACGTAGGCATAGGCTTGACTGACACAGCTACAGTGTAATCTGAACAGCTGGCTCATTTTATTCAGTTCAAATTTTTCACGTTTCGATTATCTTATTTTATTTATCAAAAAACCACATCTCTTAAAACCTGTAAAATAAAGATAGAAAATACATTTATTCTTATATTCTTAAGCCAAACAGACCAAAGACCAAACAAATGCCTGTCGCCAATGTTGATCCTTTTGTGCTATCCGTGTTTTGCCTTAAGAGATGATTGATTGCGTACGAAAACTAGTTATAACTACTTTAAACTTTTAGGTACGAAAACTTGTTGGGATCAAAAATATACCTAAATTTTTGTATAACCTTTGTAATGTCATTCTCCAAAACTTGGTTGTTTGCGATTTTTCATAAATTAGTTATATATCTTTATAAATGTTGAAATCTGAGAGCGAAGTCATTTGATGGATTTTTTTTATACGACTAGCTGATGAAAATGCCGATAGCCCACCTTATGTTAAGTGGTGACCATCACCTATAACAAAGCATTTCCTCGTGAGTCACACACTATAGGAACGTGCCATACTACGATGCACTGCCCTGCGTCCTGAGGCATACAGATATTAAGCCTCATGTGCCTGTAATTACACCGGCAACCACACTCTTCAAACCGAAACACAGCAACGCTGCTTGGCAGCAGAAAAAGGCGTGGTGGTAGTACTTCCCCGGACGGGCCCTTCACAAAGAGTTCTACTGCAATCTTAACTCTATGTCAAAACTGACCCAGCTATCATCATTACAGGCTGCGCTCAGTTCGACATGGCTCTGCAAACAATCCCTATGTTCGTTTACGTAGTGACGTCTTTCTTTCTAGCGGATTCTTCTTTCCTTATTGGATATTATACATTTGAACGGCTTTCTTCAAACTGTTCAGTAATATTGATTCATTCGTTTATTTTGAAATAACTTCTTCATTGTAACTTCTTCTCTTTACAAATTACATCTTCACGGCTTTGATCCTCATAATGGCACTTCCCTAAGTCTTATTTTTCCAAATACGACCATGTATAGTGACCCTATTCGCCATTTTTAGGCTTCCGTACCCAAAGGGTAAAACGGGACCCTATTACTAAGACTCCGCTGTCCGTCCGTCTGTCTGTTCTGTCTGTCTGTCCATCTGTCACCAGACTGTACCTCATGAATCATGATAGTTAGACAGTTGAAATGTTCACAGATGATGTATTTCTGTTGCCGCTATAACAACAAATACTAAAAAACAGAATAAAATAAATATTTAAGGAGGCTCCCATCCAATCAATCCCAATAAAAACAACAGCGTAACATTATAATGATCCTTATTTTCATCTAAGATAACACTTCATAACATTCGTATAATTACGGATAAACACACACCAAACACCACTAATGTAATAACGCCTACTCGTATTACAATATTTGCTTTGTTTGGGCTAAATGGCGCTACGTGAAAATATTTATCTCCAATATTTATTTATCTATAAAATAGGAAATAAACTACACTGCAAACATTTTGTTGCTGATTGTGATTTTCCCTAAGTTCAGTGATTTTATATCTCTCAACCTGATGATTTGTGCGAGCTTGACGTACATTAGCAGTTATCATCACCTTAAGTGTTTTTTATTTTTTTAAGGGCTTTGTCGCTGGGTGACCATTCTGCCCTATAATAAAACATTAAAAAAATAATACATCTCGTATCAAAACTTAATCTACCTAATTAACCCTTTTATAGGGGAGGATGTTGGCGATGAGACCGACTCCTACGCATCAAAACAGAATAGTTGCATGAAAAGAGCGAGACGGCATGATTAGAGAGTATGTCTGTCCCTCTCTAATCATAAACTTATTTTTACTTATGAATAAGTTAGTATTTGTATGTTCAAAAATATTGAAACGTGCGAGCGAGAAGTACCTACTGGTTGTTATTTTTCCACGCGAATGCTGCCAGCGTTATCGTATGACGTTCTTGACAGCGATTATAGTGTTTTCGAAATGAGCTCCGATTAAATATGGCGTGCGAGCCGCAGACCGTGATCTGTGGCGAATCGACACGTGTTCATTCAAATACCTTTTATTACAACTACTAGGTATATAGATTTTAGTATCAGCCTCTCTGTGTAAAATGCTGGATCTCTGTCGTAAGCAGAATGGAGTAGGTACAGTCGGTTACATATCAGGCTACATACGCTAGACTAGATCCATAGATACGATACATACAAAGAGAATCGTAAGAAGAGGACCGGACCGGGCGGTGCGATAGCAGGCGGCGCGTTAGGCAGTTTTGCAGCAGTTTTGCGGCAGTTTTGTCGTCGGGTTTTTCGACACGACTGCCGAACTTCGCTCGTCGTCGTCGATACCATACAACTGAACGGTGCTGTAACATATGCGCGTTTCTAGCCGTCGGGTTTCCAAACCGAGAGCATCAGAGTGAACCGAGCTGAATGGTCAAAGAACCCGACGACGAAACCAGACGTATAGTACTCGCAACAGATCCAAGTCCCTCTGAAGTTAGCTACGTTAGTCATATGTGACGGACCTGCGTGGGGCGAATAACAACAATGGCCCCAATTCTGTTGTTGAATTTTCCTGATTTTCCCTAATTTGACAGCACTAAAAATATTACCGTCCCTTTCCAAAAGACCGAAACAACAAGGACGGCTATAATTTTAGAGCTGTCAGATTAGGTTAGTTTAGAATAATGCAACAACAGAATCGACACCAATATCGCACCCTCGCACAATTCGCAGCCAACTATTTGAAGCTGAACTTCAAATTGTTTAAAGTCTAAACTGTTTAGTCTGATGCGTCCGTGTGTATCTAGAGGTATATTTTCTGACTTGCGATAGGACGTGAATCATACCCACAAAATGCATTCCGCTGCAAAGTTGATCGAATCGTCTATGGAATTTGTGTTGCGAGTTACACTTAGGTTACTATATATTTGAGTCTGCTTCGCTCGTTCTCGTGATTGCCTAGTTAGGAGCTATGTTTAGGAACCTAGACGTAATTACGTGAGTTAGGGTAAAGATCTAGCTAGACACACAGGCTGTAATTGGAGAAGAAACGAGCGATGCATCGGCGGCGATGTGAAGAACGCTAGCTTTTGACGCTATTCACCCATTATCAATAAAATTAATTAATAAAACACTTATTAAACCATGAGGCCACATGAAGTCTATGTAGATTTTGCTTGTTTCTTAAGACACTTTGTGATTTTTTTCTAGAAGGACTTGTATGCATAATCACAAAGCTACTATTAAAAAAACTGCTAATTGACACCCAAGTTTACATGTCAACTCTCATGTCGGCGACACCATAGATCACCACACACGTTACCATAGCGTCGTTTGTACCGAACTTGGCGTCCTTTTCATATTTTCATCGGGATACGCTTTTCAAGTCCAGCGAAGGCTGTCTGTAGAATTTGGCAGTTTGTAAAAGACAAAAACATGATATGCCAAGATCCTATCTAAGGGCCAAATAAGAAAGCAAAAATCAGCTGTAATAAAAAAATGCAACGTTGTTGATTGCTACTGTTCTATATTTTAATAACGTAATCGTACCACGAAATATATTATCTACATTTCTATGTTATTTCGTTTAGATTTCCTATGTAATGTAGATTAGTTAGGTTACTAGTATTCTCTTATCTGTGGTTAGGTAAAATGTAATGTGATAATACGCAGTGATCTAACGTCTATGGTTTTGATCTGGCATTATCGTTTTATCGATTAAAATTTGCGCGATTGTAATATCATTAAGATGTCAAGTGTAAAACAAATATAGATCTATTTGCAATAAGCGAGCCAAAAGCACGTGAGTGAGCATGTGAGAGCTAAGATTAGAAATGTTGCATAACTATCTAGTGTAGGTAAGATTAGTGGAGCTCTTAGTGAAGGGTTCGTCCGGGGAAGAACTACCATCATGCCTATTTCTATCGTCAAGCAGCGTTCCTGTGTCTCGGTTTGAATGTTAAGGTTACCGGTGAAATAATAGGCAAACGAGACATTACATTTGTAGGTATGCCTAAAGTTGATAGAAGCAGGGAAGTGCATTGTGCATAATCTTATCGGTTGTGACTTGCGAGGTATTGCTTTGTTATACGTGATGGTTACCACTTAACATCATGTGGGCCATCTGCTTGTGGTTGGTGTTGGGCAAGCTTCCACCTTGATGTCACTGGGACTATCAGCGGCCCGTAAATCGGGACACCCAAGTTGTAGTACAAGCCTCCACTGATTTCACCGGGTCCCCATCATCCTGCAACATATTCTCTGACGAATCACCACACAGTAACAAAATGAATGGTCACCGTAAACAGAACGGTCTGCAGATAGATAGATAGCTCAACTGTTTCATATGTATTTCGCACATTTTGTAAATACTTGTATTAATTGAAATTTTCTTTGTTCATAAATGTTTTAGGTTATGCAAACAAAATGATAATAATATAATAACAATAGGACAATATGTGTTTTGTGACCGTCATATCTTTTTGTAGTAAAAAAATTATCCGATGAAAAAAAACAGCAAAAAATTGTACGATTGGAATAACGTGATCTAACACGTATCTAAAAAAACAAATAAAACATTATTTATTATCGGCCCACGCAATAAACTGTTGCTAAGCTGCAATGAAATTGATAGTTCAAAATTTTAATTATTAATATAAAAAAATATGTGCAACATACATAAAAAAATTGACTATTGTTGGGCCCATCACTATCCTATCATATTTATATGGAATCGAAAGTTACGAGGTCAGGATGTTTGTGGGTCAATCACTGGTATAATTCGTGACCTGGGTTAATACATCAGCTACTTTTTATCTCCAAAAGTTTACCAGGAACGGAGACAAAAATTACGAAAACTTAAAAAAAAATGACGATATTATTAATACGAATCACTGAGGGAGAATATAAGATGAGGTATAAAACGCTACACTGAATAAATACCTTTTCACTTTGACTTTGACTGCATAGAATTAAGGCGAAGGCAAGAGCTAATGTACCTCTCGCTCGCACGTTTCGTCATGCTGAGAGATATAAAATCACTAAACTCATTTATGATAAATCGCAATCAACCAAGTTGTGTCAAATCACATTGCACACAGTTTAGTTAAAATCATTTAAATCGATACAAGTTCCTCTACTTAAAAGTTTTCTTTACTAGATATCGTTCTTATGCTTTAAGGGGCTGACAACTATCAAACAACTTCGCACGTATCGACATGTTGAAAGATATCGACAGATTTCATAAGAGAGTCACATTAGCTTTTGTCTTCGCCTTAATAAACATTTTACACTGCTAATACGCTTGCAAAGCCGTCGGCATCAGCTAGTTATTCATAGACAAAAAAGATCAAGTATTTGAGTAGGTACACCAGTTCCACAGACTAGACACTAGGCCAGCCGAGCCTAGTACAGTTGTCTACGTAGCTATTAGTATTCTGTGGTGTAAGTACTGAGATAACCGATATTGGATATGCATTTCGCAAGCGGGCGGGGCCGATTTGATACCAGCTAATGATTGAACTGATTTCTGAAGGTAACCTACAGCTAGCGCAGATGTCGATTGAACAGATACCGCAAGTTGTTCTCTTTGCGTGATACTTGTTACCCATATTAGACACAGGCATCGTTTGGAAAAGAAAAAAAGCTTTTAATCCATATTAGAACTAGTAGTTCGGCCCGAACTGAGATCTCGTGATGCGACCCGACGAACGCATCAAAACTTTGAGTCGGTAGTAGTCAGAGGCAAGTCCAAACATTATCTTAGGACTTTTTTCTGACTACCGCCTACTAACTTGGTATGGTTACCAAGTTTCAACTCTATTGGCCTATTTATTGAAGAGTTCCGTTGAACAGACCTTGGCTCCATCATCAGACCTGGTCGTCGTCACCATTTTATGAGAACTGAGTACCTCCTTAATTTATTTCAAGTAAAAAAAATAAGAAAAATCAAAAGAACTGGCCGACCAGTAGAAAAACCTTGATGTCAACGAAACTCTTAGAGATGGGAGCTCTTGGGTCGCTGGTTATCTTAATTTAACTTTTTAAATTTTATCTCGAAAACCGAGCGTCCCAAAAAAAAAAAAAAAATTGTTTTGGAATGTCCAAACAAAGCCCTTTCATATGACATGTAACTTGATTTTTTTATGTAACTTTTTTTATTTTTGCCCCCTTAAAAAGCCCCATATCTTAAAAATCCTTCATCCGATTTTACTCATATACTTACCAGTAAATTTCTCAAGTACAAGCTATCGACATATCAAATTTCATGCAGATCGGATCAACGGTTCTAAAGTTATCGCCAGACAAACATACATACATACATACATACATACATACATACATACATAAAATGCCAAATCGCCCAAGTTGAAACTAAGATCTTCGTTCGCTTCGCTCACTCGATCAAATAGGCATAATTTAGAAAAGAAAAAAAGCCAAAGAAAAATGACGCTTAGTACAAGGACATAGAAGCGAGCAGTGTGCACCTATGCACATTTGGTTTTCAGAAATAGAAACAGCCTACTCGTGGGCACGTTCTTATCGTGTGTCATTTACGAGGCAATGCTTTCTTTGGGTGATGGTTACCACTTTACATCAGGTGGACCATCTGTTTGTCCATCAGCAAGAAATATAAAAAATAAGCCGTGACTTTGATTCCCAGCCACGGTAGATATCCCCACAGATGTCAGACCAAGTACCAACTTGATCTTCCGGTGATCTTCATAATGGATCATAAGTTATTACGGCGTTGCTGTATCTAGTTCAATATATATCTATGGTTTATAGGTCGGTCTGTAAGTAGCCCTTGTAAGTTGATTTAAAGTAGCACTTAAAACTGTGAGCTCAACAAGTGGCGTTTATGGTTTATTGTTTATTATTATTATTTTTATTGTTTTTTTTTAGAATTAGGCAGTTAATTTAAATTAAATTATTGGTTTGGTTATTTAAATTAAATTGTTGGGACCATTACTGTTGTATTTATGGGACCACAAGTAATTTTTCATACTTATTGCTGATGGAATAAGCACATGGCCCAACTGATGTTAAGTGGTAACCATTACCTATAACAAAGCATTGCTCGTAAGTCACGTACGATAGGAACGTGCCTGAGGCATACAGATGTTAAGCCTCATTTGCCTGTAAAAAAAAAAACGGTTGAATAGCATTTAACCAGCCTAAACTAGCGATTGTATTCAAACATTTTTCAATTTATAACATTATTTAACTCCCTTTTCCTTTCGGTGCCGAAATAAATAGTTGACAACTCTTAAGCCCGTTCGAAAACTGTACCTTAAAAACAATACAAAATACCTAGGTAGCATAAAAAATACAATGCAATGAGCTATCATAAAATACGTCGGATTTGGTCATTCACAAAAACTTGGTAACCCAGTGCCCCTGAACTAGTGAGAAAGCCGCCAAGGTCACCTGGCAGCGAGCCAGCTCCGCATCAGTTCACCGAGGTTCACGCCATCCATTCACCCCGCATTCCCAATACTACTAGTTCTGCTAGACCAGTTGGGATCACTAGCTCGATATGCTACTGCTCGTCTAGTAAGGATCTTTTGACAGGTGCTTTGGGGGTAAAATACCTAATAAATGTGGGTATGTGCCAAATATAACATTTGTACGTACCTCTGACTACCCCCCTTAGACATCCTCAAATAATCAATCACAAAGGTTTTAAAGTCAAAGTTAAAGTTGATTCAATTGAATCAAAAGGATCACTTTGAAAGGTCTTTTTCTCTTGTCGTGTCTCTAGTTTCTTTGGAAACAATGTGATGAAAGGATTTAATACTGCGTTTACATTTAGACATTTGCGCTGGCATTCGCGTAGACAGAAATGCTGCCGTCCATACGTCTGCGGCAGCGTTGCCGGCAATGTGTTCACGCAACACGGGCAACGCGAGAGGACATGGAAGTGGCCTGTTTACATTCTCGCATTGCCCAAGTCCCTGCTCATATCGCTGCACATTTCCACGGACATGAGCTAAGTGTAAACGGGGTATTAAGTGCGCCCCGAAGAGGCTTCTTTTGAGCACTGAAGCTCTAAAAAGTCTAGCTAGGTGAATGTAAATGAATCTAATTTAATCTAAGTTTTATGAACTTAGTGAATCTGGGCGCATGTTTTTCGCAACTTTAGCACAGGCAAGCAAAACAAGCGCGCCTTTCAAAGGCAACTTAATGTAATGCCAGTAGTATAAGTGGACCACAAGATCTAATAACAGCTGCAGCCACCAAGACCTGTTGCAAGTTCTAGGAAAACTACCGAGTGTTCTAGGTTTCAAGTTATGTTCTAGACAAGTTGACAGATATGTTGCAGGCTATAGACCGTAGGTAATTCTATTGGCAATAACGATTAGAGACTTTATATTTGCTACTTGCTGCCCGCAGCTTCGCTCGCGTATTAATAACATTTGTGTAACGAACGTAGATGTTTGTTCTGTCTGGGTGTTATTATTACTGGTTGCCTTATTACAAGCTTTGCTTAGTTTGAGGCTAGTGCTGTGTGTATTCCACCCATATTTATTTGTTTATGTTTCAGTTTTAGTTTATTTTATTTATTACCTAGTCCTTAGCCTTTTATTGGGGTCGTTCGTTTTTTCTGCCCCGTTCCCGTTATTATAAAGGGATAAAAAATAACTTATTTGCTAATCTTAGTTAAGAACTATATTTATTCTAAGTTTCGAATGTGGATGGATTAACGCGTAGAGGTGGGCCAAAGAAAAGATTGAAAAGAAAGGATTGTGTGAAAGATGTGTGACATGGGTAAGAAAGGAGTGACTACTGAGATGACGGATAATCGAGGAAAGTGGAGAGAAAGAACCTTTCATGCCGACCCAACATGAAGTGGGATAAGGGCAGGAAGATGATGAGATGATGATGATCCTGATCAGTTCAGTGGTTAGGGCGTGATTGAGCCACAAATGTCCAAACATCGTAACTTTTGTATTTATATATTAGTAGGATTTTAATTGAAATTGTTTTTACGTATAAATAACATTGTATGCATATACGTTATTGCGCACATAAATTCAGACAATGTTACTTTCAAAAGTGCGATTAAAACAAACTTAATATAGCTTAAAAACCACACGAAAAGTGAAACAAAATACCCAAACAACTCGTTAAAGCCAAGGGAAATTTCCCCTATTTTATTTTAATTATACAGTATGGGACACGCCAGGGTTGTCAGTACTTGTTGCTCCGGATAAGCGACGCCAGGGCATGGCGTCGTGTCGTGTCCTTGATTGGTGTTAGATGACTTACACATTAACACGTTACGACGACGTAACGTAACGTACGACGTTACGACGACGTGTGGAATGGAGCCCAATCAATGGAAGGAATGGTGACGAGTACTTTATGATACTCCCAAAGGTGTATCATTTGTACTACCAGTTGTACTTCTTAGTAGAACTACTGACACGGAGGCCACTACTAGGCTCACTAAAGTATGCTCACTAAGTTATGTAGATAACAAAAAAAGCTTGGGACTAAACTATGCTCCAACTCATTACAAAACTAAACAATTAAGTGCCATAATTGTATATAAAAAAGATCATACAAAGAAACGCTACGAACCAAGCCGTACGTTTCTTGCCTGTTCTTCTAGGCTTTGGTCGCGAGGAACTGGCAGTAGATTCACCTAGTATATAAGATGTTTCAAAGTGATCCTTGTGATTGTACTGAATAAAGACCGTTTTGATTCTGATTTGATTTTGATAACGATATACGTTGTGATGAGCCGTGCGACGTGGCACGTTGCGTTGTCGTAACGTTTATGTGGTCTCTGATTTCACCATGCTGTGTTAGATTAACAAAGGATTAAAGGACCGTTAAATATGTCAAAATATACGCGTTTGACATCTAAGGTTAGATTTAACGGCCTGTTAATCCTTGATTAGTAACTAACAGAGCATGGTGTATAAAAGAAGAGAAGTATAAAAGATTGGTAAAAGTTCTTCTACGCAATTACCCACACTAAGGGTAGTAGAGCTCTTTGTGAAAGGCTCGTCCGGGAAAGTACTACCATCACACCTTTCTGCCGCCAAGCAGCGTTGCTGTGTTTCGGTTTTAAGAGTGTGGTTTCCGGTGTATTTACAGGTACATGAGGCTTAACATCTCTATGCCTTACGTTGATGGCAGAGCAGTGCATCGTAGGTTCCTATCGTGCGTGCCTTACGAGGCAATGCTTTGTTATAGGTTATGGTTACCATTTAATATCAGGTGGGCCATCTGCTTTTACCATCAGATAGTTGTATTAAAAAAAATACTCCTATATTTACCCCCGAACGCGTTTCAAAGTGATCCTTGTGATGTAAATGAATACTGACAAGTTGGTTTTGTTGTGAACCTGTTGCTTGAGGAGATAGGACGCCATGCCGCGCCCTTGACACGACTATCTGGGTCAGTAGATTAGGGCTGCTACTGGAAACAGATGCTTTCCAACATAAAATGTGACTCGCCCCTAGCACTTGTGAAGGGGAGCTATAGGGAGTGTTATATGCGTTGTGGAAATGTGGGTAAAATGTTTATAAATAAGCTTGGAACGTTTAAATATATTTGCTCTTTATTCCGCCTTTTTCAAGCAAGTAGATTTAAAATAGTGGCATTTATACAATAAATAATACACAATATGAGAAATTATTTGGAGGTATATAATTGGATTTTTCCAAATTCACATTAAAATTAAACACATTTACATTAAATTTTTCCACTTAAAAGATTTCCTATCTCAATATTTAATATTATGATTTTTTTCAGTTCATTTTCAAAAGATTTCCATAAAAATATCAGGTCCGACTTGTTGGAATAAAGTTATCACAATAAATGTTTGTGTTGAAACAAAGGTACCAAAGATTTATATTTTCAGCAATAAACAAGGCAAGAGATTAAAAAGTGCGCAACCAACAAAGTTCAAACAGAAACAGCCAATCAAAACCAATATAGTTGTACCCTCCAGGTATCAATCAACAAAAGGCAACAATAACTTGTTTAAGCTTCTGGCTCGAGTAGAGTTGCCAGTTGCCAGGCGTCAACTTTACCCGGAATTGATTGGTTCGTATTGTGTTTTGTTTTTTGGATAAAAGGAAGGTTATATTCTAATTTAGGTTACAAACTGTATGTGGTCGTTATTTCATCCCAATTGGTTCAATGTTGAGCCACAAATATCCAAACATCGTAACTCTATCAGTAGGATAGCAGGAACTGTAATTTTTATTTAATTTTGCGTGCTTTGTTGCTTAGTGACAACACTGCCCAATAAACATGAAAAAATAAATCTTATATTAAAACTTTATCTCTAATTTACCTATTAAATTAAGAGACATCTTAATATTGATTAATAGCATTTTGACTTGTCCCTTGTAATTCATAGGTACATTTCAAAACAAACATATCTAAATGCATTGTCTCGGAAACATTCTAGAGGCGTAAATGTACCGTGGTATAGTATACAAGGTGCAAATATGATAAATACAATAAGAATCCGTTATACAAGGTGTTCCAATACTTGTAATAACAATTTGCTTATAAAATTCGTAATTTTAAACTCTTTCTCTTGTCGTGTCACTAGTTTATTTCGAAACAGTGTGGTGAAAGGATTTCAAGTGCGCCTCAAGAGGCTCCTTTCGAACACATTTTAAACTTATCCGTCTTTTTTACGTTTTTAATCGACACGTTTCTACTTCTGCGAATAAAAGGAAATGTCTTTGTTCATTGGAAAAGTTCGTGGCGCCGCGTACCTACAAGTGCAAATGAAAAGTTTGAAGTTAGTTGAATGCCCATTTTACAGGGAAATATGAATACTTTTCTTTAGAAAAATGTTTTTGTTTAGAGTTCAGGGAATTTTGCGTAGGAAAATGTAAAGTTCAAAATAAATAAACACCAAAGAGTAGTAGGCGATGGGCATACAACCGGTCTCGTGTTATGGAATTACAACAACAGAATGTAGGCTTGATATGCCTCTGGTATGCCTCGGATATGCCTCGGGTTGATGGACGCAGGGCAGTGCATCGTAGGGCACTTTCCTATCGACCAAGACTTACGATGCAATGCTTTGTTATGGTTATAACTTAACATCTGGTGGGCCGTCAGCTTGTTCCATCAAAAAGTGGTATAAAAAGAGGTTAATTCTTAATAAATAGGTATAAACTAGGATCAAAATGAATGATAATTCTCACCTACATGTCTAAAACAACATTATCGTTACGTCATCGTACACCGTAGACCGTAAGCGTCCTTGGATTTCGTCACAGTCTCTTTTACCGGCATTCTATTCTCTCTACCTACTGTTTTTATTAGGCGAATAAGCAAATGTTTTTTTTTTATATCTTTCTTTATTAATTCATATTTTATTTGGATCATTAATCATCAATAATCATCATGCATGGGTTGATAATAAAATGCATTAATATCATGACTCAATTAACATGATTTTAAGTTTACGGTGTTTTGTTACTTAATACCATAAAATGACTGAGCTGTGAACCAAACGGTGTACGTGACTATCATGCGTGACTTACGAGGCAATGCTTTGTTGATCGAGTGAGCGAAGCGAACGAAGATCTAGTTTTAACTTGGGCGATTTTGCATTTTATGTATGTATGTATGTATGTATGTATGTATGTATGTATGTTTGTCTGGCGATAACTTTCGAAGCGTTGATCCGATCTGCATGAAATTTGATAAGTCGATAGCTTGTACTTGAGAAATTTACTGGTAAGTATATGAGTAAAATCGGATGAACAGTTATTAAGATATTAGGTTTTATAAGGGGGAAAAAATAAAAAAAGTAACATAAAAAAATCAAGTTGCATGTCACATGAAAGGGCTTTGTTTGGACATTCCAACACTATTTTTACTTTTTTTCTTGGACGCTTGGTTTTCGAGATACAACAAAAAAGTTAAATTAAGATAACCAGCGATCCAAGAGCTCCCATCTCTAAGAGATTCGTTGAAATCAAGGTTTTTCTACTGGTCGGCCAGTTCCTTTGCTTTTTCTTATTTTTTTTTCTTGAAATGAATTAAGAAGGTACTCAGTTTCCATAAAATGGTGACAACGAACAGGTCTGATGATGGAGCCAAGGTCTGTTCAACGGAACTCTTCAATAAATAGGCCAATAGAGTTGAAACTTGGTAACCATACCAAGTTAGCAGGCGGTAGTCAGAAAAAAGTCCAAACATAATGTTTGGACTTGCCTCTGACTACCACCAACTCAAAGTTTTGGTGCGTTCGTCGGGTCGCATCACGAGATCTCAGTTCGGGGCGAACCACTAGTTATAGGTGATGGTTACCACTTAACATCAGGTAGGCCATCTGCTTGTTCCATCAACAAGTTCAATAAATGAGATGCTTGAGTATTTAAAAAAAAATGTTCCCAACAATTCTGGTTGGTTAAGTTCGCTTTGAGACTATTGGAGTCCAATAGTCCAATAATTGTACTATTAGCTTCGTCAATATTTCAAAGTCGGAATCTTCTATTCAAAACTCTTTGTTTATCTACCGCAAGACGTTACATTCTCCGAAAGAGCCATCTCGAACGTTACGTCTGACCTCAGGGTTAGTGTGCCGACGGCTAAGGAGAGCGAAACCGTTTTCGATTTCGTCGACGAAACTAAAAGTGAATTCTTTTGGTCTGGATATTTTTATAGTTTGGAGCAAAGCTCTGAACGGTTTTATCTGAATACATTAAAATGTGACTGACTGATCAACGAACAACCAACACAAAATCAAAATATATATGCATCTCAAATTCTACGATCGTCCGTTAGTATGACGGATCGTCATCCGCTGGATAAACTGACATCTCATTAGCACACACAGGGTCACAGTTACAAGTAACCAATATCTTTCCCTTCCCTTTGTAATATAGGGTTAATATTAATATAGGGTTAAGCAAATAATTAAAAAAAAAACTTTAATCCACACGAAAAAAGTCGCGTGCATCCAAATACCAATTATCGTTCTAAAACTGGTTTGTTCGAATTAGCTTGTTTTGGTTTTTTAATATTATAAATAAAACGTTCACCGATAATACAATTACTGACTCGTATTCTGAAACAATTCTCAAGATTTGAGAAGATTTTGTATCAAAACAAAATTTATTTAATAATTTACGGATGCAGCTTGCAACTTAGAAGTACTTAGTTGCAAGATTTTGGTGTAAAAGACATCAACGCACTCCTTCCTTCCTTAAAACGGTAGATTTTAAAAACCCATGTGCCTATTTCACTAGCTCTCATAGCCTAGACTCGGGACAATGCAATATTTCCAGATAATTGGGCCATTTTACTTTTCTAGTCAACACTTACCTACTCCTATTTTCTTTTGCCAATGTATCAATATCAACCAACAGCCTGAACGGAAGTAAAACATGGAAGCATTCCTTCAAGGAAAATAAACGCGGATTTTAAGACTGCTCAGTTAAAAGCGGGCTTAAATTGTCATCTAATGCTTCATTTAGGTCACCTACAACATTTATATTTCAGTGAGTCTGCCAAACTGTAAACTATACAATATACATGCTATATAGGTACTGTATATACGGGCGGTTAATTTTTGGTGTAGTTACTCTCATTAAATCGTTTTAGACGGAATTGGATCTATTGTTTGTTGGAAATCCAGATTATAACAGCTTTGTTTGCACATATAACAATGCCTGCGTACATCATATTTCCGTTTAAAATATATTTTCTTCGAAAAAGGATGCCAATCAAATCAGACCCGTTTCTTGAGTTTTTTCCTCAACGGTCAATTTAGTAATCTCTGATTGTAAATAATTCTCGATTTGATTTGGCGAATTTAGCAAGTAATAAGGTACCGACCAGTCACTTATGTAGTAGGTACTTTTATTTATTTTGTTGTTGTAGATGTTAGCTTCAGCGATAGTACATTCATTTAGTTGTCTGTACATTTTTAAGGTTTCTAAATCGGTACCTAACTGTTACAATTTCGCCGTCAATTTCGTCTGTCTGTAAAATTTGTCGCGAACAAGTTTATAAGCGACTAGCGGCCTGTCCCAGCTTCGCATGGGTGGTCATAATTTTTTTGAACATTTAAGGATAAACTTAGACCGTGGGTTTGAGCCTCGCGACTACTTATTTCATACATTTGCACGTATTCTCCTTGAGTGAGTGAAATCGCACCGACCCGTGGACCCGTTAACATTTTTAATTTCGCCATATCTTTTGAATGGAATGTCCGATTTGAAAAATTTAAGAAGTAATCTATAGGTATTGAAACCGTTTTAATTATGAAATGATTTATTTGGATAAGGATTAATACCAAAGTACAAATAAAGACCCTTTTCTAGCGGCGGCATTTCAATTATTTTTTTATAATAAAAGAACACTTATTGTGACATAACTATAATAGTTAGACATATGCTGTCGCGACATTTTTTGTAGATGATGACGTGTTCTACAAAATCGTAGTACATTATTTTGTTCTATCATCAATAGTTTTCGCAGCGCACGCGATGTAAGGATTATTTTTTCCACCTTGGGTTACATTATTGAAGTTTTAGAAGGGATCTCTAATTTTTTTACAATAATAAATATAGCCTATGTTACTCAGGGATAATGTAGCATTCTAAAGGTGAAAGAATTTTTGAAATCGGACCAGTAGTTTTTGAGCCTATTCGTTACATACAAAAATACAAAAATACAAAAATACAAAAATACAAAAATACAAACATACAAAAATACAAATCTTACCTCTTTATAATATTAGTGTAGATTAGTGTAGATGTAGATAGTGTAGATGTAGAAGTGTAGACTAGTGTAGAAGTGTAGATAGAAAGAAGGTCTCTTTGTGGTAATTTTTAGTTTTTGGTATTCACCTGCTATATGAGATTCTCTGTGTGTGGTCCCAAATGAGTCCCACACATTGCCCAATTTCGACCTGTCAGTTTTGGATTACAACGAGCCAAGTAATTCACCTAAGTGTGACAATCCGTGTGAATGTAGATATTACATTGACTTTAGCAAAAAAAGAGATCTACAGTATTATTTCTTTTGTCCGCAGGTCTAACATCGTGCATTAGTGACAGCATGTAGTGATCGAAAACAGTGTTACAAAAAGTTTTTTCTAAAATGGCGGACACGAGCGATTTCGACACAATGCCCGACGACGCGTTCGACTACACGAAGATCCCCGAGATCGTGACTCCTGATGAGATGAACGAGTCAGGGTACCAGGAGGGGTCTGAACAGAGCTACGGCGAGAGGCGGGATTCTAAGGAGGGCTTCGGGGGGGAAGGAGACTCTGACAGTGGGGTGGACGGCGTCAGCAGTGGATGCAGTACCGTGGACGACTGTCCCGTCGTGTCGATCAATGACGTGGTCGCGTATTATGATGATATCCGGCCGAGGAGGCGGCACGTACCGCAGCTCAGCTTCTACAACGTGGATATCGAGCGGATGGCGATTGATGCTGCTGCTCAGGTCAGTGTACACTTATGAGATAACATATTTAAGACGCTAAAGTATTTCTACCGGCATGAGAGGACGACGTAAATATCTTATATTTATATCTAAAATGTTTACATCACAATTAAATCATTGAATTTCTTTTACAAAGGCTGGTAGTCGAGGTAAGAATTCGAGTATTATATGCACAAAATACTCATACATAAAGGAACCCATTTTGCTTATTATACGTATTCCATTGAAGGAAGGACATACGACGAAAATATAATAATATATGCAATAATAATAATCATAATAAATAATACATTTCTACGATTTCAAACAAATGATGTATTTATTTTCTTATAACAAAAGTAGGTAGAGAAGGTAGGTACAATATAGGAAAGTCTACCAATATTTATATTTATTTAATATATGCATGCATAGATACGTTAGGTCTAGGTACACACAATTATCTTATAATTCGCAATATACCGCGTAACTGTATGGTGTTCCATTGAAGTTGCGTAGAGTCCGGTCACTATGTCCTAGGTAGATAAGGCAGGTACGCAACACCAGCTTACTTTGTAACTGGCACAAATTACCAATCACGAAGAACAGTTGACAAGCAGACCCGATAGACCCATAATCTAGCAGTTGCAACTAGCGACTGGTGAATTATGTGGATACTGATATTTTGTGATCATTACTAAGTCGGAGAGAAAGGCATACGACTTTAAATTAAACGTTTTGTAAGGTCTTGCGCAACCCTTATAAGTTTCGAGATCACGTGCGGTATTGTAGAGTAGCTTTATTCTATTGTTACTTTTACTTTATCATCATCCGCAATAGGCGGAGGACGCTCGCATAAGAGCATTGACCTCATTAGATACCAATAAAAGATTTCGATTGCTCCATTTCCTGTTTATGGTTTTGGACCCTATTACTAAGACTCCGCTGTCCGTCCGTCCGTCTGTCTGTCTGTCTGTCCGTCTGTCACCAGGCTGTATCTCATGAACCGTGATAGTTATACAGTTGAAATTTTCGCAGTTGATGTATTTTTGTTGCCGCTATAACAGCGCGAGTCCGACTCGCACATGGCCGGTTTTTTAATATTGCTTTCTGATGGAACAAGCAGAGGCTCATCTGATGTTAAGTGGTAACCATACCTATAACAAACCATTGCCAAATCATACACGATAAGAACGTAAACACTTTTAAACAATTTTATGATTCTTGTAAAGCGCCTATGGCGTAGCGTAGCTTGCTTACGTAGCGTCATGACGAAGGTCTTGGATTGTTCAAACGTCCATGTCAGTGCTGGATTTGAACCTACACCTTTAAGCTGTTACCACTAAACCACCGGTGCTCCACAGATACACAATTCGTAAGTCGAACACGGAACAGCGAGTTTTTTTAATTAAAAAAAAATAGTTATCAATTTCCGGTGTCTAAATTGAATTGAGTTAAGTGGTTAAGTACAATGTGACGGCCGGTGTCTTTATATGTCCGATGTGTTTTTAATTAAATTCAATTAGATTGCTCATCATTTATTAATAGTTTAAAAAAAAGATTGTATATAAAAAACATATCTTTGTAATATTTTGTTAAATTTTATTATATATTTGAGGATGGCTAATAGGTATCTCCTTAGCAGTTGCCATCTAGAAAATTATTAACGAAATAAGTTCAAACTTATTGCTATAACTCTGTCTCCTGAGACAACCGCTGATAACCGCTATAGGGAACTTTAGTTCGCATATTTCAATATTTTTGAATATCAAGAAAATCTGTGAATGAAGTTATCTTATATAGTTGTGAATCGCAAACAACCAAGTCTCGGAGAGTAACATCACAATTTTTTTTTAAAGTATACTTGTATAAGTATTTTGAAGTTTTCAGGACAGTTACAAAAATACAAAATACAAGATTGTATTATTTATTACACACGCGAATTCAGTCAAAATATCCAAAGGACCACTAGAACTATAGATTATAACAATATGTTTTATCATCTAATGATTTTTATTCCCACCTAAGTTTTTCTACTTCAACAGTTTGCTTATGTACGAAAACTAGTACTTAAAGCAAACTTTTGAGTAGGAAAACATGTATCGATCAAAATGAAATGTTTACTAAACTGGTAAAAAAGGTTGGCGATTTTTCGAAAATATGTTTAGTGATTTTATATCTTTCAACATGTCGAAACGTGCGAGCGAGAGTCACATTAGCTCTTGTATACGCCTTAGCACGGTGGCCCGTACAACTATGAAGAACTCTGAATCTGGTTCTTTCTACAAACTGAACCAAAGCTGTTTGTTATATTACCATTAGTAATGCACGTGCAGTTAACCGTATAGTTGAGTTATCGAGCACGTTTCAGTACAACTCTCTTCATAAATGACTGGCTTTAAAGATAATGGTGTGTTACTATGATTTTCAAACACCTGTCAGTTTCTGCTTAAGCAATGCCAGTGCTCTCAATCGGTGAAGGAAAACATCGTGAGGAACTAGTTAGAATAATTCTAGCAGCGGTGATGGGCTTGCACCCTGTCCTGGAATACCAACTACAAAAAAATATAAGTATGTGCAAAATGTAATATTTAGTTAAATGTAACCATTTTTTAACCATTTGTTAGGATCGCGGGTAGTCGGTGGATGGGGAGGGCTCGGAATCGTTCTTCCTGGAAATGTATAGGGGAGGCCTATGTCCAGCAGTGGACTTCTTTGGGCTGATGATGATGATGATGATGAACCATTTTTTAAAACTTCATAATCGTAATCGTAATGTTTCATGATGTGAAAATAGGTCTTAGGGGGTAACAAAAACGTCAAGATAACTTCACTGTTGTCAGCGTCTTAAACGATTTTTTGCAAGCAATGCCCAGTTTATACGCCGCGAGTTCAATTCAGAAAGATAATTCTTCATGTATTGTCCTGAATGGCTTCATCGCGTGTCGCAACACTCATTATTAAGTTATTTCAGTGACAGCCGCTGTCAAACGTGTCAATACATGCGGGCCTAATCGCAGTTACGTCACTTTCTATGCGCGGTCGTTAGCCTGCATTTCAACTGTGGACTTGTTGGCTCCTCTGGCTTTGAAGGCACTGTGTCATTGACGCAGTGCATCGTAGGGCACGTACTTATCGTGCGTGAGTGCGAGACCAACGTTTTGTAATAGGACCTATAACAAATAGGTAATGGTTTGGTTTAGAACTATAACCTGTGAAATGTTGGTTTAGAACTAGTGGTTCGCCCCGAACTAAGATATCGTGATGTCCGCTCCAGTCTTACATTGATATAAAACTACATATTTATTGGCCTCTGGGGTAATCCCCCTTTTTACTTGGGATAACCAATTGTATCTCAAAAATCAAACATACGTCAAAGAATAAAAATAAAAAAGTATTGGGATGTACAAACTACAAACCAAACCCTTTGACACCTCACTTTTTATATTTGTGTAACAATTATTTTTGCTCCCTTTGAAAACCCAAATTCTCAATATCCCCTTGTCCGATTAAATTCATATACCCATATAAAGTTCTAAAGTTATGGCCCGACAAATATACATACATACATATATACTTAATGCCAAATCGCCCAAGTTAACAGTAAGATTTTCGTTCGCTTCGCTCACTCAATCAACAAAATAAATAACTTTACAGTAAATACTTATGACTTATGTTATCACTCAACATTAGGTCCGGATGAGCGTGACTAGAATCACGTACTTACGGCAATTTTTTTTCTCTTACCTCATAACCGGCCCATAATATAACATTGTGTTTTAGTTCTTTTTCCGAAACTTACTTACTAACTTACCAAACAATAATAATAAAAAATCTTTCTTCAAACCTAGTTCCGAAGCGAGACTAGGATATCATGTATCATGTCTTCATTCACCAACAACACATTGCAGCAACTTAATACTCTCAATACATTTATTGCTTACCTTCGATCAACAATCAACTAGATTGCGTGTCACATACAAAATCAAAGCTAAAAACTGTCCGCTTGAACATCTACTTACACACACATAAACAGCTACATCGAACTGATTCAAAGGTTTTTAAACAGTTTCAAGTTCAACCTAATTACAACCATAAACCCTTGTAATAAAGTCACAAATCTACAAAATACTATCTTACACTTATGATCATTCGTCAATTACAGCCGTCACCTTGAAATTAAAAGACATAGGTTAAATAACATTTATTGTGTAATCAACCTTATGTTGCAACAAATAAAGTACTTTTCCCCATTATTACTTTGTGAGTTACATTATTACTTTCGTTTCGTTTTGTTTCTGTTTGCTTCTTTGTATTTTACTACTCCTCACACACACTACAGGTGCCTCGATGGCGGACTGGCGGAATAAACGACAAAATATTTGTTTTTAATTGTTAACAATGATTTAAGCATCGCAAAACGGAAACTGACATGTAATTACCGAAAAAAAAGACATTCCTTCTGAAACCTTACTGTTTTAGGGGTTATTTTCGCAGTTTTAAAGCACACTGAGGCATTTTAGCACGTCCGCACGTTAGCTGTGGTTGGAGCATACTAAACTCAAATAAGAACACAAATTTATTTGTGCTCTTATTTCTCGGGCCGTTTTTGAGCCCGCCACACGTAATCTAGGTTGATTGTTGATCGAAGTTGCTTACACATAGTTAAGGCGAAGACAAGAGCTAATGTGACTCTCGCTCGCACGTTTGATTGCGATTTTTCGAAAATGAGCTTAGTGATTTTATATCTCTCAACATGTCGAAACGTGCGAGCGAGAAGTTGTTTGATAGTTGTCAGCCCCTTAAGGTACACAGTACACACATAGGATTTGATGTATTAATTATTTAATGCTTATCAATGCAATTTGCAGGTATCGCAAATAACATCGAAGATATGTTTTCCAAGCGCCAACAAGCTAAAAGATGGCTATAAATGTGAAGTATTTCGTTTCCGTAAACAAACTCAACGGAAACACATTTAAGCCAAGACAGGATGCAGTAAGAGTTTAAGCTAATCGCAGATCTCACATATCGCTAGAAACTCGTGACTTTAACCGTTATTACCTTACCAAGTACCTACCACGTAGGTAAATACCATAGACTGGAAGACGAAGCGACCTACCTGGCGAACCGACGACATCGTGAGGATCAAGAGCGGATCCAGGATTTTTTTCTGGGAGGGGCACAAGGGGCGGATGGGCAAAAAAAAACAAAAATAACTGTCAAAATTCGCAATTTCAGCCAGTACAATAGTTTCATTTATGTTCTTTCTGTTATTTTATTCATATATTTTAACAACTCTGATAATTTGATTTGCTTCTAAGTATGTACTGTGTACTACTCCATAGTACACAAAAATACCGTCTGTCCAATTCGCCCTTGGTGAGGATCACGGGAAGTCGGTGGATGGAGAAGGCTCAGAATCGTTCTTCCTGTTAATATATAGGGGAGGCCTATGTCCAGCAGTGAACTTCTAAGGATGATTATGATGATACTAATGTCACATTTCAGACGCAGACTAAAAAAATTGCAAAAATTGCCTGCAAAAAATTCTATACTTATTCGTGATTTCATGAAATAAATCATGAGTGTAAACAAATTCCTGCTTAATGAGTGTCACTTTTCAGCAAAATCATAAGTAAAGTTATAATCGAGTAGAAAGGGTTTATTGTTCGCGTGAATATAATTTTAGGTAGAAACTATAACTGTTCCGGGTTTTACAATAACCAAATCTAATTTATCCTAAACCACTAGATATTGTACACATTAATATTCGACTAGTAATAAATTCTTCCACAATATTCTTATTATTATGAACCAGTAGAGACACTTCAGGTAATAACAAAGGATTACAATGGAAAAATTATGGAAGCTAGTGGCATCACATCACAAGCAACCCTTTAAATAATGTTAAAACATATAGGTATGTTAAAATCTCTAGGCCTCAACAGAAAAAGTTCTTTGTCATCAAATTTTTGGGAGTAAAACTGTGCGGCTTGCTTTGCTCGCTAGTGATTCTGACTGACCTTAAAATAACATTACATACCACACGATTTTCAATACTAGTTCTTTAAAAAATGATTCATTTCTGACGTTCTGTGTAAACTTTATCGCAGAGATATGTATTATATTCAAAGGTTTAATTTAGAACGTTCACCTACGCACTGTTTTTACTGCTAGTGATATCTATATTGTTCCGTATCCACTGGCAATAATTTATTGTCTAAATTGTGGGTCCTAGTATAATTATCTTATTCGGTGCCTTACCCTCCGTGGTATCAGACTAGAATCTTCATTCAGGGTTAACCGAGGACATGATAATAACATGCTTTGTTCGGTTTACAGACTGATCATTTCCTTTAAATATGAAATAAATATTGGTGGACAAAATATAAATATTGGTATAATTTATTATAGCAACCAACAGAAAACAAACAGCTGTTTTTAATGCCCAAACGTTTGTTCTCTATGGGAATTAATAGGAATCAGAAATCGATGGGAAAGTTTAGTAAACATTTCATTTTGATCGATACAAGTTTTCCTATTCAAAAGTTTGCTTTACTAGTTTTCGTAGGAATACTTATAGCGATCAACGTGTTTTTTTTTTAAACATTTTGGTTGTATGCGATTTTTCGAAAATTTGTTTAGTAATTTTATATCTTTCAACATGTCAAAACGTGCGAGCTAGGCGTACAACAGCTCTCGTCTTCAATAATAAGTAATTTATAGACTAAAACTAAAATGTTAAACAATATCCTGTTTGTTCCTCACAAAAAATCTATTAGATTTATTGTTATTTTAATTGTTTGAACTGGTTGTCTATAAGTCCCTTTTTTGTTGGTCAAGCGCCACTTCGCCACTTAAGGTCAAACTCTAAATCATCTCACGCTGCGGCGTCGTAAAACAAAATCTTGTTTTGTACGAAGTACAGCGCGTTACGTGCTCCTTGTTTATTCTATAACTAGTATTCGCTTGCAGTTCCCAAGACTAGGCTCGATAGGGATGGGGCCTCAATCATGAATATTTTTTTAAATAATTTAATAGACTGTCCTTTGGCTACAATGGACGATGGAGCAGAACGGTTTAGATTTAGAAGATAAGAATTCACTGACACAAGATACCTTTTTTTATGAAAAATCGTAATCAACCAAGCTGTGGTCATTATAATTATCATTTTGATCCAAACCAGTTTTCTTACTCAAAAGTTTGCATCAGTACGTAAACTAGGAAAGAAAACTTTTCCATAAATAACTTTAATGATTTTAAATCTATCAAAATGTTAAAATGTGCGAGAGAGAAGTATCTAGCTGCTTTGCATTACATAGTAAAGTACTACTGACAGATGCGATAATGTGTAATAAAGTCTTATAGGTCAGTTGTGTCTTAGCACGCCAGTTATGATAGAAATCGAACCGACAAGGTCACTAGAACGCATGGTATCCACCTTAATTACAGGTGCTCGGTCACTATCTCCTAATCACCATCCAAAAGGACACAACTGACCTTACAACGCAGGCCGTTTGCACCGTATGATTATTAACATACGGTTGACTTTCGCGTGGAGTTTAGAGACATAGGTTAATACGCGTTGTGGAGTGAAGCCTTATTGTAGACGAATCTATGTACGTAGAAAATCGATATACGTGTTGGCGGATGTTGGAACGCTCAAGGACGCGAGCTGTTTATCGTATACTCTTTCGATTACTTATTTGCATAAATCCTAGAATATGTGATGCATTATACACCTACAACACTTTTGTTTGAAAGGTCACTGAGACTTTTGAATATCATCTCGTTAAAATTATCACTTTTGTAAACAAATACATATAAATATCACATTAAGTATAAAACTTTTTTTTGTTGGAAATATGGTTACAAGTTTTTTATTTTTTCATAAGTTTCACATATTGCCAAACACTTTGGCATGCATTTTTTTGGGAGGTACCTAGAGTACCAGTACCTAGAGTAAAAAAATGCATGCATGTGAAAACAAACACAAGTGATAGAGTTTTGGACTTCTTTCTCACTGACCTCTGATGTAACACTCTGTCTACCTCAATTTTTTTACTACTAAAAAGTTTGCATCGAAAACTAGTAAGTATACAAACTTTTTGCTAGGAAAACATGTTTGAATCTGAATGATATTTTGGCTGAAATGTGTGCAATAACATTGCACACAACTTGGTTGATTGCGATTTTTTATAAATAAGATCAGTGATTTTATATCTTTAAAAAATAAAATGTGTGTGCGAGAAGTCCAATGACGGATGTCAGCCCCGTAAAGTCAACGACCTCAAAAAAAAGAATCACCGACGGACGCAATTTTTTTCACCGAGTTTGTTGATTACAAGCTAGCCTGATGAATCGTTTCAGATGCTAGTTAATTTAGAGAAATCGTACAAGCGGTACGGATGAACCTTGGCATAATGAGCAGCAGCCTAGTCATAGGCAGGTCACGGTACTAATCTCGTTAGTGCTGTTTTGGCAGACATCTTCATAACTGTTGACACTAATGCGTAGTAATAGTATTTTGTGATTAGGAATGCAAAAATGGAAAAAAAATACCTTTTTCTGTCGCTAAGCAGGTTCTTAGTGGATTTTTGTGTGTTGTGATTTTAAGTCTAGATTTTTTCAGTTTACATGTAGCTACTTGTATGTACAAAGCGTCATGTCTAGGATTTGATACGCCCGCTCGCCTGTTTCCTCCAGTGGCAAAATCAGCCGTTGATCACAGAGAAGCAGAATATAAAAAGACTTAGGTTTTGAGTGTCAGTGAGGCCATATCGTGACGATTCTGGTCAAATACAAATCCAAATACAAAATATTTATTCAGTAAACTTAGTGTGTGTGTTAGTGTTTCATGGGTTTGAGACCCTATTTTAAGTATGAAAATACCTGTGATAGAGAGTTTCGCTCTTCCATAATGGGTAAAGTTTCTTATCTGACCCCTAGGCCGCACTTATTATAGTGTACACTATATAAGTTCGTAACGTTCATAAACCACATGTAGCTGTTTGTGTCATGTCTGTCTAGGATAGAACCCTAGGCCCCTAGGTCTCTTATATACTTATAGCCAGATGCAAGAAACTTGCATCTGACGTAGACGTTTGATGATCTCGTTAGTGACTCGACATCGTCGTCATATAGAGTTAGGATCAGTGATCGGTCTGGTGGCTTTGTAAGGCGATACCTAAGTACGGGTAAGTATCGGTACTTAGTGATTCATTAGATAAGATTGTGTGCTTAGCGTAGGTCAGGACATCCGGGGCCTGACTATCAGCAAGTTAATAAATAAATAACACTGAGTGGTTAAACACTGAGGCTTTTATCAGCGATGCAAGCTAGCTGCAAAAGTGCAAACTAGCTAAATTATAGAAATAAATTAGCTCAACTCTTTCGTCGGAAGTATCTAACTGATAGGTACTTGTGATTTTCTGTTTCTGCTTTTTAAAATATCAGTGTCCTGTGTGAGGGAGGACTGAGTAAGGACGTCCTATTACGTCCAAAGTCCTGAGTGTACACTAGAATATCACACTTCTAGGCCTTCTAGGGCCTAAGTGTTGATACCGTGGTAATTGTTAGCTACTGATGGTGATGACATAATAACTTATGACTAGTCTTCATTGAGTGAGCGGTAAAATCAAAAACTACGCTCCAATGTAAAGTAGACCATAAAATCAATACGCTAAAACTTACAATTGTTTGCAATCCATATTTCGTTAATCCATTCATACCGATTTACAATGCAAAAGTGTCTGTTTGTTAGGTTTTTACGAAAAGCAAGATCGAGATCTGTGCCTTTAAATTATCTCTGATATGAATGACTTTCCGGAGAAGAACATCAGCTACTTATTTATAACAGTTTGGTAGTTTCATTTTGAAAATAACAGGGTTAAATAACACCGGCTTATTTGACGGTTAATTACCTTTTCACGAACCCGCATGAAGCGATCTCGATGAGATTTTCCACAGAGATAACTTGCATTCTATACCTAGACAGACATAGTTGCTTATAGGTACTGTGGGCAAATATACCTGACACCTGCCAAGTACTTCGAACATTTAAAAAAAAAAAACATTTTGGAAGACATAAGCTTCATGACTTCAGCAAAAATATCAAAAAGTTAGTATACTAGTTTTCGTACGTTTATACAAACTCTTTAGTAGGAAAACCTTTTTTTGATATTTTTCTGGACGGTGTGCTGGACTTTACCGGATGTTGTTCAGTAGCGTTGTAAGAATAGTCAGACGAGCAGCATAGTCCAATCGCAAAAAAAAAAACAGTTGTAGGTATAAATCGCGGGCAAAAGCTAGTAAGTTCACAGAACTCGCATTTGCGGTTTAGTTATCGCTCGCGACGCGACATGCTTCATTGAAATTATTCTGTTGAGTACCTACTTAGTCTATCTACCTACTGACACAGAATACCTAATCATACTACGCACTTCGGGGTAACCACAAAACGCACGGTACGGGCCTATAGTCCATACACTCATTGTAGATTCTAGAAACCAGTCATAGAGGTCTAGAACAAAAGAAGTGTTCAGAGAATTTTTAGGCGTACTGCTTCATCGGCATCTTTCGTTTAGGGTAATCAGCTTTTTAGGCAAATCTCATGTTCAGATTTATTGCCCTCATTGGCATCTCGCGTTTAAGGTAACTCGATCAAAAGGGGTTTTTTCGTTACTGATGATTTAAACTTTATCATTTTATTTTTTCACAAACAGTTTTATAATTCGAATTTAGATTAATCGTATTTTGCTGAAATGCGTTTTGTCGTGGTCTTTCCATATTTTTAACTCTCTTTGAGATTTTGCCCTCCCAGCGTCGGTTAATAACCAACTCACTTTCCTACATGTAGGTATTGTGTGCCATTTTGCGTGTAATCCCTAACACCTACGTAGTTATATTATGTTTTCTCTGTACATACTTAGTTGGTACCAGTTCCAGTGCCAGAACTTTCGACGTATGAATTTAGATTATTGTAAACTTCGACTTTTTTTTATTGAAATCACACATTACATTACGTTTGATTGTTAAACTTTGTAATGCAGCTTTTTTTCGGCGTAAATGTTTATGTAAGTTTATTTGAACAGAATCGACACCTATTTATGTCATTGTACCTATATATCCAGTTGTTTCGCTATCGATCGAGATAAGAGTAGTGTGGTGCAAGCGGGTGCATTGAGTTGGGTAGGTGTTTAAGTATCTTGATCGTAATATTTAGATAATCTTATATACGAAATATCTGAAAGTTGTTACGACTATATTTAGATGTTCGAGGGATTACTTCATGATGGAACGATTTCAAATTAAATTACCATAATTTATTTTTCCTTATCCCGCTTCGTATGGGGTCGGTACAACAGGTTCTTTCCCGCTCTCTCCTATCAGCCGTCATCTCAGTCACTCCTTTCTTCATCTTTGTCATCTTTTACAAAGTCCATCCATCTTTTGTCTGACCTACCTCTCCGAATTCATACCTATTGCTCTTCTCATTAAAAATCTAAATCTACACTAATATTATAAAGAGGAAACATTTGTATTTTTGTATGTAACGAATAGGCTCAAAAACTACTGGTCTGATTTCAAAAATTCTTTCACCATTAGAATGCTACATTATCCTTGAGTAACATAGGCTATATTATATTTTCAAAAAAATCAGGGATCCTTACTAAAACTTCAATAATGTAACCCAAGGTGGAAAACAAAAACCTTACATCGCGTGCGCTGCGAAAACTATTGAAGATAGAACAAAATAATGTACTACAATTTTGTAGAACACGTCATTATCTACAAAAAATGTCGCGACAGCATATGTCTAACTATTATAGTTATGTCACAATAAGTGTTCTTTTATTATAAAAAAATAATTGAAATGCCTCCGCTAGAAAAGGGTCTTTATTTGTACCTTGGTATTAATCCTTATCCAAATAAATCATTTCATAATTGATCGAGTGAGCGAAGCGAACGAAGATCTTAGTTTCAACTTGGGCGATTTGGCATTTTATGTATGTATGTATGTATGTATGTATGTATGTATGTATGTATGTTTGTCTGGCGATAACTTTAGAACCGTTTATCCGATCTCCATGAAATTTGATATGTCGATAGCTTGTACTTGAGAAATTTACTGGTAAGTATATGAGTAAAATCGGATGAAGGGTTTTTGAGATATGGGGGTTTTTAAGAGGGCAAAAATAAAAAAAGTTACATAAAAAAATCAAGTTACATGTCATATGAAAGGGCTTTGTTTGGACATTCCAAAACAATTTTTACTTTTTTTTTGGGACGCTCGGTTTTCGAGATAAAATTTAAAAAGTTAAATTAAGATAACCAGCGATCCAAGAGCTCCCATCTCTAAGAGTTTCGTTGAAATCAAGGTTTTTCTACTGGTCGGCCAGTTCCTTTGATTTTTCTTATTTTTTTTTCTTGAAATAATTTAAGGAGGTACTCAGTTCTCATAAAATGGTGACGACGACCAGGTCTGATGATGGAGCCAAGGTCTGTTCAACGGAACTCTTCAATAAATAGGCCAATAGAGTTGAAACTTGGTAACCATACCAAGTTAGTAGGCGGTAGTCAGAAAAAAGTTCAAAGATAATGTTTGGACTTGCCTCTGACTACTACCGACTCAAAGTTTTGATGCGTTCGTCGGGTCGCATCACGAGATCTCAGTTCGGGGCGAACTACTAGTTAAGACGGTTTCAATACCTATAGATTACTTCTTAAATTTTTCAAATCGGACATTCCGTTCAAAAGATATGACGAAATTAAAAATGTTAACGGGTCCACGGGTCACGCGCGGGGTTCGATTTCAATCACTCAAGGAGAAGCGCGTGCAAATGTATGAAATAAGTAGACGCGAGGCTCGAACCCACGGTCTAAGTTTATCCTAAAATGTTCAAAAAATTTATGACCACCCATGCGAAGCTGGGTCAGGCCGCTAGTCCACTGACTCACTCACTCACTGACATGCCCGGAGAGACAGAAAGAGTGGAGCTACACTGAAACGATGTACTACGAAAATGTGTAGTAGCACCGAGCGAGTAGAGGAAAATTATAGCGGTTCCCGAAATCCAAGATGGCGCCGGTGTTGATTTGCGCAATCGCAGGCTATGACAGATAGAGGGCGTCCGAGCGGCTCATCCGACTGAAAATAGGCTACGATTGGGGGAAAAGTTGAAAAAAATAAAAAAAACAAGATGGCGGCCGCGCCATTTCGATTTGAATTTTTACACTTTTTTGACTTGACTTTGGCGAATTACTTTGTTCTACGAAACTCCAAAGTCGGCAACACTGAATTTGCAATTTTTTTTCTTATATCGTCGACATTTCAGGAAAATTATGACTTTTCAAAAATCCAAGATGGCGGAGGCTGTGGCGGCCATTTTGTAAAAGTGATGGTTTTTGCACATTTTTCAAATCGATTTTTAAGGTAGATGGCAACATTCTAGCGGTTTGAGTTGTACCGAGCGGTCGTGTAATTCTTTGAGAAGTATTGCTTGGTTGTAAAATTTTCCCCATTTTTAGGGTAATTTCCGAGATTTTCCCCAAAAACATGAAAAGTAGAAATAATGACATTTTGAATCGAAACTTTAACTCGATAGAAGGGTTGCCCTCCCCCGAATGACATTTGACCATTTTCGTTACTTTTAGTTGGCGACCCCGAGAGAAGTGAAACTTTTTAGTTTTTCGGAGTTTTTGACTTTGGCGAATTACTTTGTTCTACGGAATATAAAATCTGGCAACACTGAGTATGCAGAACGGTAGCTTACATCCTTGAGATTTCAGGAAAATTATGACTTTCAAAAATCCAAGATGGCGACGGCGTGGCGGTCATTTTAAAAAAAAGTTTGCGATTTTCGAAAAAATCTCAATTTTTAAACCGAAATATTTGTTAGTTGGCATCCCCCGACCGGGATGATTTGTATGGATCGATTGTGCAGTTGGATTAGGAGTGTTGCCTGGTTGAACTATTTTCCCCATTTTTAGGGTAGTTTCCCAGATTTTCCTCGGGAACGTGAAAAGTAGAAATAACGACATTTTGATTTGAAATTTCATCTGGTCAGGAGGAATAGCCTCCCCCAAATGACATTTGACCATTTTTGTAACTTTGAGTTGGCAACCCAGGGAGCAGTGCAACTTTGTAGTTTTTGGGAGTTTTTGACTTTGGCGAATTACTTTGTTCTACGAAACTCAAAATCTGGCAACACTGAGTATGCAGAACGGTAGCCTATATCCTCGAGATTTCAGGAAAATTATGACTTTTCAAAAATCCAAGATGGCGGACGGCGTGGCGGCCATTTTGTAAAAAGTTTGTGTTTTTCGTAAAAATTTAGATTTTCAAACCAAAATATGAGGTAGTTGGCATCCCCCGATCGGGATAGTTTCTATGAAGCGGTTGTGCAGTGGAAAAAGGAGTGTTGCCTGGTTGTAAATTTTTCCCTATTTTTAGGGTAGTTTCCCAGATTTTCCTCGGGAACGTGAAAAATAGAAATAATGACTTTTTGAATCAAAATTTCTACTAGCTGGCAAGAATGGGCTCACCCAAATGACATTTGACCATTTTCGTTCCCTGCAGCTGGCAACCCCACGAGCCATAGAAGTTTGAATTTTTCGGTCAGACCTGACTTTGGCGAATTACTTTGTTCTACCAAACTCAAGGTATGACTACCGTTTTTTCACTGATAGGTAGCTTGTATCCTGTATATTTCAGGAAAATTATGACATTTTGGAAATTCAAAATGGCGTCTCTGTCATTTCCGGTTTTTGAAACTTTAACCGATTGACTTCGTTCCAACGGGGTGTCCGAATGCGATTGACGAGTTTGTATGGAATTTTACACTATTTTTCATTTCTGCTGCATTTTTACTGCAATTAGGGGTTCGCATTCCAAGATGGCGGCCATGTAGATCTTTTTTCGAAACTTTAACCGATTGACTTCGTTCCAACGGGGTGTTCGAATGAGATTGAGGGGTTTGAATGGATTTTACATTTTCTTTAAATTTTTTCTGCATTTTTACTGCAATTTGGGGCTTGCATTCCAAGATGGCGGCCATGTAGATCTTTTTTCGAACTTTAACCGATTGACTTCGTTCCAACGAGGTGTTCGAATGAGATTGAGAGGTTTGAATTGAATTTTACATTGTTTTTCTTATTTACTGCATTTTTACTGCAATTAGGGGCTTGCAATTCAAGATGGCGGCCATGTTGATCTTTTATCGAAACTTTAACCGATTGACTTCATTCCAACGGGGTCTCCAAATGAGATTGAGGGGTTTGAATGAAATTTTACACTGTTTTTCATTTTTGCTGCATTTGTACTGCAATTAGGGGTTTGCATTCCAAGATGGCGGCCATGTAGATCTTTTTTCGAAACTTTAACCGATTAACTTCGTTCCAACGGGGTGTTCGAATGAGATTGAGGGGTTATAAAAGAATTTACAACTTCTTTTAATTTTTGCTGCATTTTTACTGCAATTAGGGGTTTGCATTCCAAGATGGCGGCCATGTAGATCTTTTATCGATACATTTACCGACTGACTTCGTTTCAACGGGGTGTCCAACTGCGATTGAGGAGTTTGTATGGAATTTAAACCTTTTAACTTATTTTAATTAATGTTTTACTTCATTTAGGGGTTTGGTAAATAAAAACCATAAAAACAAAAAGACGCGAGCTGCTTGCAGCTCGCGCGGCACGCAACCACTAGTTATATATATAACACTCGAATTTATATCACAGTATATAACACAGAGGCAACTAAATTGGTAAAAAAAACAAACATTAATTAAAAATCTGTTTAAAAAAATGCTGTCTTATTATTAGCGACTTATAAATTCATTAATAATCGCTCCAAGAGCAGGGTTTGAAGAATTCTCCAAGGGTTTGACAGGATCGATATAGTACTCATACGTTGGTGACCATAGTCGGTTGTAATAAAAAATACAGTACGCTGCTTTATGCATAGTATCACACTCTTAAAGTTTTAGCTAATAAGTACTGTGCTCTGGTGGTAAGAATGTCGTATGTCACAAAATGAATGCTGATAATCCACTAGAGTTGCTACTGCGAAAGCCGTATTTGAGAACGCGCTTCAGCGTCCTTGTGACGTCACTTCCGGCAACATCAACTAGTCATGATGACTGCTATTACAATGATTGTCGAAGAGCATGTCCACTGGTTTTTATATCTGTGGAGGTAATTTTTATATCTGTGGCCGATACGTCTGGTGGCTTAGCTCACGTGGTAGAAAAAATAGGTGAGAGTCAGAATGGCGGGTGTACTATAGAGAATCGAGTCACGAGTACCAAAATTGTACTATTACTATTTTGTACCAAGGAACATAATTTGAAGCAACATAAAAAAAAAGTATTCTTTCAGCTATCTGGTTCCTTTAGTTCAATCTTTGCTTAGTCTGTAACTTCACAAGTTATATAATATTTTTATTTAAATCCCGCATTGACCATTCCATTTAATAATAGTTAATTTAACCTGTTCAATTGTTCTAAGAGGCTCGTTACTACATATTATGCAATACCAACTACAAAAAAACGACCGGCAAATGTAATGTTTGATGCATCTGACTACCCCCAGTGACCGTGACCACCAAGAGATCTAAGGAAATGTCTACCGTGCCTGAAACTTGTAGTCCGACCTTAAATACCAATTGATATGAAGAAAGGTGCCTGAGAATTGCATTTCGACCTTAATTACTAAGTGATTTGAAGAAATGTCTACCGTGCCAGAGGAATAAAGTAGTGATTTTATTGTCGTAGTATACAACTTTAATACAACTATCATAAACAAAAGTTATTTAATACAAAAGTTCATAAAAGTTCCTTGGGCTCTTCTTAAACTTGAAAAACGATCATTAAAGCCTTTTTTATCCATAATTATCTCACTACTAAACAAAACAGGTCGTCCTTCGAGAAATCATGTCCTCTTCAGAGTGATAATTTGAACTATGGCGTGCTAATGCATGCAGGTATGAACGTGTTGTCTTATGGAAGAGATGGAAATAAACGCGATAAAAAACCAGGCACGTTACAAAATAGAGAGATTAAGTGATTTACTTTTCAGTACCCGAAATCAAAATCAAAAATGTTTTTATTTTCCTTTACAAAGTGCGGAAATCCGAGCAATATTAGCTGATGCGTGATTTATTTTAATTGGGCGTGAAAAAACTTTAAAAACTTTAGACAAGCTTTAAAAACTTTAGTAACCATTTAAAAGTGTATCATTTTTTTCTAAAGGTATTTTACGTTATCTCAAAATACTACCAGGCTTAAAAAAGTGACTAGTTATTTAAAAAAACTGCTTACGCTTGCGTGTTTTAGCATGCGATATTTGAGCCATGATCAGTAACTTATTTCTACGCTGACACGACAACTCTGTGGCAGGACAGTGACCCGGAAAAAGGGCCCTTTACCTTATAATATGTTGTAAGAAACGATAGAGAGGAGGAAGGGGGTATAAAGGGGTACAGGGAGATATAAAGCTCGGAATTTGGTATTCGCTTAATAAATTTTGATGAATCAACGTATTTTGAATTAATGTAATATACTAGTGGACTCCCCCGGCTACATGCGGGTCTCTGTCAAATTAAAATATTGACACAATCGAAATCGAAGTCGAAAGTCAAAAGGTAATGAATCAATTGAATCGCAAGGATCACTTTATAACGTCTTAAAGCTAGGTGAATCTAGGTGCCAGTTCCACCCGATCAAGTCTGAAGAAATGGAATGAAAATGATCCAAAAATAACTTGACTTATTTTTTTCTGATTTGACTAAACACTATTTGAATAGTTCACTAGACACTGGTGACATTGTTCGTCGAAATGACAGTCAGGAGCAATATAAAGCGAATAAAAAAAAGGTTTGGCAAACTGTGATTGGGTAGACGATGTAGTTTTACAGGTTTATGAAATAACAAATTATCCATGTACATAAAAAGGTAATAGTGTCCTTCTCTATAATTGAGTTTCCTGTGGTAAAGGATCTTTTTTATTGTGGGTCTGGTCTATGTACGCCACATAGAAAAATTGGAAAAAAATTAGAGATTACCATATAAGTGCAATTTCTTTAATTTGTAGGCAAATAAAGTTGACACCTAAATGTTTATCTGGTCGAATTTTTCAATTTGTGAACACTTCTGGAGACGCCATGACAGTTATCTAATTGACGGATGTTTGACATGACGCATCGAATTTTGCATCGCTTTGAAAGTTTAATGTTTTTGTTGTTGCTGTCGTTGCGGCGCGTTTTTCGTAACGTCGGACCTTTTTTAAACGAACTCGCAAAGTGTCGATAAGGCCTTACGTAAAGAAAAACTAAAAACAAAACTCAGACTTGTACTATTGTTGAAACAGCTCCTTTAATATTCATTGGTTCAGAGAGTTAGCCGTGGAAGCGATGTTAATACCACTATAACAAATAGATAGACATACAAACTTTTGGTATTTCTAAATTAGTATGGATATGGATGTTGTAAGTAACGATAAAGAAGAGGGGAATTAAAAAGGGGTAAAAGGAGAGTGTCGGATAAACTCTGAATATATTTGGTAATAAATTATAATGAATTAACGTAACTAATGTTATATCCGAAGACGCAATTACCTTTATCGGGATTAATACATTTTATTTGATTTTATGTGAACACTTATATAAAAATATGGCCATCTTTGCGATTGGCTGGTTAAGATGCAGGTGCGGTGTCGGTCCCCGCAGCGGGAAACAAATTTGAACCTCTTCGTGATATTATAGCTCGCATTGCCCCATTTAACAACGTATTTGTCGTTAACCCGTGTAGAAATTACAGGTCTCGACAGAGCTTATGTATTTACTCCTCTTGGTGTTGAGACTCTAGGTCTGTGGGGCACCGAGGCCTGCCAGGTCTTCATAATGTTATCTGGGGGTTTTATCGAGGCGACGCGTGTCCCCAGGGCTGGTACAGCCGTGTCCTGGAGACGCTTCTGACTGATTTGGATCAGTTGAACTATCTTTAGATCGTTTGCAACGGTGTGCAGATGGATACTGATAACTGTCTCACATGTATTTTGTGAATTTTTTGTATTCATTGTAATTTTTACTTACTTTTTTTTTGTACAAAATTAAAATAAATTTGACTATTACGTGAATTGTTCGTCTGAGCACAAAAACCTCAGCTGGTAGTCCGTACTCCGTAGTCCATTCTACGGTTATAAATAATGTTCCTTTCTACAAATTGTTCTAATCTAGATGATCCACAATCGACAATTATTATTGTTACCTAACTTAGTTTGTTGCCAATACCTGTGCTGGCTGCAGTCCAGAATCCACTACCGGGTTTAGACGTTGCGTACTAGAGACTAGAGGCAAGCTATTCTGAATCTTATATCGTAGATGTAGAGTCGGTTATTGAGCTCAGATTTGTTGTACGTTCACTTAGAGATGTAAACAACATGTTGATTTTGTTTACTTTTTATGTTTTTGTGGCGTAACGGAGTGCTAGATGAGTTTTTGATATTTTATCATCGAATTATCAAATTACTTGCGCAAGAGTAATAATCATGAGGGGAACTTGTATTTTAAGCCGGGTTTTATTAACTGGGTAAGAAATCATAGTAAAAATAATAGTGAATTTCGATATAGCTATGGAACAAACAAACGCTGAGGATCTAGAAAATTGTGGGAACTAAGACGAAGTGGGGACGTCGTCCAACCCGATGGCCCGACCACATCATGACGATCGCGGGAATTCGGTGGATGGAGGGGGCTAATATTCAGCAGTGGACTTCTTCAAGCTGATAATGATGGTGATGGTAAATTAACCATTTCATTGCTTAAGTATTTCGTACAAAAATTAAACTTCTAATTTGCCAAAAAGCTGGGGCTCAATGCTTAATCCCCTGTGAAAATACTGTACAATAGAAAATTATTTATTCAATAATCAAAATATGCAATGGTCAAACTAGGACCAGCCTAGGGAGAACTATAAATGTTTACAATATTAAAATGAAAATCTTCTACTTGTCGTGTCATTAGTTTCTTTCGAAACAGTGTGGTGAAAGGATTTTAAGTGCGCCTCGCTGTGGGTCCTTTCAAGCACGAAAATGAAATGAATGAAAATGTTATTTGCTACCTACTAACACTACTATTGCCAAAGTTAATTTATTTAATTCCTGTTTTTTGTGGGTTATGTTAGACCCAGTGGTATAACAACCTTTGATATTCACCACCAGTGTGTTAGCGGCGCGTTAACTGGTAAACAAACAGCTCACTTGCGCAGGCGCACGCAACGGCCTTGCGCGCAGTTCCGTGAAAGGCGATCGGGTTAACTCGGCTGTTGGTTTGTTGACTCTCGTTTCGTTGTTTTAGAATTTAGAATCAAATCTAGAATAATTAACCTTTTAGTATTTTTGACAGAAAACTTGTAATTTGCGATTATTGTACTTTATTAGTTATCTCGTTCCTTTAGTACATTTTTTTAGATTTCTTCTGCATTATAATAGGTATAAAAATGTCCACCAATATTTATTATTATTTATTTATTTATATCGATCAAATTGATTAGGTTTAATGAACTTTGTCATATTCGAGTTATATTTTTAACGTGTTAAGTTTATATTTCTTTAAGTGCCCTTATAAAAATTCTTAGGAAAATACTAAAATATCTAGGACCAAAAGAAGTCTACCGTGCCTGAGGATTACTGTTATGTTGTAACCCTATCCACGTGCACGTATTATTACGTACCTGCATAAATGTATGACAATGTTATAAGCTCACACAAAACTGGATATATAAATGTACAAAAATGATAAATGACAAAGGCGATGCGCGGGCGCAGGCTGCTATTACCGTGGCCGGCAGCGGAACAATGCCAAGGTCGGATGACACCCGACACCGACCAATCATTGTTTGGCTCACGTTATTGGACCTTTTGACTGCAACCTACTGCTATTACGTATTAGGGTATTCTATTCGAAGACTGTTCAGGGTGTTCTATACATTAGCATGATTTGTATGAGAGCCCTGGCGGTCTAGCGGTAGCGGACCCGCCTTCCGTTCCAAAGCTCGAGGGTTCAAAACTAGTCGTGCACCAATGAGTTTTATGTTCAAAAATGTATTGTGCACCAATTGGTGCCAGATACCTACTCTCAAACCTAATCTACATAATGTCCAACAGGGTACGTGTACTAGCCTAATAGCTACCTTAGACCTAAGTTATGTAACTGATGTACCTACGTACATGTTGGCAATAAATAAATCTGAAATCTAAATAAATCAGAAAACTCAAACAACGAAGGAAAACATCGTGAGGAAACCGGCATGTCGTAGAACCTTACCAAAAACATGTGTCAAGAGCTCGAAAGGAGCCTCTTTGAGACGCCATTAGAATCCGTCGACCACATTGTTTTGAAAGAACGTGATACGACAAGAAGAAGAAGATGCATTAGCATTTAGCCCTCCCATTGTACTGTAACATGGTATTTTTGTACAATAAATTATAATGGGGCAGTGCATCGTAGGGCACGTTCCTATCGTGCGTGACTTACGAGGCAATGCTTTGTTATAGGTGATGGTTTCCACTTAACATCAGATGGGCCATCTGCTTGTTCCATCAGCTAGTTGTATAAAAAAACATATAATAAACCAATAAATAAATAAAAATTATAACCCCTCACAGCTCAGACGGTAATAGCTCTGCGTTCTAGATTGCAGGTTCGATCCCCACAGAGGACAAAAATTACGTGAGATGATACAACTATACAGAAAACCAAAAATAAAAACAAATCACAGACTTGTTTACAAGTCTGTTTAAAGTACACAGGTCAGGTAAAAAAATACTTATGTATTTATTAATATCACAAATAAGTGTGTATTTTAAACAAATGGAATACTATCAGCATGTGTTACAAAAAAATTAACATTCTTTAACAAGTGATGCCAAATACGCAAACGGATGCAGTATTCCATAATTTGGAGGTCCGCGTTCATATTGTTTTAATAGTAAAGAATAAAAGCATGTCAGTTGCATCTTTGGTTTTAAAAGTTAATGTTTTGGCTCCTTAATGTTTAGGCAATTAAAAAATAAATAATAAACCCAATAATCTGCAACAATATAAAAACCCAGCTGAAATTTCGAAAAATTTGAGCTAACGTTTATTATGAATTTATGATGCACGTTTACTATCTATTAATCTGGTTCATACAAGCATTGCTTAGTTTAGAATTAGATGGCGCTATGGGCGAAATGTCCACCATCACTAGTCTGTAAACCAAACGAAGTATATTATTTTTATTTATTTATATAAGTACAACGGTTTCAAATACCAACTAGACGAATTATTTAGCGCACTTCAAAATTATTGTTACTATTTATAGAGGTACATAAAAAATTACGTTAAGTCGCAATAGTCCTCGGTTGGCCCTGAGACAAGATTCATACCAAGGTGATCCAAGTAAATAAATAAATAAATATTGGTGGACTTTCCACATAGCACTATCTAGCCCCAAACTAAGCCAAGTGTGTAATACGGGAACCTTGGGTAGCTTGATACACTGATATAATTGTTATATACTTTTTTTAAATGAAATATTAGTATATATTTAATTTAAATACACCCAGACAGAGAACAAACATCTATTTTCATCACACGAATGTTTGTTCTCGGTGAGGATCGAACCCACGGCCAACGGCCAAACAGCACAGAATGCAGAGCTACTACCAACTGAGCTGTGAAAGCTGTAGAAAAAAGATAATGATTCCTTATGAATCCTAAAGTATCTCATAGTTGTGTCTCACTGTACTTATTCTGAGCGATATTATTTATTATCTGTTCAAACAAAGTGTTCAAACAGAGTACAATAATCGTGATGTGCTAACGACCGTGTTTGTGTGCCGATTATATCGTACATTATATCGTATTATGGACCAGTTTCGCACTGAGATGCTTTATTTTTCATTTTCAAAGGTTTTATAACTAGTTATCACATTTGTATTGTGTTGTCTTAATTTTTTTGTGTTCACAAAGAAGATCGCTCTTGGTAAGTAAGTCGACCTTTGTAATAGTCGTTATTAAACTTTATCAAGCTAGGCCACATATTTATTTTATAATGTTTTCAATATGTTTAGGTTCACGAAGCTTTAATAATATAAAACGTTTTGCAAATGATAATTGTGAATCAATTGAATAAATACCTTTTGACTTTGACCAATAATTGTACTACTGTAATACTGTAAACTATTGTAACTAGAAAACGGGATGAACACGTTTCCATAACCATATGTTTTAAGACACAATCATAAAATTAAATATCATATCAATTACTTAAAAATGCGTTTTAAAGCTAGATAACCTAGGAGTCAGTTTCATGAGATCAAAAAAATTAGGGGGGCTGGTAGAAAATGCTTGTGCATTAAGACCTCCTTTTAAGCTTTATTTTTGAGTTTTGTGCAATAAATGATAAATAAATAGAAAATATTAATGGTTTGGCTTTTTGGAGTGACATTATTTTGTAACATTTTATTTTTATGCTTTTGAATTTGCCAATCGACTAATGCCAAAATTACCAATTTCTATAATATCCAAAAGCTTGAGTAGTTATAAAATAAAATACAGTCAAGTAATGTAGCAGCGTCTCAAAAGATGACCGAGAAGGATTCCAAATTAAAATAAATAATAATAAATAAATATTGGTGGACATTCCACACAGCACTATCTCGCCCCAAACTAAGCCAAAGCTTGTGATATGGGAACCAGATAGCTGATATACTACCTCTACATATATACTTTTTTTTTGTAAATACATACTTATAATATTATATAACACCCAGACAGAGAACAAACATCTATGTTCATCACACAAATGTTTGTTCTCGGTGGGGATCGAACCCACGGCCTACGGCGCAGAAGGCAGAGCTACTACCAACTGAGCTGTGAAGGCTGTCAATAACTTGCACCAGTTCTCGTGTTACAGGAACTTCAAAAATCCTCAAAACTCATATAAACTAACAGAAAGTATGAAGAAACAATAAATGTATCCAAAGAGCTATAAAATTGATAGCTTGTTATAAACTGATCCAATTTCAAAGAAAACCTGCTCTAGCTAGTTTTTATCTCCAAGACTAAGGCTGCGTTCACACCACGTAGCCGCCGGCTGTGAGCCCCAGTGTGAACGGTAGCGTATAAGACAACAGTTTTTTTTAAATTACATTCGTATTAAAAAAACTGAATTAAACTAGTGGTTCGCCCCGAACTGAGATCTCGTGATGCGACCCGTCGAACGCACCAAAACTTTGAGCAGGTGGTAGTCAGAGGCAAGTCCAAACATTATGTTTGGTCTTTTTTCTGACTACCGCCTACTAACTTGGTATGGTAACCAAGTTTCAACTCTATTGGCCTATTCATTGAAGAGTTCCGTTGAACAGACCTTGGCTCCATCATCAGACCTGTCTTTGTCACCATTTTATGAGAACTGAGTACCTTCTTAATTTATTTCAAGAAAAAAATATAAAAAAAAGCAAAGGAACTGGCTGACCAGTAGAAAAACCTTGATGTCAACGAAACTCTTAAAGATGCGAGCTCTTGCATCGCTGGTATCTTAATTTCACTTTTTTGTTGTATCTCAAAAACCGAGCGTCCCAGAAAAAAAGTAAAAATTGTTTTGGAATGTCCAAACAAAGCCCTTTCATATGACATGTAACTTGATTTTTTTACGCAACTTTTTTTATTTTTGCCCCTTTAAAAAACTCCATATCTTAATAACCCTTCAACCGATTTTACTCATATACTTGCCAGTAAATTTCTCAAGTACAAGCTATCGATATATCAAATTTCATGCAGATCGGATCGACGGTTCTAAAGTTATCGCCAGACAAACATACATACATACATAAAATGCCAAATCGCCCAAGTTGAAACTAAGATCTTCGTTCGCTTCGCTCACTCGATCAATAAAAACCATTAGTGCATGACCGGATTCGAAACCACGGGGAAGACAGAAGGCGGGAATTAAGTACCTACTATAACCCATGCGCAGAATTAAGCATGGTAATAGTAGGTACTTCCCCTGACAAGCTCTTCACAAACAAATACTACTGCATAGGTACAATACGTTCGATGCAAAGCCCTGCGTCTCATATGCCTGTTATTTTCACCTTTTTAACACAAACACAGCAATGATTAGCGTACAGCAATGATTAGCGTTAGAAATGGGTATGGTATACCATACCCATTTCTCTGAGTGACCCTTAAGACCACTGGTGGTCTAGTGGTAGCGGCCCCGCCTTCCGATCCTAAGGTTGTGGGTTCGAAACCAGTCGTGCACCAATGACTTTTTCTGTTCAAAAATTTATGTGCACAATGCCAGTACTCTCAAACGGTGAAGTAAAACATCGTGGAAACCGGCACGTCATAGAACCTAAAAAGTTCTAGAACATGTGTGCTCGAGTGGATGCACACAAGTGCTCGAAAGGAGCCTTCTAAAATCCTTTCACCACACTGTTTCTAAAGAAACTAGTGACACGACAAGAGAAAGAGACTTTCCCTGACAAGCCCTTCACAAAAAGCCCTACTACTAACAATACGTTCGGTGTAAACTAAGCCTTATCAGGCGACTTGAGAACAAACGAAATAGCAGAAATTCCTCAACTCCTATTGCGTCTAGTTCTTACAGCTATTCGTTACTAATTATTCTTGTAAGTTGACTTTTAAATGGTTGGAATAAATTATACGTTTATAGATGAAATACGCCGATGGCGCCATTTTTTCCTAACTACAGTTCAACTGCGTATTGGCAGACATTTTGAACTTCAAAGTAAGGTAAGATACTTTTCAAAGTTAGTACTATGGAAACTAGACAGAGACTTTATTTCCTTTTAAAACATTTAACACAATATCAACCTTCATCAAGTTCATCAATAACCAGTGTTGGTCCGTGAATCAAACCCACTAATAATCGTCGCTGATGGATGTTTAAGGTCGCTCTTAGGATTCCGTCATGGCTTACCTTTCATAGACAGCTTAATTAGCTCTTCGTAACGCAGAAATATCTAAACAGCCTCAAGCACCTTCTGTCAAAGTCAAAGTTTAAAGGTATTTATTCAGTTGAATCACAAGGATCACTTTGAAACGTCTTAAAACTAGGTAAATCTAGATGCCAGTTCCACGCGACCAAAGCCTAGAAGAACAGTCAACAAACTTACGGCTTGGTTCCTATCGTTCTTTTGCATGATCCATAATGTACTGCTGGCTATAGGCCTCTATAACCCCAAGTTGCTTTGTCTTCAGCTTATCTTATCCATTGCTGTCAAAGAATATATATAAAAATAAACCTAACTCACAACTACTCCGAATCTTCCTTAGATCTCTTGGTACTTAGTGTACCTGCTTACTTAGTAGTTAATACCTACTCAATGTCTTTTGAGGTTGTCTTAGGCCGGGTTCTACCATCTCAGATAAAAAATATATATCTGTCCTTTTTTTGACAAGTCTATATGAGAGCACTGGTGGTCTAGTGGTAGCGGCCCCGCCTTCCGATCCTAAGGTCGTGGGTTCGAAACCGGTCGTGCACCAATGAGTTTTACTGTTCAAAAAGTTATGTGCACAATAATGCCAGTACTCTCAAACGGTGAAGGAAAGCATCGTGAGGAAACCGGCATGTCGTAGAACCTAAAAAGGTAGTACTATAACATGCGGTGGGTCAGACCGGCTGTTCTGTTGTAGTTTCAATTTTTCACACCTTATAGGCGTCTCGCGAGGGATCAATTTTTGTTAAATTTTACATTATTTTTTTAGGTTCTTAAATGCCCAGAATGAAGACGGGAGTGGATAAAAGCTGTTAGGCGTGAAAACTGATAGCCTACAAAATGTTCTTATGCATGGACGAAATGGCCATAAGAAATTGTATCGAGTGGGATGGACATCGCTCGTGAGAGCGATAATAATAATGTTTCCCACATTGCCCTAACCTCACGGTTAGGGCAATGTGGGAAACATTATTGACGATGATAGTGTTCCAGTGTCTATAATGGTTTTGGGCTTTCGCAATAAAAGTCAGCAACCAGTTAAAATTAAAAAGTTGGATTCCAATTAAAACGACTTTTTCATCCATTTCTTATTCTATCGATAGGTTAGTCAATGTTGTCCCTTCTCTAGTCACTCACGCGAATACATACAAACTAACAAAAAACGGACACGCCGAAAAACCGTAACACTACGTCTATAAGATACTTAGTCTAAGGTGTGGAATGTCCACAAATAATTATTCTTCTTCTTCTATACTAGTTTGGTTGAACCACCCTTAATAAGGTTGTCAGTTGTCAGAGACACGCCGAGCTTTTCTGTGCAATGGTTGGCATGTGTCAAATATAATGTTCGACATTTTGACACCGGTTCATATTTGCAAAAAAACTGAGGCGAAAATGCCACCACCTCAACTTTAACGTTGTTTATTTCAGTTAAACTGTTAGAAACAAACAAGGCACTCAAGCATTTCATAATAATAATAATATTTAAACAATAAAAAGAAAGAAACTCCATGAAAACATAATCAAATTCCTCGGGACTTATTTACAATGATCCGATTCTTGTTATAGTTTGCAATAAAAAGTTATAAAGATTAACATTAGAACCTGATATATTATTCCACTAACCATTATAGATGGCGCTGCGATCGATCGGACCTGTTGCTATTAAGGCTTAGTTGCTCCACTGACCTCAAACAGAAACTGTCTAATCAAACACGAGCCTTGAATCGTAACAATACGACCTATTCTCCTATGGCACAGTCTGAAAGACATGACGGTGGCACTGGAAATCCAATTTTATGCTCTACAGCTTTGGGAATAAAACTCGTTTTAGAATACACTGCTGTTATCTTAATGTGGATAAATAGGAGACGTCTGGAGAGAACATTGTTCAAATATGGCTGCTCCGGTACCTATGTTTTTATTTCCTTCACTGATGTCACATTCATGAGTTTCACGGTTTGGAAAATAGAGCTCTTTAGTAACTTATAAAAAATTTAAATCATGATAGAACACCATTATACAAGGTGTTCCAATACTTGTACTTAAAACTTCAGGGGGCTAAATTACCCATCAATATGAATAACTTTTTTTAAGGAATCGACACTGTGAACGCGAAAAAAAACAGCTGTTTCATACATAAGTTCAATACCTACCTGGCTAAAATGTATGAAACAGCTGTTTTTTTTCGCGTTCACAGTATTTGATCCTTAGAAAAAGTTATTCATATTGATGGGTACTTAAGCCCCCTGAAGTTTTAAGTACAAGTATTGGAACACCTTGTAATATTTATTTGTATGTTTATGAAAGTATTTTTTTTCACTCTATTGTTAAATAAGCTGTCGACCTGTCTCCTTAATTACGTATATCGATCGTGACATTTCCTTAAATATAGGCAATCAATTGCTGTCAATTTTTTTCCTGTAAAGGTCCATTTGTCATGATTCCCTATTAGCGTTTGATACAGACCAGTTGAAAGGTTCGTAATCCGTGGGCTCCCTTACCCTCATTACCTACATACTTTGCGATAGGCACCGAGCTTACGACCTTCCCTGATTGTGGCAAAGCCAACTTTGCCAAGCCTTGCCAATATCACTGGTTTGAAACAAATATTGTGTTAATATTTTAACGTTCAATGTTTTCGAGCAAATGACTCTAGAAAATGAGATACGAGATGAAATTTCATATTCAAAATGACGTCACATCTTGAAAACAAGGGTCCAATCGCGCAAATTTCAAATGGATTCGACGTTCGAACAAAACCATTCATCGTACCGAACCGGCAAAGCGCTCGATCCGGGGCTATCGTTCAACAGGTTCGTGACGTATGAAATGTGTCTATGGGCAGGTTTTACCATCATAGTTTTACCGTCACATAAGATTTATAAAATAAAATAGATAATATTGGTTATATTGGTGGACATTCCACACAGCAATTTCCCGCCCCAAACTAAGCCAAAGCTTGTATAGATACTATGGGAACCAGATAGCTGATATAATACTTAAATACTTTTTTTTTGTATATACATACTTATTATATTATAAAACACTCAGACCGATAACAAACATACACACAAATGTTTGTTCTCGGCGGGGAGGCGGGGATCGAACCCGCGGCACACGGCGCAGAAGGAGAGCTACCAACTGAGCTGTGATGGCTATAAATTTAAAAGCAGTAGAGGGGTAGTTAGAAGGGCTCGTCCGGGGAAGTATTACCACCATGCCTTTTTCCGCCGTGCATTGTCAATTGTCATTTAGTTTGTCGAACCAGTACTGATACACTGAACTCCATACATAATATATATTAAGATGGTACGTACTTAACGTGTGTGGTTTTGGTTTGGCATTACCGTTGAAAAATTGGTCACTTGGCCAGCATTGCTATTTTAAAAAGTTCGGAAACAAACAAATAAACGTTAGAATTAGTCGATCTTACTCTTTGTTTTGTTTTTTTTTATTTGTTTGTTTTTTTTTTATACTGCTGGTGAATTCCACAGTTGACATGACAGGCATCGTTCGCATTAATTGTTTATAACGCCATTCCTTTTAGTGACATTCCTCGAACGTTTACGAGCAAGACCGAGCTACTTACAACGAAATTGAATGAAATAAACAATTACTTTCTTCAATTCGCGCCGGTCGCACAATAGTCATGTCGTGTTCACCGACAAGGTCATATTTGCATAGACTTATACAGTTTTTGCTCTACAATGTCGTGCTTCACAGTAATCATTGTTTTTTTATTTTAGCTTGTTAGTAAACACGTGATTAATGCGCGATTTTTACTTATGATAAGTTTTATTGTGTGTCGGGTGTCATGTCGCCTCGCTTTGTAATCTGGGTGTTTTTATGCAACTGTCAAGCAACTTGCACACAAGTTATGCACCGTCGCATGCGTTGATTATTCGTTCGTGGTCCTGTGGGAGCTTAAACTTGTGTTGTTAAGACGCGTACGCATTATGCTACTTGCTTTTATATCCTTCGAGTAAGCGTCATTTCTTTGGCTTTGTGTAGCTTGATCTAATATCCGAAACTGAAGCAGCTTCACGACTTTGATCCCCAGGTACGGTAGATATTCCCTCAGATCTCTTAGTACCAAGTTGGGTACCAAATGAGTTTATTAGAGGCAGTTTGAAAGTGGCACCAGTGACTGAGAAAATGAGAAGCAATGGGTTAGCGTGGTATGGGCATGTCATGCGAAGGGAAGAATGTCATGTAACGAAAAGAGTGTTAGTTATGAATGCGGATGGATATAGGAGTAGAGGAAGGCCAAAGAAAAGATGGATGGATTGTGTGAAGGATGACATGGGTAAGAAAGGAGTGACGACTGAGGTGACGGATGATAGAGGGAAGTGGAAAGAAAAGACCTGTTGTGCCGACCCCACATGAAGTGGGATAAGGGCAGGACGATGATGATCTCTTAGTACCAAGTTCAACTCCAGATTCCTTGAGGACATCCTAAGGGGGGTAGTCAGAGGTACGTCCAAACATTACATTTGGCACATACCCACATTTTGCGTAGTTGTTATTCCATACGTGACAGGTTGCAAGCCCATCGCCGCTAATCTTTATCCATGTGTACAATATTGTAATTCACTACTGTATTTTTTTTACAATTACATTAGACTTTGTTCTTGGGTAATCTACATTCATTTCATAGGACACTGATGTGGTTCTGAAGCCAAAGCCAAAGAAAATAGCGATATGTTTTTTATTTATCTTTATAAAAAATACATAATAGATATTAATTAAATAGCACTAAGAAAACCGCTAAGGTTTGTAAAAGTAATTCTACTAGTCTTATGTTGATAGCTTCTAATTACACAAAAACAAAAAACCACAAATAAACTGGAACTAAGTAAGTGCAGTTTTAGTAAGTAGGTAGGTATATTTAGTTCTATATTAGCTAAGAAGTGAGATTTTAATTATGACTTACTGTTTTTTGAGGTAATGCTGTTAATGAGATCATTAGGTAGTTTATTGAGTAAACTTGGAATTAGATAACTAGCATCTGCACCATATAGATATACTTGAGCGTTTTATGGTGATAGGAAAAATTCTTAATGTTTCAGCACCATGCTTGCTAACCAGAATATTGCGCTCAATGGATAGAGCGACACGAATCAGCGTGTCGCTCTATCCATTGAGCGCAATATTACATTTATCGATATAAATAGGTATTCATATTATTTGTCCTGCCACACTTTCTGGCCACACTCTGAAATTTCTAAAGCACGCGTCGTCATTCCGATTAATTTAAATTTATTCATCTATGAATGTAGGTCTTATGATTAATGGTTTGTATTTTTTTTATAGCGATACGAATTTAGTTCCTCGGTTGTCATAAAATAATGGACTGTAATATGACGGCACCGTACGACGACGACAACCGTATATTTTAAATGAATTTTAAATGAATGAATGAATGAAAATGCTTTATTGTACATATTAAAAACGAACAAAATAGGAAACAAATAATAACAACTATAGATATGTACAATGGGCGGTCTTATCGCTAAAAAGCGATCTCTTCCAGACCAGAGAGGCTTTTACTCGTTCAGAGGTTCTAATTAATTAATATCACTCATATTTTTATATAAATTCTATTAAATAAATATTTCATTTAGATATTGGTGGACTTTCCACACAACATTATCTGGCCCAAACTAAGCAAAGTAATATGGGAACCAGAAAGCTGTAATATTTTTTTTTTTGTGAAATTTGGAAAGATGACATTAGTAAGAAAAAAGTGAGCACCGAGATGACGAATGATAGAGGAGAGAGGAAGAAGAAAACCTGTTGTGCCGACCCCACTTAGCGCGGAATAAGGGTAGGAATATCGCCATAACAATTCACAAGTCATGTTGCGACCAGTGTGGAAGTACCCTCATACACAGCAGCTGCGCTTATTGCCGATTCCACGGAAAATCGTGAGAGTGGTTAGAAATATTTGTTATACGTATAAATGATTCTTGTATGTTATTTTGTTTATTAATAAATAACTTGGATAACTAATTGGCAAAAATGTATGGAACAGTAAGTTAGTTTGGCAAACTATGGTAAAAAAGAAAGAGGTTTCTCTTTCTTTCAAAGTCAAAAGGTATTTATTCAATAAAATCACAAGGATCACTTTTAACGTCATAAAGCTAGGTGCCAGTTCCACGCGACCAAATAGCCTTACGTCTTCGATCCCCAAGCATGTATATCCTCAGATCTCGAGTATCTAGAACTAACTCAAGATTATTTGAGGATGCGCAAGAAAGTAGTTAGGGGTACGTTCAAATATAACATTTGGCACATGGCACATTTTGCAATAGTTTGTATTCCATACATGAGAGGTTGCAACCTCCATGCTCCAAGCCCATCGCCGCTAACACTAACTGGTTTCCATTTTATATTGGTGCTCGACCGGATTCGATCCAACGTTCTTACGATCAGAAGGCGAGGTCATAGACCACCACACAAAGTTTTCAGGAAGCGAGAAATATAAGTGCTGAAACAAGAATCTTATTAAAGTCGGTTAATGGAATTTCGGAGAGATTATAATCTTGAAATAACATAAATGCTTGCGGCTAAGCCTTCAAGGTTACTTTTATCTGAATTGAAGCCAAAAGCGGAAAATCAAAATACCTTTATTTTATTATAAAATCACAAGGATCACTTTGAAACGCCCTAGATTCATCTAGGCGTCAGTAACAATCTTAGAAAAAAGGATAAGAAACTTGAAGAATCTAGTAAATCATTATAAATTGTAATAGGATTGCCACCAGTACTTTAATTAAGTATAGTACTTTATTTCAGGTAATTGTACTCTATATTTTATGTGAACAATAAAGTACACCAAAATACTTTATTTCGCATGATTTAATTTCTTTGGGATTTTGAAAAGTTTAGTCGTAAGTATTTTTTAGTTAAACGACTTTAACGATTGATGCTGAATCGATTTCGCCACTCGCCAGCGCCACATCACATAAGCACTCGTTTTTAACAATTTCTAAACACAACCTAACCTCAAATTGTACTTATCATTTTGTACTTTATTTTGATACTATGTATGTACTTCTTTTTTCTTACCTATAATAACCAATGTACTTTAACTGCATAAAAAAAGGTGGCAACCCTAATTGTAAACCACAACACAAGATCAAGTATAAATTTAATTTTCTACAATCTTAGTAAGGTATCGTGCATACTAAATTATACCAAAGATTATTGCGGTCATTGGATCGTAAATAAATGCATCAGCGCAACAGTATATCCTGAACCCTAGTCATCGCATCTTTACTATCATCTCGAGGTCTTGCTAACTGGCTACCTGCCGAACAGGATCCAGTTAGTAATGAACTCATATTTGTTCCAGGAGCTACGGCGTCAAAGGTCCTGTCAATGTGGTTTGTTGTTGTGGTAGGGCGAAGTCTTGCGTAATAATTTAGCGTAGAGTAGGGTATGTGTACACAATAAAATAATTATTAGTAATTCTTACTACTAGAGCGAAAAAAAATAAAAAAACTAACCAAAATAACGAAGTAATCGATGTCTTTGTAATAGATGCAACTTTCAGCGCAGTCATCATTTGGATGGTTGACCTGTTGTACCATTTTCTGAGCGCTTCCACACTCTTACTTCGAGGGACACGTTAACACGTAAATCTTATAGAAGTCCTTAAGCAATGGCGGAGGCCTTAATAAAATAAAAAAATCAATCACCTGTGCATCCTATCAATTTACACAAACCCAAAAACCAGGAACACGTTTAGTGTAGACGTAACATAGCGAATTGATAACCTCCTTCTCCATGTAAGTCGGTTACTGCTAGATAGCATCAGTCTATGACGTCATTAGTTGCCATATTATGATCGTAGATAGGTAGGTATAGCTAATTAGATTACCAGCATGTGATCACTGAGAATAATTGTAGCATTACCTAGAATATCAACTAGAAGCTTCACTAAATCCGATTGGCACCATTCTGGAGCTTCTATATTGTATTATAATACCTACATTGTAACAAGGATCATACAAAAGAGCGGTAGGAACCAAGCCGTAAGTTTGTTGCCTGTTCTTCTAGGCTTTGGTCGCGTGGAACTGGCACCTAGAGTCACCTAGCTTTAAGACGTTTCAAAGTGATCCTTGTGATTTTATTGAATAAATACCTTTTGACTTTGTCTTTGACTTTGAATTATAAAATCTAGTGTACCTACTACTTTAGTACATACATAGGTATGTTATAATTATGGTGGCACTTCTCATTATTTCAGTTCAGTTCATGTATTTCTCATAGGCATGTTATACATTGCACTTAAGAAAAAATATTTATAATTTACATAATTCTTAAAAAAAAAATATTTATAATTACCAAAAATAATGATAAAACTACACTAAAATAGAAATTATTTTTTCTCGTCTCATATCTATGATTATAATTACAAATAGGTACTATTCGTTATTTGCGTTGTTATTTGCTTGTTATTTCGCTTTATTGTGTAGAAGTCCGAATAACTCGAACACACCGTCCACACATGGTCACATTCGTGTATTCGTCTTGTTCGTGAAAAATGGGCAAATAGGTGCACAAAGTCACCTCACATCGTTGTATTTGGAAAAATAAGACGAATATACGCAAACAAATATACTCGTGTTTATTGTATTTCCTATTTTCCACGAACAAGACGAATACGCGAATACACGTGCAATAAATACCGAATAGCGTTATAAAGTGCCATTATTATAATAAATTCATCACGATTTTCTATAGAATGTCTTTTTTAGCTCTTCTTCTGTTGCTATATCTCGGTTATCGTTTATTTTCTTTTCCTCAACTCAACTTTATGAATGGAGAATAATATTATGAGAGTTAATGAAGCGAAAGCATAAAATTTCGCCTTTTCCTCATATGGGTAGTATGATCGATTAAGTATGTTAGGGTTGTAGCAAGCGGAAAAATACTTCTAATATATTTTTAGTCAAAGGCAAAAGGTATTTATTCTATTGAATCACAAGAATCACTTTCAAAATTCTTAAAGTGGTCTTAAAGCTAGCTGAATCTAGGTGCCAGTTCCACACGACTATCAACTTGAGGCATAAAAGGTCCTATACCTCAAGTTCCTGTAATTTCACCGGCACCCACACCTTTTAACTGAAACTAAGCACCGCTGCTTGGTGGCTCTTTTATACATTCTGAAACGTTTTCGATGGGAATCGCAAGTTTCTGCATTTTTAGTTTAAGGGGCCCGTTAGAGTACCTCTCGCTCGTAAGACAATTCAAAAAACAGCGAGAGATAAATTAGCAGCAGTCTTCGTGTTAAACAAGAGCAAGAGAGAAAAAATCTGACATTTCCGGAAACATTCAGAGTTATTTAAAATGGCCCTACTGAACTACGGATTGTGAGTTTCTGCCTTTTTTCTTTATCAAGCAAATAACGCGTTTACATTTAGACATTAGCGCTGCCATTCGCGTGGACGGATGGCGCGGGCAACGCGAACGTCAACGCGAACGTCAACGCGAGCGGACATGGAAGTGGCCGGTTTACATTCTCGCATTGCCCATGCCCCTGCCCGTGTCCCTGCACATTTCCACGGACATGAGCTGAGTGTAAACGCGGCAGAGAAACATCTGAGATTTCCGATCGGAAACGATTCCGGGTGACTTAACCCTACTGATTGTGAGTTTCTGCCTTATTAAGCAAACAAAGCGATTCCGAATTCGATTCCGAATTAAAACGATTCCGAGTGATTTAAAATGTTCCTGCTGATTGTGAATTTCCTTATTTGTTTATTAAGCCAATAAAAAAAAGAGCAAGAGACGTCTGAAATTTCCGATCGGAATCGTTTCCGAATGCTTTAGAATAACTGCTGATACTTTAAGCTGTAAGACGGCTGTTGCTCCGCAAGAAACCACGGCTTATACCTACAATCTTATCTCAAACCAAATACATAATGCATAGCTAGAATGCGGTTCAAGTCAACAATTTGTAGATTATTTTGTGTATTTTATCGTATTGCATTCATTCACATAGATGCAGTATTCGATTAATTTTATTTATAGAACGTTTTTTATTTCGCATAAATCTGGACACCTGATATTAATTTATCGGGTTTCCTCACGGCGTTTTCCATCACCAATTGAAATCTCTGAAATATTTATTATTATTTTACATTTTTTTTTACATTTTATTTTACGTAAAAGTCCACTGGCACTCGTCGTTCGTACCTACAATTTTGGATTGCATGGATTGCTACTACTAGGTTTCTGGTGCCTTAGAGCACACGCATAATCTCTTGGTTCCATCTTTTGGTAGTCTTCCTTTTTTATTATGATTATAAATGTGTCTGGGAGAGTATGGGATCAAAAGATAGGGACGATTGGCGATCCTTGGAGGAGGCTTATACCGCCGAAGGTGGTTCATACATAAATATATAAAAGGGAACTAGTATACTAGGTAAATAATTTAGTATTAAGATTTATTTTATTTTGTGTGGAAATAAAGCTATTTTTATTAATTTTTTATTATAACGCAAACCAAACACTAGGGGCCTAAATACAAAAAAATAATATGTGCAATGCTTGTGCTCTCAATCGGTGAAGGCAAACATTGTAAGGAAACCAGTTAATAGCTGTGAGCTTGCAACCTGAAACGTATGTAATACTCACTACTGCGAAGTCTGGGTATGGTCCAAATGTTCTATTTTGACGTCCCTCTGACTATCCCGTTGACATCCTCAAAGAATCAGAATTGGTACTTAGCATTAAAAGATCTGAAGGACTAACGTGCCTGGGAGCCAAAGTCATGTAGCTTTTTTTATACAACTAGGTGATGGAACAAGTGTAACAAGGCATTGTCCTTTAAGTCATGCACGATAGGAACGTGCCGTGCACTGCCCTGCGTCCATCAACTTGAGGCATACAGATGTTAAGCCTGATATTTTACCGTATATTCATGTTTAAAGAATACGTAACAAACAATAGGCTCACATTTATAGTGTGGATGAAGCGATCAAACCGTGACGTGTGGCAAGTCGGCTGCCAAGGCTCTGCGCCGACTCTCGAGGAATGTGGTGGCGCAACACTTTGCAAACCTTATGCCTCTGTATCTTTATACTTTATCTTATTATACTTTTTGCCATTTGCTATATACTTTTGAAACTTATCAACATTTGACATTGACAGCCCTCAGACATACAGACGCAGAACAAACATCTATGTTTATCACGCAAATGTTTGTTCGATTCGTTTTCTGACACTTTGGGAAGCAACATAGCTTTTTCATTTTATTGGTTTTTCTAGTGTTATTTTGAGTTGTGTAATTTCGGTGGTATTTTAACCAACATTACTTGAGGTCTTAGCACAAAGTGTAAACATTTGGAATGAAAGTGTATTATGGGATATCCTGATTTGTCCGAAAATGTTTCCAATGTTTTGAAGAAAACCGCCACCATTATCTTCAAAACAAATGACGGCCGACTTGATTATGGACAGACTTGACTATAAAGTATTTTATCTAAGTATACTTGATACTGGCAAAATTGTCTGTCGAATGACGGACAGGAACCATAATCGAAGAAAACAAGAAGAATAATAAATATCTATGTTTATCTCGCAAATGTTTGTTTACGGTGGGATCGAACCTACGGCCTGCAACGCAGAAGGCGAAGCTACCCACCGAGCTAAAATAGCTGACAAATAGCTATGCAATTATTATAAGCTATAAGCGTATAATAATTGGTTGCCTATAAGTTATAGGCAACCTAAAAAGTTTTAAAACAAGTGTCAAGTCCTCTTTGAGGCGCACTTAAAATCCTTTCACAATACTGTTTTGAAATAAACTAGTGACACGACAAAAAGATAGGCAATGCTATTGTTAAAAGCTGGGAGTAGCCACTGATCATATGGTGGGCCATAACCTTTATCAATCACTTTAAAAAATACTTATTACTTATGTCAATTTTATATGATTTCAGTAATAAACCAGAATGAGTGAAGTAATATTACATAGGAAGTGTTTCTGACATAATGTGGCAGATGTCTCGTCTACCGGTCTATAAATGACGAGGAGTCATTACGAATGTCGAATGACTGACGACCATCGATCATTTTAACGGCTAATGTGTTTGTAATAGACTCAAGGCTTGGATAGACAACAGTGCAGTTGGAAGGCTGTGCAGTTATTGTAATAACTTCAATATTGCCATTTTTATTGTCGATAATTTAGAAGTCATTAGTTTTGACAAGTCAATTTTTTATTATTTTTGCCATTAGTAACATTGTCTATAAAAATAGCAAAAAAATCATGTTTGTTGTATGGGAGCCCCCTTAAATATTTATTATATTCTGTTTTTTAGTACTTATTTGTTATTATAGCGGCAACAGAAATACATCATCTGTGAAAATTTCAACCGTCTTACTATCACGGTTCATGAGATCCAGCATGGTGACAGACGGACAGACAGACAGACGGGCAGACAGACGGACGGACGGACAGCGGAGTCTTAGTAATAGGGTCCCGTTTTACCCTTTGGCTACGGAACTCTAAAAACGGTTTTTTTTTTCATCTGAATAATACTCTGACTTAGTGAAACCCGCCCATAGTACATAAGCAAACAGAGTGTGTATTCTGAGTTTCATTTACTGACGTTGGTGCCGTGATAGTCCGTTTTTCCAGCGGCTTTTGTACGTTGACACGATAGCGGGCTGTCGAGACCTCTCGTAACTCCATACGAAAACCGTACCTGTTCCCGTAACCTATGGACCCATATCACAATATAGGAAGCATCACACGCGCGTTGACCATATCGTCGCGACTATAGTTTGCTCGATAATTATTATACGAGCTGGCGTCTGGCTTAGGCCTAACGGCTGAAGTCTATAGACGAGAATTGCGTGTGCATTGTTTGAATCGGTATTTATAAACAGTATTTCTGTTAGATAGATCATTATTCATATACAGTAGGTACGTATGGAAACCGGGTAAGAAAAGCGCTGTAAGATGAATGAAGTTAGGTGCAATTACCAGGCACATGAGGCTTAACATCTGTATGCCTCAAGTTGATGGACTCAGGGCTGTGCCTATCGTGCGTGACTTACGAGGTAATGCTTTGTTATAGGTGATGGTTACCACTTGACATTAGGTGGGCCATCTGCTTGTTCCATCAGCTAGATGTATAAAAAAAACACGCTTCTTACGGCAGAAAAGAGGTTTTTTCATTCTCGATTAACTTTCGTTTCATAAGGTTGCCTAGTAGATATCATAGTTAGCGATAAGGCCATGCATTGTATTACTGTGTTTCGAATAAAAATTGGTGGTTTGAACCTACGACCAAAGAATGAGAAGGCTAGTTCGCTCCCACTAAACCACAGGCGCTCAAAACAGAATAATGCGACTGATTGTAGGAAATCCTTGAAAATGCAATTTCAGTCATAAATTGTACAGAATTGCTCAGTTTTGTATCCGATGAGCTATGACTGAGCACAAGGATTTTAATCTAAGCGCCTCGTACATTTCGCTTTTAATTGCAAGCTCACTTCGACATTCGAATAACGTATGGCCGGCGATGTATCATACTGGCTCAGTACCCGAAGCAAGCGTTTCTGACGGTATCGATTCACTACCAACTATAAAAAGTCTTTTATTTCTAATCCCACTGGTTACACTGTTGGTTGTGTTATTGTTTTATTAATAGGAAAAAGTGACCAATGCCTACGTGCCCTACATGATATTGCAATGGGACCATCACTCTGTGACGCGAAGGTGTTAAGTCTCATCATGAGCCTGAGTAAGTCCACTTCTGGGCATAAAGGCGGGAATACACATGACTGTAGCTGGCACACTTGCACATGCCAACTACTTCCATGTGTCCAACTACTTTCCAACTGGCATGCCTGTATCTGCCACGCCAGTAGTTAGCCCAAAATTTGATTTTCTGTCAGCTACAGGCATGCAACGTGAGTGAGGGGTCGCGGGGGGCTACGAAACCGGCAAATACATAGGTATAATACGGCAGGTACATACATAGTATGCAAGGACGCAAAAACTTGCAAACTTGTTTAACTTGCAAATCTATCCACATTGCACCAGTAACTTCTACATGCCGATAACAGGCATGCCTGGTACTGTTCCATTTTACAGGCATGTGTACAGGCGCCTTAAGCCTCTCCCATAATATGGGAGATTTTCTCCGTTTACTTTGCGTTGCTTGGGTTAACAAAGTCAAAAGTAATTTACTCAATGGAATCACTAGGATCCCTTTGAAACGTCTTAAATCTTTTTTTTTTATTCAACTAACTGATGGAACAAGCAGATGGTAACTATCACCTATAACAAAGCATTGCCTCGCAAGCCACGCACGATAGGAACGTGCACCAAGATGCACTGCCCTGCGTCTATCTTGAGGCATACAGATGTTAAGCCTCATGTGCCTGTAATTACACCGGCAACCACACTCTTCAAACCGGAACACTGCGTTGCTGCTTGGCGGTAGAAAAAGGCGTGATGGTACTTCCCCAGACAAGCCCTTCACAAAGAGCTCTACTACTCTTCTAGGTAAAGCTAGGTGATTCTAGGTGTCAGTTCCCAACCAAACCAAACCTAGAACAGGCAACAAAGTAACCGCTTGGTTCCTACCGTAAATGATGACGTCAGCAAATAGGTACGTCACAGATCCAATTGTCAGCAAGATTTGTCTTGAACCACAGAAGAAATAGCAGGTACTACATGGTTGAACTATAAATAAATCGGTGTGGGCGTAGCTTATTATGCAGAGGGGAAATTGCACTTATTAAGTTAAAAGTATAAATATTTTTGTATACCTACCGACCCTGCCTTCAGATCGTAAGGTCGTAGGTTCGAATCCGGTTGTGCACCAGTGGATTTTTACTATTCACAATTTTTGTGCGCAATGCCAGTGCTCTTAATCGATGAAGGAAAACATCGAGAGGAAACCAGTATTCTAACAACGGCGATGGGCTTGCAACCTGTCACGTATGGAATACCAACTACTGCAAAATGTAGGTGCGTGCCAAATGTTATGTCTGGACGTACCTATGACTACCCTACTTAAATGTACTCAAAGAACCTGAAGTTCTTAGAGATGTAAGAGGATATCTACCGTGACTGGGGATGGAACAAGTCGATGGCCCACCTGATGCTAAGTGATAAGTATCGCCTATAGCAAAGCATTCCTTCGCAAGTCACGCACGATATGAACGTGCCATACGAATTAGTGAACCTGTTTTTGTTTCATTGAATATTTTCATTTATTTTAAACTTTTACACAGAACAATTTAGTAGGTACTAGGAGGACTTAATGCTTGCTTAATATAGCATTGTCAACCAATTATATAATTAAATTAAATTAAATTAAAATTTATTTATTTCAGATGTCATAGATCCATACAAACTTACCATAAAACGATTTTATTTTAATAGGTATGTATTTCAAAAATGAACTAACTATACAAAATTAAGTGAAGAAACAGTAGATATATAAATTGGTGGAATATGGATTTGTATGGCTTCTATATTTTAACTTAGAATTAGGCCCTGCATGTGCTAGCGTCGGGATCGCCGCGCGGCAGCGATGCGTGTGCGCACGGACAATGGCCGCGTCGGCGCCGGCGCCGCGCCGCGCTACTTGCCTCCTACCGGTTGCAGCCGAACGTATCTATTACTTCTAGTCGCAGTCTGACTCTTACGTCACTGCGCTCCACCTGACGGTGGAGCGCAGTACCAAACGGTTTTTTTTATACTACTTGCTGATTGGACAAGCAGATGGCCAACCAGATGTTAAGTGGTAACCATCGTCTATAATACTGCGTTTACATTTAGACATTCGCGCTGCCTTCGCGTGGACGGAAATGTTGCCGTCCATATGTCTGCGGCAGCGTCGCCGGCAATGTGTGGGCAACGCGAGCGGCAACGCGAGTGGACATGGAAGTGGCCTGTTTACATTTTCGCATTGCCCAAGTACCTGCCCATGACTCTGCACATTTCCATACACATGAGCTGAGTGTAAACGGGGTATAACAAAGCATTGCCTCGCAAGTCATGCCTCAAGATAGGAACATGCCCTACGATGCACTGCTCTGCGTCCATCATCTTGAGAGCATACAGATGCTAAGCATAGAGGTAAAGTGCCTGTAATTTCACCGGCAACCACCACACCTTTCAAATCGAAACACAGCAACGCTGCTTGGCGGCAGAAAAACGCACAGTGGTCCTCGGACGAGCCACAAAGAGTTATACTATTCTTAGAACGGTTACCGGTTTACTAGCGAATATAGGTTTGACTCATGATTCCTAGATATAAGCCGTTTATTTGCACATCTTCCAGTGCCAGCCAGTGTCTTGGGGACGCTTCCTATTGGCTCTGATTTGGATCAGTTGAGCTATCTCTAGATCGTTCGCTACGGTCTGCAGTTAGCTCAATTTTTTCATAAGTATTTTGTGCATTTAGTAAATCCTTTATTAGCACAGATACATAGGTAGATATAACCTTGTAGATATGTGGTCTTAATAAAAAATAAAAGGCAGTATTTACTCTTTTTGGTATCGTGATATGTTTTCAGGCGCTAAAACTTAGTTCAATACGATTTAAACTTAAGATAATGGGATAAAATTCAGGTCATAATGTTTTGGTATTATTAACATTTAAATTTATGTAATTGTTTCATAAAAAGGGTTCAATTAATAGATAAAACCTGTACCTGTATATAAAATACCTGTCTACCGAGAAAAAGAAACGAGAGATTTTCTCAACCTTATTTCTTTTTTCATTCCATTTTGTCCCTACAGTCTATATTTTCACTTTTGTAAAAAACCCAATCTCCGGCGACGAACCTTGAACAGAAAATGTGCGCAGAAAATTAGCGACTAAGATTCTATGTCGGCACTAGAATAAGTTAAAAATATACTAGACATTTTTAAAGATTGAGAGAATGTATCCCACATTTTGAGAGAAAGGACAATTTTAAAATCTGAGTATAGATTTAATTTTGTTCTTTCTCCCTGAATAATTGCCATGCATCGTCCCACTGCAGGGCAATTATTATTTATTTAAAACGACTCAACATAATGTGAATGACAATGCTATAAAAAAACCACTTGATACTGACATAGTCGTCTGTCTAAATGACAAACAGGAGCCATAAATGAGTGTGTATAAATACGTAGGCAGTAAAATTACTCCTTTAAATCGAAATGAAAAGAAAGTAAAGTTTTCATACCCTATCGCAAACTTCACAATATAAAATCATCCTCTCGACAGACTTCAGGAGTAACAATAAACTCACAGTAAATTGCTTCCGTTGAAGAACTCTCGATACTTGTTGTCAACTTTGACAAACCAATCCTTGCGCCAACATTGTGTTTGCTCGCCCTATATATCCTTCGAAATACTTTCTTATCTCGGGGTTATTTTTCTCGTTTCTGTGAAGCTTTTTTATTTCTGACGGAGAAACCTGTTTAAAGTTTAACACGTTGTTTTAGTTTTTAGTAAGAGTAGTAGAGATCTTTGTGTAGGGCCTTTCACGCCTTTTTCAGCCACCAAGCAGCGTTGCTGTGTTTCGGTTTGAAGAGTGTGGTTGCCGGTGAAATTACGGGAGGCTTCAATTGTGTGCCTCAAGTTGATGGACGCGTCCTATCGTGCGTGACTTACGATACAATATTAAAGGTGATGGTTATCACTTAACATCAGGTGGGCAACCTGCTTGTTCCATCAGCGAAAAGTATAAAAAAAAAGTTATTTTTGTTATAATTCTCTCATTATCCAGCAGCCTGAAGATACTCACAAAAAAGGTAACTTATCAACAGATTTCATAATCTTTGAGTTTTTTTCCAAAATCTAAATCAAAATTATCATTTTTATTCAGTTCAATCGCAAGGTGTTACGCAGTAAATGATCCTTGCAATGCCAATAACCTACCATTAAAGTTACGAATTGTATGTACATTCTAGTGCAGCTGCCTGTACTTTAAATTTAACGAATGTCGGCCAAGAATTCCACTCCTTTTCTTTATTTTTCTTGATTTGCTCTCATTTTTTATAATTCATATTACATTATTTAAATATTACCATTAGTGGTAATTAATTCATGACTACTTTATATTCCAAATACTAAAACAAGTCCCACCAAATGGCGAAGTAGGTCACGAAGGCGTAGTTATGGTAACAAACACTCATACCAAAATCGTTCGCAATACTCGGCCGGCTTTTAGGGAAATGGCTCATAATGTCCACATATGGCCATTAGACATCGAATGGTAAGTGGACCAAGAAATCATGAATATTCTGTTATTACATTGCACACGCTTTTCTAAACGTGTTGCTAAGGTGAGGTATGTGGTTGGAAACTGAGGGAACTGTAAATTCATGGAATTATCGCTTATCTACACTTCTACACTAATATTATAAAGAGGTAAGATTTGTATTTTTGTATGTTTGTATTTTTGTATTTTTGTATGTAACGAATAGGCTCAAAAACTACTGGTCCGATTTCAAAAATTCTTTCACCTTTAGAATGCTACATTATCCCTGAGTAACATAGGCTATATTTATTATTGTAAAAAATTAGAGATCCCTTCTAAAACTTCAATAATGTAACCCAAGGTGGAAAAAATAATCCTTACATCGCGTGCGCTGCGAAAACTATTGGTGATAGAACAAAATAATGTACTACGATTTTGTAGAACACGTCATCATCTACAAAAAATGTCGCGACAGCATATGTCTAACTATTATAGTTATGTCACAATAAGTGTTCTTTTATTATAAAAAAATAATTGAAATGCCGCCGCTAGAAAAGGGTCTTTATTTGTACTTTGGTATTAATCCTTATCCAAATAAATCATTTCATAATTAAAACGGTTTCAATACCTATAGATTACTTCTTAAATTTTTCAAATCGGACATTCCATTCAAAAGATATGGCGAAATTAAAAATGTTAACGGGTCCACGGGTCGGTGCGATTTCACTCACTCAAGGAGAATACGTGCAAATGTATGAAATAAGTAGACGCGAGGCTCAAACCCACGGTCTAAGTTTATCCTTAAATGTTCAAAAAATTTATGACCACCCATGCGAAGCTGGGACAGGCCGCTAGTAATATATAAAATGAATAAATGAATATTTGTGGGCTTTCCCCACAGCACTATCTAGTCACTTTCAGTACTATCTAGCCCCAAACTAAGCAAAGCTTGTAATATGGGAACCGGATAGCTGATAATATGATACTAGTACACTTTTTTTTGTAAATAGATCATTCATTTCAGCTGTTTGCACCCACTGTTGAGTGAAGGTCTTTAATACGTCACTCTTTCCGGTCCCTTTGGAGTCTGATCCATCCATTCCCAGCACTTATTACAATATCGTTTGACCAAATAACACAAATGACGTTTAACGTATCTACTTATAATATAACTACTTAATTACAGGCACATGAGGCTTAACATCTGTATGCCTAAGTTGATGGACGGCAGTGCTTCGTGGGGCATGTTCTTATCGTGCGTGACTTGCGAGGCAATGCTTTGTTATAGGTGATGTTATAGCTGCTTGTTCCATCAGCTAGTTGTATAAAAAAAAGTATACATATATAATAACACCTAGACAGAGAACAAACATCTACGCTCATCACTAAAATGTTTGTCCTCGATGAAGATCGAACCGACAACCTACATCGCATCGTAGAAGGTAGAGCTACTACCAACAGAGCTGCAAGTAATTTTACTAAATTACAATCACTTGTTTTCTGTAAAATCATGACATCATCAAAAACATTTAGAGCATCTGCCATGATCATTAATGTCAAGCAAATGATGCAACTCATATGGTACTTAGACCTGTAATTCTAGCTTATGAATAATTATAATTATTTTTGTTTAATTTAAAATGTGATATAATTATAATAACGATGACTGCTGCCATTTGTTTGCATCGCTACGTGTTCAATTTTAAATTAGACGTTATCGGAAAGTCTTCAGTGCTGGGCATTCGTACGCGTTCAACCTGCGTCCATGGTGGCGTGAATAGTGGCGACCTACCTTGACCTATTTATTTAGTCGATTATATTATACTAGCTGCCGCCCGCGGCTTCGCTATTTATTTATAGACGAGAAGTCTATAAGGCAATGTTGGAATTGTCATTTCCAGCCTTCACAGCTCAGTTGGTTCCGCGCCGTAGTCCGTGGATTCGATCCCACCGAGAACAAATATTTATGTGATGAACATTGATGTTTGTCATCTGTCTGGGTGTTATATAATATTATAAGTATGTAAATATTTACAAAAATATATATATGTATTATATCAGCTATCTGGTTCCTATATTACAGTCTTTGGCTTAGTTTGGCTAGATGGTTGGTTAGGAAAGCTCAGATTGGTTTGTTCGAAGCCAGTTGTGGAGCTTGTTTTTAAATGCATTGACAGTAATAGTGATTGCTAACATTAATATTTAAGGCGTTTCCCCTACCCCGGTCATATTTTCTACCCCGTTTCCGGTAAATTTTCACCATAAAAAACTTTAAACTTTTCAAAATAAACAAAATCTAAACATCTCTAGGGTGTGTTTAATCCAAAGCGTGGAGGATGCAAACGCGCATATCCTAATCCCGCTTGTATGAGAAATAGAATAACCCGCTTTCGTCCGCTATTCTCAGGTAAAGGGGAAACATCCTTTTGTTGTTTTTACTAGAACCAGACTACTTTGAAGGAAAACCTTTGTACGATTAAAGATGAAACTAGTGGAACGTCCGCGACTTTGCTCGAGTGGCCTGCACTATCTTCTCTCTAGTGCAGATTTAATTAGATAACTGAAAAGGAAAGCTCTTTGAATCTCCAGGCACGGTAGATATATCAGATAGTATGGGGCTACATAGTGTCGTGTGGAATTATCGCCAAGATTTATTAAGGCGAAGATAAGTGCTAATGTGACTCTCGCTCGCACGTTTCGACATGTTGAAAGATATAAAATCACTAAACTCATTTTTGAAAAATCACAATCAACCATTTTGTGTCATATTTTCACACACAGTTTAGTAAAAGTTTCATTATAATCGATACAAGTTTTCCAACTTAAAAGTTTGCTTATGTACGAAAACTAGTAAAGCAAACTTTTGAGTAGGAAACCTTGTAAGTTGTAAGTACCTACATGATACATTATCTATGAGCTGAATTCAGTTAGCTCTTCGGTAATTGAGTTGCGTCTGGCGTAATGAGATGTGAACAGGTTAACCAAATTAACTGCAGTACATTCATGCATCAAACATAGATAAATAAGTATAAGGAGTACTACGAGCCGAAGCGCGTGCGGCTGCAATGTCAACAAATAATGTGTATCAGACCACGCACATGGCAAGCTGACAAAGTCAGTGCGCGTGGACGTACGGCTTGAAATCATCAGAATATGGCAGTCATCATCATAATCATCATCAACACCATTATCATCGTCATCACCACCATTTTCATCAACATCATCATCACCTGAATTTCCAGAAAGAACTATTTTGAGCCCTCTTATCTTCACCAGCTTCCCGCGATTGTTACGATGTTGCCAAAGAAATTTGGCAGAGAGGATTTGCCGTGAACATGCTATAATTTGCCGCGGTAACATTAGGTACAATCCACTAAACAACAATGAAATATGGTTAATGGAAAATCGGCATGTAATACAATCAGAGCAACAAATGGCACAATGGAAATCCACTTTCAACGGCCACATGTGGTTTCTATGCAAATGCTCGAAAATTCTATCTCCTTTATTTTAAACTAGATCTGTGATCAAACAGTGGTCTGATTCCATCTATATATTAGCACTAGCGGCCTGTCCCAGCTTCGCATGGGTGGTCATAAATTTTTTGAACATTTTAGGATAAACTTAGACCGTGGGTTCGAGCCTCGCCTCTACTTATTTCATACATTTGCACGTCCTTCTCCTTGAGTGAGTGAAATCGCACCCCGTGCGTGACCCGTGGACCCGTTAACATTTTTAATTTCGTCATATCTTTTGAATGGAATGTCCGATTTGAAAAATTTTGGAAGTAATCTATAGGTATTGAAACCGTCTTAAATATGAAATGATTTATTTGGATAAGGATTAATACCAAGGTACAAATAAGACCCTTTTCTAGCGGCGGCATTTCAATTAAATTTTTATAATAAAAGAACACTTATTGTGACATAACTATAATAGTTAGACATATGCTGTCGCGACATTTTTTGTAGATGATAACGTGTTCTACAAAATCGTAGTACATTATTTTGTTCTATCATCAATAGTTTTCGCAGCGCACGCGATGTAAGGTTTTTGGTTTCCACCTTGGGTTACATTGTTGAGTTTTAGTAAGGATCCCTGATTTTTTTGAAAATATAATATAGCCTATGTTACTCAGGGATAATGTAGCATTCTAATGGTGAAAGAATTTTTGAAATCGGACCAGTAGTTTTTGAGCCTATTCGTTACATACAAACCTACAAAAATACAAATCTTTCCTCTTTATAATATTAGTGTAGATGTAGGTAGGCATTCTGATGAAATCTTAACTTGGTTAGTGAACGAACGTGTTTTGCATAAAAATAAACGAAACCAGAAATTATGTCCACTTTCAGGAGATATTTCGCATTTTTCTCTACATGCCAAAATACTATGTTCTATAGGAAAATACTATGTTCTATGTATAAGGGACGACGGGAAATGGACAAAGGTGCCTACAGAATGATTACCCACGGTTGCTCGAAGATCTAATGTCAGGCCACCCGCCCGTTGGTCAAATGACATTGTAGTGAGTGCTGGGGATTAGTAGATGAGACTCGGAAGGGACCAGAAAGAGTAGCGTATTAAAAAGAAAGGTCTCAATGGGTGCCAATGGGCTGAAACTATGAATGATGATGTATAACCAAAAAGTATTATATACAAAATTAAATAATAGATGCTATAATAATGGTAGCAACTCAACAGAGAAATTAGGTGAAGTGTGTTGGGGATCAGACGAGAAATTCTGTATCCTGACCCCCAGCGCCTTCCTTCAAACTGCTTGTGTAATTATATTAGGTTTACTTATAATATATAGTATGTAATTCATCATTCAAGTTAATTAATTATTATACCGTGATACTGCCGATAATAATAATGCAGCCTAACTTTATTTACATAGTGGTGGAAAATAAGTGCGGTTTATTAGTTACCAGTTTACCAAAAGTTTTAACATGGATTCAATCATATAAGCTTTGCTTAGTTTGGAATAAGATGACACTGTGTATGTCCATCAATATTATTTATTAATAACTAAAATAACGTTTCTTCTCATTACAGGTATGTTCAGTACATCTATGACAAGCTCGCTCACAAGGTGGTAAGTATTTTAATTGCTTGAAAAAATATTAGATTCTGTTGAAAGAAAAAATTAAAACTCGCAGGTCAGATACGCACGTATTGACCATGTATCGAGTATGTGACCGATCTTTACAGAATTTTAGACTGTATCTTGTTATCATAGAGCCTAGTTTGGAAGAGCAACAATATCCTACTTCCATACAGTGCAAACGAATACGGAGGGCAATACACTTGAAACTCAACAGCGACTTTACTAAATTACTAGCACAAAAACTAAATGACCACTATCTTGCCTGTGGATTAGGCCGACTGTGCTGTGAGAATGATATAGATGCTGGGCCAGCGTACTCCGTATAAAAATCTCCTATGCACTAGAGCGTTATAAATAAAATAATATATAAAAATAAATAAATAATAAATTCATATTGTGGACTTTCCACACAACACTATCTAGTCCCAAACTAACCCAAAGCTTGTAATATGGGAACTAGATAGCTGATTTATACATTATATACTTTTTTTGTAAATACATACTTATAATATATAATAACAACCAGAGAATAAACAAACAACTTTGTCCTCGGTGGGGATCGAACCCACGACCTACGGCGCAGAAGGCAGAACTACTACCAACTGAGCTGTGAAGGCTGTCAAAATTAATGAAAAGTTGCTGCTAACGCTGTACAATGAAAGAAAGAAAATGTATTTATTGCAATGGATGCAAATGGCTTTTTCTTGCAAAAAAGGCTTGTCTGTTTACTTTCATTGTTTAGTTAATTTTAAAAGTAGCTTTGACCCATTTCGCATTTCTGGTTGAATTCACTGAAATGCCACTTCATCGCCACAACAATAGAACGGCCGGGGAATGCTGTGGCATTGTGTTGAAGTGGCGGCTTCGCTAAATGGCATTTTACAGGCTTATTTTGCTGAAACTATACTCGCTTTACCCTATATTTGTTAATTGTGTAACTGGTAAACTAGAAACTGGCGCGGTATGGGCATGTCATCGTGGCAGGAAAGAAATCATACATAAATATGGATGACGATGGTTTTAGGCAGGCCAAAGAAAAGGTGGATGGACTGTGTGTAAAAGGTGGATGGACTGTGTGTGTGGTATGAAATTATTGTTATACAACATGTAACATAATACCCCTAAGAAATCAGACCAAGCACTGCAATGCTTTGACGTGTGCAAAGTTTGAATACTTCTTTTTCGAAATTCCCATACAATAATAAAAAATATATTGTCTCAGAAATTTGCAACAACTATGATAATGTATACGTGACCTTGGTACATACGCTATTTGCGTTTCCTTATTGGTGGCAGTTCTGTTACCTATTTTATCTACAGTTCATAATTAAAGGTAAAAAAAAACTGAAAATAGGGCTGCGTCATGTTGTGTTAGTTTCATTTTGGAGGAAAATTTAAGAGGCGTTTCATGCTTTGTTATAGAGGTATAGGTATAGGTATATGATACTACTTAACATCAGGTGGACCATTATTTACTCTCCCCAGTCATGTAAAATGAAAGACGAAGTTTCGTATTGACTTTTTAAATTACACTGCGTGACTTGCGAGACTATGACAACTCAGCAGTCGAACGGTTACTACGTTTCCCCGCAATGTAACTGAAAATGTTAATACAAAACTTCGATTGTTATATGCTCCACACCTACGCTTGGTATTTCGGTAACTTCAATTTGTGTTTCCAATTACCTATTTGAGATATTGTGGGAATGATTGAAACTGAAGGGCTTTTGTTGAGTCATTTGTTTTAATTGCTAAAGAATTACTTAGCCGAGCTGAAAAGGTACCTAACTAGTTGAAAGCCATCAACTTCGTTCGTAAGATGTAATTTTATTTCAAGCTTGGCATCCTTATCCTGTCTAAAAATTCGGGAGTTTCTTCCTAATTATAAGTTTATTCCTATCTATAAATTTTACTAGTTGAACCCACTTTTGGAGGCCTTTTATAGGCTTCTTTTTTTATTACGCCAAGTTTTTTAATAAAGATAAATTTTCATCAATTTAATGGAATCACAATTACATTACAAAATCTTATAATTGGTGGATTTGGGACGACAGTTTTTGTAATTGATTTATTATTTTCATATGGTGGATGTCGAAATTCTACAAACCTCTGTGACACTTTGTTGTCCAAATTCATGGTTCTGAAGCAAATACAAGTACCTAAATTGTTTATTTTTCTAGCGACACCCAATTTCTACGTAGAGCGATATTGGCATGGTCAGGGTTATGCACATTACACGCTGCATTGAGATAGAGCATGAATACTTTGGCTGCAACACTTGGCAACAATCGCCTAGTTACTAAGCATGAGATAATGTGATTCTTACCTATATGGATAGAAAGGTGGACAAACATAATCACAAACTGGAGAGGACCAACAGGAACAAGAAGAGTAGAAAGACCGTTAGCTCGTTGGTCATCATCTGATACTCCAAACTGGACAGAACTGTCAGAAGACCGCGACTAATGGAAAGAGCTGGAGGAGGCCTTTACCCGAGAGGGGTCCTAATTAGTCGTACCTTGCTTATATATAAAATAGTGAAAACATAAAACACATATGTACAACTAATTATGTAATAAACAGGCATTTTTATTTATTTATTTGTTTTATAAGGGAAGTGAACTGACTCGTAAGTCAAACTCAGTTCTAAATTTCAGTTCTATAACATGGGTCAAGTGCTTGAAAGGAGCCCCTTTAGGCGAGTGATACGACAAGAGAGAGTCAAACGCAAAATGATTTTTTTAGCTGTATCTCTAGGATCGCTTTGAAACGTCTTAATGCTAAGTGAATCTAGGAGCCAGCTCCACGTGACCAAGCCTAGATGATAGTAGTTACTGATGTTAACTAAAGAGGAACGTGATGTCTATGCATGTGATTGTTAGGTTCAATCAGGACACACAATCAATTTCACTGCATTAAAATGGAAAACAATGGTTCTCTCATAATTAAAAAAAAAAGAAAAGTATTGAAGCAACAAACTAAAAATCAAAAGCATTGAATATAATTACAAAATACAAATATAAGTAAAAATAAAACTAATTTCGAAACATACAAGGAAGATAATATATAATATACAAGGATCAATTGGGTTAGTCTTAAAATTAAACGAAAGAGCTTCCTGTTATAATAATTCACAGCCTTCACAGCTCTGTTGGTAGTAGCTCTGCCTTCTGCGCCGTAGGCCGTGGGTTTGATCCCCACCGAGAACAAACATTTGTTCTCTGTCTGGGTGTTATTATATATTATTATAAGAATGTATTTACAAAAAAAAGTAAATATTGTGTTATAACAGCTATCTGGTTCCCATATTACAAGCTTTGGCTTAGTTTGGGGCTAGGTAGTGCTGTGTGGAAAGTCCACCTATATTTTTATTTTTTATTTTAATTATCACTAACATACTTACGGCCGGTTTCAGCTTTTACATCTAATTAGATAGAGATAGCAAGTGACTTGACATGCGATTAGTTTTGATCGGGCTTTCAGAAACCGGCCGATATTCTTGTAAACTGGTGGTACACGGGAATGTGCCAATTAATTGTAATTTGAACAACCAAGATATCTGATTTGATGTCTACCGGGCATTTAGTGTATTATTTAATTATAAAATAATAAATCTAAATAAAGATGATACCAGAAAAAGAGCGATCCAATGAATGAGGTTTCGTCGCTTTAATTAAACAAGCCAGCTGCTAATTACTCTGTTTATAAACATGCCTGTCACGTCGTGATGAAAAACGGTCGTTAGCCTGTTGAAAGGTCAAATCTATATAAGGGAATATCATAGAAAATAACTTTCTAAACTCCATACTTGTAAACGTTTCTTAAATTGAAAAAATGCTTAAAATTATTCAAGCTCTGTTTGTAAGAAATTGCAATCTCACGACTGATTTATAAAGGCCAATAATTTCGTAGACTTGTCGTAGCAGCGTAGCAGTATCGTAGCAACAACGTAGCGGTTCTTAGCTGCCTGTCGGGTGGGAGTTTCGGAGTTTCAAACAAATGATTTATCGTGGCCTGTCCATATTGTGTGCTCAGAAAAGAGTGAGAATTTCTTACTCTGTATAATATGCTGCTTGACGGCAGAAATGAACATGGTGCTAGAACTTCCCTTGCCCTTCCTTACTACCCTAAAATGATTTCTCTTTATCCAAAAGTTAGCTGGTAGATAATGCTATCCAGCATTAAGTTCTCCTATGTGCAGTATGTTTTATTTGTGCAATAAATAATTTTCTATCTCAAAATCTAAACGGTCTTTATTCAGTACAATCACAAGGATCACTTTGAAACGTCTTATATACTAGGTGAATCTATCGCCAGTTCCTCGCGACCAAAGCCTAGAAGGGCAAGAACGGGCAAGAAACTTACGGCTTGGTTCCTAGCGTTTTTTTGTATGATCCTTTTTACAATTTTATTATGGTACCTACTTAATTGTTTAGTGTTTTAATGAGTTGGAGCAGAGATCAGTCCCAAGCTTTTTTGTCATCTATATAATCAGATATTTTATAGTAAGCTTTTGTACAAAGTTTTCTTTTTATTATGTTTTTGAATTTGCTAATCGACAACTGGTGAATCTCGCTAGGGACTTTGTTAAAGAAGCGTACACATTGTCCTGCAAACGATTTGCTTACTTTAGTGAGCCTAGTAGTGGGAACAGCGAGCTTATCTTTATTTCTAGTGTTTACATTATGACTACTACTATTGTTATGATGATGATGATTAAGAGCCTTGTGGTATCAGTAAACAAGAACAAACATTGTTTATTATTCTGTGGTAACGCAAAACATCGATTGATAACAGAATGGTGTCAAAGGCTAGATTAGTGTTGGCGCCACTCGCCAGAGGGCGTAGGCTGCTCCCACTCGTCAATCCACAGTCTGGGTTAAATAGAAACGGTCACCGTCTTTTGACGACGGTAATAGTCTAATTATTTTGTAAATGTAACCGCAAATATGATTTAGAGCTAATAATTCTAGGTGCCAGTTCGTAACACAACGAATAATGTATTTATAAACCGTGACGGAAATTATCGTACGTTGAAGTTAAGTTATGTTTATAAGTAAGGCGTAAATATATTAGGTCTAATTATGAAACGAAGTTTAGCCCAAGACAATGGACTATACTATTAAAAAAAATTGTATTTCAAAGTGCATTTATTGGTAATGGACCTTACATCTCAGTGTCAGATGGCAGGTAGTTAGCTCTGCTATCTGAACATAAATATTTGTCTGGGTGATACAATTATATCTTAAGTACGTATTTACAAAAAAAAAATACAAGTATTATAATATTAGTAAGCTTAGCCTTGCTAAAATTGAGGCTAGCAGCGATGCTATATTTAGGTTTGAAGAGTGTGGTTACCGGTGTAATTACAGGCACATGAGGCTTAACATCTGTATGCCTCAAGTTGATGGACGCAGGGCAGTGCATCGTAGGGCACGTTACTATCGTGCGTGACTTACGAGGCGTTGTTTTGTTATAGGTGATGGTTACCACTTAACATCATGTGAGCCATCTGCTTGTTCCATCAGCTAGTTGTATAAAAAAATAGATAGTGCCGTGTGAAATGTCCACTCATATAATCCGTAGGTTATGAATTTGCTCGAAAAATCTACCTACAACAGAACAACGTTAAATACATAATATGGCAGTAAACATACTGAATACTTATTGGTGAAATTACAGGCACATGAGGCTTAATATCTGTATACCTCAAGTTAATGAACAGGAAAGTGTACGGCACGGTTCTATCGAGCGTGACTTAAGATGCAATGCAATTCTAGGTGACGGTTACCACTTAACATCAGGTGAGCCATATGCTTGTTCTATCAGCAATTTGTATAATCAAAAACCTACTGGATACTTTCTAAGTGTGTGTACTAAACCTAGCGAGAGAAATCGCGTGGGTTCAACTAGTTTCAAGTGTAAACAATAATATCGGAACACTATTATTTCAGTTGTGCACTGAAACCTTATACTTGCGAGCAGTATACGATGTCAAATCACTTACTCTTCCCTTGTTTCGTATCTAGAATACTTTGATTTTTATCTTGTATTGTTGAAATTGTACTCCATTGAGTCTTTTGACAAAAATAAAATATTTTAATGGTAGTGATTTAAAGAATAAAGAAGGAAGTCAAGATGCAAAATAAAATAAGTTTGATCAGTTGAACTATCTCTAGATCGTTAGTAACGGTCTGCAGATAGCTCAACTGTATCATATGTATTTTGTACATTTTGTGTACATCTAAGAGTAGTGAAGGGTTCGTCCGGGGAAGAACTACCACCACGCCTTTTTCTGCCGCCAAGCAGCGTTGCTGTGTTTCGGTTTGAAGTGTGTGGTTGCCGGTGTAATTACAGGCACATGAGGCTTAACATCTGTATGCCTCAAGTTGATGGACACAACGCAGTGCATCGTGGGGCACGTTCCTATCGTGCGTGATTTGCGAGGCAATGCTTTGTTATAGGAGATGGTAACCACTTAACATCAGGTGGGCCATTCGCTTGTTCCATCAGCTAGTTCTATGAAAAAACTATGGGTAACTTAGGTGTATGTATATACACGTACATACATACACCTAAAATACATTACGATTCTTACAGGTAGTCGGGTAAAAACAGAGCCTTAGAAGATCTGGGTCATATTTATTTTTATTCAGTGGCTAGGCCGTATTGAATTAGCATATGAATGAAAAGCCCTGGCCGGCGCCTACGTGCCCTATTCTCTGAATGTGTCACAAAGGAACGGTGAATCTTTACTTACTTTATCTTTGTGAAGGGCAGAATCACTGGTTCTTGTTATTTATGACATAGACTATCCATCTACCCTCATAACCTTCACAGCTCAGTTGGTAGTAGCTCTGCCTTCTGCGCCGTAGGTCGATCCCCACCGAGAACAAATGTTTGTGTGATGAACATAGATGTTTGCTGTGTGGAAAGTCGACTAATTTTTATTTATTTATAGCCCACGCCAATAAAAAAAGCGCTGCTAATTGAATGATAGATGATAATTTAATAATCTGGTACATAAATCATAAGGAAGTTATATATCTACATCTGAAAAGGTTTATGGTATTTTTTTCAGTATTCGAGAAGTTTGTATAAAAAAACCTGAAACAGCTTCACTTTGATCCCCAGGCACGGTAGATATCCTCTCAGATCTCTTAATACCAATTACTAACTCCAGATTCTTTTGAGGATGTCTAGGGGGAGTCAGAGTTACGTCCGAACATTGTTTTTGCCACATACACACATTTTGCACTATTTGGTATTCCACAACTAGTTTTTTTGTATTTATTACCTCCCATGCAAGCCTTAGCTGAAAAGGAATTGCTGTAGTATTTTAACTTATTCAGGCTGATTTTGTTTTTTTTCTAGAAACATGGAAAATAAATGCGCATAGTAAACGTTATGCATGAACAGTATTCGCATGACCACACGTTTTATACACATTCAAATAACGTGCTGAAGCAAGCTTTATTTATCTGCATGGGGAACCATTCAATTATAGTGGGCGCTATTTTAACCGTTTGATTAATCGGTGAAGGAAAACATCGTGCGACATTTAGCATTCTAACAGCGATGGGTTTGAACTGCGTGAAAAACTTATGAAAAAAGTAGGCAGATTTATTTATTAACATAAATGCGAAAGTTACTATGTTTGGACGCAACCCTAACGACTGAACAGATTAGGATGAAACTTAGTAAAAATATAGGTTAAGTTATCTGGTCTAGCACATAGGCTACTATTTATCCCGAAAAATTACCGAGGACGGGAAAGAAAACATGAACGAATCCAATAAAAGGAAACGGCCTTAAATATTAATATGAGCAATCACAACTTATACACGAGGGAAGCCGGGGGCAGCAGCTTCAATAAATAAATAAGTTTCTTTGAACAAACTTTTCAATTCCGCCATGCAATGTCATAAAGTATTAGCAAATCTACGGTAAGTAAGAAGTTTAAGTTATTGACTCCTGAGATCAGACTTTGTTACTCAATTATTTGTTCAAGATCTTTCGAGTGAAACTAGGACAGTAAGGGCTAGTGCACGCTGGCTGGGTTATTACCTAATAACATGCAATAGCAATAGCAGCGGCAATTAACTGCGTCGTTGCCTATTGATTAAACAAATCTCTCCAAAAATCTACTTGCAACTTATTGGGTATATTACAATTATTTGTTAAAGAGCTTCCGTGTGAATCTAAGACAGTAAGGGCTAGTGCACACCGGCTGAGCAGGGCCGCACCGCCCACCGGCAGCGCCTGTGTGTGAAACCCATGAAGCGCCTCTTATTTTTACGAATCTTCATGTTTCAACGTATTTTTTTTTGATCGAGTGAGCGAAGCGAACGAAGATCTCAAAATCAACTTGAGCTCCCATCTCTAAGAGTTTCGTTGACATCAAAGTTTTTCTACTGGTCGGCCAGTTCCTTTGCTTATTCTTATTTTTTTTTCTTGAAATAAATTAAGGACAAGGTGACAACGACCAGGTCTGATGATGGAGCCAAGGTCTGTTCAACGGAACTCTTCAATAAATAGGATAGAGTTGAAACTTGGTTACCAAACCAAGTTAGCAGGCGGTAGTCGGAAAAAAGTCCAAACATTATGTTTGGACTTGCCTCTGACTACCACCTACTCAAAGTTTTCGTGCATTCGTCTTGTCGCATCACGAGATCTCCGTTCGGGGCGAACCACTAGTTATTATTTGTTAATTTTGACCGAAAGAAAAATGTTCTTCAGTTTAAAAATATTTTCCTAAATAGGTAAAACGTCCGCTTGCCAATTACTATGAAAAATAAAACGCGCGAAAAATCTTGATTACTATCACTCAACGTGAAAACATGTTTCACAAGCAGTAACATACAAACTTATTCTTATATTTATTACTAGCGGCCTGTCCCAGCTTCGCATTGGTGGTCATAAATTTCTTGAACATTTTAGGATAAACTTAGACCGTGGGTTCGAGCCTCGCGTCTACTTATTTCATACATTTGCACGCGCTTCTCCTTGAGTGAGTGCAATCGCACCCCGCGCGTGACCCATGGACCCGTTAACATTTTTAATTTCGTCATATCTTTTGAATGGAATGTCCGATTTGAAAAATTTAAGAAGTAATCTATAGGTATTGAAACCGTCTTAATTATGAAATGATTTATTTGGATAAGGATTAATACCAAGGTACAAATAAAGACCCTTTTCTAGCGGAGGCATTTCAATTATTTTTTTATAATAAAAGAACAATTATTGTGACATAACTATAATAGTTAGACATATGCTGTCGTGACATTTTTTGTAGATGATGACGTGTTCTACAAAATTGTAGTACATTATTTTGTTCTATCTTCAATAGTTTTCGCAGCGCACGCGATGTAAGGTTTTTGTTTAACACCTTGGGTTACATTATTGAAGTTTTAGTAAGGATCCCTGATTTTTTTGAAAATATAATATAGCCTATGTTACTCAGGGATAATGTAGCATTCTAATGGTGAAAGAATTTTTGAAATCGGTCCAGTAGTTTTTGAGCCTATTCGTTACATACAAAAATACAAAAATACAAAAATACAAAAATACAAAAATACAAAAATACAAAAATACAAAAATACAAAAATACAAATGTTACCTCTTTATAATATTAGTGTAGATAAAAATTCAATGCGCACGCGCACCTTTCACACACTTTCGACTAAATGATTGTTCAATCAATTGTTTTGGCTCTCTCGTTCGTTAAAATTGGGGAATCCCCGTGACACCACCGCGCCTGCGTCGCACGCATCGCATCGGGTTGCGTTCATCATTTTCCTGCCCTTATCCCACTTCATGTGGGGTCGGCACAACAGGTTTTTTCCCTCCACTCTCCTCTATCAGCCGTCATCTCAGTAGTCACTCCTTTCTTACTCATGTCCTCTTTCACACATTCCATCCATCTTTTCTTTGGCCTACCTCTACTCCTATATCCATCCACATTCATCCCTAGCATTCTTCTCGTTACATGACATTCTTCCCTTCGCATAACATGCCCATACCACGCTAACCTATTACTCCTCATCTTTTCAGTCACTGGCGCCACTTTCAAACTGCCTCTAATAAACTCATTCCTTATCTTATCCATTCTCGTCACACCACACATCCATCTCAACATTTTCATCTCCGCTACATGCACTCTCCTTTCATCCGTCCCTTTGGTGGCCCAGCACTCAGATCCATACAAAACGACAGGTCGTATGATCGATTTGTAAATTTTCCCCTTTAGTTTGAGGGGCATTCGCGGATCGCACGTTGTTCCTGTGACCTGTCTCCATTTCATCCATCCTGCATTTATTCTGTTCTTTACATCCCTATCAATCTCACCATCATTCTTTACTACTGAACCAAGGTACCAAAAATCGGAGCAGACTGGTAGGGATACACCATCTAAGGCAATAGTAGCGAAACTGGAGGGACCACCGAAGTCACAAAACAGATGCTCTGTCTTGGTCCTGCTTATCTTCAATCCGACACTCTCCAATTTCCCCTGCCATTTTACCAGCCTGCTCTGTACCTCAGTTGCGTCTTCTCCGATAAGTACGATGTCGTCGGCGAACAGCATGCACCAGGGTGACTCCTCCTGTATGTCTGATGTCAAAGCATCCATTACCAGGAGGAACAAATAAGGGCTTAAAGCCGATCCTTGGTGCAAGCCCACAGCCACATTGAACTTATCGGTAACGCCAGCTTCGGACCTAACTTGTGTACAAGCTCTATTGTACATCGCCCGAATAAGCTGCAGGTACTTCCCAGGCACTCCTTTCTCTTTCATAGCCCACCACAGAACCTCACGGGGAACCCTGTCGTACGCTTTCTCTAGATCAATGAACACCATATGCAAGTTCTTGTGTGCACGGCGGTATTTCTCGCAAAGTTGGCGAAGTGCAAATATGGCGTCCGTTGTCCCGCGTCCAGGCATAAACCCATACTGGTTCTGTGATACCTCACTCTCTTCTCTCATTCGTCTCGCTATTACTTTCTCCCAAACCTTCATACTATGTGACATGAGCTTTATTCCTCGATAGCTATTACAGTTCTGTACATCACCCTTGTTTTTGAAAATGGGCACCAGCAAACTGTTGCACCATTCTTCTGGGATCGCCTCATCTTGTAACAGCTTATTGAAGAATAAAGTCAGCCACTTCCATCCATTCGCTTTCAAAAACTTCCATACTTCAACTGGTATACCATCTGGTCCTAACGCTTTTCCATTCTTCATACTTTGCACTGCTTCTTTTACTTCATTCACACTTATCTCTTCTACCAAACCTATGTTTAAGGGTGCGTACCCTAAAACACCACTCCAGTCATTTTCTTCATTCATTAACCGTTCAAAATACCCTTTCCAACGTTCTCTTATTTCTTCATCTTTTGTCAACACCTTTCCTCCATCATCTTTTATACATTTTATGTGCACAATATCTCTTGCATTCTTTTCTCTTTCTTTCGCTAGTCTGTACAGGTCTTTTTGTCCGTGGGGGCTATCTAGTGATCGATAAAGTTTATCTTGGACCTTAGCTCTTGACACGGCTACAGCTTTCTTTGCATTTTTCTTACACTCCAAATATGTTGCCCTTTTACTCTCTTTGACACTCACATTACTATCTTCAATACTCTTCCATTCCTTAAATGCATTCTTCTTTTCTTTCAAGCACTTTTGCACCTCTTCACTCCACCACCAAGTTTCCTTATCAATTATTCCTTTTCCTTTCGTTTCCCCAAAAACATTCTTCGCTGCACTTCTTATACAGTTCGCCATTTCATTCCAACATTCATTCACTGATTTATCTACCATATCCTCCATTTCAATCATCTTATCAACCACTCTTGTTCGTAATTCCTTCGCATACTCATCTTTTTCTATTAAATGCCATTTTATTCTGGGTAGGGGCTTCGGTTTGTTATGGACAGGTTGTATCTTAACTTTCATCTCCATGATAAGTAAGCGGTGTTGGGAGACTAAAGCCTCTCCGGGCACGACTTTACAATCTTTAGCTGTTGTGATTGTATTTCGTCTGATTAAGAAGTAATCTATTTGGGTATTGTGATTGCCACTTATGTAGATGATCAGATGCTCGTCACGTTTCTGAAAAAATGTGTTCACTATTGCCAGATCAAATGCAGCCGCTGCTTGTAATAGTGTGTCTCCCTCCCGATTCCTGTTTCCAAAGCCCCATCCTCCATGTACTCTTTCATATCCTCCGTTCATTCTTCCCACGTGTCCGTTAAAATCCCCCCCAATATATACATCCTCATTCTGTGAAATATCCATCATCACCGCATCAAAATCCTCCCAAAACTTATCTTTCGCTACTTCATCACATCCAGTCTGCGGTGCATACACACTAACTATATTCAAAACTACGTCTCCTAACAACAACTTGACAACTATCAATCTGTCATTCATCCTTTTAACATCCGTCACACATTTTTTCATCTCACTGTCTAATACAATCCCGCATCGGGTTGCGTTCATAACTTCATAAACACACTCAAAAAAACTCACGGCGCCGGCGCACTTTTACAATAAATGCATTATATGTTTTGTTATTTACAAGGCATATGTTGCGCCTATTGTACTTATCGATACTCCACTATAAAGAATATGTTGTTGTGTAAGTGTACCTAGCATAAATAATTTCGGTGGCGGCGCCCTCATTGTCTTGGCGCCTGTGTGCGCCGCACACTTCGCACACAAGGGCGGCGCGGCCCTGCGGCTGAGCTATTACTTAAAAACGGGTAATTGCGATTAGCAATAGCAGTAAATGTCGGTGCTTATTAGGTAAGAAATCTCACCAAAAATCTATTTGCGACAATGTAATTTCAACTAATCAATCGCAACTCTAACTGGGTTAAGTATTAATTCTCAAAATATTTAGTCCTAAGACCTGATAATGTTAAATCTCACATCACAGGACAAGTAGTCGTACGGCTCGGGTACCACCCATATCTGGTAAATGTACCACCTATTCGCACTAAGCGCTTTGCTTCTACATTTATTATGCGAACTGCCAAGGAGTGGAACTCATTGCCGTCGTCTGTCTTTCTTGATCACTACAACTTGGGTCTCTTCAAGGCAAGAGTGAAGAGGTGCCTTCTAGACCTTTCTGCTCCCTCGTTGGCTACATCGTCGCTTTACGGACAGTCAATTAATTATTAAAAAAAAAACATTCCGTTCACCAGTTTGCTCTGGCCCTAAGGCTCATCGATAAGGAATAAGGAAAAGTATTTTATGATGTATACAAGCTCCTTTTATTTACTTTTAAAAGTAGTTAAGTTAGAACTAGTAAGTCTCAGTGACACTTGCAAGTGGCACTGGTTTTGATACATGTACAGCTTTGCTTAGTTTGGGGCTAGATGGCGCTGTGTGAAGTGTCCGTCAATATTTAGTTTTATTGCTGCATATTAAGATGCTGACACTCATCAAATACCTTCTCGCTCGCACATTTCAATATTTTGGAAGATATCATTTTGTTTTTACTGAAAGTTGTTGTTTATGTATAATCCCGAACAACCAAGTTTTGGAGAATAACAATACAAATCTTTAGCAAAAATATAATTTTGTCTGAAACAAGTGTTCCCACCAAAAGTTTTATTTAGTACAAAAATAACTGTTTTTTTTTAATTTTTACATAACATGATTTAGTCACTTTAGATCATCTAAAATCTTGAAATGTGCGCGCGGGTTCAGCAGTGGTCTTTGCTTAAAAAACTCTCCCATTCGTCCAAAAGACGTGGGGGTAATTTAGACCCCTATACACCAACGTTAAGTAATCGGGACCTTTCTTCCCTACACTAAGTTGGAAATATTTGTTTACTCCCAAATGTGTATTAACCTTTTTTACGCGGGCGCCATATTGAACTTGGAAGTCTTTGAAAATGAGATTTGTGAATACATTGTGTTCTTGTTTGCAAAATATAGTAGAGCTCTTTGTGAAAGGCTCGTCCGGGAAGTATTACCACCACGCCATTTTCTGCCGCCAAGCAGCGGTGCTGTGTTTCGGTTTGAAGAGAGAGGTTGCCGGTGAAATTACAGGCACATGAGGCTTAACATCTGTATGCCTCAAGTTGAGGGTCGCAGGGCAGTGTATCGAAGGGCACGTTCATATCGTGCGTGCGTTTAAAATGTTCGTTTCTATAGAGAATATTTTTGCCATCCCACTGTTGGACAAAGGTTTAAGCAATATTACTTATTTACCCATATGTTTTTTTTTTACAACTTATAGGTTAAACGTTGACCGCAATCTCACCTGATGTTAAGTGAAGATGTGGTCGACGATGTGGCACGTTTACCTAAAAATACCTATTCACTCTTCTCTTGAAAGCATCCAAATTATAGGCATTCGGAAAAACGGATGCCGGTAAGGAATTTAGACTGAAAATACGTCTAGGTACACTACTTACTTTTTGCTTGTTACCATTTTCGTGTTATCGATATCAAGTCAATCTGATAACAGGACGTATGCATACATAGTCGGACAGCTATTTAGTCCTAAACGCGATGTAGTCATATCGAGATTTAGTCAGATAGCGACTTAGTCACAATGCTATCTAGTCAAATCAAGATGTAGTCTCAAAGCTTCTAACCCATATTCCTGTGGTCATTCTAATAAGATACAATGAAAATAAAATTCATTTTGATCCACCATTTTTTTGAATTTTTTTTTACTTTGCAGACAGGTGTACGAGCTAATTTGTGAATCAAGGGCTTAAATAAAATGGTTAAATTGTACTTTATCACTTACTTCTGCAGCTTTTGGTTAGCCAGATCAATTTTTATTATATACTATTTTTACCCAGACCCAGCCAGGGGCCTTATGCTCACTTCCAGCGAGATTATCTCACGGTGGAGATGACGTCATATCTCGTTCGATAACTATTTATCCCCAAATCCCCAAAGTTCATGCGAGACGTAACGTCAACGAGATGTGACGTCATCTCCACCGTGAGATAATCTCGCTCGAAGTGAGCATAAGGCCCCAGATGGTAATCTGACCAAATCTCAAAGTATTTTCCAAATCTGTTCGGCTCTCTGTCTCTCTTGTCGTGTCACTAGTTTCTTTCGAAACAGTGTGGTGATAGGATTTTAAGTGCGCGTTTAGAGGCTTCTTTCGAGCACTTGACACATGTTATAGAACTTTTTAGGTTCAACGACATGCCGTTATCCTCACGATCTGTTCAGCAGTTACGTCGTAATTGAATCAAAAAATGACAAAAGTCTAGGTTTTTTTAAACTAAATATTAACAAATTTCATAATTTTATAAAGTCCATGAAAAAGGCTCCTGAAAGCTAATGAAAATAGGTAAGCGAGGGATTCAGAATCAAATTAGAGCTGATATCAAGGGAGGATTAAATGGGACAGTGAATGGCTTCAGGGAATCTATTTATCTTTAGATTAACATAACATCGAGGCCGTTTTAATATTCATTAGTCTGTTTACAAGATAATAAACGATCAAAAATAACCTCCAATTTTTCTTCGTGCGTGACTTGCGAGGCAATGCTTTGTTATAGGTGATGGTTACCACTTAACATCAGATAGGCCATCTACTTGTTCCAACAGCGAGTAGTATTAAAAAAAACTCAGTGCTTCGGAGGACACGTTAAGCTGTCGTTCCTGGCTCCAGGTGGAAGCCTTGGGGAGGCCTAACTGCCGCGATGTCAGAGTCGGCCACTCGCTCATACAAACGTACTCCCCAAAGTTACATTAGCACGTAAATTAGCGTTAAGATTTCAGATAGCATATTAATTGGATATGAATATGTAAATGTACTTACTATTTGCTCGGTTGTGGCGCAATTTTACATAATCTAAAGTTATTCAAGTGTCGAGCTGTAGGCGTAGGCGTCTATTCGGTAAGACGCATGACGTATGGGTTCGATTCCCGCAGTAAACAAATATCTACATTTTTAGATGTCTTATCGTAAAATCGAAATGGGATTCGCATCTTTGGTGGTAGTTTTTATAATAATAACATCAAGAATGTTTTTAATATGTTAGTTGAAACATCTTGATACAATATTTCTTATTTGAATTTGAAAGAATTTGGATACTTTAGCTGTGAAATACATCATAAAAGTTTTGATTTCCAAAAAAGAAAACAATTATCTCATTAATTTTATCCTTTTCCTATTTATATGTAGATATATCAGTAGATCTCTAAGTACCCACTCAAGATTTTTAATTGACTATTATTTTATAGAACGCCTTAAAAATCGGAATGCTAAAAATGAATTAAGTTAACCCAGAATCTCCGATTTAAAATAGTCTTGAAAAAACATACCCAGCTTAAAGATGGCATTCGTGAACACATTGCATTTTATACGAATCTTAAGAAATCTCATAATTAATAACCATTTGTGTTTATATTTAGTCAGGATTGCGCACGTTTGTGCCATTGAAAATCAGTTTTTATAGAATTTAATTTGCATTTTGCTTTGCAGCTTTGCAAATAGATTGCGCAAACGTGGAGTTCAAAGATTCTAGTGAGGTAAGAATTTATTTACTTTTTCATTACTTTGTTCGCAGTGGATTAGTTAGCGTAGTGTTGTAAACTTGTTTAGTGTAGAGGGCGCCACTATAAGTAATTCAGAAACATAATATAGCTACGAGATAAACAGCCCTTAAGGTATGTAGCAAGTAGTGTAAAAAAAGTAGCATCGCTGTTTCGGTTTGAAGAGTGTTTGCCTAAAAATCACAGGCGCATGAGCCACGCGATATATAGCAGGGCTAGTTCAGGCACGTGCAGCAGTACATAGAAATAGGCATGGTGGTAGCAGGTACTTCCCCGGACGAGCCACACACAAAGCGTTCTACGAGCTAGATTTAGATTCTCCCTTTAGAGACCAAATCTACACCATAAGCACTGAGAGATTTTCCCTTACGTTCCACGCCAGCCTACACGTTCCACGAACAGTGAGTAGACCAATTGATCGCTGATAATGTCCCGGCGTGAGACGACCACTTGACTGCTTTGACGTCGTAGATATGCCCGATGACGTCATTGATCACTACCTACAGGCAGACCTAGATTAAAATCGTGGGTGGTGTAATTTTGCCCAATGTACACATGGACGGAACTTAACCAAAATACAACATAAATCTGCTCGGAGTTTGCTTCATTATAATAAAAATACAAGCCCGGAAAACGCAGCAAAATACATGACTAGAAACAGACAGAAATTACAGAAGAACGCAAGAGTAATAGAAATTTCTGGTCGGTTTATTTATTTTTATAAAATGCTACTTGTAGCCAGAGAATCTACCCAAACCAGCAAATAAGCATACTGCTCATTTATTGACAAAATCAGCCCCAAGAAAAATACTCTGAAAAATATGGTTCCTGGTATGAGTAGTAGCTCTTTGTGAAGGGCTCATCCATGCCTATTTCTGCTTCGTTATAGGTGGTGGTAACCACTTAAGACAAGTGAAACAAGCAGATGGCTCACCATCAAGAAGTATATAAAATAAAAAGTAATTTAAGATAAAAACGTAGCACAAAAGCAATATCCCCGGGTGTCGTCGATCGGCTGGCAACAAGCAACAGGCCGGCGCCGCCGCGACGCTCCCTGATTATAGCCCAGAGCTCAGAGACAATTTACTACGCACTTCACCTACTGCGCGGTACACTGTGGGATGGATGCTGGATCACTTGAGGCTTTCGACCTTTAAAAGTTATGAAACATGTGTCAAGTGCTCGAAAAGAGCCTATTTGAGGCGCACTTAAAAGCCTTTCACCACATTGTTTTGAAAGAACAAGTGGCACGGCAAGAAGGATAATAGAAACGTAGGTGCTCTTGGCGCTTGTGAAGAGGGTCCTAGAGATATGTCAACCTGATCATTAGCCCAAATAAGGACATAGCCCTGCTGGCCATAGGACTTCTCTATTCATTTCCAGGAAGAATGAGTTTCCTCTGTCGACGGACTTCCCGTGATTTTTACAATGTCGCTGTTCCATCGGGTGGGAGGCGGCTTAGTCTTCATCTTGCGGTTTGTAGTCGCCTTAGCCAATCTTTATGGTGTTATTCAAATTAGTCTATGAGCACTTTGTTAGTCTTCTTCTTCTCTCAATTTATGGCTCCTGTTCGTTATTCGATAGACAATCTTGCCAGTGTCAAGTAATTTGTATTGAATACTTTTTAGTCAAGTCAGTCCATTGTCAAGTCGGCAGTCGTTTGTTTTAAAGAAAATGGTGGCGGTTTTCTTCAAAACATTGGAAACATTTTCGGTCAAATCAGGATATCACTTAATACACTTTCATTTCAAATGTTTTTACACTTATAATATGGGATATGATTAAGGGTTTTGTTGTGCCAAAAACATATTATATCAGATAATCCTCCATAAGAAAAATCTACTTGTAATTTTCCAAAAAGTTGCAGTAACACTTCGAAAGAGCATTGACCGGAGTTGGCTTCCAGGACATTCACTGTGGTCTGATACTTTCACACTTGTTGCTTAGCATCTTCAGAGCTGAAGGTTTTCTCAGGAGAAAATAGCTCGTAGAGCAAACAATAGCTGGGGAATGACCGAGCTGGGTAGAACGGGGACCTCTAACCGGCTCCTTTATTGCGCTACTTGTGAAAGTGTTTGCGACAAACATAAATGGACAATCACATCTGCCACTGTAAAAAGAGTTTGATATGGTGTCCGATCGCGCTGTTTTCAAGCTGCTTTTAAATTCGAACGGAAAAGTTTTTGAGTTTACCGTACCGATTTTACAGTATTTTATTGTTTGATGTAAAACAATTCAGCTTCCATGACAGCCTTCACAGCTCAGTTGGTAGTAGCTCTGCCTTCTGTGCCGTAGGCCGTGGGTTCGATCCCCACCGAGAACAAACATTTGTGTTATGAACATAGATGTTTGTTCTCTGTCTGGGTGTTATTTAATATTATAAGTATGTATTTACATTTTGTTCGTTCTATTCTACAACATCCTAAATTATTCTCTACCCTCGCAAGAAATGCCCAAAGTAGAACGTGCCTAAAACAATAACACAATTATCGCGCAATTTACCCGAAGCGAGTGTACAATTTGTGCCGGCGCCAGGCGCCCACACCGTGCTCTCGCCCTGTATCTAGCCTGAATTACACACTTTAAGGGCACTGAATCATGATTTAGTTGCGAGGTTGTTTTGACCTATTTCCATGGTAAACAAGCTGCGGTCAAATATAGCTCTCACAGCTCAGTTGGTAGGAGCTCGCCTTCTGCGCTGTAGGCCGAGGGTTCGATCCCCGCCATGTAAAAACATTTTAATAATGTTTTGAACATAGAGTTTATAAAGATCAAAGAGGTCGTCATAGAGGTTCGAGAGCACTGATGGTCTAGTGGTAGGGGCCCCGCCTTCCGATCCTGAGGTCCTGGGTTCCAAACCGGTCGTGCACCAATCAGTTTTTCTGTTCCAAAAGGAAAACATCGTGAGGAAACCAGCATGTCGTAGTACCTAAAAAGTTCTACACAGTGTCATATCCTCGAAGGGAGCCTCTTTAAGGCGCACTTAAAATCCTTTCACCACACTGTTTCCAAAGGAAGTAGTGACACGGCTAAAAAAATAATAATATGTGTGTTTCGGTTTGAAGAGTGTGGTTGCCGGTGTAATTACAGGCACATGAGGCATAACATCTGTATCCCTCATGGACGCAAGACAGTGCATTGTAGGGCACGTTCCTATCATGCGTGACTTACGAGGCAATGCTTTGTGATGGTTTGGTGATGGTTACCACTTAACATCAGGTGGGCCATCTGCTTGTTCGATCAGCTAGTTGTATAAAAAAACTATCTAAGCTTAGCACTTCAATAAATCTAGAAAACAAACGATGACGCGACAGCGAAACCTACTGAGACATAATAAATGATTCGTTAATAAAAAGACACATTAATATATCCATTATCGTGTCAGAGCACAACGGGGGTGTTAATAAAAAATAAATGGGTGTTAAAGTCAGCGTTCACTAGAGCACACACCCGAGATGTGTTGTAGGTAGTATAAGTATTACAACACAAAAAATATGCGCGTATAGTCAATTTCCTTGCTGGTTTTATATTTTTACATCCTTTCAATTTTAGAATGACAACGACTAGTGGGGCGTGTGCCAATTGCAATTTTTAGACGTGCTTTTTACTAGCTTTTCAGACATCCTCAAAAGGTCTTGAGCACCTGTTTGGTAAATACCAAGTTTTTTTAAATTATTGAAAGTCAAACAACATTTTGTTTATTTTTTTAATATTTTTTTACAAAATGTAATAAAAAAAACTGACTACGCATCTTCTACTACGAACAAACATGTTCAACATAAATACAATTATTTGTTCTGTGTGAGAATCGGACCCAAAATGACGATTTCGTTTCGTATTATTTCGGGAGTATTTGGTGTGTCACAGTAGTGGGCGCCAGCCAGCAGTAAACGATTTTACTATGTAATACAGAGTGTAATACCTGGGTGAGTGCTTCTCATATGGCCTTGCAAGGAGGGAGGGGGTGTAGCTTTTGATTTTTTTAATAGTACCTAGCTGTTTTACCGTGTCATTATAGTTTTGCTTAGCTCTTTTCATCTTATATAACCTGGTTGTTCTTTACGGGATGAGTAAATGAGAAGCGTACTTATTTAACAATTAGTATTTTTACTTTCCTTGAAAATTGTACACGGGCCGTTGCCGATTCAACTTCGTAGATTTTTATAGGTTATGAAAAAAAACGCGTGTCGAGCTCAGACGTCAAAACTTCTGACATTTGACACTGACAGTCATGAAGCTCTGCATTCCCCGTACATCCACGGCATTGGCCGGAATACTGGTCAATGTCTAGATGAGTTAATAAAAAAAAACTCCCATGGCTTCATTTAATTGCCTTCAACCGGCTAGCGTAATAGACGTACCAAGTCTAGAATTTTTATTAATTTATTTACTAAATTAGTATATATTAGTAATGCCTTTTGAGTGGCCACATAAGTTGTAAATGCTCTTTGTATGATAAAGATTTTTGTATTCCATATTTGTAAAATAATTTATTGATTTCATACAAGACGTTAAGGCAGAAGATAGTTGATTTTCCCTTACAATGTCATTTAACTATACCTAATCTGTTTGTTACTTGTTTGTTACCTTATTTAAAATACACTACTTTGACGTATAACATGACAAATTTATCAATAACATGTTTACCTGTTTGTCACCACTGATTGTATGGCTTTTGTACGTAAGTATTCCATAGATTGGTCTGGTCGCCGTGGACGTAGGTAGAAACGTGCCTTTGACTTTTAACGCGGTTTACCTAGTAAAGGTCAAAGTAACGCGCTTTTAATATTACGATACATCATGATGGGGTCATCAAATCATTGAATAATGTCACTCCAATTATTTTTAATTGACTCCAAGTAATTTCGATAGAATAAACCCACTACCGTATTGCTGGCCTTTGGTCATAAAATATTTAAATTAAATTGATCGTATCATGTTATTATTTTTGCATGATGTTGATTGCTTTTGGTTTTACAATCAAAAGGTATTTGACCTTTGTAGATGTAATTAAAATTACATAACTTATACTTGGAGGTATTAAACCATAAAATAATGTACCTTTAATTAATTAATTTAGGATAGTAGAGCTCTTTGTGAAGGGCTCGTCTGGGGAAGTACTGCCACCATGCCTATCTGCCGTCGAGCAGCGTTGCTGTATTTGGTTTAAAGGGGTGTGGTTGCCAAAGAAATTTTCAGGCACATGAGGCTTAACATCTGTATGCCTCAGGTTGAAGAATGCAAAGCAGTGCACCATAGAGCACGTTTATATCGTGCGTGTCTTACGAGGCAACGCTTTGTTATAGGTGTTGGTTACCAATTAACATCTGGTCTGCTTTTCCATCAGCGAGTAAAAGTGAAGCTAAAAAAAAGAAGCGTTCTTCCTGGAAATGTATTTTTTATTTTATATACTTCTTGATGAAACAAGCAGATGGCCCACCTGATGTTAAGTGGTAACCATCACCTATAACAAAGCATTGCCTCGTAAGTCACGCACGATAGTAACGTGCCCTACGATGCACTGCCTACGATCAATTTGAGGCATACAGATGTTAAACTATGCCTATGTTCGGCATTGGACTTCTTCAGGCTGATGATGATCAATAAAAGCGCTTCTAGTTTTATAAACATAAGCCATAGTCCATAGTGGGGTGTCCATAGTCCTACCTATGATTGGTTTGTAATGAAGTGAAGTTATCACATGTATAGAGGTAGAGTTATATATACATTGCTAATGCCATGTGAGCTCTGAAGAGGCTCTTGGCAATTATAACTTAATCCGTGTTCAGGCGACGTCCACCGATACCTAAACAGAGGTTTGAATGAACCATGATTTAATCATAGTTGAATTATTTTTATTTTAGGCTTATTATTTTATATATACGCATTTTGAGTGTCCTCATAATATTGTTCTCAATTTGACATGTATTTCTATGCACACCGATCAACTCCTGAAGGACTGAATCGAATTTGAAGAGATTTTCACTTATAGAGAATCATTACTTCGGGGGCTCATTTAATTTATTTTTATATACTATCTAACAGTACCTGTTCCAGTACCCATAACCTTCGTAGCTGGTTATTTAATGTATTGATTTAATAGTTACATTTAAAATTAGTTTTTCAAGTACATATATTTAATGTTGGGCCTCGACTTTGTCCCAGTACTTTGGAATTTTCCATCGTCGAATTACAACTTTGTCAAGGTTCAATTTCTAATTATTCGTCCCTAAATCCACAAAACTTCATTTTCTCGAAAAGCGGGAACCGTCATAAAACGTCTAAACTATCGGAAAACGCTACTTTTGATCACTTTAATATCTTCTACCTATAAGCTTATGCTATAGCTTAGATGACATAAATTTGATAAGAAAATTATATTTATGAACATTATAAAATACTTAATGCTGATTAGCATTTTCTTCCAGCTAATCTTCTATGAGGTACTCTAAAACCTAACCCCTTTAATTAGTCGTGTCAGTATATCAGATTAATACATATTTTAAACATTATAACAACCAGTCGGAGAATAAACATTAATCGAGATTTACAGGACAATTCAGAAAAAAAACAGCTATTTCATACATTTTAGCCAGGTAGGTATTGAACTTCTGCATGAAGCAGCTGTTTTTTTTTCGCGTTCACAGTAGACAGAGAGTTGGTTCCTTGGAAAAAGTTATTCATGTTGATGGGTACTTTAACCCCCTGAAGTTTTAAGGACAAGTATTGGACCACCTTGTCTATACAAGGTGTTCCAATACTTGTCTATACAAGGTGTCTTGTATACTTGTCCTTAAAACTATGTACTTATAGTTTATACTATAAGTTTACCGTTCGTCGCATTTTAAAGAACGGTAACTAATTCCCTAAGTCTCCACTTAGGAGGGCAAGCGAAGCAGTTGAACAAAGTTAAAGTGAACTTAGATCGAGATGGGTTCTGACCACTAGAACTAACTTATCATAAGTTGGGTTAAGTTTGTAGTTTATAGCCTGACCTAAATGTACGGTCAGCAACTTCATAATTAAAAGTCCTGATAACATATGAATGCGATGAAGTTACTATGTTTGGATGTACGTATGGATGTTTTTCTAATAACATATGAATGCGTATGCGAAAATTACGATTTTTGGATGTATGGATGTTTGGGACAGAATCACGTCCTAACCACTGAACCGATCGGGATGAAACTTAAAACTAATCTAGTTCGTAACCTGGATTAGCATATAAGCTTTGTATCTCTAAATATTACCGGGAACGGGGTAGAAAACATAAACGAACCTGTAAAAAAACGCTATGTTAAGTGGTGACTATCACCTGCCCTGCATCCATCAGCTTGAGGCATACAGATGTTAAGCCTCATACCTATGCCTGTTATTACACCGGCAAGCACACTCTTCAAACTAAAACCCAGCAACGCTGCTTGGCGGCAGAAATAGGCATGGTGGTAGTACTTCCCCGCCTTTAATATTAATGTTAGCAATCACTACTACTAAGCCAGCGAAGTCGCAGGCAGCAACTAGTCTTGAATAATTCAGGACCCCGTGACCGCATGATCAAATGTTGGCTAATATTAGAAGATCGCATATCATACTTGCTGATGCAGAAGGAAGATGGAAAAAACTGAAACAGCTTCACGATTTTGATCCCCAGGCATGGTAGATATCCCTTCAGATTTCTTAGTACCAAGTACTCATTCCAGATTCTTTGAGGACGTCGAAGGGGGTAGTCAAAGGTACGTCCAAACATTACATTTGGCGCATACCCCATTTTGCAGTGGTTGGTATTCCTTACGTGGCAGGTTGCCCATCGTTGCAAGGAAGATGGGCCACCTGATATTAAGTGGTAACCGTCACCTGTAACAAAGCATTTACTACCAACACTTCAATAATTAAAGTGTTGGTACTAAATGCTTTCTAAATTATTAAGATAGCGTTGTGTGAAATGCCTACCAGTAATTTATTTTATTTTGTTTAAAATATCGATATTTTTTCTACAATTAGGTTACGTGCTCATCACCGCTTCTAATCATTTTTATAAAATTAGCATCAAAGCATGTTTTGAAATGCTGTCAAATTACGCCAACTTTACCTATAATTACATTAATAATCAGCAAAAACATGATTTGCAAGTGCACTTTGCGTAGGTCCGTTGCGAAGTTATACGCAAGTAGCAATCTACATATTAAATTCAGAAATGAATTGATGTTGCTATGAGAAAAATGCATATTTAAGTGTATTAGTACGTAGTAGTAGTACTAGTATTCTCTTATCTGTGGTAGTAGAAGTGAATATTATTTGAAGAATAGTAGAGCTCTTTGTGATGGGCTCGTCTGGAGAAGTTCTACCACTATGGCTATTTCTGTCGCCAGTTGTTGTGTTTGAAGGGTGTGCGTGCCGGTGAAATTACAGGCACATGAGGCTTTACAAATGTATGCCTCAAGTTGATGGATGTATCGTAAGGCACGTTCATATCGTGCGTGACTTGAGTTCCTTTGTTATGTTATAGATGACGGATACCACTTAATATGAGGTGGGATATCTGCTTATTCTCTCCCAAGTAGTATAAATTATAACAAGTTAGTGTACTTACTTAATAATTTATTACTTAAATTAAATTTTAGGTAATTATATTTAAAATTTCAGCACATTATGTACCTACTACCTACTTAGAACAAAATATTTGAAAGAGTACGTAGTTTTTAGGCTATTTAATGGTAAACTTTTGAGAATATCTAAATGTTATCGCGCTGTGACGTTCTCTTGAATATTACATTCAATTTTACCGATAGGGTGTGGCGAGAGTGAGCGAGGGGCAGATTCCGATGGTGATTTGGTAGTAAAGGCAATTCTTACGCAAGAATACTTACTTTAAATCACAAATTAAAATTCAATCTTATGATTAACATAATTTGTCATATTATTTAATGCAAGTAAATTAAATAGAAACAGCTAAGGTCCAACATTATACAAAAATTTTTAATACACAAAAAAGTTGAGCCATCCGCAGACCACTGCAAACAATCTGTAGATAGCTCAACTGATCTAAAAAACAAACCGGAAACATTCTCAAAAAGCTGGCAACATATTTCCAATTTTAACATTCGCCGGTTTTGCGACGCCGCCCAGCAATTACACCATATTATATGTTTATACTATACAATTAGAGAGAAATATTAACACACACTAATTAGCACCTAATTAGTATTCCAACACTATAATTTAACAGTACATACATACATGTATCGATATAATATTCGGCGTATCGAATTCGCGAGGCGAGCGGAGTGGCTTGCCTTGGCACATGCACTACTTTCATGTTTTGGTGCAACTATACCTATATAATATGCTTGTTATGTGTATGTGTATGTATAAAAGCACCTATACAAGGTGTTCCATAAGTTGTGTATATAAACTTCAGGGGGCTAAAGTACCCATCAATATGAACAACTTTTTCTAAGGAACCAAAACTTATGGAACACCTTGTATATATATGCTTGTATGTATAAAAGCATCTATATATGTACCTATAATAGGTTAGCATTCGTTTCTAGCGTTATCGAGAGGTATTATAAACCTAAGGTGCTCCATTGTAAAGCCTAATTCGCGACGGTATTAGATTTTGTGGCATTGAGTATTCTTTCTTCTGTAGTATTGTTACGTGGGTAACTTTTCATGTGAAGGTATACAGACGAAAGCAAAACGATGATAACATTGGTAATGTACGCTCACGGAATGAAAAGTCGGTAAAGTAAAGTCGGTTTTCGCTTGCACCAGATTGCAAGAATCAATTTTATTATCTTCCTTCTCTCAATTTATGGCTCCTGTCCGTCATTCGACAGACAATCTTGCCAGTGTCAAGTGATTTGTATTGAATACTTTTTAGTCAAGTCAGTCCATAGACAAGTCGGCCGTCATTTGTTTTGAAGAAAATGGTGGCGGTTTTCTGCAAAACATTTTCAGACAAATCAATTTTATTATTACCAACCAGTGAAGTTTAACATTTAAATATATGTGACGTTTGTATCGAATAAGGTTTTTCTTGTTTTTAATCACGTCAAGCACGAGTACTCAGTGTATTCTGTCTATTCAGTTTCAAAAGTTAATATTTGTTCGTGATACGTTGAACGAATCAAGTTGAAAACTGACAAACCTTTTTATTCCGTCACTGTACAATGTTGATAAAAAAAAATAGACAATTCGATAGTAAGCATCTCGCTACTAAATCATAATGTATGTGTAATTCGTAAAAAAATAAACTAGGAACTGTCATTTGGATCGAAAGGAGCCTCTAAAAGTTACACCTAAAATCCTTTCACTACACTACACACGACTAGAATACCTAGTTTATAAGGTGTGCAAAAAATGATTTTTGTGAATAAATAGTCTAGAACGATACTTTTCTTTCATTCTGTTAGACAGTGAGAGTGGAATGTGGAGATTTTCCTCAAACAGGCACCTGATTGTAATGCCATCCATCTTAGCTCTCAAACGTAAATAACTAACAATAGTGCGCTATAAATGGGCGCGAAGACGATTGTGTTTCATGCGCACATTCACTGTTGCGCTAAGCTGCGCCTGCGCAGGTCGACAAAGTAACCGACCTATAGTAGCGTAACAATAAGAGATAGGTATAATGCATTCGACGAAACAAAGCAATATGACGTATGAGGTTGTAACGTCAATAAAAAATACATTGTAATTAAAAATCTTGTTGTTAAAAGATAAGTTACAGCATAAAATTATAGCTCAGAACAAATGCATTAGTAATACAAAAATATAATAGTTGTTTATATCAAATATTGATCCATGGTACTCGTAATATACTGTAAATATACATATACACTAGGCACACATAGGCATAGGTAAATTTACTTCAGCGTAAGGAAGGTGTCATTTGACAACAATGTCACCACTACAAATAAATAAACATTACAAAAATTCTGCAAAAATATAATTAAAAAAAAAACAAGTTTTCCTGCCAAAAGTTTGATTAAGAACTAACTAGTAAAACACGCTGTTTCGAGATGACGATAAATTGTCCTGAAAACGTATTGGAAAGATTATGTATACAAGGATCATACAAAAGAATGGTAGGAACCAAGCAGTAAGTTTGTTGCCTGTTAAAAAAAAATACATACTTATAATACACCCAGACAGAGAACAAACGTCTATGTTCACCACACAAATGTTTGTTCTCGGTGGGGATCGAACCCACGGCCTACGGCGCAAAAGGCAGAGCTACTACCAACTGAGCTGTGAAGGCTGTTCTTCTAGGCTTGTTCGCGTGGAACTGGCACCTAGATTTACCTAGTTTACGTTTCGAAGTGATCCTTGTGATTCAACTGAATAAATACCTTTTGACTTTGACTTTGATATCCTGGGAAGATTATGTACTGCATTTCAATTTACAGTGTCCCTGCGCAGAAGCAGCATCGCCCAATGCTTGCACAACTATCTTAATTTATTTAATCTTGGCAATTGAACGGTTAAAAAAGTTAAATAATGTTTTGTATGTTAACGATTATAGCTTTTTTAATTATTATTGTTTCAACCAATTAAATAAATAAGCAGTCGTGGAAACGCACTGTTTTTTTGTTTGAAGAGTGTGGTTGTTCGTGAAATTGCAGGCACTTGAGGGTTAACATGCCTCAAGCTGCCTCAAGGTGATGGTCACAGTGCACTTCAAGGCAGAACGTTCATATCGCACATATGTAGCTATGCTAAAGATGATGGTTATATGTTTAGTATAAGAAACAATGCACATGTATGTATGGTATATGTGTGTGTACCTAACTACTAATAATACTACATTTTACAAAAGGAATTAGGAATCGAACCCACAACCTACGGCGCAGAATACATTGACTGAGTCATGACAGTCATGTCATGAGGCAATTTTTTTACTAGCTGATGGAACAAGCAGATAGCCCTCCTGATGTTAAGTGGTAACCATCACCTATAACAAAGCATTGCCTCGTAGGTTACGCACGATAGGAACGTGCCCCACGATGCGCTGCCCTGCGTCCATCATCTTGAGGCATACAGATGTTAAGCCTCATGTGCCTGTAATTAGGTACACTGGCAACCACACTCTTCAAACCGAAATACAGCAACGCTGCTTGTAAAAAACGCTTTTTAGTAAAAACTTTATGAATTCATTTACTTAACTTTAATACATACAACTTATTCTAATGAAAATCAAACAACTTTAGCTTTTATATAATAAATTAACTTTAAATATGGTTCTAAGTATAATTTATTTTTATAAAACTCGGAACACATAAAAAATAGATATTGCTCAGTTTTTCTTAATAACATCAAGGAAAACTACCTACGAATAAGGAAAAGCCTTTGTAAAAGAGAAAATTAAATTCACTGGAAATTCTTTAGATGAATATATTTCCGCAGAAAATGGGATTCATCGCAGATCGGCCATTCATAAATGAAAACTAATATCTTTCAGATAAAGTCAGCGAGATTACAGGCAAATAAATAAAACTTAGCCAAAACTTGTAATATGGGAACCAGATAGCTGATATAATACATATATATTTTGTTTTTGTAAATACATGCTTATAATATATAATAACACCCAGACAGAGAACAAACATCTATGTTCATCACACAAGTGTTCTTCGCTCACTCGATCAAATTAAGTATAAAGTGTGCCTATATAGCGTCAACACTAATAATAGCGTAGTTATCAACATTCACTCCTATTTCTGCTAAACAAGTATACAATTGAGTTTATTAGACAATTAACTACAAAGTTATTTTGTTATCTTAAAGTATTTAGAAACCTGTTTTAAGAATGCTATTTTATGACAGCAACAAGTTAGATAATTTTAATATCCTGACAGTTCCACTCTAGTTCTTAAGTGTTAAATATTTTTTTGCGCGAAATTTCTAACTTATCATCCTTCATCAGGCTAAATTAGTAATATGCTGGACATATGCTTCCCCCTATTTTCACTTTACTTCCAAAGCATTGATCCTAAGTGGGTTCAAAACGGGTAGTGCCATAATAAGCTTTTTTGTTCAAAAGTGTTTTTTTTTACAACTAGCTGATGGAACAAGCAGATGGCCCAACTGATGTGAAGTGGTAACCATCACCACCAACAAAGCATTGCCTCGTAAATCACGCATGATAGGAACGTGCCCTACGATGCACTGCCCTGCGTCCATCAACTACGGATGTTTAGCCTCATGTGCCTGTAATTACACCGGCAACCACACTCTTCAAACCGAAACACAGCGTTGCTGCTTGGCGGCAGAAAAAGTCGTGGGGTAGTACTTCCCCGGACGAGCCCTTCACAAAGAGCTCTACTACTCTTAAGTAAACTGTGCATATACGTGCACAGTGTCAGTACTTTTAAACGGGGAAGGAAAACATCGGAGGAAACCGGCATGTCGTAAAAACTAAACAGCCTTACTTCAAAAAATCTGTCAAACGATAAACTATGCTAAAATTTTATTGCCATCTCTTACCAATGCGTAATGGCAAACAGAGACGGCGCAAATTTTGAGCATTATTTAATTTTAAACACCATTTTATAGTATGAGGAAAAAAGTTCTAAAACATGTTGTGTCAAGTGCTCAAAAGGAGCCTCTTTAAGGCGCACTTAAAATCAACACAAGACTTTTCGAAAGAACTAGTAACGCGATAGGAGGAACTGCACTTTTATAATGCGGGCAGACAAACAGTTGTGCGTCCTTGCCGGCGTCTGTTTTTCCGAGTACATATAATTCTGATGTTTTTATAAAAAGAGTGAATAGGTATCTTCTCGGTAGACGTGCTACACCGTCGACCGCATCACCACTTAACATCAGGTGAGATTGCGGTGAAACGTTATTCCTGTAAGTTTTTTTAGTTTAATTTAGTTTAGTTTATTGCGAAAAAATCTAAGTATCTTTAAAAAAACCTTTTTTTTTATACCATTAGCTGATGGAACAAGCAGATGGTCCACCTGATGTTAAGTGGTAACCATCACCTATAACAAAGCATTGCCTCGTAAGTCACGTACGATAGGAACGTGCCCAGCGATGCACTGCCCTGCGTCCATAAACTTGAGGCATACAGATGTTAAGCCTCATGTGCCTGTAATTACACCGGCAACCACACTCTTCAAACCGAAACTCAGCAACGCTGCTTAATTACTGAACTGACCTTACTGAATTCTCCACTCAAGTATGTGTATTTGTATATTCGACTTATGCGGCATAATTGATTACTCCAGCAATAATGACCATAATAACATTACATTGTCTACTAACTTACCTATCAAGCAAAAAACTATATTAACAATTCTACAAAATAGCGGTAATAATACAATTTCAAATAATCACGTTGTTGCTAATTAATATTGATTATTGTAACACATTTTCATTTCAAAGGCTTGATGCATTAAATCGAATTAACGCTATGTACCTACGTAATAATTAGCGTGTCCTTGTTGCTTGGGGTCTTAAGATGCGGCTGCCGTTGTATACCTGCCGTAGTAATACCACTGGGGTTATTGGATGGCATTCACAAACAAGAAGACGAAGCTAGGACGGCATTGTGAAGGTGGGAAGATGGTTGATGGAGAAAGTTAAAAGTCATCATCATAATAACCTTATTGCGAATATAGGTTGGTTACATGTTAATACAGATGTCAGGGTTTGCAAATAATGTTCTTCCATATTCCATTGAATAATGCATGCCAGAATTTATACAATTTAAAAATTAATAATGTCATAGATTAAAAAAAATACAAAATGTCTCAAATTTTAAATAGAATAGGAGTCAATAAATAAACAAAAAACATAATATATGGAACAAGTCGTCCTGTTAACATGGTTTACTAAAACGACTTATATAAAAAATATAGTGGGTTTATTGAAATAAAAAATATAGCGTTTTTTTAAATAAAAAAATTGAATTCGCTGTTATTTATTTAATAATATCCAATATACGTGTCGAATTAGGTCCCAAATGGACCATAGAATGGTGCAATCAAACAGGAATAACTCAAAAAGAACCTACCTAGATCTGGATATTATTGACAGACCACGTGACATTTTACGCAATCCCATGCGTTTTCGGAGATATTTTTTATACTAGTGCTGATGGAACAAGCATAGGGCCCAACCAATGGCCACCTGCATCGTAAGTCTCACACGCGCTGATGAGTGCCTATCTTATCCGTAACCGTCGGACGTCAAACGCAAGCGGCTATTTTCCGGGAGCCGCGGCTTATTGCCTCCTGACATACCGAGAAGCACAGATTGATTAAACATCAGTTATTACTGTCATCCGAGCGAGATTACACACTGAAGTGATAAATGGAGATCCGCTTGTAGTTCGCGCCGCTTCACTGTGCGCTAAGGGTAAGTGTAACTACTAGAAAACGACTGCCTTGTTAAATTATATAACTAACGGCCGGTTTCTGAAAGCTCGATCAAACGTAATCGGATGTCAAGTCACTTGCTATTTCAGCTATTAGGTAAATCAAATTAGATAGAGATAGCAAGTGACTTGACATCTGATTAGGTTTGATCGAGCTATCAGAAACCGGCCGTTAGTTGTTGTTATATTATATTACAAGCCATATTGGCATATTGTATAGTTATATTTATGTTTTTACATACAAAAATGTTTCTATCTGCTAAATAAATAAATATTGATGAACATTTCACACATAGCACAAGCTTTGCTTAGTTTGGGGCTAGATGGCGTAAAATTTCCACTAATAATTCTTTATATTTGTATAAACCCGCTTCAAACGCCTTGTCCATGATTATTACTTTGATTCTACCACGTGATACACGAAATACATATATATTTATTTTTATTATTTTGTAGTTTGTATAGTATTTTTATTTATTATATTTAGTAGTATATAGTTTTGTGTTAGTAAATGTAATACCAAATTGTCTTCTTTAGCTTTAAGCATGCCAACCTCTTTGTTTTTCACCTGTCAAGGTTGGCTGGTAGAAAATGCTGTCTATCATTAAGGGGCTGACAACCATCAAACAACTTCTCGCTCGCACGTTTCGAAATGTTAAAATATATAAAATCACTAAACTCATTTTTGAAAAATCGCTATCAACCATTTTGTGTGCATTCACATTGCACACAGTTTAGTAAAAATTTCATTTTGATTGATACATGTTTTCCTACTCAAAAGTTTGCTTTACTAGTTTTCATACATAGGCAAACTTTTAAGTAGGAAAACTTGTATCGATCAAAATGAAATTTTTACTAAACTGTGTGCAATGTGAATGCACACAAAATGGTTGATAGCGATTTTGTCAACTTGTCAACATGTCGAAACGTGCGAGCGAGAGTCACATTAGCTCTTGTCTTCGCCTTAAGCTCTCCTTTTGTACAAACTTTGTTTGGTGCAATAAAGAATTAAATAAATAAATAAACATAAATATTACAACACCCAGAGCCTAGATAATCGTCTATATATCGTCTTTACGCGCATTACATTAGATTGTTGTAGGTACATTGATGATTGTCGCGTACTGCAGCGTAAACTCGATAACCGAAGATCCGTTTTTTTACACAATCCTTAGAGGTATTAATAAAACAATGATTCCTAACAAGCCAATATAATTGAGTAATCTAGAAATCTTACGACTCGTTTCTAATAACTATGGTCATTATTAATTGAATTTTCCTAGTATTAAGAAGGCCTGTGAAAACCCATTGTTATTCTTGGCTTTGACCTAGTCATCACCATCATCAGCCTGAGGAAGTCCATTGAGGATGTTGTTGTTGATAGGGAATGCTACAGAGTATAAACGCCAGAATGTTCTTAACAATGTAATCTCCGTTTCTTATTAAACGTTTTATTAAATATCCTACTATAGTCGCGTTAATCGGTTTGAGTCGGGGGGGGGGGGGGGGGCAGGTTTGTTTTACTAAACAGATGTCCTCAGTGGACTTCCTCAGGCTAGGCATGTGTAGCTGCCTACACTGGTAGTACCCTAAATATTTCCAGGAAGAACGATTCTGAACCCTCTCTCTCCATCCACCGACTTCCCGCGATCCTGACAATATAATGTTATCGAGTTTCGCCTTACTCAAGTCAGCAATTCTAATTGCAAAACACTCACACGCGGAAAAAACACGCGGATGACGCTAGTGAAGAGTGAATTTACAGAATGCCAAATTGAAAAATCACTACCGATTCCGCGGTCACTCGTTAAATGTTATTTACGGAATAGCACTATTGAAATCTGTTTGATTGTTCTAAGGTTAAGAAGTTAGACAGAAATATAATAATAACTTAATTATATTCTTTGCAATGTTTATTTTAATAATAAACTGCGAAAACTATTGACGATAGAACAAAATAATGTACTACAATTTTGTAGAACACGTCATCATCTACAAAAAATGTCGTGACAGCATATGTTAGTAACTATTATAGTTATGTCACAATAAGTGTTCTTTTATTATAAAAAAATAATTGAAATGCCGCCGCTAGAAAAGGGTCTTTATTTGTACCTTGGTATTAATCCTTATCCAAATAAATCATTTCATAATTAAAACGGTTTCAATACCTATAGATTACTTCTTAAATTTTGCAAATTGGACATTCCATTCAAAAGATATGACGAAATTAAAAATGTTAAGGGGTCCACGGGTGCGATTTCACTCACTCAAGGAGAAAGGCGTGCAAATGTATGAAATAAGTAGACGCGAGGCTCGAACTCACGGTCAAGTTTATCCTAAAATGTTCAAAAAATTTATGACCAACTATGCGAAGCTGGGACAGGGCCGCTAGTTATTTATATTTTATCACGATCTCTCTTATATTAATTGTGAATATAAGGTTTTATATTCTATTCCGTTTTAAACAAGGCGTCTGTACTTTAGACGATCCCTTTCGGCCAAAACTCTGCTTCTAAAATGATCGAAAGATGTCTATGTCAGGCTGATGATGAGGATGATAAGAACTTATGTAGGCTAAATATAATATTCAAAACACCTGTTTATCTCAACCACAAACTACTCGAACTACAAAGTGTGTAACTTCTCATCGAAACTGTCAAGATACTTTCACCGCAAAAACCTTCGTAAAGTTTCAGTTAATAACTCCGCTCCCACTCCAAACGACACATTTACACAGAATACCGCTGCGGAATAAAGGTTCTCGAGCTGTCACCATGAACAGGAAAACGAAGTGTGGGACGCCCTCTTACCGATGGACTGACGACATTGTGAAGATCGTGGAAAGTTGTTTGATGGGGATGGCTTACAATCGTTCTTCCTGGAAATGTACAGGAGAGGCCTTTGTCCAGCAGTGGACTTCCAGGTTGATGATGATGTTGAGATAGAATACTTGGAATCGCGGAAATTATATACAATATTTTTATAGTTATTTTTTTAAGAATGTATCCTTATAGTATTACAATCTAGCTAAAATAGTAAGCTAATAAGTAATTTTACATTGATCCAAACATTTTTAGTAGTATGCCCAAATATCACAATGGCACATACCCACATTTTGCAGGAGTTGGTATTCCGTACGTGACAGGGGCTTGCCAGTCACCTACGCCCCGATAAAAGATTCTTGTATAGATATTAGAAATAAAATTTTAACCCGGTACAGGCAACCTGCTTTTGCCTGCTTTCTGCGTTCACAAGAGATGCCCAGATGGAACTTTACATATTCCATTGGACGTAGCCAGGAGAGCTTTGATGTGCGTTATGAACATGAGATTATTTTTCTTTATGTTGGCGATGTGTTCAGATTTATGTTCGTTATTGAAAGTTTTCTTTTTACTTCATTTTATCTTACTTTATTCAAAGCTTAACATATAAATGATCTCCGTTAGCAGCGCGTGTTTGTGTATTTATTTGTCTAAATAAGTAAATAAGGCTCAAAATGGAGAAGTTGTCATTTTTAGGCTGAAAATTATGAAGATTACTGAAAACACGCTCTAAGTAGTATTGCCAGTGGGTCTGATATTACTAAAACATATAAGTCACGCACGATAAGAGCGTGCTCTCCGCTGTACTATCCTGCGTCCATCAACTTGAGTCATACCGTAATTTCACCGGCTACCGTACCCTTTAAACCGAAACACAGCAACGTTACTTGGCGGAAGAAATAGGTATTGTTTTGTCATTGCCGAGTTTCTTGCGCATGAACAGATATTTGTTGTGGTGAAAGAGTATGTCCAACTGAACGTTCCAAAACCATGTTCGTTCGTTCGTCGCCGCTGTCACTGTCATCAAAGGCTTAGTGACTCTGTGGTGAACGAGGAACGATCTTACTACTAGTGACTCGAAAAGACACGGTTACGTTTTGCAAAAGAAGAAATTAAAATATTATTATAATATTATATTGAGTGTGTGGAGTAATTGTGCTTGCCCGGGTATAGCTGTGGACCTGTGGATTCGTGGATGCAAAGGTACGTGGTTTTGGATTATTGTTGGTTCGTATTTCTCATCTCATCAAAACATTCATCGGAAAACTCTCGGCAATTAATCTTACTTCTTACTGTTTAATTGACCCCTGTTGCATGGAGTGCGATTTTACTATCCAGAAGTGCAACATTTTTTGGAGGCCCCGACGAGATATAATCGTCTAATTTCGATACTCAGCGATCGTTTCGATCCAACTACCACGTATCAAGTTCATTCCTCTTTTCTTTCAGTACACACATCTCATCGTAATTGCTAATTAATCATCTAATCGTCTCATTCTAATCTGTAATTAGTAATTTCTCAAAGTTACCCACTTACTTCATAAATCGCATGTACCTAAATTTTATTTTATCTTGTGTTCGAGGGTATTAGTACGGTATCGCATAACGGCTAACGTTCATTCGTTCATTTTTCTATTCTTTCATTTAACATTCACTAATTCACTCCTTCTTTTGTGATTCATTCTTTTCCATTCATTCATTAGAGTTGGGAACGATAGTAAAATAATCGGTTTAATTTCGGTTATTTATTAGTTATAGTATTATTGATTTAGTAGTCACATAACATCTAAAAATGACGTATAAGTTGAATCAACGGCGTAGCTCTTCCAAAAGAGGCAAATCTGGTTCGATTGATATCGTGACTTTAAGTGTGGCAGACTTGCCGGTTTTAAGACGCAAACGCACTTTAGCTCTGAATAGGTTGAAGCGAACCTTGGAAGTGGCTAGGGAAGCTAAGGAAAACGCTTCATTGTTAAATAATTTCTTGGCGCACTTCACGGAAGTACACAAATTGCATGGGAAATTCGAAGAGGCTCATGAGGATATTCTATCCATTATCGACAGTTCATCCGAGGAGGGTGAGGATGCCCTTAGAGCTACCTTCGATGAAGTTTTCTTTGATATTGTTGCTATCCACCGGGAACTTACTTCGACCGACATCGACCGTAACAATGATTCCATCCAATGCACTTCAAACAACTCCGCGATGAAGGTGAAACTTCCGAAGATAAAGATTCCGTCCTTCTCCGGCAATATTAAAGCCTGGCCTGAGTTTTACGATATATTCAGTTCACTCATCCACGACAATAATAGCTTGACGGACACAGAAAGAATGCATTATTTGATATCGAGCTTGTCTGGGGACGCGTTAGGATTAATTAAAACCTTTCCGGTGCAGGGGTCTTTCTATCGAGAAGCATTCAAGACTCTAGTTGCTCGTTATCGTGACAAGCGTGAACTAGCATTCACATGTTGGAAGGAGATGCTAATCGTCACTCTTAAACCGAATTCACCTCATGATTTTCGTCGGGTTCTGGATATGTTTCATGAAAACCTGACCATTCTGAAAGGGCTCGGGCTTCCTACTGATCAATGGGATTTTGTCTTATGCTATCTTCTTCTTTCAAAATTGGACTCGAAGACAAGATATGAATATGAACAGTCGCATCCATCTATCGAGCTTCCTCGTTATCTGGATCTGAAAGAATTCCTTCATTCTAAATGCGAAGCTCTCGTGAGAGACAGTCATTTTTCATCTCATGATCGTGCTATCACGTCTCGTGATTCGACGCAGCCATCTACATCTACCGCTTCGAAAAAGGCATCCGCCTTCGTCGTCACCAAGAACGATACAGGAAAGCGTGCTGCCGAGCCTTCTTCACAAGTTCAAAAGATTCCCGTTCCTCTGTCCTCTGTTATGGCAATTCCTAAATGCTCATTCTGTGACCAACCACATACGCTTCCTCAATGCGAGGTATTTCTACAAAAAACTACTGATGAGAGGATTGATTACGCTACGTCTCACCGTTGGTGTTTCAATTGTTTACGTCCATCACACAACCTTCGAGATTGCAAATCGATTTTTCGATGCCGCGAGTGTAATCAAAGGCATCATACACTTCTCCACAGATCATCAACAGTTGATGAAGATACCATTAAACCCGCAGCAACTAGTTCAACTACATCAACTCAGGTGGATAGCGTGCTCGCAAATCTAGGAGAAAGTGGCAATGTACTCCTTTCAACGGCTCAAATCGACATTCGAGACTCCGTGGGTCAATTTCAATCATTCCGAGCGCTTATCGATTCCGGGAGCCAGGCTCATTTCATTACTGATCGCGCCGTTGAACGCTTAGGACTTCATCGATCACAAACAACGCGTAAAATTCGTGGCCTTGGTCAGTCTAGGGCTTCCGTTTCAGGTTCGGTAAGTCTTGAGATTGGCTTCAACGGCAAAACATTCGTCCATATTAATGCCTTGTCTTTACCGAACATATGTGGAGAGATGCCTTGTGCCCGTTTGAACCCGGTATCGTGGCGCCATTTGCAGCATTTGACACTTGCTGACCCCAATTGTTATGAACCGGGTCCAATAGATATTCTCTTGGGTGCAGAAGTATTTTCATCGCTTCTTCTGCCGGGGAATGTAAGTGGTGGTGCAAATGAACCGTCTGCGATGAACTCAGTGTTCGGGTGGTTGCTTCTTGGGAATGTAGGTTGTGATGACGATAATGTCCTTAATTCTTTCGTGTCTCTCGAGGATACTCTTCATCAGGAAGTTCAAAAGTTCTGGGAATTAGAGAACATTCCAGTACTTTCTCATTCATCTCCTGAGGAGCTTAGTTGCGAACGATTTTACACCGAGACCACCTCACGCGATCGCAATGGTAGGTATATCGTGGCTCTGCCATTCAAGGATGGAAAAGAGTATACCTTTCTTGGTTCAAGGGACATTGCATTGCGTCGATTTCACTCACTGGAACGCAATCTCATCAAAAGACCACTTCTACGTGAGCAGTACGTAGCTTTCATGGAAGATTATCTGCAACGGGGACATATGAGTCGTGTACCTACAAACGACCTTAGTAAAGGGAAATACTACATTCCACATCACTGCGTTCTTCGTCCTGAAAGTGTGACTACAAAGCTTCGAGTGGTCTTCGATGCTTCTGCGGGAGATTCTACCAACACATCGTTGAACGAAAGAATGCTAACTGGACCTAAGCTTCAAGCTAGTATTCTGGCATTGCTCTTGAAGTTCAGAGTGCATTTCGTGGTGTTCACTGCAGATATGCGTCAGATGTACAGACAAATATTAGTGCGTGAGCCAGATCGTGACTTTCAGAGAATCTTCTGGCGAACAGATAGGACGTGTCCGATTCAAGAGTATCGTTTAAATACCGTCACATATGGGGTATCTTCGGCTCCATTCTTGGCATGCCGAACCATCAACCAGTTAGTGGCCGACGAGGGTAATGATTTCCCACTAGCCCGTCAAGTCCTTTCAGCGGACGTCTATATCGACGATATCGTAAGTGGGAGTAGCACTCTGACCGAGGTTCAACAGATGAAGGACGAAACTATACAGTTGCTTAATCGTGGCCATTTAGAGCTTCGCAAATGGGCTAGTAACAGGCCGGAATTGTTAGCCGACCTACCATCTGACCATTGCCTTACCGATCCTCTTTCCATGGATATTGGGAAAACGATGGATGTTAAAATCTTAGGTTTACGATGGGATCCTGTGCAGGATGTTTTTACCTTCAATGTTGCACCACTGAACCTAAATTGCACGAAACGCACTATTCTGAGTGAATTGGCTCGGATATTCGATCCTTTAGGATTTCTCGCACCATTAACGTTTGTTGCAAAACATCTTGTACAAAAGCTTTGGCTATTGGGCATTGGTTGGGATGCATCACCTCCAACTGAGATCGTACTCCGATGGGAGCATTACTTAAGTCAGCTACCGTGTTTGACACAGTTGAAAATACCACGTTGTATCTCAGTCGCACATTCTGTGAATTCTCAGCTTCATGGGTTCGCAGATGCTTCGGAGGCCGGTTTCGGAGCTGTCGTTTACCTTCGCGCAGAAGATGACCAGGGTATCGTACACATCTCTATGCTTTGTGCAAAGTCTCGCGTTGCTCCAGTTAAATGCATTTCACTTCCGCGGCTTGAGTTGTGCGCAGCAGTATTATTGTCGGATCTCATGCTGTTCATTATGCAGACGTATGGTTCATTATCTGTGTTCAACGATGTATTCGCGTGGTCAGATTCAATGGTGGTCTTAGCGTGGCTCAGGTCACACTCCTCTCGTTGGAAGACATTTGTGTCAAATCGTGTGAGCCATATCCAAACAACCATACCAGAGGCACGCTGGAACCATGTCAGTTCGGCTGACAACCCAGCGGATATTCCCTCACGCGGCATGAACGCTGCAGATCTTGTTGAAAGTTCGTTATGGTGGTCGGGTCCGTCGTGGCTCTCCCTCTCATCGGAATTTTGGCCTTCTGTTCCCACTATCGACAATCCCACCGAAGATCTATGTGAGGAACGCACTCAATCTTTCCTTATTCAGGAGAAAAGCAACGCGCTTGACGCACTATTGGAGAGGTTTTCCTCAATTCGAAAGATTCAAAGAATCCTAGGTTACTGCTTCCGATTTATTGAGAACTCTCGCAGCAATGAAACCCAATCCCGCAAGCATGGTTTTTTCTTAAACAGATCTGAGCTAAATTCCTCTCTGACCTGCATCGTCAAACATATTCAAGCGCAACACTTCCAGAACGAAATCGAGCGTCTCAAGGATGGTCTGCCTCTCCCAAGACAACTTCGAAAACTAGATCCGTTTATGGATGGGCAAAGTGTCCTCAGGGTTGGCGGACGCCTAGCTCGCTCCGGACTCGAGTTCGAACATAAACATCCGGCGCTTCTCCCACGACATTCTCGGCTAACTTATTTAATCATCGAAGCAGTACATCTTGAGAATTGTCACGCCGGTGTGAATACCATGCATTGTTTGATCACACAACAGTTTTGGGTTCTCTCTATGAAACGTGCCATTCGACATTGTCTGTCAAAATGTGTGCCGTGTTATCGGACGAACCCTTCTCCTCTTGAACCATTCATGAGTAACTTACCAAAGGTTCGAGTCAATCAAGCCAAGCCGTTCTCGATTGTTGGCGTTGACTACGGTGGACCTTTTTCGATTAAAGCCGGACGACATCGAGGAGCAAAAGTTTCAAAGGCCTATCTGTGTCTCTTCGTGTGTTTCACTACCAAAGCGCTTCATCTTGAGCTTGCTTCCGACCTCTCAACTGAGGCTTTCATAGCCGCGCTTCGTCGTTTCGTTGGTCGTCGTGGGCGTGTCAACATTATTCACTCCGACCGAGGCACTAACTTTGTTGGTGCCAAATCGACATTTGACGCTTTTATGAGTGATGCTTCACAAGCAGAGCAAATCGAATTTCGTTTCAACCCTCCTTCGAGCCCACATTGGGGCGGTGTATGGGAAATACAAATAAAGGTGGTTAAATCGCATCTTTATCGTATCATTGGCAGTCAATGCCTTACCTTCGAAGAATTAACTACCTTATTCGTACAGATCGAAGCCATGTTGAATTCACGACCGTTGTGCCCTATAAGTTCTGACCCAAATGACATAAGCGCGTTAACACCTGGTCATTTCTTGACTCTAGAGCCTCTTACCGCAATACCTGATGAAAACTTAACAACGGTAAATATAAACAGATTAAACCGATGGCAGTTGATCCAGCGGCTTCAGCAAGATTTTTGGAAACGATGGAAGACTGAATACCTGCAAACACTGACACAACGGGCAAAGTGGACACAACATTGTAAACCTTTAAGAGAGGGCTCAATTGTCATCATAAAATCTGATAACTTTAAGCCATTATCATGGCCTTTAGCGCGTGTGCTCACACTTCATCCCAGCGCAGACGGTGTCGTACGTTGCGCTACAGTACGAACATCTCAGAGTACCTTAGTGAGGCCGCTTATAAAATTGTGTCCATTGCCTGATCAATGTGACACCAAAAATTAATATCGCAACATAATCATCAAGTCTTATAAAACCTAACAAAATGCTCATATCCATTTCCAACTGTTTTCGTTTCATTTTGTTAGGAACCGTATTATAGATTATCTATTTAAGTAATATGTTCCATCTACCGTTACGTTTCAACGACGTTGATTCAAATTATCAAACCGTTTCACATAATAATAAGTAGGTACCGTAGTTACCGTAGTTAAAACCCATATTCTGTAATTGTTATCCGTTATGCAAAACCGATCTACTAATTATCAACGACGTACAACACTATTGATTAACTATCCCATACTCATTCATAAATATCATTCTTTCATTCACCTCACTCATTTTCATTCATTAGGTACATCATTAAATCATACATCTTTGATTGCGATGCAACTACTCATACGGTTGCAAACGACCATTACTGTCCTGCTTTAGTTGAAAATCCAATCAAGTGTATTTTGGTGGCCGGTGTTTTGTCATTGCCGAGTTTCTTGCGCATGAACAGATATTTGTTGTGGTGAAAGAGTATGTCCAACTGAACGTTCCAAAACCATGTTCGTTCGTTCGTCGCCGCTGTCACTGTCATCAAAGGCTTAGTGACTCTGTGGTGAACGAGGAACGATCTTACTACTAGTGACTCGAAAAGACACGGTTACGTTTTGCAAAAGAAGAAATTAAAATATTATTATAATATTATATTGAGTGTGTGGAGTAATTGTGCTTGCCCGGGTATAGCTGTGGACCTGTGGATTCGTGGATGCAAAGGTACGTGGTTTTGGATTATTGTTGGTTCGTATTTCTCATCTCATCAAAACATTCATCGGAAAACTCTCGGCAATTAATCTTACTTCTTACTGTTTAATTGACCCCTGTTGCATGGAGTGCGATTTTACTATCCAGAAGTGCAACAGGTATAGTGGTAGTGCTTCCCCAGACGACTCCTTCACAGAGAATTCTACTACTCTATAGTACCCTATACCTATTCTTTTTCTAAAATTTCGTTGAACATTACAGTTCTCGTAGCGGCGCGCAGTCCCAACGGGATGCTGTTTCATCCGAACAGCCAACATTTGCATACATTGTACGTTTATGTATTTGAATAAGGTTTTAACTCGCTGAAACCGTTTACAGCTCGACTTTAGCTGGATAACTTTTCATTTGGTATTTAGGTAATAGTTATGCTGTACAAACTTGGGAACTAGGATTTAAATGGATATTTACCTAGATTGAAATATTTACTTAAATAAATAAATGTTGGTGGTCATTCCACACAGCACTATATAGCCCCAAACTAAGCCACAGCTTGTAATATGGGAACCAGATAGCTGATATAATTTGTAAATATATACTTATGATATATAATAACATCCAGACAGAGAACAAACATCTATGTTCATCACACAAATGTTTGTTCTCGGTGGGGATCGAACCCACGGCCTACGGCGCAGAAAGCACCAACTGAGCCGTGAAGGTTGTCAACTTAACTTAAAAAATACGGTTAAGTATCACAACCAATAAAACAAGTTTACGCCTTAAATAAAAAAAAACTTCAAGCTATGACGTAACAGAAGTAACCTGTAAGTTGTCTGAAATAAAGCTTTTCTTATTATTTAAAAATGACGCGATTCATACATTTTATTGAAATATCACTTAATCTGTAACGAAATGAACGAAATTTTCAAACTATATGACTTTATTTTCGATTGTCTTTTGACGTAACATTCTTTTGACATAAATAAAAGAAAAGCTCTTTGACTTGGCATTTTATTATGCCTTCAGAGGCTATTGATTTGGACAATAAACTCTTGTTCAGTGCTTCGAAAAGCTAATAAGGAAGGTAGACAACAAAAAGCCGAATAAAAACGTTTCGCTCAACATTTGCGGGTAAACTGGCTGCAAAGCCATTGCTGTGTCTTTTCCTTTTAATCAACTTTCTACGCCATTGGTGCTTTATTTCCACAAAAACTTATTAGACATGAGAGCCATTTTATTTTTTCATAGGAAAACAAACAGTACTTATCCTACTTATATTATAAACTCGAAAGTTTGTAAGTATGGATGGATGGATGGATGGATGGATGTTTGTTACTCTTTCACGTAAAAACTACTGAATGGATTTTAATGGAACTTTACAATAATATAGCTTCAGAATAACACATAGGCTACAACTTATAAAGAAATTGTGTAACTAATCCTGCGCAGACGAAGTCGCGGGCACCAGCTTTTAGTCGATATTATAACAATTAATAATTTCTTCTTTTTTCTTATTGATGTTACTTAGATGAGTTATGTTATATGTATATATTTTAATATTATTTTAGTATGTTTATTTAAGACCTACGATCTGTTTCTGATGACATGAACAATTTTAGAAGAGGCTTTATAATTTAACTATTAGCACCAGGTAACTTAAAATTATCGGCGGATTTCTAAAAACTAAAACAGGATCATGATTTTAATCTTCAGCCACCATAGACATCCCCACAGATACCTTGGTGCTCACTCGAGATCCGATGAGCATGTAAGTTCCACACTTAGACATCCTCACAGTAAGTGGCACGTCCAAATAAATGTTAATGTCCACATTTTGTAGTCTTTGGTATTCCTTGCAACGTTAAGAGCTGATTTCACCATGCTCTGTTAACTAATCAAGGATTAACAGGACGTTAAATCTAACCTTAGATGTCGAACGCGTACATATTGACATATTTAACGGCCCTGTAATCCTTTGTTAATCTAACAGAGCATGGTGAAATCAGCTCTTAATAAAGCTTCTGGCCACGTGGTTCGACCGCATGGTTCGATCAATCGAACTACGTGAACTTTTTTTCCAATTGGTTCGTAAGCCTGAAAAGTGAAAAACATGTGTATTTTTCTTATCCAATCAATCATGTTGTTTGTTAAGAGGGCAAACTCCTTATGTATTTCCGTACGGTAAGTAATCATCTCGTGACGCACTGAGAGGTTATTCAATCAACTGGTGACGCCGTGGCGGGGGTAGTGACTATAATGTCAATGAGTTCTCTATAACTGTAGGTGTGATCTTAACAAATCAAAAAGCGTTTATTTTGTGCCACAAAAACGCAGGCTCCTTCTTCTTTCGAGTCAATGGCATAAAAACGTTATATGACGTGGGCTCAAGGAAGTATGTCGAGAACCTAAAAAGTTCTAAAACATGAGTCGAAAGAGCCTCTTTCCCAAGCAACATGGTCACGTGAATAATGACGTGAATTTTACGGCATCGAAAGACGTCGCATCACGTCATTTAAGACGTCAGTTTTGACGTGAGGATGTCACAAATTAGTGCGTCATTAATGACGTGATTAGCTTACGTGATTTTGACGTCAACGATGACGTCTAAAATGTCGTCGTATACGTCGTGACAATCACGTCATAAATGGCGTCAAATTTGTCGTGATTAACTAACGTGATTTTGACGTGAACTGTAACGTCTAAAATGTCGTCGTATTCATCGTGACAATCACGTCTTAAATTACGTCAATTTTGACGTCACCTGTAACGTCTTAATGTCGTCGTAGAGTGGCAAGATACGTCAGGTTTTTGCATCGGGTTTCCCGTCGGGTGCCCATATTCGGTAACCTGATCGAGGAACCCGATGCGAAACCTGACGTATGTTGCCGGCCGTATTCGTCTTCTCAAACAACTTTATTACGTCCTGAGTTTGGACTCATCTAAAAAACAAACACAATTAGTAGGTTAGTAGGACAATAAGTTTTAATAGGGTAAAATTACACAAAAAATGCTCACAACAAAATTCATGGATAATTCACTACATTTCCACACCTTAAAATACTTACTTATAATTAAACCAATTAAGTACATTCTACCACTCAAACTTCCAATGCTGTGTAGTTGCAGAAAAGCCATCTGCAGGCATAGCACCTTTTAATTTGGTATGATGCGTTGTTGGAACTCTTAATTCTTCAGTATACAACGATGATTGTGATGACCCTAAAACACATAATAATTTTCTTTTAACTAAATAAAACCCAGCAGTCACATAATAATATTGTCTCGAACCCACACACTACAAAAGAATTCGAACATTTTTGCATGGAAGCTGCCATATCATTAGCCATAGGTTTGTGCATATTTTAACTCTTTTATTCTCTCAGATCTTCTATGTTTTGGGCAGGCAATGTGATAAAAAAGTCATATGAAGACAAAGACTTACCTCTCAATTTTATTGTGTAGGTGTAGTATTAACACTAACTAGTTCTTCAGTAGGCATGAACGGTTGTTATGGCACTAAAAACAAAATTATAATGTTATTAGTAAACACATCTATCAGATTGTAACTAAGCCAATATAAACATAATGAAAAAAAATATAGGTAGATAATACTTTACCTCTATGCGTAGGTGTGATACTTGTTGTATCACCATCAGTAGACAGAAATGGTTGGACTGAACCTTCAAAAAAAAAAGTAAAATAGTAATGTTTATTTTTAAAGTACTTATATCATTATAATTAAACGAAAGGACATGCAGGCATACTGTAGTTAAAAACTGTTAGTCAAGGCCTGTCACGTGCATTTTGTACACTAACAAAGTCTACGGACAAAATACTGGAATCATGTTGTGAAGATATTCCATTTTACAAAGATAAACTTAACCCAACAAATATTTACTGACTAACCTAAAATATTTTAAATGCCAGAATCTGGTGAACAATAATTATGTACCTAGGTAGTAATAATTCGATCATACTTACTAGTCATCGTAAAAATTACGCCTCAATTGTATGATAGGCCATCTTCTGCTGGATGTTTGTTTTACTAAAAGTTTGTTATATAGAGCAGAAAACTTTGAATTGGGCCAGAAACTCTCTAACTTTCTTGGCGTAAGCCATACTGATGAGACTATGACCACGTTTACAGCAATCTCCTCATTCTTCGTTTCTTCTTCAGAATCCACGTACATACCTACTAACCCCTAGGAATTTAATGAAAACTTTTCACAAAATTATGTATTAATTACTGTTGTGATGCCTGATACCCGCCATAAAAACTGTCAAACAATAAACCGTACTTTTTTATTTTTTTCAACAGGCTATAGTCATAATTATGTATACCGCCTGGTCTTTCGTTGTATTCCTTCAGTAGGTAGTAAATAGTTTGGCTTTGCTTTCCAAACAGCATGCACGGCTAGAAAAAATCCAGAATTGCACACCCCCGTGATAAATTATTTACTTTGTAATTTATTTATACCGGGTTTTGCGTGAATCGAACAAGGAATAATAATATTCCTGTAAACTTAAACCCCCTCAGAGATCAACCTATGTATTATTCTAGAACCTAAACTATCTTCATACCAAATTTCATCTAAATAAAATAAGTTACGGAGATACGTGGTAACAAACATTCACATTACCTTTCTCATTTATTACGTACGGTACGGTACGGTACGGTACGGTACGGTACGGTACGGTACGGTACGGTACGGTACGGTACGGTACGGTACGGTACGGAACGGTACGGTACGGTACAGTATAGTATAGTACAGTATAGTACAGTATAGTACAGTATAGTACAGTATAGTACAGTATAGTACAGTATAGTACAGTATAGTACAGTATAGTACAGTATAGTACAGTATAGTACAGTATAGTACAGTATAGTACAGTATAGTACAGTATAGTACAGTATAGTACAGTATAGTACAGTATAGTACAGTATAGTACAGTATAGTACAGTATAGTACAGTATAGTACAGTATAGTATAGTACAGTATATTATAGTACTATAATATAATAAATGTGAAACATACAGTACATTATGGCGAATGACGATACACAGCGCAGGGTCACGTCATTTGGTGACGATATATAAGGCGTAAAACGATATCCAGCGCAGGGTCACGTCATTTGATGACGTTATTTAAGGCGAATGACGATACACAGCGCAGGGTCACGTCATTTGGTGACGTTATTTATGGTGAAAGACGATATCCAGCGCAGGGTCACGTCATTTGATTACGTTATTAAAGGCGAATGACGATACAGAGTGTAGGATCACGTCATTTGATGACGTCTTAAAAAATGAACGACGATGTATAGCTCCGAATCACGTTATTTGATGACGTCTTATAAAGCAAACGACGACATATAGCTCCGAATCACGTCATTTTATCACGTCATATAAAGCAAACGACGACATATAGCTCCGAAACACGTCATTTTATTACGTCATATAAAGCAAATGACGACATATAGCTCCGAATCACGTCATTTTATCACGTCATCTATAGCGAAGGACGTCATTGTTTCAAAGATGACGTCAGTTTGTCGTCATTTTTCACGTGATCATGTTGCTTGGGTTGAGGCGCACTTATAATCATTTTTCCGGAACACTAGTGAGAATCTTGGTTACCACAACAAGCTTGGTTGGTGGTTGGTTGGTCACAGGGAATCCTAGTTTGGGGACCAAGTCGAACCTTGACCTGCTTTTGATTTTAAATGAAACATGCATGTTCCTATAGAATTTAAGATTTAAGATTTTGTTATAGAATTTAAAATGTTGTAGTTCACATCGAATTATTTCACAAGTGTAGGTAACTTCTGCTCTTTTTTTTTTAACCTATGCATGATTTTCTATACCTGTACATGACTGTTACTATGTACACATGTACCTTTTTACGACTGAGGCCGCTTCCTACTTCTTATTGTTGTGTCACTTAGTTCTTTCGGAACAGTGTGGTGAAATAATACTAATAAAAATATTTATGGAAATAAAGTCAAAAGTTATTTATTCAATAAAATCACAAGGATCACTTTGAAACGTCTTAAAGCTTAGTGACTCTAGGTGCCAGTTCCACGCGACCAAATCCTAGAAGAACAGGCAACAAACTTACGGCTTGGTTCCTACCGTTCTTTTACAAAGTAATAAATATGTAATACAATATTGAAGTTTAATGAGGCGTAGGCATACAGAAAAAGGTAAACATAATCAAATTTATAAGACAGGACACGTCGTGGTTGTAGTTCTTCCCCGAACGAGCCCTTCACAAAGAGCTCTACCACTCTTGAACAACTCTACGCTCTACTGCTCTACTACCAGTGTTCGGACACAAGGGACAAGAGAGCAGGTGCTCCATCGAATGTGTCTTTCCACAGTTCTTCTTACTCTGTGATGGGTCGATATAACCCTATTTGACAAGGTTTTATCTGCAGCAGCCAACTTGGGTCCTCAGCCGATTGAGAGACTTCCAGGTTGCCAACTGTATTGATTAGGATAACAAAATCGGTCGTCACTCAGCTGTGTGCTATAATAATGTTTTTATCGAATGTTGAAAACACCGTTGTATAAAACGTACAAAAAATGCAAATAAATAAATATAATAGACTAAGACTAAGTAAATGTCGGTTCCAAAATACTACAAAAACCTTCATACCTTACCAAACTAGCCAGCATGTAAATACCAGCTTGAAATGGGCACATTTATGATTCTAATTTGCAGTAACTCAAAATTATCACTATTTTCATTAGCCACTGCAGCGCGCTGTGGCTGGAACGGACTCCTCATTTTCTTAATTATATTATTCAACAGAATCTACCGCCGTTTAGCTGTAGGATAAGTAATTTTAAATTAAGTTGGTATTTAGTTAAAATAATTATTATTTGAAGTTATGAGCTGATAGTGAGATTTCTATATAGTTTAGTTTTCACACTTATGTTTTTAAATTTGTCGTAATGAATGTTTTTAAAAATAAGTAGGTAAAAATCTAAACTATAATGATTGACGACCACAATAAGAAGATCGTAGAAAGTCGGTGGATGGAGAAGGCTCTAATCGTTCTTCAATTTGACGAATTAATTTCCAGACGTTTTACTAGTAGGTCATTTTACTTTTATGTCGTTCATCCCACAAGGGCGTTATGCTAGATTGTCCTTCTGATACGGACCGGAAAATCCTATCCTCTACTACTTCCTTCGAATATAGGTATGAATGCGAAAGCTATGATTGGATGTGAGGATGTTTCAGTCCCTAACCACTGAACCGAGCGAGATGACTCTTAAAACAAATTAGTACAAATAATATGCTAATCTTAAAACCTGGATTAGCATATTGGCTTTACTTTGTATCCCTAAAAAATACCGGGAACTGAGAGACTAGAACGAACTCACGGAAAGGAAAAACAACTTCTTTCTTTCTTATCTCCATTGAAAATGACTCCTGTCCGTCATTCGACAGACAATCTTGACAGTGTTATGTGTTTTGTATTGAATACTTTTTAGTCAAGTCAGTCCATAGTCAAGTCGGCCATCATTTGTTTTGAAGAAAATGGTGGCGGATTTCTAAGACCTCAAGGAATGTTGGTTAAAATGCCACCGAAATTATACAACACGACTCAAAATAACACTAGAAAAACAATTCAAATGAAAAAGCTATGTTGCTTCCTAAAATGACAGAAAACGAATCGGAAAAATGTTAGCAATGACGTCTAAAACGCGAGAAAAGCTGCGACCGTCAGTAGTAAAACATAAACTTATTCATATTGGTCGCTGAGCGCTCCATTAGCTTATCAGACCGATAAGTCTGTTGCTGTCTCTTTTCGTCGGCATGAATGTGACAGTGACAGGTATACTCTATAGAGCCGCTATAAAATGGCAGGGGATATGGATAAGGGCCAAAAATGTCCCGGGGTGTTCTTTGTTTAAAGACTTCGACAGGCTGATAATGATAATCTTAAACAAATTATTGTAGGAAATTGTTCACGTACTATGCAAGTAGGTTTACAGTTCATTGACATAGTAGGTAGTATCGATAGGTATCAGCACGTCCCTATCTCTCCAGGACGTACTAGCACCCGCATATCCGGTCAATGAACCTTATCTACCCACAATAAAGCACGTACCTCGCTCAGCTCATTTGTAACAAAGCTCTGAACACTAAGGTAATTTTTGGTACCGTAAAGTGGGGCTACATGATCACCACGTGGTTCTTATGTGTTGTACCCCAACCCCAAGAGGTTATTTGGACGCCAGTTTTAAATATAATATAATGTGTCATTAATTAAGTCAAAAGGATCACTTGGAAAAGTCTTAAAACTAGGTGATTCTAGGTACCAGGTTCACGCGACCAAGCCTAGAAGAGCAGGCAAGTAACTTACGGCTTGGTTCCTACCGTTCTTTTGTATGATCCTTGTTACAGTACAATATAGTAAAGAAGCTCCAGTGCCCATCAAACTTAGTGAGGCGTAGGCGTAACAATTTATATCAGGAGTAGGTTTATGTTCAATCAGACACATTTTACTATTAACTAGTCGTCAAGCCGTTCTCCGTGCACTGCGGGACGCGGCTGTGCCCGACGTGATCATTGGACCGATGCGAGAACCGACGTATTGACATTACGGCCGTCACTGCACCTATCTATAACGGTCCACAAAAGGTCGGCGAGGACTGAAATAACCGAGAACACGTGCTTTTGTACCAGATTTAGAATTTCCGGAATTTCAATGGTGCGTCATATTTCAAGCCCAGAACTGGGGAGTTAGGTATATATTATTACCTAACTCCCTTGCAAGATGTTGACACCTCACAACTGTTGGTAGGCCTGCCTTTTGCGTTGTAGGTTGTGGGTTTGATTCTGACCACAAGCAAACATTGGTGTGATGAAAAATCACGATTGGCACCACACTGGAGCTTCAAAACAACGGAAGGAACCAAGCCGTTAGTTTGTTGCCTGTTCTTCTAGACTTGCTCGTGTGGAACTGGGGCTGGATTCACCTGGCTTTAATATGTTTCAAAGTGGTCCTTGTGATGAATTGAAAACAAATTTAAGTTACACTGCTTGGCAATGACTAGTGTTTGTAGAGCGCTGTCGGGTTGCCACGCAATGAAACTCAAATACATAGGTACTCAATCATTTACCTGAAGAAATATTAAATATTTGTGCTAGCCCACAGAAGTGAGCAATTTGTGCTGTGATTTTACTACAGGCACGTGCACTGAAACCAAACATGCCAGTAATTGCTTTGAGAGCCTCTGGGCCGACTCTAACCCTTTGGGGAATTATGGATGGCACACTTGAATATCCTTTCCATGACTAAAAAAAAAGAAAAAGTGTTATTGTGGTAAATGTTACGTATATTTTGATACCCATGACTTTCAAAACACTACAACGTGCATGCATATACTTGCTATAAAATAAATACTAATGAAACTCCTATATGATGCCAATCGGTTTTGGTGGGGTGTAGGCAAAACAAGAATACCTATCTTTAGATAATAGCTTTTTCATTTTAATTGTTTTTCTTGTGTTATTTTGAGTTGTGTTGTGTAATTTCGGTGGTATTTTAACCAACATTACTTGAGGTCTTAGCACAAAGTGTAAGCATTTGGAATGAAAGTGTATTATGTGATATCCTGATTTGACTGAAAATGTTTCGAATGTTTTGCAGAAAACCGCCACCATTTTCTTCAAAACAAATGACGGCCGTCTTGACTATGGACTGACTTGACTAAAAAGTATTTATTCAATACAAATCACTTGACACTGGCAAGATTGTCTGTCGAATGACAGACAGGAGCCATAAATGGAGAGAAGAAGAATAATGCCATAGATTATATTTTTTATATAATTATGTATAAAAAATTAACAATACATCACTATACTACAGTACTGCCGAAAAAAATTGTTAAATATAAAGTTATATCTTGTTAATATGTTTGTTCAAAAATTACTAGTTTTAGAATATTGTAAGTGTGACGCAATACTAATAAATGGATTTTTGTTGCAGGTACGTAATAAAGAATTTTACACCTACCTACTGGTATGTCCGCGCGTTGACATTTGGAAATGTCAAGAAGTCTATAAATCAAAGTCAAGTAAGCACAGGTACACTGTACGTACAGCACTGCTATTCCGTAGACAACGTTCCCCCAAGTGACCGCAGAATTCACAGTGAGTTTTCAATTTGTCATTTTGTTATACTTATCACTAGCGCCGAGTGTTTTGGCAAGTGGAAATGCCAACGTGAGGCGAAGGTTGTGATCGAAGTGACCCCGCATCCACTAGGTGACTCCCTGTGATTTTGTTGTTTTGAGAATCGATATCCAGTTAGGTCGAGGGACCTACACAGACGTGAAGTTAGCAATACGACCTTATTCAGTGAAGCGTGAAGTTAGCCATACACGTACCAACATATGCAGTGAGGCTAAACCATTTTTTGCAGTCTCTCAACTTCGCGACTGTAAATCCGCCACACCGTATCGAAAGTTATATACAAGTTATATTTACACACTGCGTTTTGAAAACCGTTTTGTAACATAATTTTGACAGCTATCTTTACAGAATGCCTGCAACTTTAAAACTCAGGTTTGAATGGCAAAAAAAGACGTGATCTTTCCAATTTTCGGATATCTTACAGTACTTTAAAATATAATAAAAATAGATAATCGGCCATGTTTATGTTAAAGTTTAGCAACACCTGCTAAGTTCGAGTCATAGGCCTCCGTGTCAGTTCTACTAAAAAGTACAACTGGTAGTACTAATGACACACCTTTGTATCTCTAGTTTAGGCTATTTTGTGTAATTAGTATCTGTCAAGAATAAGGCCTTCCCACAATGTCCTTGGTGACAGTTGGTTCAAAGTCCCATCAGTGTCACGTCACTGTCCCGCGCGACTCGCCGCGACTAGCCACGACCACAGCCTGATTTCCCCTAGGGCTGCTCCGAATCTAATGTCCACATGAGAACAGGGTTGCTACGACTGTACCTGCACAAGGCTAAGAGGTGGCTTTACATAAAAAAATACCAAATATTAGAAAACTGTTATGCCCGTGATGTTTTTTTGATTAAATAAAAAAACATTATGCAAAAAGACACCATTTTTTTTTAACAAATGGTCTTAAATCAAGGTCTTAAAGGTCTTATTTATATTGGATTATAAAAGAGACAGGTCATGTATACTATATAGAGCCGCTATAAAATTAAGGTAATATAATTAAAGGCCTTAGTGTTTATTATTAACTACCTAAGAGTAGCTTTGTATAAAATAAATGTATGTAGCTATGTAGTTAGGAACATCGATACACAAAAGTTTCCAATCGTTTTCTTGATAGCGTTGGCGTTGACCGAATTTATTTTCCTTCTTTCGATCAATCCTTAATTATTATTCAATCGATATGCATTTTCTTTTAAAGTCCTACCAAAAATCGATCGATCCGACACAGACAGCACGATAATATGCATTTTCTTGTTAATTCCTACCAATGTTACGGTTCACTCCCGCCATCTAGAAAGCCTTATGGAATCAACTTTTTTTTTAATGTTCTTCATCGATATTTAATGTTGATTTATTTTCATTTATTTGTGTGAAGGCATTTTAAAAGGAAATAGATAAATCAATTTAAATCACTGTCGCAATAACTGTAGGTACTACAATAACATTTAGGAACACGTGACCCTAACAAACGTGCGTGATTCTCCAGGGTGCCAACCCTACTACAGCCCACGTTCCGTGTCCTTATTCTCAAAGAAGCAAGAAAATACATCTCACGTCACTAACACAAAAACGATGAGCGGAAATTGAAACTGTCAAACGATGAAATAATTTATTTTCAGTTGATTTTATGTTAGTTATAATAAACAAGCCATCGGAGAACGAAGCGTAGAATCCCAACACGACGACAATGTGAAGTGACTGATGGATGAAGAGACCTCAAAACTATTCATCCTGGAAATGTATGGGAGAGGCTTATGTCCAGCACACTTAGCTCTGATTTCATCATGCTATCCTAGATTAACAAAGGATTAAAGGGCCGTTAAATATGTCAAAATGTACGCGTTTGACATCTAAGGTTAGATTTAACGGCCTGTTAATCCTTTATTTGTAACTAATAGAGCATGTTGAAATCAGCTCTTAATCAGACTAATGATTATGATCTTTATATCGCGTGAAGAATAAGTGAAATATACATGACTCGACATCACATGACATTTTTTATGAGATTAAGTAACGAATAAATCTTATGGCCCACCTGATGTTAAGTAGTAACCATCACATTAAACAAAGCATTGCCTCGTCAGCCACTTAAGAAATCAGCGTGATCTATGATTCACTGCCCTGCGTCCGTCATCAACGCAGGTAGAAATTGTATGGTGGTAATACTTCCCGGATGAGCCCTTCACAAAGACCTCTACTACTGACTCATTAGAGCATTTATACTTGCAATTTTCTCGTAAATTAATATATATTCCTTATCCGACTGCCTAGAAGCGTAATAAGGAAGGTCCTTTATGAATCGAGGGCGGGCTACGTCCCATTGGTTCCACGTGGGCGTACATTCGTTACATCGCTCGTATAATTCGTTAGGAAAAGTCGTTTTGACCAATTACGTCAACGAATAATAGATGGCGTCCCGAATGTACGAATGTCCCGAGTCCCGATGGACAATAATTAAAACTCTGCGTCAGATGAAATTGGTTTTGAATAAATTTACTAAAAGCCCGAAGTGATATAAGGGTTGGAGCAGACTAAAATTATAAAAGTTTTTATTTCCGCTTAATTTATGGCTGGCTGTTAGATTCGTATATATTCTCGTATGGAATACCAACGAATGCCATGCCTACAGACTACTGCTACCAAACTACTCTGCCAAACCTAGTACCTATTTGGACGAATCTCTGACTATCCCCTTACACATCCTCAAATAATCTTGTGTTGGGATCTTCCGTTGAAAGTCATGACACACACTTCCATTGATTCAGCCGCTACGGCGTGATTGAGCCACAAATATTAAAATATATTATATTTATAAAACAAACTAACCTGATAAAATCGCAGACATAAACTCAAAATCTAGGCCAATTATTATTAAAATAATGTTAACGAATAATTGCAAATTACGGAAACACTTACAACACGTAACGGTCCAAAAATATTAAGGAATTTGAAGGATTTACGAGAGAAGATCTTACAAGCAAGGCTGAACCTCGTCTGCTTGGTCAAGGATAAAAAAAAACATTTATGGTATGACGTCATAAGACCTAGACTAGAAAGAATGGACAATAATATGAGGCGCTGGCTATATACCTACTGTCCTGTCCAGTAAAAGAAGACACCCTCAACTCCTCAAGTGAGCACGATATTCAGTCATGAAGAAACGCTCACGAAGAGTAATGCTAAAAAAAGAACATGATTTTAATCCCTAGACATCTCTTCAGATCTATTTTTCCATTTAAATGGGTTTAATGGTTATGGCGTAATTGAGCCACATTTTAACATGCAAGCATAGGCAAAGTCATAGTCAAAAGGTATTCATTTAGGTATTAAGTGCTCCAAAGGAGCCTGTTTGAGGCGCGCTTAAAAGCCTTCACCACACTTTCTAAAGAAAGTAGTGACACAACGAAAAGAAGAAGAAGAAGGTATCTATTAAATTAAATCACAAGGATCACTTTGAAACGTCTTAAAGCTAGGTGAATCTAGCTTTCCACGCGACCAGTGGTAACTTTCGCATGAATACAATAGTACAATATGTTAGGTAAGTTAATGTATGTGTAAATAACGTTAGTTATAAGTCTTCTATCACTCGCTTCTCCTCTATGTAAGTTGTCTTCACATATACCAGCTGTAAAAACACTTATTTTTTTTAAATTGCGAGCACTTTATCTTTTAGTTTTTATTAGTGTATAAGCTGGTGCCCGCGACTTCATCTGCGCAGGATTAGTATTCCGAATAGCTCATATTAGCGTGGCGTAGTTAATATGTGTAACTCTAGCAGTTTTGTCAGCGCACGCCAGAATAGCTCGCAGATGGTAGATTTTTTCCTACTTACTTGATACTTATCGTCATATTTTGGACAATTCACACCATATCTTTATAAATTGTAGCCTGTGTGTTATTCTGATGTATAAGCTATGTTATTGTAAAGATTCATTAAAATCCATTCAGTAGTTTTTACGTGAAAGAGTAACAAACATCCATCCATCCATACTTATATAATATTAAGTAGGATATTATGTTGGTTTTCAATAAATAAATAGTAGGAATAGGAATTAGTAGTATGGGATTGAATGTGTCCAAACCCTAAGTCATGTCCGTAATAAGATGGACGCAGGCTGTTTATTGAGTCCGCGAGTTCTGCGTGACGGGAATGCAAGCTGGCGTAGGGACGTCGCCACATTAAATAAAATAATAAATAAAAAAATTATTTACAAAGAAAATTACAAAACCAGTATATATATACAAAATACATATGAAATAGTTGAGCTATTTGCAGACCGTTACAAACGATCTAGAGATAGCTCAACTGATCCAAATCAGTGTCAATCGGAAGCGTCCCCAAGACATAGGCTGCATTGCATTATCAATATATAAAAGTCATATAATACAGGCTTGATTTGTACAAAATATACATAGACCCATATCACCTCACTAAATTCGATTGGCACCACACTGGAGCTTCAATATTTTATTACATTGTAACAATTATCATATAGAAGAACGGTAAGAAGTAGAACCAAGCCGTAAGTTGATTGCCTGTTCTTCTAGGCTTCGTCGTGTGGAACTGGCACCTAGATTCACCTAGCTTTAAGACGATTCAAAGTGATCCTTCCGATTCAACTGAAAAACCTTTCTTTGATTTTGCCTTCACAAGTTTTTTTTGTATGAACGTATTTTTTTTATCATATGGATGGAAATCCAGTGCCTGATAGTCCTGATAGTCAGACACAGCCTTTGGGATAGTGTTGTTATTATAATTACATTATTTACACAATTATTATTAAAGCATTATTAGTAGCATCTAAAAGAAAATAGGCCATTATCCGGAGTCGGGGGGTAACAAACTAAGCCTTTTTAAATTATTTCTGCTATTTTTATGTCAACTTAATCATCGCCTTCAATTTAAGGTAGGTATGTAATTTAAAATACCAACACAGTACATACTAAATTGCAAGCAATGGACCCGTATGTAGGTAAATACTTGCGATACCAAAATGTCAACCACTCCTAATGTCTTTTGTACGCATAAAAGTAGGTAGGCTTGTAATTTGATACGTCTTTTTGAATGTTAAGTATCCATAGGTCAAGCTGATTAAGTTGCCAGAATTTTGACCTCTGACATTATGGGATTTATTTACTTGAGACAAAATCACTCACCCGGATCATTGTATAGTGCTCGAAAGGAGCCTCTTGAGGCGCACTTAAAATCCTATCACCACACCGTTTCTAGAAACTAGAAACTAGTGACACGACAAGAGAAAGAGATTGTATAGTATGGTCTTATTTTTGGGCACGTTCCATCGTGCGTGACTCACGAAGCAATGCTTTGATAAAGGTGATGGTTACCACCATCAAGTTAACCATCTACGTGTTCCAAAAACAAGTTGAATAAAAGAATAAAAAATATAAACAAAATTGTATAAAATAAGAATAAGATCTTCGAAGATATTCTAAAATATCAAAATGTAACTACGAGCGAAGAGTTCCCTAGTGGTTATAAGCGTCTTAAATGAATCTATTCAGACACGGTATAAATGGGCCAATCTGCAAATAAACAGACCAAAATCTGTATAATTTTAAATATTTGGATTTATCTTGTCCCACCTCTCGAGCTGTCGTCCTACTTTGTTTAATGTGAGAGCTTTGAGTAAGGACCGTTTGGAAACAAATTGGCGATTACGTAGAAGGCGATAAAAAGCGCGCTAGTGGAGTGATGGTAGCGAATCCGGCTTCTGATATCAGGAAATGGATTTGAATCCGATTGTGCATCAACGGAGATTAGTATTCGAAAAAATTAAATAATTGATAGAAAAATACTTTATGGCAAAATAAAATATCAGTATCAAGGTGAACCTAATGCTATATTATATATACATCATTATATTCCAAATAACATTTGTGTATTGTGCACAAAAGATGTGTTGGTGGTGCACGGGACAGGAAATTGTAAATTAAGCTTGAGTAAGTCCACTGCTGGTTCCAATCTTCCTCCATATTTGGGCTTACCGTACTCACCACGCTTAGCAGGCGAGTTGGTGACGACAACAAAATTTAGAATTTGTTGTGTGCTACAAAATTAAAACGGTCTTTCTTTATTCAGTACATTAACAAGAATCACTTTGAAACGAATTATAATCTAGGTGAATGCTAAGATTATTAGTCTTATTAATATTAGTCGCTGAGGGCCCCACTAGCTAAAATGACCGATAAAATCAGTTTCCGCTTCTTTTCGTTGACATATACATTTCGTTTATATGTCACTGTCACTTCAATAAGTGACAGTGACATAAGTATCAAAGTCAAAGTCAAAAGGTATTTATTCAATAAAATCACAAGGATCACTTTGAAACGTTTTAAAGCTAAGGACTCTAGGTGCCAGTTCCACGCGACCAGGAGCAAAAGAACAGGCAACAAACGTTCATGTATATGTATACTTCTTAGAGCCGATACAAAATGGCGGGGAATATGAATGAGTTTTTTTCTTATTATTGTTTTATTTTAACATCACTGAAAGTAAGACTTCTACGTCAATGAATTTCAGTATTAATTAATGACGAAATTTATATCTTATGTGATACTTAATCGCTATTTATCTTAAAAGGTTTCACATATAACTAACTACAATTTATCATATATTTCGCAACGAAAGGGTTATAATATTGGCTCCTAGCAATTGATCCCAACACCTCATTTACGATTATGTATTTAGTTGCGTAATATTTCTAGGTAAATTATATATAATGGCCCTTTCACACTAACCCCATGTTTATAAACGTTAAGGGGCAACATTAGAACCTCGACGCGTGTAATTTCAAATTGTAATCGTAAAGTTGTCGAGTTTACACGGTAAAAAAAAACCGTTAGTAAACTTGAAAGACATACTTTTTCTTGAAAAAAACATACAACATGTGAATGTCTTTTCAAAGATGCGATGTATGTTTTACCAAAAACTGCTTTTCTTAGGATTTTTTTTCTCATGCCAAATAGCATGTTTTTGTAAGCGAAATTGTATGGTTAAAAACTAGCGCTGTAAAAGCTATTGTGCTCTTGTAGAAAATGCTGAGTGGCTACCTATATTGGCGTCATATCACTATTAAGTTACCTATTATGTTCAAATTTGAATGCGTTTTGATGCAAAATATTTTTTTCTATTTAATTTTACTTTTACAAACTTCGATCAAAATGAGCCCTATAGTTTAGTAAGAAATGGCAATAGTGCATTGTTTATTTTTGACATATTTTCATAAATTACTCGTAGCTTTTAAGCCCCAATAACACACAAGTTATCAACCAGTTATTCGTAAATCAGCTAAGGTTTAGGAAAGCCAGTCTAGTCCACACATGATTTATGAATATTTGCCAAGCGCCGCGCCGTGCCGATGTAAATATTCATTGAGCTGTATAATCAAACACTATTACTAATTAAACTGTCACTGTTTAAGCGCAAGTTGTCCCTAATCCATAAGCAAATACTAATAAATAAGATATCCTTAGAAGGCCATACCATACGCGTTTAACATGCGTCCGGTGGCATGAACACACTTTTTGCTTTGAAAGAACCCAAACACACATTTCTTGTGTCTCAGTTTTTTAATAACCAGCTGATGCAAACGGCAGATGGACCACCTAATGTTAAGTGGTGACCATCACATATAGCAAAGAATTACCTCGTAAGTCACGCACGATAGGAACGTGCCCTTTGATGTACTACCCTGCGTCCATCAACTTGAGGCATACAGATGTTAAGCCTCATGTGCCTGTAATTACACCGGCGACCACACTCTTCAAACCGAAACACAGCAACGTTGCTTGGCGGCAGAAAAAGGCGTGGTGGTAGTTCTTCCCCGGATGAGCCCTTCACAAAGAGCTCTACTACTCTTAAACAAGATATAAAGTGATATTGAAGCACTTATTTATAATTAAAAATTGTCATAAAATCAAAGTCAAAAGGTATTTATTCAGTTAAATCACAAGGATCACTTTGAAACGTCTTAACTAAGTGAATCTAGGTGCCAGTTCCACGCGACCAAAACCTAGAAGAACATGCAACAAACTTACGGCTTGGTGCCATAAAAACCTCAAAACTAAAATATAATATATACAAACATGTAACTTCATTTTTATGATACGATTGCTACAAGTTTTATTGATTGAACTACCTCGAATGTTTCCATTTGAATTCATCAACAGAATTATGTAAAACCGGTGTTTTCATTGCAAAGTGCGTCGGCATATCCAATTCGGTATTTTTATTCGATTAACATTGGCGTGGAGTATACCAACCGCTGGCGCGTAATGACTTCATTCTATCTGCGCTCGCATTTACGTGGAAAGCAGGTGCCGGCGCTTACGGGAACGCTTGTCCATCGCCGAAAATACCGAGAACTTAATGACGTTAACGGAGTAGTGATAAATTAGGGCAAAGCATATACAATGTACATCCTACATGAGGAGTGTCGTCATCTTGGCTACCGAGCTACCGAGCTACATCTTAGCTTTTAAGACGGTGCCACTAGAGCTCGGCCCGAAAATGTAACGGGCTGAAAATGTCGGCATTCAAATTGCGAACAAGAACCCACTGAGATTAGCCCTAACTTTACCGGATGAGCGCTTTCCGCGCTTGATTGTTCGGTAGCTCTTTAGGAATCGTCAGACTATGACCAGCAATTATTACATTCGAAAAAAATACTGAGATTAGCAGGAGCAGTAACGGATCGTTGAGCTGTAACGATTTTAACGTTTCGCTAAGCAGCGGCTTAAAGTAACGTGTTTGTACGTGGAAATCGTTCGAAGTTATCGCAATTGGTCTTTTGCTTGCATTACTTAGGTGTTCTAAGTTGGACGTCAAATATAGGTAAGGTCTCAGTTGCAATGCCAAATAAAACACGCCCTCGTTGGACGTCGGAGGTTAGGTAATGCTATTTGATACAGATAGATGTTACCTCTCAACATAAGGAGCCATCGATGTGTTTTGTATCTATTATCATAAGAATAAAAAAATTGACATCATGAGCCTTAAGATGCTGACTACCACCTATTCCACAGGCTTTCTCTATATCGCACCATGTTGGCAGCCGAATTGGTATTCGAATCGGGAGATGGTGTTTTCCCAAAATGTATTCCCTTAGTCACTTATGACATCCAAGGGAGGTGACGGAGGGTCCTTCCATGCTGGGACCACTGCGAGCAACAGGCTTTACCATGACTAACATCTGAAAATGCCAGGATCAGAATTTAAGTAGTAGCAGGTAATCTGCTTTACACGTAAATGCGTTCGATCGACAATATGCGTCGCTCGCCGTCGATTACCAAATAATCGCATTGAATTTCCGCGTTTAGTTCAAACATTCGAAATAATATTGCATAACATAAATATTAATGATGCATCGGATTAATTATGTATCAAAAGGTTAATAATGAATACCGTTAAATAACACTTGAACTTTAGTGCAATTATCGACAAAATATTTAAAAAAAAACGAGATTGGGGACTTCGTTAATAATTGGCAACTTAGGTTTGTTTTTATAGTTCTGGCTGTCGGGCCATAACTTTAAAGGATCTACCTTGACAGCTCTTGAATAAAATTCAAAACTTTGATCAAAAGTATTTGAACTTTGCAAACCACAGATGTTTATCTACTTTTGGCCCTGACCATACCAACTAAGCCACCATTACAGAGCTTACCTATGCAAAGGTTAACTAGCAGAGTGTATCATGTATTTTGCCTGTTGAAGACAGGTTTTTTTTTACTATTCCTTAAACAATTTTTACTGCAACCCTGGCCACACAGTACCCTTGAAACCTTACGAATTTCCGATAAATGCGAGTACCTACCACTTTGGATTATGTAATCAGTATAATGATCATGATTTAGTAAATACAGCCTACAAAGAGTAGACCTTGATTTAAAAGTACGTAATAAATCAACACGCATTAAAGTTTCACGCAAGCACTTTTAGAATTAAACTGTTGGAGATCGTAACAACAAACATAAAAATATACTAACGTTCACTTAAACTAAAAACGTGCATGGTTACCTATTTCCGAGAGTAGTATAGCTCATTGTAAAGGGTCCGTCCATAGAAGTACTACAACTATGCCTATTTCTGCCGCCGAGCGGCGTTGCTGTGTTTCAGGGTATGGGTGCCGGCGAAATTACAGGCACATGAGGCTTCTGTATGCCTCAAGTTGATGGACGCAGGGTATTGCATCGTAGGACACGTTCGTATCGTGCGTGATTTGAAAAGTAGTGTTTTGTTACATGTGATGGTTACCACTTAAAATCAGGTGGGCAATCTGCTTGTCCCAGCAGCATTTTTTTTATATTTATTTTTATCATTGTTAGCTCAAGTGCAAGAAATAAACAAACGTAAACTTTTCTTCGGGTCTAAAACAATTTTTTTTTCTGATGCTGCTAAATATCGACTGCTGGACTTCGAAAAATGATGATGATGTTGGGTATTTATGTTTATAAGCTGTGAATAACCTCATGATGGGGGGTAATGCTTTATATTCATACATAATTGAATCATATTTAATACCAAATTGTGGGCTTCCATCACGTACAGGAATTAGATATTGTGTACATTACTGCCGGTAATGTTATTTGTGCGCATTGGGCTTTTTGTTTAGACGTGCCGCTACCCTGTTGATAGTCTTCAATGATCTTGAACAGCCAGAGATCTGAGAGTTACGACTACCTGCCAGGCACTGTAAATATTACAGTGCCTGTAAATATACCTTTGCAGTGCCTGTAAATATACCTTTACAGTGCCTGTAAATATAATAATAATAATAATATATATATTTATTTTCTAAAAGGTTTACATTTTTAGACAAGTTTACATATATTTTAAAATACACATAACATTTAGGTAGGCTTAAGTAAGTTGTAGTAAAGTTTTAAGTAAGATGCACTCGTAAACCTTGCATAGTCAAGTGTTTGACTCCTTGCTCTAACTAAGTAGAAAACTTGTGTTTAGACGCAAGGGATCACTGCTTCGGCTAATTGCAATGCGGATAGTGCTATTTAATAACTTATTTATAAATATACTCTATAATAAGAGAATTAATCAAGTTATGATCAAGATGAGGTAGAAAGGCCAATGTAACAAAAAACCAAAAAGAAGTAAACAGGTAGATCCTAATGCTAAATATCTAGGCCCTAGAAACTAGGGAATAAACCGTAATATACTTTTAAAGTGCCTGTAAATATATCTTTCCAGTACCTGGAAGGTAGATGTAAGCCTCTTTCGTTTTGAACATTTTTTCGTATTACTACTTGCAGATGGAAGAAGCAGATGGCCCGTCTATTGTTAATTTGTAACCATGACCTCTAACAACCAAGCATTACCTAGTAAGTCACGCACGATATGAACGTGCCCTTCCATGCACTGTTTCGAAAGAAACTAGTGACACGACAAGAAGAAGAAGATGCACTGACTAGCAACATCTGTATTTATCAACTTGATGCATATAAATTTTGAGACTCATGTGTCTGTAATTTCACCGGCAACCACACTCTTCATTCAAACTGAAACACAGCAACGCTGCTGGGCGGCAGAAATAGACATGGTGGTAGTACTTTCCCCCGGACGAGCCACACACAAAGAGCTCTACTACTCTTCTAAACTAGATTACTAAGTTACTAATACGTTGTATTTATATTTGCTACATCCTATTACGACTACAACAACTAAAATACTTACAAATATAAGCCACATGTAATACACGACCTCGACCTTTTCATTAGGGTCCTTAACCTACATGGTGACCAAACAAAAACATAAACCTACACATTTTAAACCTATTTTATTACCAAACGCGGATAAGCCTGCGTCGTTATTTGTTTTTAGTAATGAATATTAAAAAATAGTTTTATCCCATGCAATAAACCGTTGTGATAAAATATTGGCATAGATTCCTTAAAAACTAACATACTTTATGTCTATTACGACTTTTGACAATTGTCGTTTTTCGGATTTTGTATTTCCAGTGGGTTCCATTTTTCTGAATTACGGAATACAAAATCCGAAAGAAAGAAAAAAAGAGTAGTAGAGCTTTTTGTGAAGGGCTCGTCTGGGGAAGTACTACCACGCCGTTTTCTGCCGCCAAGCAGCAACGCTGTATTTCGGTTTCAAAGGTGTGAAATTCCAGGTACATGAGGCTAAATATCTGAATGCCATGATGGATGAGTTGATGGACGCAGGGTAGTGCGTCGTATAACACGTTCGTATCGTGCGTGATTTGGAAGGTAGTGATTTGTAATAGGTGATGGTTACCTCTTAAAATCTGGTGGGCGATGGCCCACCAAGCAAATGTGCTTGTACCATTAGTTAGTTGAAAAAAAAAAGGAACGGAGAATAGGCATACGGTTCTTTGAATATATGATGATGATGTATACAGCGTCAGCGGCAAGTTTCATAGATTAAAACTATATTTTTGGTACAGTCGGAGTAATAATTTTAAAACTTCTGCCATGAAGTTGGTACCATCACTACCTAATCTGCTGTCAGCCTTATCTATTTCAAATACTTGGCAAAACGTGCGCAGCTACATACGAACCGCGACCTTACAGATTGAAAGACGGGATTGTTACCACGAGACCTCCAGTGCTCTTATTTTAGTAACGAATCAATTAAGGTATAATCAGAATTTATTGCTAATAGTGGAAGTGTTGCCCGGTGAATCAACATATGATTATGCATATGACAAGGAAATGTTCACGCACCAGTTAAAGAGGTAATCACCATGTGGGTAGGTAGGCCAACTAAATGTTGCGATAGCCTGCTGTAGTCTTGGAAAGTCATAGAAATTAGAAAATAATCTGCTGATTGGCCCTTCTTCTTCGCTCCATTTATAGCTACTATCCAACATTTTGACAGAATCTTGCTAGTGTCAATTAAAAGCTTCTTTCTCAGCGTCATGGCCACAGAATACTTAATAATACCAAAAAGGGACGAACTGCTACTAACGTAAGCGTCATCTCAATATCTCGAGGGACGAACTGCCCATATACCAGGTCAAATACTTTTGTTTCATTTTTACTATACTACACATACTTTTTTGGCAAATTTGTTTTGAAGAAATACTGGCGGTTACCGGTTATAGTTTGTTTTGGCATCATCGTTAATAATTAACACAGTCCAGGTTTCCGACTTCCTTAAGCTCTTCCAAGAATACTTCCAAGGTTGAGAAAGTTTGTGTTTGCTTCTAGGATTTTGACCTCGAACTAGATTCCTGCAACGAAGGCTTTGAAATATAATACGGTATCTATATACGATATAAACATTAGACTTTAGACGTTAGGAAGGCGTTTTTCAATATTCCATGCGCACACAACCGTTAAACCAATTATGACTCTCTCTCTCTCCCTTGTCGTGTCACTAGTTTCTTTTGAAGCAGTGTGGTGAAAGGATTTAAATGTGAAAGCAATGCTCCACGTTTCTATACGAATCTTGATATAAAACTGTGCCTAAAACATTATGTTATCTTAAAGGGCATATTAATGCAATCAAATGGCTATTATCAATTGATTATAACGGTATTGAAGACCTGCTTAAATAGGAATCTATAATATAATTTTATAAACAAAACACATACATAAACATACACACAATTACACAAGAGAGTTCTCCTAAAAAACCCTGGCTTGCAAATAATATGAGTGAAATTAAGAGATTTAGTTTGAGGAAAAGTTGAGAAATAACTTAAAGTACTGTTTCAGATTATTATTTAAAATAAATGGAGTTCATACCTTGGATCAAAGAGATGCAAAACAGCGAGAGCAAAGTAATCTTGAGGTAAAAGGAATAAAATTATTATATTCGTATTTGACTAACATTTTAACTTTGAAACTTAAGAGATAACTAAACATTTCTTTTTAGGAATTTTCATAGCAATTCTTACTTGTAGCAAAAGTGCTGAGTTTAATTTGCAATTGTCCCTGACTACCTTATCAACCAACTACCCTTATTTTAGAAGTAGCGCTTTTTGTGTGAGAGATCGTCCAGGAAAGTACTACCACCAGGTTTATTTTTGTTTTTGTATATACATCTAAGCTGTATATGTAAGCTGATGGCCCAACTGATGTTAAGTGGTAACCATCACCTATAACAAAGCATTGCTTCGTAAATCACGTACGATAGGAACGTGCCCTAAGATGCAATGCCCTACGTCCATCAACTAGAGGCACATAGATGTTACGCCTCATGCCTGTAGTTTTGGCCGTCAAGCAAGCTCGCACTGCTGTTTCTATATAAAGAAAAAAAGAAAGAAAAGGCATTTATACACAAACTGTACACGACAAGGTACAGGACAGCTGTAAATGACATTTAAAAGGGTAAAAAACTATTCTTGATACGTAGAAATTAGACTAAGTAGATAAAAAATCAGATAGTATCAAAATAGATTGTGAACTTTTTGATAAAAACAACAAATACAAAAAAAATATGCACAGCTCTTGTGAAGGGCTCGTCCGGGGAAGTACTACCACCACGCCTTTCTCTGTCGCCAAGCAACGTTGCTGTGTTTCGGTTTGAAGAGTGTGGTTGCCGGTGTAATTTCAGGCACATGAGGCTTAACATCTCAATGCCTCAAGTTGATGGACGAAGAGCAGTGCATCGTAAAGCACGTTCCTATCGTGCGTGACTTACGAGGCAATGCTTTGTTATAGGTGATGGTTATAATTTAACATCAGGTGGGCCATCTGCTTGTTCCATCAGCAGTATAAACAAAAAAAATTGTTTTATGTTTTTCAGTGTGTTTTTGTTTTTCTAGACAGTTTTTTTTTGCAAAATTGTTTAGAAAAAGGCTTGGCCTTTTTCTAAACAATTTTGCAAAAAAAAACACGGGATAAACATAATTCTCTTTAAGCAGTGGGATAGAACCAGGGTTGAATAGAAAGGCTCCGTATCGTTATATCTACTTGTTTATTGCTCAATGGATTATGAAAGTGTAATAGCCTTCAGCCGCTATCGCTCTTACCCAGGTTTCTTCGTTAAGGGCTCTGAGAAGCGGTTACCGTCGTATGACGTTGTATACCAGAATGACGGCTAGAATATACCGGAGTCGTAGGTGTCAATCAAAATGTTTATTTTTTTATGACAGGCTTCAAAACTTTGTTGGTAGTAGCTCTACCTTCTGCGTTGTAGGTTCTAGGTTCGATGTTTGTTCTGTCTGGGTGTTGTATAATATCATAAGTAAGTACCTATTCGCGTTTTGTCTTGGCTATCTACTGGCTGATCACATAACTTTTAATATATACAATAAGTTTCAATCAGTTTCTGTTTGTAATAATTAAATATGACGGCTATGCGGTTACATTTAAGCTGAAGTTGCTAACAAAGTAAGATTACAACTGGTGCTTCTATTGATTGATAATCGCGAAATTTTCATATTGTTTTATATTGGTTTCATATAGAAACTGATTGCAACGTACCCTGCTGGTTGTCATAGTACAAACGTTGCTTATTTTGGAGCTCACCATTTTATCGTCGTGTATAATGACCACAAATATACACCGAGGTCCAAAAATCGGGTAAATCCGTGATGATGTATCTTAAATAAGAAAGGTTTTTATTCGTTTCATTTTTACTGTCCGTAATTTCGACAGATAATCTTGTAGAGATAAAATACTTTCTAGTCAAGTCAGTCAATAAATTTGGTCATCATTTGTTTTATAGTATTTGATTTTAAATAGATTTTGAAGAAAATGGTGGCATTTTCTTCAAAACCTACGCGAAACATTTTCGTTCAAATATATCACAAAATACACTTTCATTACATCTGCACATTGTACTAAGACCTCAAGTAATTTTGGTTAAAATACCACCGAAATTACATAGCTGAACTCAAATATACATATTAATATTTTATAGAATAATGAAAAAGCTATTTTGATTCAGAAAACAATTAAGAGCTGTGAAAAAAATTAATGTCATTTATTTTAGATGCAAACTGTTATAAATATACAAAACGCGAAATTCAAGAACTTTTAACCTAAACCATTTCTTCTATTTTTCATTTTGTGTTTTTTCAAAACCGTATAGGTATTTATTCCTTGTAGAGGTTGTGGTTTCTCAAAGGTAAGTTCGTTTCACTATTCATTCTCCCTGTTATCAGCGACTTTCTCTTAGCAGCACGTGGTAAATGGTTACTTTGTTTTATGCGCAGAGATAGCACAAGAAATACTGCTCGTGTGCACACTGTTTTTGCGGTCGCTGTGTTTAAGTCCGACCCCGTTGTGTTTTTAGTAGGAAAAACAACGAGCATAATTTATTTCTTCTGAAAATGGAAACCAGGTAAATTCCAGGGCTTAGGTTCAACACATTCAGTAACAGTGAATATTCTTCTGAAACGATTTGGTTTTGATTTCGATTTAAACACTTTCTATCATTTTCCGGAGGCTATAGAAGAAGATAGAAAACCATTTTATTGACCAAAACAGAAATAAACGATACAGAATTCGTGTACAGAATTATAAGCCTTTACAATGTAGGCTATACATTATATACATACAAATGGATGTGGATGGTTTTAGAAGGAGAGGCAGGCCAAAGAAAAGATGGATGGATTGTGTGAAAGATGACATGAGTAAGAAAGGAGTGAGCATTGCGATGATGAATGATAGAGGAGAGTGGATGAAGAAAACCTGTTGTGCCGACTTCATGCAGCGTGGGATAAGGGCAGGAAGATGATGACAATGTAGGCTATACCTTCACCATGTCCATGCCATGTGCGTAAAAGACTAGTAAATAAAACCGGCTAAGTGCGAGTCGGACTCGCGCACGAAGGGTTTCGGACCAGTATCTATAAAAACGGCAAAATGATCACGTTTGTTGGGAGCCCCATTAAATATTTATTTTATTCTGTTTTTTAGTTTTAGTACTATTTGTTATAGCGGCAACAGAAATACGTCGTCTGTGAAAATTTCAACTGTCTAGCTTTCACGGTTCATGAGATAGAGCCTGGTAACAGACGGACAGACAGACAGACAGACATCCGGACAGCGGAGTCTTAGTAATAGGGTACCGTTTTACTCTTTAGGTACGGAACCCTAAAAATTGAATAAACAAAAAACAAAAAAACCTTACTTTGCTTCGTCTTCCAGTTTATAAATACCATTTGAAACCCTTTATTTACTTATCGCTTCTTTGAACTACATGACCGTTTCCATTTCAACTAGCAAATCCTGATTATCATTTTAGAAAACATAATGAACAATTTAGCGCAAAACGACGTTGCCGTAATTCTCATTGCCTAGTTTTTTAACCGGCAAACGATGAATGCCGCTTATTAACTGCATTTATCAACATTAACTCACAAATTGCCTACCATCAAACTCACCAAATCCTTCCGTCTCAGTAAAGCATACTAAGTATTATTTATTCTGTTTCATCAGTTCAGATTACAGGATTTGAGTAATCCTACGCGTCTTAGCACGAGTTTGGAGTTCTAACGCACGGTAACTTTAAACTCTGCGAGAAAAAATGTGTTTTACTATTGCCAAAAAATCTATTACAAAAAACGAGGCTGTCCAGCAGTGGACTTGTACTGCCTGATGATAATTATAATGACACATAAACTGTGGAATGAGCTATCAGGTGGGTCGTTATGTTAGCCCATATCTATTTCTTTTAAAATAAATGTAAAACCAGTGCTATTTTCATTGAAAACTGCCATTTTCCGCGGAGGCAATCGCTCGCACCGGGAGTATCCAATAACGCTTCGAAGCGATATTTATTATTTGACTCCCGTAATTGGATTGATTTACGCGTTTCGTATATTTTTTATAACCCACAAAGGGATTTACATATTTTCTGTAAATGTATTAAAATAAATCAATTTCCAGTGAAACAAAATACATTTATCCAACAGTCACATATGTACGTACCTACTGTGTATTTTGTTTGGCCCGTTTTCCGCGTTTGTTTTGTATGGTGTCGCGATGAGCCCCCTAGCGGGTGTGTTCAGAACTTTTCTTATTTTTGGTTGACTTTCCACGCAGCACTATCTAGCCACAACTAAGCAATGCATGTCAAAGTCAAAGTCAAAGTCAAAGTCAAAATGTATTTATTCAATAAAATCACAAGGATCACTTTGAAACGTCTTAAAGCTAGGTAACTCTAGGTGCCAGTTCCACGCGACCAAAGCCTAGAAGAACAGGAAAAAAACAAACTCACGGCTTGGTTCCTACCGTTCTTTTGTATGATCCTTTTACAATGTAATAATATAATATATTATTGAAGTTTAGTGAGGCGTAGGCATACAGAAAAAGGTAAACATAATCAAATTTATATTTAAATTTATTACATGTAATATGGGAACTACAAAGCTGATATTATACTTTTATACTTTTTTTTCGGCAAATACATACTTCACTACATCACTAAAACAAAGTCGCTTTCTCTGTCCCTATATCCCTATGTATGCGAAAAATCTTTAAAACTACTCAACGGATTTTGATGCGGTTTTTTTTATAGAAAGAGTGATTAAAGAGGAAGGTTTATATGCATAATACAAGCATAATCTCTTAGGGATAACCCACAATAACCGTGCGAAGCCGGGGCGGGTCGCTAGTATAATATACAGTAACACCCGGACAGAAAACAAACATCTATATTAATCACACAATTTTTTGTTCTCGGGATCGAACCAGATCGAACAGCTGAGCTTTGAGTGCTGTCAAAAAATTCTAAACAATTCTCATGGCTGACAGTATATTTGCAATTTTTATGCGGATTAAGGGCTCGTACACAAAACTGCGATGCGACGTCGCATCGCAAAAATCTGCGAGCTCCCTCTACGCCTCTACGCCTCTCACCCTGGGAGACGCCTTGTCGCACGAAATCGCATCGCATCGCATCGCAGTTTTGTGTACGAGCCCTAAGCAAAAATCTATCTTACTGTACCAATTGAATCCAGCTCCCACTATTCAGCAAATCTCTATTTGTATGATTTTTATTGTATTTTTTCATTATCACGTAAGCCAACCATACAAAGAGACCCAGGATATACAACATTTCGGTATGTGAACTTTCTAGATGGAGTTGTACCTGTGCCGTAATCACGGCCTTATCGCCAGAAAACACAACAGACGATATACGACATAGGTACGATTATTATTAACAATTGAAAGCACTTTTTTTATACTACTTACTGATGGAACAAAGTGAATGTACTGATGGATCAAGAGTAGTAGAGATCTTCGTGAAAGGCTCTTACTACTCTTGGAACTTGGAAGTACTACCACCACGCCTTTTTCTGCCGCCAAGCAGCAACGCTGTGTTTCGGTTTGAAGAGTGTGGTTGCCGGTGTAATTACAGGCACATGAGGCTTAACATCTGTATGCCTCAAGTTGATGGACGCCGGGCAGTGCATTGTAGGGCATGTTCCTATCGTACGTGACTTACGAGGCAATGCTTTGTTATAGGTGATGGTTACCACTTAACATTAGGTGAGCCATCTGCTTGTACCATCAGCTAGTTGTATAAAAAAAAACAAAGGCAAAGGCCCGTGACCTCGCAAGTCACGTACGATATGAACGTGCCCTACGATGCAGTCTAGATTCGAAGCTGCCTTATCAGAAGTAGGGATTGGTAAATACCAGTGCTTTCTCGTTTTTCAAGTATGTTATTGTAGTTTGCCTATTTGGTATTCAAGACGTAGGTACTTGAAGAACTTGGTATTCATTTGCTTGCATCCTTATCTCGGTGCTTGTAGTTGGTGACAAGTAAATAACGGCGATTACCCAGCACTTACACAGCGTGTACTATCCTTGGTATGATAGCCAATATCTTTTGTTTTTTTCTAGCTTTTCTTTTATGTAGGTACAATATGAATTATTGGCGATGACAAACACGGTGTATCACATGGATTTTCTACGTTTCGTAGACTCAATCGAGACTCCATTAAGGCAGCCTCAAAGTCACCGACTTTTAATTTTTTACATCTTAAGAGCTGATTTAGCCATGCTCCGTCAGTTACTAATAAAGGGTTAACAGGTCGTTAAATGTTACCTTAGATGTCAATCGCGTACAATTTGACATATTATTATTTAACAGCCCTTTGATCCTTTGTTAATCTAAGGCAGCATGGTGAAATCAGAGCTAAAACTAAAACATTTGACATCTTAACTGATGTTAAGTGATGATGCTTACCTATTCACTTTTTTGAAAAGATCAAAATTATAGGTATACGGAAAAAGGACGCCGGTAAAGCATTCCACTGTTTGGCTGTCCGAATTATAAAAGTTGAAGCAAAGCGGTGGTGCGGGCAGTTGGTACTTGAAACATGAATGGATATATCGTTTCCGTACGTCTGGTGGTCCGATGGTAGAATGGGGAGATTGTAGTCGAACGGGGGTCTTTTACCGCTTCTAAATTATTCTACAGAGTTTTAGACCGATAAACTTGTTGACAGTTCTATGCCGATAGTGACTAAAGCCCGATTTACATTATGGCAGTAATGTGACAGTATAGTAAGACAGTCCAGCACTGACTTTCAACTAGGTTAGTGTTAACACAGTGTGGCAAGTCGAGCCCTGCGCTGACCTTACGCTCGCAAGTCTACTTTGAATTTCATATTATTTATTAAGGGATTACAAACAGCTTTTAGAATTACTCTAAAATTAAGTGATATAGATCTAACTGTATTAGGAGGTCATAATTTAAAGTTAATTAAAACTTTAATACCTATGAAATGACAACACAGAATTAAATTCTGTGTTGTTGGTAAAGTCACGAGTCTCAAAAAGTGACTTGAAAAATTAATTGCAACATATTGTCACCACAAAATAAAAGATAGAAAGCACCAGGCTCAAAAACTGACTTGTTATATGAATTGCGTCTGTAATAATCCAGTGACTGTGTCCAGAATCAGACACTAGAACATTTACTGGCCTCGTGCAAACAATCCTTAGCGTGAATCTTGACATTTCAACTGATAAGACCAATCGTTTTGAGGGTTGCTTGAAGTACTTGTTTACTCATTACTCTATCATTCAGTCAAGTATGTTGATGTCTACCGAATTGGTTTTTACTTGTTCTTATGACGTCATAAGAAAAATGTAAAAGCCAAACTTTAAAGCGTAAAATACGTCATAAGTGGTAAAATGTAGGTTACCTATATTTTATTTAAATATTAATATAACACTATTTACTGTTGTTTCGTTATGCACTATAAAATTAGTACAATATAGAAATCGTAATTGAATAATAGATTTCAATATAGATTTGTTCCTAAGCAAAATATAAATGTTACCCATTTCATCCAGGGTACTTTACTAAGATTCTCTTTACTCTCGAACGTTTTTTTATTAAAAACCTTTGAAACACTAAAGGATATCAAAAATTAAAAAGGATGACTAATTTAAAATAACTAAAAAATGATTTTCTAAAACATTTTAAAGGATAAAAAATATACATGAATAAGAAAAGCCTGAGCACCGAGATGTCGAATAATAGAAGAGAGCGGGAGAAGAAAACCTGTTGTGCCGACTCCATCCAGCGTAAGAGCAGACCTATTCCTTTTTTAATACCTACCAATAACTTATACCAATGGTATTTGTTTATGGTATTAGAAATCATATAGCTTCGGATTTTAAAACAATTGAAGCTAACTCACTCGTTTTCGCAGGCAACATCTTATGCCAAGTGATTTACTTATGCTACTTGTAAGTTAAAATGCCGGAATGAAGGGAATTTGTAAAGGCTTATGATTGTATTATTTTGTAAGTTAAAATGCCGGAATGAAGGGAATTTGTAAAGGCTTATGATTGTATTATGATCATAATATTGAATTATTACAAAGCAAAATAAATTATTTCTGTGACTTAACATAACTTTTGGTACAAAATAGATCTAAGAGCAGGTATATGATGATAAAATAATCAAAACCACATTAATTGTTTAAATCTATTAAGATGTAGTTTACCTAAAAATAGCTTTTTTTTATACAACACGCTGATGGAACAAGCAGATGGCCCACCTGATATTACCGTAACCATCACCTATAACAAAGCATTGCCTCGTAAGTCACGCACGATAGCAAGTTACTAGATTTACCTATTCGTGTACAATTTGTACTGTAAAATCAGCACCTAATCAGCATAAATTCAGAAACGAAACTCAAATGAATATTAAAATATTCCACAATGCAACATTGTAAGGGGCATTACTTAAACCATTTTGCAACTATACTAATTACTTTATTCGACGGCTAGTCTATGTTGTACAAAAAAATTGATTATTTATACCAATGAATATTTTTATAAAAAAATGGTAATATTACATTAAACAATTTAATATAATAATCTAATATATTCTTTTTACAATAAGAAAGGAAGAGGGTTACGACTCTCAGTAAACTGGAGAAGACGAAGCGTAGGATCAACATTGTTAGGCTCACGGGAAGTCGGCTGAGGACGACTTAATAAGTCGCCAGCCGCTGCTGAACATATTATGTTTAGCAGCGGCTGGTGATGATGATGATGATGAGGAGAAGTCTGTCTCTGGAAGAGATGACGTTACATTTAGAGCAAAAAAATACCAAAATTTTACGACTTTTAGTGACACCAACTCATACAACCCGTTAAATATCTTGCTGACTTTGAAAGCATTGACTGAAAAAAGGTGCCATCAATAGAGCAAAGAATAGGAAGAAGAAACATTCGTCATTTTTGACGTCATCACTCCTAGCGATATAATTTTATTGTCTCAAATTTCGAGTAGTTGTTTAGAATTGTTTAAGTTTCAACGAAATATGCGTTTGCGGTATTGGTTTCACACCCAGGTAGGGTGTGAAGCTTGTACTACATGTAGGCCAATAGAGCGGACGGCAGGCGGCCTTGCCACGTTTGTGTAATGCACATATTATGTTAAATTTGTATCTAATGGGATTCCGTTTGCTGGGCGTAACCGGGCCTAAGACACAAGCTTAAAAATGCTGATATGTTTTCTTATCTTGATGATTTAAGATTGAATCTCGCTCACAACTTAGGTGATGAAATAATCAGTTTTTTTACAAAATTGTGTTACATTGGGTACCATTTTCACTTCAAATTCGATTTTATACAAAATATTAGTCGATGAGAGGGTACATTGGATACTGCTAAACTAAATACTAAGCTGGGTATAAAATAATACATTTTAATGTTAAGAAAGTATTTATAAAAAAAAATTAGTTCGGATTTTTTGATCAGTGCTCAATGAACAGAAATACAAAATTAAATTAGTCCATCATTGTCATTTTCAGTTAACGTGATTTTTGATAACTTTTTAACGAATTGCTAAGAATTTAACCGATTTTCATCACAATTTCTGCCAAACATTATAGTGTAATCAATCTAACAACCAACTTTTAAAATCCATGAAAATTCTTAGATCAATTATCAATTTCAAGTACCTAAAGTATCTGCCGCTTAGCAATTGAGCTGTAAATTGGATAATCTGTACCTATTTTAAGACCGAGTCGAAATAATCGATTGATTACTACGTAACTTAGATAATTGAATTATTTTTTACACTTAGGTGCAAATATTTGATTATCTGCACGCACTTTAAGATACCTGCAGTCCAAGCTGACCCGCGCGCAAAATACTCTACTATCATATATATCTACACTAATATTATAAAGAGGTAACATTTGTATTTTTGTATTTTTGTATTTTTGTATGTTTGTATGTAACGAATAGGCTCAAAAACTACTGGTCCGATTTCAAAAATTCTTTCACCATTAGAATGCTACATTATCCCTGAGTAACATAGGCTATATTATATTTTCAAAAAAATCAGGGATCCTTACTAAAACTCTAATAATGTAACCCAAGGTGGAAAACAAAAACCTTACATCGCGTGCGCTGCGAAAACTATTGATGATAGAACAAAACAATGTACTACGATTTTGCAGAACACGTCATTATCTACAAAAAATGTCGCGACAACATATGTCTAGCTATTGTAGTTATATCACAATAAGTGTTCTTTTATTATAAAAATTTAATTGAAATGCCATCGCTAGAAAAGGCTCTTTATTTGTACCTCGGTATTAATCCTTATCCCAATAAATCTTTTCATATTCAAGACTGGTTCAATACCTATACATTACTTCTTGAATATTTCAAATCGGACATTCCATTCAAAAGATTTTAAAAATATAAGGTCACGGGGCGCGTTCTCACCAAGCGCGGGCCCGGGCAAGGCGCGAGGTAGACGGGCGTGTAAATGACTCAAACCCACCACGGTCTAAGTTTATCCTAAAACATTGAAAAAAATTATGTCCACCCATGCGAAGCTGGGACAGGCCGCTAGTCATATTCTATTTTAAGAGTAGTAGAGCTCTTTGTGAAGGGCTCGTCCGGGGTAGTACTACCACCACGCCTTTTTCTGCCGCCAAGCAGCAACGCTGTGTTTCGGTTTGAAGAGTGTGGTTGCCGGTGTAATTACAGCCACATGAGGCTTAACATCTGTATAACTCAAGTTGATGGACGCAGTGCTGTGAATCGTAGGGCACGTTCCTATTGAGCGTGACTTGGCAATGCTTTGTTAAAGGTGATGGTTACCATCGGCAGCTAACATGTCTGCAATGTCTGTACTGTACCTACTATTGTGTGTTTTTTTTTATTTTTCTCTGATTTAATAGATTGTATTTATGCATTAGGTATTATTAGTTTGAGGCGTAGCGTGTGCTGTCTTATAAATTTGATTATGTTTACCTTTTTCTTTATGCCTACGCCTCACTAAACTTCAATAATATATTATATTATTACATTGTAAAAGGATCATACAAAAGAACGGTAGGAACCAAGCCGTAAGTTTGTTGCCTGTTCTTCTAGGCTTTGGTCGCGTGGAACTGGCACCTAGAGTCACCTAGCTTTAAGACGTTTCAAAGTGATCCTTGTGATTTTATTGAATAAATAAATTTTGACTTTGACTTTGACTTTACCACTTAACATCAGGTGGGCCATCTGCTTTTTCCATCAGCTTGTTGTATATAAAAAAACATTGTTTAAGATTTACAAGCGTCAACAAAACAAAGCAGTAGTTCTACAAGAACACTCACCCAAGTGAGTGCGAGTTTTCACTTTAGCATTCTGTAATACATTCATCACTAGCGCCGCGTGAGTGTCTTAACGGAGAAAATCCAACGTGACTCTCTCTTCTCGTTTCACTATTTTCTTTCGAAACAGTGTGGTGAAAGGATTTTAAGTGCGAGGCTCAAGAGGCTCCTTTCGAGCACTTGATACATGTTATAAAACTTTTTAGGTTCCACGACATGCCGGTTTCCTAACGATATTTTTCTTCACCGTTTGAGAGTGCCTACTGCCATTGTGCACATAAATTTTTGTACAGAAAAACTGAAAACATTGGTGCACGACCGGTTTCGAACCCACGACCTTAGGATCGGAAGGCGAGGCCACTACCACTAGACCACCAGTGCTCTCCAACGTGACTGAGGCGAAGCTCGTGATCTAAGTGAGCGCGAATCCACTAGGTGATTCTCTCCGTGATTTTGTTTTTTTGGAATAGTACTGCAGTTTTAGTAGTCGTCCGGTGGTCCGCTATATTCACTGTGCACAGACACTTTCGACGCCATCTAGCGCAAAAAAACAGCGTCTCTGCTAAACAGACTGGGCGGGAGTAGCTAAGGCATCCTAAATGTGATTCATAAAAAAATTAGTTGTCCTCTGGTATGAAAAATCCACCAGGGAACCAACTCGTTTGCTATAATTTATTAACCTATGTACAAACTTTTTCTGTTACTAACACCATGGACCATGTTGAAAAATAAATTAATTATTATACGACACGACAGCTACCGTCATCGTTAGCTTTAACACTTCGTATTTGTAAAAGAAAACTTTCGTCTCAGTTTTCATTAAACCATCGAACAGAGCAAACAAGGTCTTTATTCAAGTTTGGTACATTCGAAGTTAAACGAGCAATTAAATTGTTTGTTTTGTGTGTGTACAAAACGTTGTTTTTTTAGGGTTTCGTACAGACTGGCAACGTGATGAAAGGGAGTTTTTAATGGGAAAATTTCAATGGGAGTGACATGTTGTTGTTCCGTTACTTTTCTCATTAAAAAACCTTAAAGAGGTTTAAAAAATCAGAATGTATAAGTTAATTACCACAGAATCAGTCGTTGAATTGTTTGGTGAATTAGTAATACAAAAATAATGGTTAAGAGTTGTAAAGTTCTTTGTGTGTGCCTCATCCGGGGAAGTACTACCACCATGCCTATTACTGCGCGTTGCTGTGTTTCGGTTTGAAACATGTGGTTGCCGGTGAAATTATAGGCATGTAGCTTATCATCTGTATGCCTCAAGTTGATAGACGCAGGGCAGTACATCGGAGGGCACTTTCCTACCGTGCGTGACTTGCGAGGTAATGCTTTAATAAAGGTGATGATTACCATAGAACATCAGGCGGACCATCTGCTTATTCCATTGAGTAATATAAAAAAAAACTTGTCCGACTCACCCTTGGCTCCTTTATTATTGTCAGTTTAAGTATTTACAGAGATTCCTGCCATCTGTTTGCTTTATCACTAATTCATTCATTAAATGGAAAAGTCCAATTGATCACCTCATTTGCATACAATCGATTAGTTTATCTATCCCACTCGTATTGAACCGGAACAAACAATATCAAAACCAATACTCGTAAAAAAATGACTGTTTTTGTTTAATAAAGCGTGAAGATTCGGCAGCTGAAGGGGGATTAAGGCGAAGACGAGCTAATGTACAAAAATCGAAAATGGGTTTAGTAGAGGTAATTTTATATCTTTCAACATCTCGAAACGTGCGAGTAAGAGGTACATTATTAGCTCTTGTCTTCGCCTTAAAGGTTTTCAGGAACCTCGAACCGGAAAACATAGAGATAGGGCGGTATAATCTGATAAACCAAAGGCGAATAATTCAGCGAATGAAGAGGGCACAAATCGTTTGGCAATTTTTTTTGACCGTTGGAAATGAATGGGATTACTTACCTCCGTTCTTATGAACGTTACTGAAGGCGATGACAAGAGCTAAATTAATGTACCTCTCGCTCGCACGTTTCGAGATTGCTTTACTAGTTTTGTACTAATGCAAACTTTTGAGTAGTTAAACTTATATCGATCAAAATGATTTAATTTACTAAACTGTGTGCAATGTGATTCACACAACTTGGTCGATTGCGATTTAAAAAAATATTAGTTTACTGAGTTTATATGTTTCAACATGTCGAAACGCTCTTGCCTTCGCCTTAAGTTAGACCACTGCTCAAAGTTAGGTCCGTCAGGGTTCGTGACGTGATCTCTGTTTTAGGAGATGGTTGTCGCTTAACATCAGGTTGCCCATAGGTTTTTTTATTCTACTAGCTGATGGAATAAGCATATATATAGCATATAAGAAGAAGCAATAGCAAAAACACAATTTGTCACTCGTCCGATACATGATATATGACATACAGATATTACCCAGCAGTGAATTTCAAAAAGCGCTCTAGCTGTCATTATACTCTCAGTATTTTTTCGTATCGTTTTTTTATCCATAAATTATTTTTAGTGACCGTCCTAAATGGGTATCTATTATTTTAATGGGATTATTATGTAAATGGGGCATGTCTACCGTTTAATTGTAATTCGTTTTGTTGTTCGTTATTTTTTGGCACCGAAGGTTAGTAGCAGAGTATAAAGGTACTCGTACCTATAACTTTTTCATAACGCTGTTGAAAACTAGGATTGACTGGCAATTGATAGATTATGAAAGATGACGATAGATGTGTAAGCTTTTACGTTTTCAAGGCTAAGCCACTGAACGGATCGAGATTAAATTCGATATGGAGATAGCTAGCCTTCTGGGGCCTTATGCTCACTTCGAGCGAGATTATCTCACGGTGGAGATGACGTCATATCTCGTTCAATAACTCGTTGACGTTGCGTCTCGCATGAACTTTGTATGAGAAAATTGGGGAGTTTGATGGTGAGAATGGGGATAAATAGTTATCGAACGAGATATGACGTCATCTCCACCGTGAGATAATCTCGCTCGAAGTGAGCATAAGGCCCCTGAAGGACTTATGCTAGTTTTATCAATAACACTTAAATAGTTTTTCCATAAAGCCTTAAAAACTTCATTGACCCATCACGGTTTGACGAAATATTTTAGTTTCATTTTGATCCACATTCAATAAACTTGAATCCGAAAAAGTATTCATGCAAAAAATGACATGTCAAAAAGGTGACTTCCACACCGAACCAATGTCATGACGTAATGGTACCATCAGACATTGTCCACGCTAGCATAGAATACATAATAGTAATTACTAGTGATCTAACACAATGCGACAAGGGAATTACCCAACTCTTGAAAGGTCGTATAGTTCGCTGGTTCACATGAATTAGTGACCGGTATTTGACGTTCGTAATTCGTCTGGAAACGGCTGGATAACAGAGTAAACCAGAGTCAATGGAACTTAAAACTTAATGCTGATTTTCAAAATGCACATAAGCCTATAAAATAGGCGATCTTAGAACAAAATTGATATAAATAAAAGTGTTATAAAAATCGCAAACAAACGAGTATCCGAGAATAATACTACGAATATATAATGTATAATTTTTGTACTGATTAAGTTCAGCTTTCTCATTGTATCGCTAAATTGGGCCAGTGTAAAAGAAATGAAGTGTTTATTTTTTTATATTATACGTAGCTGATGGAACAAACAGATGGGCCACCTGATGTTAAGTGCCACTGTATAGATTTAAATCAGTTTAGTACACTTAAATTTGTACTAAAACGAGTGCCACACATACTAAAAGCTTAACATTTAATAAGGTTCTCTAAAGTCGGAAATAATAATATAAATTTCAATTACATTAATATTTAAATTGCTAAATAAAACTGTTGCCACCTTTTTCTGCCGCCAAGCAGCGTTGCTGTGTTTCGGTTTGAAGAGTGTGGTTGCCGGTGTAATTACAGGCACATGAGGCTGAACATCTGTATGCCTCAAGCTGATGGACGCAGGGCAGTGCATCGTAGGGCACGTTCTTATCGTGCGTGACTTACGAGACAATGCTTTGTTATAGGTGATGGTTACCACTTAACATCAGGTGGGCCATCTGCTTGTTCCATCAGCTGGTTGTATAAAAAAAAAAACCTCCTTTCGACGGTACGGACACTAAATGGCGGTCACCGTTTTCTGGTAAATCAAAACCAAAGCCTGGATCCAATAATTTGTGTGATAATAGGTTTCTCGATATAATAATACGGTTCACAAAATACCTTGTAAAGCATTTACCGTGCCTTAATGTCTTTGGGAATTATAATAATAATAATAATAATAATATTTATTTCCAAAAAAGTTACAAGACAAGACTAAGTCCAATTATACAAAAACTCCAAATAATAAGGTAGGTAATTTACTAGTTTAATAAAGAAATAGCTTCACGACTTTGAGATGTCCTCTCAGATCTCTAAAAGTACCAACTTAAGGATCTTTGAGGATATCTAAGGGGGGTAATCAGAGGTACGTCCACGTATTTATTATAATCTCATATATTAACAACCCCTTGTCCGATTAAACTCATACACTTACCAGTAAATTCCTTAAGTACAACCTATCGATCTACCAAATTTCTTAAAGATCTCGAATAAAGTTATGCTCGAAAACATACAAACATACAAGGCCAAAACGTTCAGTTATCTAAGATCTTCTTTCGCTTCGCTCGATCGTTTAATTATCATACTTCAACCGTTCAATCACATAATAACTAGGCGTAACTTTAAATCGACGGTACATTAAAATAATACAACTCTTGTACAACTCTTGTACAACCCTTATAAGTCTATGCCCATTAATGTTATCTACATCTAACTTACAGTCTGAGTCTATAACTGCTTTTGCTATCAATTACCTATCTACAAACTCATTTGGAACCCTGTCGACAGCCCTCACAGCCCAGTTGATAGTAGCTCTGCCTTCTGTGTTGTAGGCCGTGGGTTCGATTTGTGTGATAAACATAGATGTTTGTTCTCTCTCATATGGAAGAATCATGTCATGTTGTCAAGAAGTCAAGGAGGCCGCATTGGAAAGACTCAATTGGAGTAAACTAATAGTAGTTTTAAGAGTAGTAGAGCTCTTTATGAAGAGCTCGTCCGGGGAAGTACTACCACCACGCCTTTTTTGCCGCCAAGCAGCGTTGCTGTGTTTCGGTTTGAAGAGTGTGGTTGCCGGTGTAATTACAGACATGCACACAAGGCACATGAGGCTCATGTTGCACTTGAGGCTTAAAATCTGTATGCTTCAACTTGATGGACCGTTTGGAAAGTTGCCTATCGTGCGTGACTTACGAGGTAATGCTTTGTTATAGGTGATGGATACCACTTAACATCAGGTGGGCCATCTACTTGTTCCATCAGCTAGTTGTATAAAACGAAACTGTACCAGAACCCCGACAAGAGCTATGATCTTAAATTTAACAAGGAGATGTATTTACAAACAAAAAGTCTATGAGTAGATAAGAGCTCAACGCGCTCTACTAAAAGTGATGTACCACAAACATTACCGATATTCAACTGAGTTACTATACAGGGATACAAAACTCCTAAGTTTCCGACAGTTATACATCCTTAGACTAACCCTTTTGTTCCACAAAACTAGTCACAAAACGATATATGCAACCAGGAGAAAACTTGTCTGGCGAAGTAAAATGATATACTCACGTTTAGGACAAAGGTTTCATAACTTTCGAGCACCCTACATTTATACTAAACTAAATAATCAGTTAAACATTTGGGACAAAAATATATAGGTACAATTGTAAAAAAATAGTTACAGAATTTCTTTTGAAGCAGAACTATAACAACACAGAGATCCTTTTAAATATTTCAAAATAAACTTCATCAACTGACATCGCACCTTCTAACATATTTGCATAAATTCGTTCTAGCTACACATTACCTACCTACTAGACTTCAAAGCACTTTTCTCACCTTCAAATTAATCACACTTACTTTCAAATTTACTTCCACTCACTCTTACACTTACCTACACACACACTCATGCATACCTACACACATCTTGCAGTAACACTGCTTAAAATTACAACACCTCTGCTAAAACCAAACTGTTTTGTTCACTTTTCCGGAACACTAGTGAGAAGCTTGGTTACCCATATCACAGGGAATCCTAGTTTGGGGACCAAGTTGAACCTTGTCCTGCTTTTGATTCTAAATTAAACATGCATGTACCTATAGAATTTTAATATTTAAGATTTTGTTAAGTATAGAATTTAAGTTTTTGTTATTTTGTAGTTCACATCGAATTATTTCACTAATGTAGGTAAACTTCTGCTCTTTATTTTATTTTTATTTTCTATACCTGTGCATGACTATTACTATGTATGTACCTATTTACTACTTACTGGAAATAAATACATTTTTATTATTATTATTTAATACAACTTTAATCATAATAATTAGTAGTCGTTTTTATACTTAGCCGATTACTACATTAGTTATCTGTAGTCGTGTTTATTTGACACTAATCTCTGTCAACCCGAATAGATCACTTTGTAAAGATCACTGTAATTAAACAAAAAACAACATCAAAAGTGTTTCAGTCCAAATGCTAAAACAAAATTTGTGACAACAACTTACTACCGCACCAACATACCGTGCTGCCTTGACATTCAATACAGTTCCACCAACATAACAAAACAAATCACACATACAAGAACTAGTACTTCGAACTTTAAAGCTCGTGTGCTAAGCTCTATATTTGCATAATCGTTTTGTATCCGGATTCTTGTAGCGACATTTGTGTGTGACTATGCTGTATTCTATGGTGATGAATCGAGGTTTGGTCCAGATCGAGTTTTTATGATATAATGATGTCAAAATAGCACGCAGCAGGTGTTGTAAATAATGATTTTTCGGGTTTATTTTATTTGTTTACTCTATTTATGTCTGGCACTGCTGAGAGCACCGGTGGCTTAATGGTAGCAACTCGTCTGGCAATTTTAAGGTCGCGGGTTCAAGGCCCATTTATAAAAGGACGCCCCCTTTCAGAGGGTGACTAATAAAAGTCATAAAAATCACATGTTTTTTTTGTTTTCTGATTTAGATATAGACAGACATTTATTTGCTACTATAACATACACATTACAAATTATTAAAGTAACTAAAAAAAAGAAACAATATATAGTTCATACTAATAAAATAAAATATTATATAAATATAGTTAAAACAAAAATAAATGGACAGATAATAATTTAGCTCTATTTTTGTTTTTTAAAGCGATGGCAACCGTTTTGTTTCTTTTTTTTTCCTTTTTTTTTTTTTTTTGCCTTTAAAAAAAAACTATGCATATCCACTTCTTGTAAAAAACATGTCCTATCTTTTTCTCATGCTCTTTGGTTGACACGGAGCACACTGGTTCAACAAAGTAGCTCTAAAGTTTTCAAAGACACAGAATAAATAGAAGCTACATTCTAACTAAGTTAAAGCGATAGTGCTTCAAGAAGCGGCTACTGTAACTGGACATAACGTAATTCGACAATAATTACTTACAATACAATAAAAAGTAAATTAATTGGAAATCGAAAGATCGGGTCTATTGCGTTTTTTTACAAGTAAATTAATGCGAAAAAGTTTGAAGACAAGCAGATGGCCCAATTAAACAATAAAACCGGCTAAGTGTGAGTCGGACTCACGCACGAAGGGTTCCAAACCATTATTTAAAAAAATGGCAAAAAAATCACGTTTGTTGTATGGGAGCCCCCTTAAATATATATTTTTTTTGTTATAGCGGCAACAAAAATATATCATCTGTGAAAATGTCTATTGTCTAATTATCACGGTTCATGAAATACAGCCTGGTGACAGACGGACAGACAGACAGGCGGACGGACGGACAGCGGAGTCTTAGTAATAGGGTTCTGTTTTACCCTTTGGGTAAAAAAAGAAAAACTCTGAAAATTCACCTATCTATTTGTTAATCTAATGACAAAAACAAATATGACGAATATGGACAAATATGGCGCAACACTTAGAATCACAACTGATGTTTCGTAGTGTAATTATAAATATCAATAGGAAAATTCGCTTCGTTTTAAAAAGATAAGCTAATTGTACCTAATTTTTGGACGTACCTCTGACTACCCCCCTTAGACGTCCTCAAAGAATCTGGAGTTAGTACTTGGTACTAAGAGACCTGAGGGGATATCTACCGTGCCTGGGGATCAAAGTTGTGAAGCTGTTTCAGTCTTTTTTTTTTACAAAGACTTCCGTCTCGCCGCTTATTTACGGTTGAAGTATCACAGAGAGCCCTAGCTTTTGTAGGAGCTAATTCGATTGTGTCCGACATCGGAACTTGGTTTCTTTAGAGACAACTGGGACTAACGAAGTAAAGTATGGGTCGGATTAGGAGACATTCAGACGACTCGCTGTATTATCAAACATTTAGTTAAAGACTTTCTTTATATTATCTCGTTACCACTTGTTGATGTAACTAACAGATGGCATACCTGATGTTAAGGCGAGGACAAAAGCTAATGTGACTCTCGCTCGCACGTTTTGACATGTTGAAAGATATAAAATCACTAAACAAATTTTCGTAAAATCGCAATTAAATTGCACACAAAATGGTTAATTGCGATTTCATTTTGATTGATACAAGTTTTCCAACCTAAAAGTTTGCTTATGTACGAAAACCAGTAAAGCTAACTTTTGAGTAGAAAGACATGGTATCGATCAAAATGATTTTTTTACTAAACTGTGTGCAATGTGATTGCACACAAAATGGTTAATAGCGATTTTTAGAAAATAAGTTTAGTGATTTTATATCTTTCAATATGTCGAAACGTGCGAGCGAGAGTCACATTAGCTTTTGAATTCGCCTTAACATCAGGTATGCCATCTGTTAGTTATCTGTTGGTAATCATCACCAAAGCTTTGCCTCGCTAGACACGCACGATATGAACATGCCTCACGATGCCCTGCGTCCATCAACTTTAGGCGTTAGTTGCCTGTAATTTCTCAGGCAACTACACTATTCAAATCGAAATACCGCAACGCTGCTTGGCGGCATAATTAGACATGGTGGTAGTACTTTCCTAGTGGCCTTGTTTGAGCTAATGATGATTAAAGATAGCTATGACGTCACACCATTACTTTTAAATCCTCTTACACACTTTCTCTGTTTTCGCACAAATTGAAAGCCATTAGGATAATTGAATGAGGACGGCATACAATAATCCTCTTGTTACTCGAGTTACCTTTTATCTGAGTTACCTTTTACCCGAGGGTAAACGGTAAAGTTCACCAACAATCAACCGATCAGTAATAAAATAATAATAAATATTGGTGGACATTCCACACAGCACTATCTCGCCCCAAACTAAGCCAAAGCTTGTGATATGGGAACCAGATAGCTGATATACTACTTATATACTTTTTTTTTTTTTTTTTTTTTGTAAATACATACTTATAATAGTATATAACACCCAGACAGAGAACAAACATCTATGTTCATCACACAAATGTTTGTTCTCGGTGGGGATCGAACCCACGGCCTACGGCACAGAAGGCAGAGCTACTACCAACTGAGCTGTGAAGGCTGATCAGTGGCGTGGTTAAGTTTATCTGAGGAAAGGAAAATTAAAAAAAAACTATGATTTGATGATGACTAGCTTATGGAGCAAGCAGATAGCCCACCTGATGTTAAGTGGTAACCATCACCTGTAACAAAGCATTGCCTCGTAAGTCACGCACGATAGGAACGTGCCCTACGATGCACTGCCCTGCGTCCATCAACTTGAGTCATACAGATGTTAAGCCTCATGCCCCTGTAATTACACCGGCAACCACACTCTTCAAACCGAAACACAGCAACGCTGCTTGGCGGCAGAAAAAGGCGTGGTGGTAGTACTTCCCCGGACGAGCATTTCACAAAGAGCTCTTCTACTCTTAAAACACTGGCCTCACGGTTCAGTTGGTAGCAGCTCTGCCTTCTGACCTGTTGCAGTGGGTTTGATCCCCGCAAAGAATGAACATTGATGTTTTGTTTTGTTTCTGGATGTTATTATTATATCATAAGTCCATTTGTATTAAAAAACTAATTTAAATATAAAGACTACCGGTGGTCTAGTGGGATGGCCCCGCGCTCTGATCGTAAGGTCGTTGGTTCGAATCTCGTGATGCATCAATTGATTCTTTATTTTTTTATTTAAATACTCTGTCGGTATCTGGTACGCCTATCACTGGAAGCCTTTGGAAGGTCCAAAAAGTCCGTCAACAGAATTGGTGAGTTATTAATATAATCTATAGTTACAGTAACCGCAAGTTAATGTGTTGGTGAACGTCGGCCTAAACCAACTGTTGGAGGCTTTTTAGCTAATTGTAAAAGCTGAGCCGGAAGAAAGAAAAGTCCGTATTTTTTTTTATTAAACGTACCTACTTCTTTTTAACTTTCTCTTATGTCTTTAATATCCTTTTCAAATCTATTAATTGTTTTTCTTCTTCTGCTCCATTTATGCTTTGTTATAGGTGATGGTTAACATCAGGTGGGCCAATCGCTTGTTCCATCAGCTAGTTTTATAAAAAAAAACTTGACCGTGATAAACTAACGAGCGAAATCAAAGCGATCTTTATTCAGTGCAATCACAAGGATCACTTTGAAATCTTAGGTGACCCTATTTTTTTCTTAGCATCGGTGTTGCATTTGTTTCGGTTTGAAGCTTAGACTAAGTATCATATAGACGTAGTGTTTCGGGTTTTTGGCGTGGCCGTTTTTTGTTAGTTTGTATGTATTCGCGTGAGTGACTAGAGAAGGGACAACATTGACTAACCTATCGATAGAATAAGAAATGGATGAAAAAGGCGTTTTAATTGGAATTCAACTTTTTAATTTTAACTGGTTGCTGACTTTTATTGCGAAAGCTCAAAACCATTATAGACACTGAAACACTATCATCGTCAATAATGTTTCCCACATTGACCTAACCGTGAGAGCGATGTCAAATCAAATCAAATCAAATCAAAATATGTTTATTTTGTGTCACAAAAACATAGGCTAAAATAAAATTTAAAGAAAAATACTGTGACATCAAAAACGGTCGTCACTCAGCTTTATGCTGTAATAGTGTTTGATGCACTACTACAACGCTGGTCTTCCGTGACGCCGTGATGTCCATCCCACTCGATACACTTTCTTATGGCCATTTCGTCCATGCATAAGAAAATTTTGTAGTCTATCAGTTTTCACGCCTAACAGCTTTTATCCACTCCCGTCTTCATTCTGGGCATTTATAAGAACCTTAAAAAATAATGTCAAATTTAACAAAAATTTAGCCGTCGCGAGACGCCTATAAGGTGTGAAAAATTTAAACTACAACATAACAGCCGATCTGACCCGGCGCATTAGATGTTTCATATCAAAATCGGAAAATAAAATATTATCGATAAAGCTAAATTGGTCGGTGGAAGTACATCACTAGAACAGATGACTAAAACAATAATTTTTATTTTGCAATAATTAATGGGTTTACATCATTTTCACATAGGAAAATATGACTAGTACTAATAAAATGTAATTCCTACAGTCTTTATGGAAGAAAAAACGTATTTTTTTTGCATGAAAATAGGAAAAGAATATTACGTATCAAATGACAATTCCGGGTCTTTAACTCCTCCTTTTGTTGTTTTTGATACACAAAACACAGCTTCACAAGACATACTTTCACCTTTTCAAATGTATTTTGCCTAGACAATAATAATTCTTTAAAAATTTTCATAATTTCTTTCGCTACATCGCAATGTTGCTGCGAGTTTATCTAGAACGTCAAAACAAGATCAAAACATTGCATCAACTGACGGCCACGATTTACGCAGACAGTGAGTGAGTGAGAAGGAGTGAGTGAAGTTACATCTACTTTTCTTTTACTCGTAGCTAGGCTACATGGGAAGAACAAAGATAGATGATCACTGTTTGATACACAGTTGTAAAAGGATGTAAGTCTTATGGTTCCCTCCAGTATAATACCTCCATGGTTTGAAGAGTGTGGACTCAGGGCAGTGCGTCGTACCGACGTTTCTATCGTGCATGACTTACGAGGCAATGCTCTGTTATTACCACTTGATGGTTACCACTTATAATCAGGTTAATCTGCATGTTCCATCATCAATTTTATAAAAAAAGCTATAGGATCCTAGCTATACGGCTCGCCTTATGCCACTTACTGCTTTAAAAGTCAATTTAAATTAAATCCAACCGCCTTTGGTTTCCAGCAGCTTCAACTTTAAACCAACTTGGTAAAGTTTCAAATATTTACCCGGCTCCAATAAAATATCATTTAAATTAAAGCGGAACGATTTAAGCCATTTTCATACGGTAAGTATAATTCGTTTTATAAAACGAATGTTAAAGTAAGTCACTGCCTTAGGTATGCGAGTGGTGAGGGGGGGATCGCGAAAATTACATGACCCACAAGAGATATCCCGCGTCGGATATATCCCGAGATAGTACACATACGGCCGGTTTCTGAAAGCTAGATCAAAACTAATCGGATGTCAAGTCTCTCGCCATTTCAGCTATTACATAAGCAGTAGCGCGCGAGCAATGAAGTGTTTACTCACACTTACGGTGAAGTGTAAGACACAACGTACGTAATATCAATTTTTTAAAACTCAACAAATAATAAATATATTATAATGACCAAAAAGTCCGAGTGTCTGAATTCCGAATTTCAATCGGATTGAAATTTAGAAATGTAATTAGTCACTGCTTCAATTTTCTTTGTTTAAAAAATCTATTTCGGAGATGGCGGGACGAGCCCAGGATCGCGATGTGTGAATGGAATGGGGGGGGGGGCTTTGCCCAGCAGTGGGACCCGGAGGAAAAGCCCGCGAAAAACGTAAACTCCTCGCCAAGCGAGAGACAAAAAAAAATAACTTAAATAATAATAAAATAAAGTATCTTTCATCATCATCAATATCAGCCTGAAGAAGTCCATTGCTGGACATAGTCCTCCCCTATACATTTCCAGGAAAAACCATTCTGAGCACTTTCCATCCACCGACTTCTCGCGATCTTTACAATGTCGTCGGTCCATCGGGTAGGAAGGAGTCCTACGCTTCGTCTACCTGTTCGAGAGATATAAAGTTTCTTAGTCGCTTTATTCGCTCATCAACTTGATTTGAATTTATCAAGTTGATGAGCTAATCATTGTTCCGCTTATTATTGTAAAAAGCCATGTGCAAGTATAAATGCAGAATAATATTGTTAGAGGGATATTTCTTCATACCAGTTTATTTTTTTATACTGTGTTTCTAGTGAACATAAACTTGGTTGGACTTCGCAGTTAGTTCCTCGCTTCGCTCTGGACTTTCGCCTTTCGTTTAGAATTTTTATGTATCGTTATTTTGTGCCTGCCTTCTACAAGTCTTACTGTACCACCTCACTTTGTCAAGGAAAATAAATGCATTATTTATTTATTTGGAAGCTATGTTTAAGCGAACAAAAGTTATAACGTTTTACTTAAATTATAAACGAAATATATTACTAGATAAAATGTTTTGAGTGAGTTATTAAATGAATGAAACTTTCAATAAAATAAGTTATTACGGAAATTTAATTGATTTTGTCAAGAATATTGACATGATTAGAAAACTGGTATTTTCACTCCGCGGAATACAATTCTTCGTGTCGTTTCACTTGTTCTTTCGGAACAGTGCGTTGAAAGATTTTAAATGCGCCTCAAAAAGGCTCTTTTAGAGCACAAAGGCAATTCGTGAATGAAAAAAGTTCACGCAGTTCTATTGATCAAAGTCAAAGTCAAAAGGTCTTCAGTTGAATCACAAGGATCACTTTGAAACGTCTTAAAACTAGGTGACTCTAGGTGTTCCACGCCACCAAACCTAGATCGGACCACGTGGCAGCAGCCGAACTCACTACACAATTTAAATACATCTTATAAGTACCCAAAATAGAATCTTTTGTTAAAGTAATGGTTCGTTAAAGCCGAATCGTGTGTTTTCGAATGAGTGGGCCGAGCTCGGCTTCTTAATTAACTCTACAGTGTTTCCTAGAACTTTGTGTACCTTTTCTGTACCTTTCCACGCTCGGAACGCTTTGAATATAACGAAGGTCTTTCAGTTGTGTTTTGGAAGTAATTATTGTTGAATTATGCGTACAAAAGACGCATTGAATCACACAAAGAGCTTTTAAAATTACTTCTATGACTTCCTAAACCAAAATTTCAAACAAATAATTATAAAAAACAAAGAATTACCCACTTTAAAAAGATTATAAACACATTTTACTCGCTCGCGCTTCACGCTTTTGTTTTATTTTACTTTAGGCTTATGTTGTTTTGGGTCTTTAGTCGTTTCGCACCACAAGCGATTCGAACCGAGGTGCGAAAAACCCAAGCACGGTTTCTGAATGGGGCCAATCGCACCGCCGTGGTTACGGCGCCGGCCGGCGCGGTGCGAATCGCCCAAGATTCTTTGGAAATGGGTCGTTTCGAACCACGAAAAAAAACGACTCGATGCTCAATTTGTATTTCCAATTTAGACACGCATCAAAAATTTTAGGATTTTAGGTATTTATTTGTACAGATAAATTGTTTTTAGCTCACATTATGTTATTTTTAATTCACAATACAGAACCATCTTGTACTCTAATAGATCTTTCGATGTCCGCATCATAATGTAAATGATAACTATACCACAAACAAACAGTTCCAAGATTGAAAACTACTTAAATTTCTCTATGAAATCGATATCTTAATAAATCCTTCTTACTAAAATACACTTACCTAGATTCAATTTATTGGAACTATTCTGTATAATTTTCTCCTGTGAAACCCTGGCTCTTAATAGACTTGTGTAATCAGGATAACTCTCATACACGCAAGCAAACATATTCAACACACACACTAACCTATTACTAAGATGTTTAATAATAGATACAAATTAGCTAGAATTTTTGAATTTATATTTTGTTAAAATTAGATTTTTCAAAACTTTAAAACTACAACTATATTGCCATTCGGGAGAGTACTGTTAACGCTATTCCAGGAGACAGAGCCTCACACTTTACTGTTGATTTTTTTATTGCCAATGAACATTTTTCATTTAATTTTTCAATTACGAGTAACATTATCCCTATCAACCCACAAACTGATTTTATTAGTGCCATTTATATAATAATTGTTATGTATTCAGATAAATAATTAAACACTAAAAATAAACCTAAATTGACTAAGGGAAAATAAGCCACTTAGCGAACCGGCAACGGATTGATGTTTACGCTAATTTTTAACTTGTTTAGTTTGGTAAATGTGTTCAACTAAATTCAATTTAATGAGAACGTTGTGTAAGCGGCCCTTACTGAAGGAAACTTCCTCGTAAAATCAAATCACGTAAAATATTAACATGAGGCAGTTGTTCGCAACCTACGCTTGCATTTTCCGCAAGATATTTCTCTCAAAACGGCGATACTGTATTACAAGCTTGGATAGTTTCATCTTAGTTCATAAACTCAACGGTTTATCGACACTATATATCAAAAACGTGTTAACTAGAATAACCACGAAAACCAGTAGTACATGATAGTGTTTTAGCAAATACAAGAAAAACCTATGACTTAGTTCAAGTAAAAAAACCTTTTTTTCTTAGAAGACTGAAAATATGTAAAAGTTTCATTAATAAATTGTATTACGGAAGATCAGCGTTCTTATTCTCTTAAACTCATTTATTTCTTATGCTAGTTTTTCATTTCCATTCATGTCTATGTATTTTTGTTATCTATGTTTGTCTCTATGTATGTTTTTTTATTTGCTTAATAAACTTGATAGGTTAACAGAGAATTGAAATACTTAAAAAAGCATTTACATAAAAATCTACGTACGGGTACTTAATAAGAGAGACATAAATGATGAATGAGAAACACCTTTATAAAAACAATGTTTTAATATACGTACGTATGGAATAAAAAAAACAAAAACCTCTCGCCAAAAAACCATTAATAATGAGTTAACACGATTTCATTCCAGGTGTCGATTTCAGAGCGTAGTATAGTATAGGCTGTCTGTGCGACGCAGATTGCGCCCACTCCCCGCCAAGAATAGAACCTCACACCCCAATGACGTCACGGCGTAGTAACTCCAACGGAATCTGTACGCTACGGCGTAGATCTTTAGAAATTGAAACAAACGGTTTTATATGATAAGTTAACTTTATTGTTTATTTATTGAGTCTTACAGATTTTTTTACTTTCTAATAATGATACCAATACAAAATGTATTTCCTAAAGATCTATAGTCTATAGGGAGGCTATGACCAGCAGAGGACTTCTGAGGCTGATGGTGGTGATGATGATGCTGACAAAATGTGTTTATTTCAGGGGCATTTTTATTTATTTAACTTTATAAACCAGTACAATTGCTGTATGAATATTGTACCCTATAAACCTCCTGTTGTTTGTACTCGTATGACAATATTCACAGTACAATCTACAAGCTCTTTTAAGGTACACCAAAGATAACACATACCAGTAATGTCCAGCAGTGGACATCTCCAAGCTGATGATGATGACGATGGTAAAATGTGGTATCAATAGCAACTGGTTGCATTGCCAACATGCTAGTTGCAAACTGTTCATGAAAAAAAAAAAAAAAGATTTCATCGTGTTTTGGTTTTTTATTGACATTGACAAGAGTGTCCCGGACAGAAGCAATTAAACGAAGGAAGAAGAAGAACTTATTCATATAAAGCGTAGCTCGATATTGCATGATATATGTTTACATTTAGACAGCGGAATGCCATTGTTCAGGCCTGAAGCCGAGTTGCCCATTCAACGGGAGTTTTAAATAGAACATCTTTAGGGCTGTGCTTCAATATTATATGACGTAAAATAATTAAACAGGTCTGTTATTTGTTTTTAAATTATTTAATATATGTAATGCGCTACTTTCAAACGGTTTGGATATCGAACGGTACGTTTTTACAAGCTTTTATTGATTGCTATCGTTAAAAATATTAGGGACTACAAAAAGTTTTTAATCCAACTTGAAAGGTGTTACGAACCAAACCATATCTTCAAATATAAGCCTAAATATTAAACTTTCAAATGTTCGTGATCATCCTTTACTTGCAATACAAAATGACTGAGCTTGCACTCGATTGGCCGATTGGAGTATCGATGGTGATCGATATCAGCTTGACATAATTTGACAAGAACCTTTAAGCTACTTTCGATAAGCAGGGTATCGATACGGAGCAATCGATACTGTAACTGATATCGATGCTGTCTTCCTCTCTAGTATACGCTACACAGATGAAGCTCTAGAGCAGAGATAGGCTGCAATCCTATTTGTAAACATGCTTCATCATATTGTAGTTTTCTCCGTACAACCTTGACTTGGCAGGACCAGACTTGGCAGTATTTCATTTACAAATTTTAACATCTACAAGGATTTACTCAATACTCAATACATTTATTGCTTACACATGGTATAGGTTCGGCGTATAGGTGGTAGACAGATATAGTTACAGTAAAAACCTCTAGGGTATTTAGCGGTCGTTAGGCGGCCTAAAACACTATCACCAGAGTTGGTCACATAAACTAAGATTAGCAAGAATGTTGATGACAAGCCATTGAATAAAAAAAGAAATAAAAAAGTTATAAAATAACATTTCGCAGTAGCTGATATTCCACACTTTACAGGTTGCAAGTCCATCACTGTTAGAATACCAACTGGTTTACTGGCATTGCGCACATACATTTTTTTAAAGGCTTTTTGGTGCACAACTGGAAACGAACCTACAACCTTCGGAAGGCGGACTTCTACCGGATGATAAACCAAACAAGTGGAAAATGTTCACATAAGAAATAAAGCCACTAGAGCGAGCTGTATAAAACGACATATTGAGAACTGGTTGGATTACCTTTTCCGTTTAATTCGTAGTTCGTTTGAATTCTCATCAAGGCATCTAATGCCTCTAGCATTTGAAGCTAGCAAATCGCTAGGTAGCCTGTACTATAGTCAGTATTACTTATCCAGAATTTAGATTTTTTGCTGGTGTGGAAACGCCACCTATATTTAATACTTTTTTATTGTTATTCCTTTATTTACCAAAGATTTATCTTAACAACTAACCAAAACAATAACACAGTTTACATTATCCTACTAATATTATAAAAGTTTTTAAGTATGGATGGATGTTTATTACTCTTTCACGTAAAAACTACTGAATGGATTTTAATGAAACTTTACAATAATATAGCTTATACATCAGAATAACACATAGGCTACAATTTATAAAGATATTGTGTGAGTAATCCTGCGCAGACGAAGTCACGGGCACCAGCTTGTTAACAATATATTTACCTACTTATACACTAACATGTCACATATACCTAACAAATAACTAATGTATAACAAATAACTATGATTCCCAGTGAGTTTTAATATCTCCCGCACTTTTAAGTTATCCGCGAAAATGTCAGTCTCGGGATACATTATTTGAGTGCAAAAGGATCTGAAATGAGAATCTTGGTACATGAATAAAATGAATGAAATTAAATATGTTCATTTAAAACACACATTAGAAAGAACACAGAACAGAGAAAATAACTATATTACTATAAATGTAGTACACACGTATACGCATCAGGCTAAACTGCTCGATTTTATGTCTTTGTAGATTTTTCTTTAGCTTTGTGTAGCTTGATCTGTAACCGTGTGCACAAGCCTCACTTAATTTGGGAATTAATAGTTAAATGCCATTAATCAATTTAAATGCCATTATTGTCAACTTTATCGTTGCTAAAGAAATGTCCTGAGAGAATTGTATCTAGTATAATAAAAAGCCACAATAGGGGCAGTATTACCAGTAATGGTAAACAGGACAAGCGTATAACTCAATCACCCCGTACATCTGCGTCGGAAGAGATGCCTACGCAATAAGAAAAGCCGGTAAATTTAAAGAAAAACCGGATTTTACGTTTATGCGATTCCGTCAACAAGATTTACCGAAGTGACCGCGCAGTTCAAATCCGCAGTGAGTTTTCAATTTGGCATTCTGTAACTAGCGCACCCATCACCAGCGCACCCACGCGAGTGTTTTGGCGAGTGGACGAGGGGAAATGTGGTCTTGAGTGAAGCGAAGCTCGTGATCGAAGTGAGCGCGGAACCACTTGAGTGAAACTTCCCGTGATTTGATTAGAGAATCCACACCCTGCGCCGATCCAACCCGTCTGTCAGTGCAATGGGTTCGAGAAACATTTGTATGATGAGCAAGAAATAATATATTTAGGTGTCATAACACCTTAGACATTATTATTACATTATACGTTGATATGAAATGTATGAAAAATTTATAAGTAAATATTAATCAATTATTTACACAAATACTTTGTATTTTTTTTTTAACATTAGCTTTTAAACCATTACACGTATCATTTGTCGCAACACTCACAAAATTTCCAATTAACAGTTAAAAAAAAGCCAGAGTTACCGCCGGTTTCTGAAAGCCCGATCAAAACTAATCGGATGTCAAGTCACTTGCTATCTCTATCTTATTCGATGTAATAGCTGAAATGGCGAGTGACTTGACATTCGATTAGTTTTGATCGAGCTTTCAGACACCGGCGGTTAGAACATTACATGAACCATTGCTGTATGATTCATGGAATGATAATTACAATCATGAAGGCGTAGGTCTGATATGGCTACGAAGCTCTCTCTAAATTTATCTTTTTAAAAATGAAAAAAAAACTTTAAACTATTATTCAAATGTAGTAGAAACTTAAAACTATTATTCAATGTAGTATACTGAGTTATGTTTGAAACAACACCTTATTTTTATTATATTATTTTATTATATACTAGCGGCTTGTCCCAGCTTCGCATGGGTGGTCATAAATTTTTTGAACATTTTAGGATAAACTTAGACCGTGGGTTCAAGCCTCGCGTCTACTTATTTCATACATTTGCACGCCAGAGAGTGAAATCGCACCCCGAGCGCGACCCGTGGACCCGTTAACGTTTTTAATTTCGTCATATCTTTTGAATGGAATGTCCGATTTGAAAAATTTAAGAAGTAATCTATAGGTATTGAAACCGTCTTAATTATGAAAAGATTTATTTGGATAAGGATTAATACCAAGGTACAAATAAAGACCCTTTTCTAGCGGCGGCATTTCAATTAATTTTTTATAATAAAAGAACACTTATTGTGACATAACTATAATAGTTAGACATATGCTGTCGCGACATTTTTTGTAGATGATGACGTGTTCTACAAAATCGTAGTACATTATTTTGTTCTATCATCAATAGTTTTCGCAGCGCACGCGATGTAAGATTTTTGGTTTCCACCTTGGGTTACATTATTGGAGTTTTAGTAAGGATCCCTGATTTTTTTGAAAATATAATATAGCCTATGTTACTCAGGGATAATGTAGCATTCTAATAGTGAAAGAATTTTTGAAATCGGACCAGTAGTTTTTGAGCCTATTCGTTACATACAAAAATACAAAAATACAAATGTTACCTCTTTATAATATTAGTGTAGATGTAGACTAGTGGCTTCCCGCGGCTTCGCACGCGTTGAAGTGGTGAGCCGTGATTGAGCCACAAACATCCAAACATCGTAACTTTCGCATTGATTTGTATATTATTAGGGTAGGATTTTAAATACCTACGTAGGTATAAGAGATACCTATAGGCGTACATTACCTATATAAGGTAGGTAGGTACAGGTACTGAGCTTAGCACAAACATGACAAATACAACAAAGACAACCTTACACAGAAAATATGTACAAACTTATTTGTTCCTAGTTTCTACCCCAAAAACAAACGAAACGAAACAGCTTCACGACTTTGATCCCCAGGCACGGTAGATACCCTCAGATCTCTTCGTACCAACTCAAGATACCCGTTTTTAGAATGTCCCTTACAAACATCGACGCCTAACGGTAACGGTAACGTTTTTAGGGGTTGTTTTCTAAAATCAAACTGTCTATTTATCCACAGAACACATTTTCTGTTAGTTTGAAGTTAATTACACTACGCGTTAAAAATCTCTCACACAAACCTCGAAACTTTGGCAGTCTTTTGCACCCTTTGCAGGGGTATTTTTAAAATATTGAAAACGTGATTTTCAATTATTTATTATGGAGTATATTTACTTCAAGTTTGAAATCAATCGCACTATGCGTTAAAAATCTTCCACACTAACTTTTACAGTCATTTGCACCCTTTGCAGGGGTAACTATCAAAAATTAAAAGTGTCATTCTTAATTATTTATTTCTTAGTATATTTACCCCAAGTTTTGAGTCAATCGCACCACGCGTTACAAAACTCCCATACAAACTTTGACATCCCTTTGCACACTTATTAAGGGTAGTTTAAAAAAACTAAAAATACCTATCCTATTTTTTTGCCTTGGAGTACCTACATGTAATCCAAGTTTCAAGTTTGTAGGTTCAAGGAATACAATTTTTCATACCAACGTTTTCAACCCTTTTTACACCGGTAAGGGTTGAATTTCCAAAAATGCCTTCTTACCTCTACGCCATAAGACCTATGTACTCTTCAAATTTCCAGTCTCTAGGACCAGCGGTCAAAAAACACCCATACAAAATTTTACATCCCTTTGCACACTTATTAAGGGTAGTTTAAAAAAAACTAAAAATGCCTTTCCTAATTTTTAGCATTGGAGTACATCTACTTCAAGTTTCAAGTTTGTAGATTCAAGGAATACAATTTTTCATACCAATGTTTTCAACCCTTTTTACACCCTTAGAGTTTGAATTTCCAAAAATACCTTCTTAGTACTCCTCTACGCCATAAGACCTATGTACTCCTCAAATTTCAAGTCTCTAGGACCAGCGGTCAAAAAACTCCCATACAAACTTTTACATCCCTTTGCACACTTATTAAGGGTAGTTTAAAAAAAACTAAAAATGCCTTTCCTAATTTTTAGCATTGGAGTACATCTACTTCAAGTTTCAAGTTTGTAGATTCAAGGAATACAATTTTTCATACCAATGTTTTAGTCTCTAGGACCAGCGGTTTAGGCTGTGCGTTGTCTATATGTCAGTCAGTCAGTCAGTCAGTCAGTCAGTCAGGACTTTGAGTCTTATAGTATTAGAGATTATGGCTATGGGACTCTCTCTAAATTTCTATTTTTTTTATGAAAAAAAACTTAAAACTAGTAAAATGTAGTATACTGAGTTATGTTTGAAACAACACCTTTGTAGTCTCAGCGTTGACTCCTCGCTCTAACTAAGTAAAAACTTGTATGTAGGAAAACAGATTTCAATAAATTAATGAGTAGATAATAATTTTAAAGCCGGTTGTGGTGCAACCCTAACACCAAGATCCAGACTCGCTTAGTATCAATCCTGCGTTATACAATTATTGGGAACCCGCCCCTCGCTTCCATAGAATAGAAACTAGGGATTCTAAAATGATTTATAAGCTTGTTTATATCAGAACTATCTCCTTCGCGTCTACTGTAGTTGTTTGTTCGGTTTTGCTGGCGAAGACAAGAGCTAATGTGTCTCTCGCTCGCACGTTTCGACATGTTGAAAGATATAAAATCACTAAACTCATTTAAGTACTAAGTAGGAAAACTTGTATCGATCAAAACGAATTTTTACTAAACTGTGTGCAATGTGATTGCACACAAAATGGTTGATTGAGATTTTTCGAAAATGAGTTTAGTGATTTTATATCTTTCAATATTTCGAAACGTGCGAGCGAGAGTCACATTAGCTCTTGTCGTCGCCTTAAGGTTATTTATTCGGAAGAACTTTAAGGTTTATTTTGATGAGTCTTAGTTTTGGAAGTAGCGAATGGAAGTTGATTAACACGCTGCGAACCGTCAAGCTATTACATATTTCCCGAAGTCAAAAGGTATTTATTCAATAAAATCACAAGGATCACTTTGAAACGTCTTAAATCTAGGTGAATATAGATGCCACGCGACTAAAGCTTCGAAGAACAGGCAACAAACTTACGGCTTGGTTCCTACCGTTCTTCTGTATGATCCTTATTACAATGTAATATAATACAATCTTGAAGCTCCAATGTGGCGCCCCAGGTAAGAAGAGTAGTCTAGCAAACCTGAAGTTTTGCTAGACTTCCGTATTCCTTATTTATTCTAAATTTTAAATCATCAAATGTTATTATACTTCCGTCGCTGACTGTACTTTCTATTATTCTGGGGATACATATTTTCCAGATAAGGAAGAGAGCGAGAAGAAAGTTCCAGTTATTTCTAGATTCGCCTAGTTTATGAGACTTTTTAAAGTGATCCTTGTGAATGAACTTCATAAAGACCGAGTTAGATTTTAATCCGTATTTAAATCATCAAATGTAAAAAACTTCCATCGCTGACTGTAATCTATTATTCTGAGGGACAGATATTTTCCAGTTAAGAAGAGCCTTCATAGCCCGTCCCAGTCGCAGCGTTCCGTAAATATTCATGACTGGAAAGTTTCCCCTGACGTTGTATAAATCATTTACAATAGACGCAAAAAAAAGAACGTTCGTAAAGCCGGAGGTTTTAAGCGGCAATGAGAGCACTAATGGTCTGGGGTTAGCGGCGCCCCGCCTTTTTTGTAAACAACTAGCCGATAGAACAATGGCCCACCTGATGTTAAGTGGTAACCATCACCTATAACAAAGCATTGCCTCGTAAGTCACGCACGTTAAGAACGTAGCCTACGATGCACTGCCCTGCGTCCATCAACTTGAGGCATACAGATGTTAAGCCTCATGTGCCTGTAATTTCACCGGCGACAACACTCTTCAAACCGAAACACAGCAACGCTGCTTGGCGGCAGAAAAAGGCGTGAAAGTACTACCTTCCCGGACGAGCGCTTTACAAAGAGCTCTACTACTCTTAGAAAACGCCTTCCGATCGTACTGTCGTGGGTTCAAAACCGCTCGTAAACCAATGAGTTTTTAAAGTTTAAAAAAAAATAAGTGCACAGTGCCAGTACTCTCAAACGGTGAACAAAAACATCGTGAGGAAACCGGCATGTATAGAACCTAAAAAGTTCTAAAACCACACCGCTTTGAAAGAACTAGAGATACGTCAAGAAGAAGAAACGTATAAAGGTCTCCGTCAGACTACAAACCTACAAACCTTTATCAGTTAGGCACAATTGAGGATTGTGCATACATGTTTAAGGCGACGACACGAGCTAATGTGACTCTCGCTCGCACGTTTCAACATGTTGAAAGATATAAAATCACTAAACTCATTTACGAAAAATCGCAATCAACTATTTTGTGTGCAATCACATTGCACACAGTTTAGTAAAAAAATCATTTTGATCGATACAAGTTTTCCTACTTAAAAGTTTGCTTATGTTTGCTTACGAACTAAGTAAAGCAAACTTCTAACAGGAGTCACATTAGCTCTTGTCTTTGCCTTAATAGTAGTGTCGTATTCTAAAAGTATTAGAGCTCTGTGTGTGGCTCGCTCGGGGAATTACTACCACTATGCCTTTTTATGCCGAAAGACAAGCGGCATAGCTGTGTTTCGGTTAGAAGGTTGCCGGTAAAATTACACATGAGGCTTAATATGAGGCTTAAGCATGCAAATTGCATGCTTCAAGTTGATAGTGGCAGGACTGTACATGACTTTCAAAAAAATTGGTGTTGGTTACCACTTAACACCAGGTGTGGGTACCTGATGTTAAGTCTGCCTCCTTAATCTGTCTGCTTAATCAGAAGCAGTATAATAACGAATTGCTGGAAGATGCAGTCGTTGTGGAAAGTCCGCCATAATAGGGGGAGGACATAGGCCTACTCCCTATTTTCATTTTCATTTTACACCGTATACATATATTTTTTTCACGAACTTCGCTTGCTTTTGGCCTCTCCGATGTGTTTCCTAACAGAAAGTAACCTAAAACATTTCATCTTATTTATTCCACTAACAACACTTTTCGCTTGCCGGAGATATTCCATTTACGCAAAGAAATCTCGCCTAATACAAACTTAGGACTTCATGTAACATACATCAGACATTCGCATTAAGCTGAAACAGCATCTGTTCCCATGAGATTAGAGCCCATTATTCTTTGACAGGATAAGTAAGATAGCGCTGGTACTGTGTTTGTGTAGTTTTCTCGCAATTGGAAATGTGGCTAGTGTGACGTCACAAACGTGCGGTGTGACGTCATTCACGATACACATCGGTATACAAATTATGAAGCCAAATAAACTGAAATTGAAATTGGAAAGCGACCGTATTTTATGTAAACTTTTGCGTAAATGTAAAACCTTTTTCAGAGCTGGTCGTAGAACCTAAAAAGTTATTTAACATGTGTAAAGTGTTCGAAAGGAGCCTCTTTAAGGCACACTTAAAATCCTTTCACCACACTGTTTTGAAAGAACTAGTGACACGTCTATAACAATGCAACAGATGATTTGAACCATCAGTTCATCCTATCACTTTTTCCCGTAAAATATGTAACACGAAAAGTGTGGAGGAAGCTATAATCTTTATTTAATTACTCCAGTAAAACACAAATGTTTTCCTCTAAATACACCGTTCCATAAACCTCGAGATACTAGCGAGATCTCAAGATATAATAACTCTTAAAAAAGGTAAGGCTGCATGCACAAACTCGTGCTTGCCTGACTTATCACTGGTGCAAAATCATTGGACGCTTGACTTTAAATTGAAACGACACTGAAATTCTGGGCTCACCCACGCGCTTAATTTGCGTCCTCGGTGGCGTGCAGGGTGGCGATCAGCTCTGTACAATGATTTTGTTGGTGCTTATTGTCTTGAATGTCTTGCAATTTTAATAGGTTGAATTTATTTATTACTAGCTGGTGCCCGTGATTTCGTCTGCGCATATCGTCATATTTTGGACAATTCAAACAAAATCTTTATAAATTGTAGCCTATGTGTTATTCTGATGTATAAGCTATATTATTGTAAAGTTTCATTAAAATCCATTCAGTAGTTTTTACGTGAAAGAGTAACAAACATCCATCCATCCATCCATCTATACTTACAAACTTTCGCGTTTATAATATTAGTAGGATATCTTGAAGTATGTATGTAATCATATATTATTACCTATAGACTAAAAGAATGAGAGGTAAATTAACAATGTGACTAGGTAGGTAATTGTGCAAACGGTGCATGTCTTCAACTATTATAAAAATTTTAATATCGGTCCGCTTTTCTCTATTGCAACACCCTTAATTGGGTCCATTATGTATGGAATCTCAAATAATTTAGTCCCAGAGATCTGACAATGTTAAATGTACATACATAATAAGGTAGTTAAACATTCTGAATACTGATTTGTTTTGCGGAGTAGACTAATGGCTCAAGTTTCGACGCTATCATTAAGCATAACCCAATATCCGCTCAGATTTGAATAAGTGAGTGTACACACACTCACTAGATACGCGAAAGATAATAGACAAGTTAGACGCCTTTTTCACCCCTTTTCGCCTTTTTCACCGCCAAGCAGCGTTGCTGTGTTTTGGTTTGAAGGGTGTGGTTGCCGATGAATTACAGGCACATGCGGCTTAACATATGTATGCCTGAAGTTGCATGGTCGCAGAGCAGTGCATCGTAGAGCACGTTCCTATCGGCCATGCTTTGTTATAGGTGATGATTACAACTTAACATCAGGTAGGCCATCTGCTTGTTCCATCAGCTAGTATTATTTAAAAAACTAGTAACAAGTGATCAGCGCACACTATTTTCCTTGTGAATAGAGCCTTGCACGTAATATACAGCGCTCATAACTCAAGCAATGTTGCAGCAAAACTGAAAGCTTTTTCTGAGAGATAGTGCTAATAAATGTGCGCTTGAAATACAGTGAAATAGTTTGCGGTTGAAAGTAATGCATTCATCGCATCTAATGAATCAAATGTGAAAGGAATAAACATTAAAATTTCATAAACCTCTCTATCAATCTAACTATACATAGCTGAATATTTCTTGAATCATTTAAGTTAAGAATATAAGAAGACTATCGATCACCTTTCAAAGAAAAAAAATACTCGTTAATATTTTATCTGGGCGTCTTATTGAGACAACACGTGACCCAAGGGCAGATGAGTATTAAGCCCAGTATCAGCGTTGCCATTCAGTGTGGTAATACATCCTTCGTCTTGGGTACGCTTCCGATTCGCACTGATTTGGATCAGTTGAGCTATATCTAGATTGTTCACATCGGTCTGTAGATAACTCAACTGCTCCATTTGTATTTGTACATTTTGTAAACACTTTAATTCTCTGTAATTTTCTTAGAGAATAAAAAAACATTGCAAATCTTGAATCATCCAAGTTAATAATAACACCTATGTCCAGCATGCTGCTTCAGGCTGATGATGATAGCCACTACAGCTATGCAAAAACATGCACGCTATACAAAACCGCTGTATTAATACTGAAAGAGTACATTCCCACAGAGCTGAGAACTCTTTTTAATCTAACAATAGAGCGATCAAACAATCGACTAATCTCCATATTGAAACCTGTATAAATATCCATACAGAATCCACGAGACAACTGCGTCACCCATTCAACCTAAATTGAAGCGTGGGAGTGCCACCCTAGCACCCCTCTCGCTCCGACCAACGTGGGAGGAAAGTGGAGTGTATCTCCGTCCCTCTCTGCCGCCTACGCGTTTCATTCACGCCTACGCGCGGTCCCATTCAAGCTTTAGGGCTGTGCTTCGCTTGTTTTGATTTATAGTCTTTGTTAAACGGCTGCAAAGTATTGAAAATGGCTTTTGATTATGACTTTGGTTATTGTGGTAGATAGAACGCCTACGTCAGTGAGATGACTGGTCGTTTTAAGGATCAGAGCTGCGTAATCAATTTTATTTTTAATAAGCCTTGATGGGCACTACACATTATCACACAATAATATCTAGCCCCAAACTAAGCAAAGGACTCACACGGATACATATCAAGTAACACAAAGTCAAGGAAAAATGATGCCCCTGCAGCTATTTTTCAGTAGTTTTCAGTGCACCTGTTACTGCAGTACACAACATATACATACAAGAACATGAAACTTAACACGTCCCAGAGTGAAAGTCGCAATGCAATAACACATAGGGCACGTCTAGGCGTGCTCTGAGGTAATTCAGTTGTAGGTCGAGGTAGTCACTTAACATCAGGTGTGCACTCTGCTTGTTCCACCAATTCACACAAAAATCATACAAATCTGCATCTCATTATTCTGGAACACAAAAAACCTACAAATTGCCTTCAATTTATTTCAGAACTTGCGTAGCGTTCTGTAGCTCGGCGCTACGCCGTAGGACTTCGTTTTGAGTTTTTGTAGAAATTGACGTTGTTTTGCTCCCTAAAAGTTAGGTTGGAAATATAGATCACAAAATGTTATAATAATATTTCTTATAGATAAAGTTTTAGAATCAGGCATAACATTATTAAATATTAATTTTATTTTACTAAAAAAAAGTACATAAATTGATGTTGTGTTTAACAACTTTGATTTGAAACACTGTTAATAAATAGGCGGACTTCGCCGTCGGTATAATTCACATGTATGTAAATTACTTTTTTAAAGCTCGAATGAACTTCGTCTTGAATGAGAAAAGATCAAAAACCTACGCATTTCCAGCGTTTAAAAGATGATGTAAACGTAAAATAAAATTGACGAGCAAACGAAAATCGTCTGACGAGCTTCCGCTATAAATTATTACTGACTGGCATCAGCCAACGGCTCCGCTTGTGTGGTACTTACCCGGATAAAAAGCTTCTATGTTAGTCCAGGCTACAAACGATGTATATTCCAAGTTTCATAAAAATCCGTACAGGCATTACGGATATGAGCGGGATCAAACGCACACACTCAAACCCATGCACTTTTCGCATTATATTAGAAACATTATTGAATATAACTTGAGTATTTATAGCTGTTTTATATTTTTATGTGATATACACAACAAGTTCTATGCACACAAAGGTTTCTCCTGGGTGAAAAGAGGTGAAAACAATGAAAATATTTATAAAACCGAAGCCTCTAATTTTAGAAGATTCCTAAGATATTATTTTTATGCATAATTTAGATTTTGAGCCGTTGGTAACGTCAAGCAATATCGCTCGTCTGTAAGCTTTCACAGTCTTTATTACAATTACGAGCGACGTTGTAGCATCGTGTAGCACACGTAGCTGCTACGCCGTAGCATGTTGTCTTATCGAAGAAGAAGAAGACCTTTGTTTTGTTTTTATGCTTTTGTTACGATGTACGTTATTGTCTGACTTAACCGGTCTTTTATTACTAGGGATTATTGAGTTTAGGTATAGGCTTTTAGGTATCGAATTCCGTATTCTGTTTTTACTAGCTTGTGTCTGTGGCTTCGTTTTTCTCACACGGTAACATTTCAGTTTCGATTTAAAGTTATTTTTGTGGTTGTGATATTTATATATTAAGTATTCTAGGGCATGAACCTATATAAAAACATTTTTAATGAGTAAGTACTATGTAGATAAATAAATGTGATATACTTGCATAATTAATTATATTAATAGTAATTAACAACAATAAAAATAATTCATAAAGTATAAAAAAGTTGTTATAATCTAAAGTTATTTTAGACATGAAATGAACCAAGTCAAGACAAAAAAAGGTCAGCATAATAATTTTATTTTATTCGGAAAACAAACAGTATTTAAACAATGATATAACAACTTAAATAATCTAAATACCTATCATATGTTTTCACATTATAAAACTAAAAAATAAAGATGCTTATTGATATAAAAAAACAGAAAAAAACAGGATCAAAGTAAGTAAATGTAATGATGAAAAAAAAACTATACATATAATAATGAAATTATATCGCAATCACTTCAAAGTGCCCTAACATAGAAACAGCTTAGTGCCATTAATCCCCAAAACAGTAGATATCCAAACAGTAACAAAAATAAAGCTTATCCACTTTGCTAGGAAAAAAGCAGGAAAAACCAGTTATGTATGTATTTTTTATGCCGACTCCGACCGCCATTCCCTAACGTGGTTATGTAAATTTGGCAAAGATCAGTTCCCTGAAACCACTCTGTATAAGGCTTATACATGTACTAACCACAGCTAAACCAGAGAGTAGCTAGGTAACTTTGGTAGTTTACACGTATACCGAACTGTTTGCAATTTGTTGTATACCTCTATTTTGTTGGCAGTTGACAGCCCTCACTGCTCTGTTGGTAGTAGCTCTGCCTTCTGCGCCGTAGGCCGTGTACGATCCCCACCTAAAACAAACATTTGTGTGATGAACAGATGGTTATTCTCTGTCTGGGTGTTATTATGTATTATATCAGTTATTTGGTTCCCATATTACAAGCTTTGCTTAGTTTGGGGCTAGATAGTGCTAAGTGGAAAGACCACCAATATTCATTATTTTATATTTAGTTGGCAATCCTACTATCTTACTTCCTACCTCCTACTTTTTTTTACATATAAATGCAAAATTTACGATGTTCTGATGTTTGTGGCTCAATGCTATAACTTAGCCCAAACTTAGAGTCAAGCAACCAGCTGTTAAAATCTAAGCTATGGTTTGGTTCAGAGTAAATCTCGTTATAGTCCAAGTGTTAATTTAAAATTTCACTGATTCTTTGTGCCAAGGAGTAGAGGTAGGCCAAAGAAAAGATGGATGGATTGTGTGAGAGATGACATGGGAAAGAAAGGAGTGACTAATGAGATGACGGATGATAGAGTAAAGTGGAGAGAATAAACCTGTTGTGCCGACCCCACATAAAGTGGGACAAGGGCAGGAAGATGATGATGACTGATTCTTTATGCCTACAGCAAAGTTTAAATAAAATTTGATTTAGAAAGCTGTTCCTGCAATCGTTTCAGAAAAAAATGGATTCGTGAAAAAGCTATCATATTATGTTTTTGTGTAAGAAATGAAAAGAATGAAGCAAAAAGCTTCATGAATCAATTAATAAGTATATTCGTTTGAGCTGGCGGAGGTCTGCCTGGTTTAACGACTGCTAAGGCCAGGACCGACAGATTATACCATCTGAAACATGAAAGCTTCATTTAAAACCAGAATCTCTTCAAGGCAGGAGTCTGAAAAGGTGTTTTCTAGACCGTTCTGTCGGCTACATCGACATTTACCATCAGGTGAGATTGTAGTCAAAGGAAGATCTAAAAATATTTCAATACCACCATGCCTATTTTTGCCACCAAGCAACGTTGCTGTTTTTCAGTTTGAAGGGTTCGATTGCCCGTGAAATTACAGGCACGTAATGCTTAACATCTGTATGCCTCAAGTTGATGGACGCAAGGCAGTGCATCTCAGGGCATGTTCCTATAGGTAATGATATTCCTATTCACTTAACATCAGGTCGACCATCTGCAGTCACCCATCAGGCAAGTTATGAATGACCAAGCTATCTGTGCCAAAAGCAGCTTATCAATTGATCAATATTGAATCACACGCAAACTTTTCCATTAAACAACAATTATTACAATATTTACACCTGAACACGTTTTACTGAATCGATAGTACACCCCCATCCCCCCCTCCCCTTAGCGTAATATTGCGCAATGCAATGACCTTTACCTTTGACCTTGACCTGACATTATGCACCTCCCACGTTCCGTAATACCAAAGTTCGGATGAGACACCCACGCCGGACCTGTACATTGCAGCGTTTCACTATAATTTGTGATGGGAATTTGAGCATTTTCGTCGATGGACACTTTACAATGCGATCCTATCCATTCGCGTAGATTACTTGGTTCTAGGGAACCATCCGATTGAAGCTTTTTAAACTTTTCCGGATCGCGTATCTGTAGTGATTGCTATCATTCATATTTCAGGCGTTTTTCGTTGGGTTTTCCTTCATCATTTTGCCTTCTGATCGTTAGTCGTGGGTTCAAGTCCGGTCAAGGCCCAATGGATTTTCCTCTTCAAAAAATTGATTGCGCAATGCCAGTGCTCTCAATTGGTGAAGGAAAACATTGAGAGAAAACCAGTTAATTTTCTAGCAGAAGCAATGGACTACAAGTCCAATAGGTACGTATGGAATATCAACAACTGAAAATGTGGAATAGTTTTAAATTTTATACTTGGACCTACCTCTGACTATCCCATGCAGACATCCGAATATTGAGTTAGTGCTTGGTACTAAGGGGATATCTACCGTGCCTAAGAATCAAAGTCGTGAAGCAGTTTTTGTTTCTGAAATAATGTTGTAATGGCGCGATAGTGAAGGCTTTATATTTAAAAGCTTACTTTTAATTAGCTAATGCTCGCTATTTCTCACCTCGACTTACGTTATTATACAATTAAAGTACAAATTCTCGGAGTAATAATAAGTAAGTATATTATATAGAGCGCATTTGTATGAACGATAAGCACAAATAGGTGTTTTTTTTAACAGAAGATTTCCTTACATCATTCCATTTTGTTATCTTATTTACGAAATGGTATACGCAAACAATAGCTGTTTCACATTAATCGCTGAAAGCTACACTAGCTAATAAGTCCGATAAAAATGCTGCCACTTTTGATATGAATGTTTCTGTGAATTTTGAAAAGTATACTCTATAGAAATTTTAATTTTTATTTGTTTTTATAGTGTTTACCTACACTTAAGGAAAATCACAAAGATTTAATATAGTCCCAAAAGTTATTACCCGAGTGGGATTTGAACCCACGACCTTCCCCTTGATACGGGGCCGCGCTAAGCAACTGCGCCATCGGATTCTAATCGCACTCGACGAATAACTCAGGGACATACTACTACGGTACTTATACTCTATAGAGCCGCTATAAATAAGAGGTCTTTAGTAAAATAAAAAAAAGTACTATGAATGGATTAAACGACAAAAGAGGCAGAAATTATTTAAAATGTTTGTTGCATTTTTATAGTGAGTTTTGTGAGTTTAGTAACTAATTCAAGCTTGGTATAAGCTGTAGCTGTCTTATTATTACTCTTCTTAAGTGTAATTAAATTATAAGGTGATTTAATTTCTTGGTTTTCGTAGTAAGTGTTAAGTTAGGCGCTTAACTTATTTGTAACTTAATTGTAAGAAAACTTTTCAAAACATAAAAATATAAGTTTAGCTGTTGCAGGGTTCTTGTGAGACGAAGTAAATTTTTTTATGAGTTGTTCTTTTACAAAACCAAAAGTTTTAATTAGGGGACCGTTGATGCTTACTCTCAGCCTACGATGACTTTTTCCAAACTATACTCACTCATGTTTAAAAGTATTTTTCTTATTTTTTGAAAATTTTTCTAACAGTCGCTACCAATTGTAGTCTGGTAAAACTCATGGTAGGGACAGTATTTAAGTATAGGTTTCAAGCAACTTGTTTTGACCACAATTGTGTGATAAACATAGATGTCTGTTCAGGGACTGAGTGTTTTATTTTGGTAATGCTTATAAGTTAGTAGTGGTTTACGCCATGACGGAGTTTGGGGAAGCTCTCTATGGACTACAGACTTTTTTACTAATGGTGATGGAACTAGCAGAAGACCCACCTGATGTTAATTGGTAACCTTTACCTATAACAAAGCATTGCTTCGCAAGTCAAGTCATTGCCAAGCAAGTAGCAAAAAAGGTAAAACTATGTTTTAATAAAAAATGTAACGGATTTTATAAGCTTCCTATTTTTTGGGAAGTCTGTTAATAAACGGCCGGCCGTTACAAGATGACTACCGTTTTTTAATAGATCATACTTTAGGCTCCGTTCTATATTCTTTACCTCAATCGACACACGATTTCCTTATTATAACTACATTTTATTGCCTCTTTATGATTGGTGTATTCGAATTATTATTGTGATAATTATTTAATTGATTAGTCGACTTGAGTTTAATGTTAGGAAACAGTTATAAGCATATAATAAGCGGTACGTGTCAAGGTTACTAGTTTATTTTGAATGTGTTTTGTATGATAAGTATTTTATTTATGTGTTAATTACTAAATTACTAAAGAAAAATAACAAATGTGTTCAAAGCTATCGACCGGGCACTCAACTCTTTCCAAAATACAGAAATGTTCTCACCAACTTTACCATTGGTCCTGGTAGTAGTCATAATCATCATCAGCCTGTAGAAGTGCACTGCTCAGGACAGGCCCATGTTGGGCATTTCTAGGAAGAATGATTGCACCCCCTCCATGTAACTGCCCGCGATCTTTACAATGACATCAGGGCATCAAGCATTCCAAGTTCTGTCTTCCGGTTTGCCAACATTTTAGAACCTTAACCCAGTAAATAATAGGCATCAAAAGTTATAAAATACATAGCCAGAGGCCTTTTTAAACCACAGCTAAACTAGGCTAAGGTATATATAACCATAAGACCTTCCAACACGAATTCTGCTTCAAAATTTATACCATTTTCTTTCATAAACCAAATTAAGTTACCTGTTAAATAAGTCTCTGAGGTTCTCCAATTAGCCTTCAGTCGGAGATTGGGTTTTGTTTCATTAATATTTGTATTTTAAGCTTCAGAGATATATTTGAAACTACAAAATATTTTTACATAAATATATAAATATATATATAAATATTGGTGAAATGACAGCGCCGATTAGCTCCAAACTAAGCAATACTAAGTACAGAAAAAGTGTCTTATTTAAATGTTTTAATGTGTCTGTTTTAATGTTTATACCTCTGAGCCTATCAAGATCAATTTACCTCGATCCAGGCATTTTACATTTACATACACATTTTATATAATTACAAGCTTTGCTTAGTTTGGGGCTAGATAGTGCTGTGTATAAATTCCACCAATATTTACTTATTTATATTTTGTCATCATGATCATGATGATGTCGTCTTAAAATCATCTAATTTAGAGGTATTTTGTATTACTCCACTTGCCGACGCGTTAGTTGATGAAAACTGAACTAGATGGCGTACCGTGTTTTGCGGTTTCCTCTCTTGATAAATTTGATTATGTTTACCTTTTTCTGTATGCCTACGCCTCACTAAACTTCAATATTGTATTATATTACTTTGTAAAAGGAACATACAAAAGAACGGTAGGAACCAAGCCGTAAGTTTGTTGCCTGTTCTTCTAGGCTTTGTTGGTCGCGTGGAACTGGCACCTAAAGTTACCTAGCTTTAAGACGTTTCAAAGTGATCCTTGTGATTTTATTGAATAAATACCTTTTGACTTTGACTTTTGAAACATTAACTAATTGCCATTATCAATGTATGTAACGAAACCAAATCATGTGAAGTAAAATAGTTGAATAGGAACATTGTAAATAAAATGTATCTGCATTTTTGTTATTCTGGTATATATTCTATGATATTATGGAAGTTTCGGATTGTATTTACATGAAAGTATAATACTTATTGTTTTTTATTTTATTTGTTTCAGGTACTTATCAAGTCAACTAGTAAAAGGTTTGATATCTGAAAAAGTTGCGTTGTACTTACTGATACTATGTACTTTTTGATGTTTGAATGAAATTTTCTTTCAGTCCCGGTATACACTACGCATAGTAGTGGTAGGGAATAGGCAGTAGGGTTACCTGATTGCTTAACACCGATATTTTTTTTACAACTTCTAGGTAGAACGTTTGACCGTAATGTAAATAATTTGGAACTCATCGCCGACACCGCTTGGTGCGGATAGTACACTAATAGGTACTTCTGTCACAAATCCGCCTGGCATGTGTGGTGATAACGGCAAAAGTTTTTTATTTTTTTATTTATTTATTTGGTGAACATAAAACATAGGAGACAAAATGATAAGAGAACACTGAAAACTGCATAAGTAAAACTTGTGTCGCAGTTTCCAGCACCCAACCTTCGGCAAAGAGGTGATAGGCGTTCACAATTTAAAGTAGTAGAAAAGTGGGAAACACTTACGTCCAGCAGTGGACTTATTCGGGCATGATGATATAAATAAATATAAATATCTGTGGACATTCCACACAGCAAATATTTAGTCCTAAACTTTGCAAAGTTTCACGTACTTGACATTAAATAGCTGTTATAATAACTTATATGATGTAGCCGTTTTTTGTAAATACATTACTTATGATACCTAAACAGAGAAAAATATGCGTTCAAAGAAAGAAAGAAGGAGAAATTGACTTTGGATTATGGACTGTATTAAATCGACTGGGCTTAAAACCATAATACGATTGACATGAATTAAGTATCTACATACTTATAATATTATATATTATACATTATAACACCCAGACAGAGAACAAACATCTATGTTTATTACATAAAGGTTTGTTCTCGATGGGGATCGAACCCACGGCCATAGCGCAGAAGGCAGAGCTATTATGAAAAGCTGTGAGGGCTATCAATGATGACGATGATGATGTAGGTACCCAAACGAGATCTTCGGTAAGTTAATTGGCGAAACTGTTAACGGTCCCTTTTATTCGAGAGAATAATTTAAATTCACTAATTGTAATTCGGTTCTACTTAGAGCATAGTTCACTAATTTGGCAATGGACGACCAATCCTTTTCAATTAGCATTAAAATAGGCTGAGGGTTTATTTAAATCAAGGGCCTAATTCTCTAAAACGTTAGATAGATGTCATGAGGAGAGGTTTCGTTTACATTTGCTTTTATAAGATAATAAATATAAAAAAAAAAACTAGTATTTTAATGATTCTTTAATGGCCATGTATTTTTGCTCTTCAGTGAAGCACCTTGTGATAGACGACATTTTTAGTTTTATGTCACGTTCCACGGGAACGGGATAAAAATTCTCGGAATAAAGAGTCTCCTGATTCTAAGCTACCTCCCCACCAATTTTCAGCCAAATCGGTTCAGCCGTTCTTGAGTTATAAATAGTGTAACTTACACGACTTTCTTTTATTTATATTCGTAAAGTGTTATGGAGGGAGAGGTAGACCAAAGATAAGATGGACTTGGATTGTGTGAGTTTTTTTTAATTACTTAATTTTTTTATGGAACTAGTAGATGGCCCACTTAATGTTAAGTGTCATTCTATTACAAAGCATTACCTCTATTATTATTTAGATGACACGAGTAAGAAAAGAGTGAGCACCGAGTTTACAAACAATAGAAGCAGTGACGTAGCTAGTTGGACAGGGCCCCGGTGCATAGAGAAAGAATCGGGCCCTCACCCCCCCTTTCCACATAGCTTGAACTTATATTGGCCTTTAAAATAAATCATTAAAAAAAAAAGGTTTTCAAAGCTTAGGTTAGAGGGCCCCTGAGCTCTGGGGCCCTGGTGAACGGCACCACCTGGCCCTACGATAGCTACGCCACTGGAGGAAGAAAACCTGTTGTGTCGACCCCAGTGCGATGAGTGCAGGCAGATGATGATGATTCATTCGCTTTATTTATCATAAAGCCTGTTACTCAGGTGTCAAAGTGATAACTGGATAAATAACTAAAGATCAAGTTTCATCGTTCAATCGAAACTTTGACACCGACATAGCTCAGAGTGAATAGCTAGCTCAGTGCGATGAGTGCAGGCAGCCCAGTGCTGCCCGTACAAATCTGTATTGACACGTACTATATAGACAGTACGTGTCAATACAGATTTGTAGATGCGATGAAATATTCACAGTTTGCAAAGATTTTTAATATAGTCCCAAAAGTTATAATCCGAGTGGGATTTGCACCCACGACCTTCCCCTTGATACGGGGCCGCGCTAAACAACTGCGCCATCGGATTTTAATCACACTCGACGATAACTTGAGGACATGCTACTACTAAATTCACAGTTTACATCGACAACCTTCACATCTCAGTTGGTAGTAGCTCTGCCTTCTGCGCCGTAGGCCGTGGGTTCGATCCCCACCAAGAACAAACATTTGTGTGATGGACATAGATGTTTGTTCTCTGTCTGTGTGTTATATAATATGTAGATATTTACAAAAAAAAGTATTTATGTATTATATCAGCTATCTGATTACAAGCTCTGGCTTAGTTTGGGGCTAGATAGTGCTGTCTGGAAAGTCCACTAATATTTATATTTATTTATTTATTATAGATACAGTAGTATCTTAATTCATGTCAATCGTATTGTGGTTTTAAGCCCAATCGATTGAATACATTCCAAAATCCAAAGTCAATTTCTCTTTCTTTCTTTGAACGCACATTTTTCCGCACCAAAAGGAACAAACCAATCAAATTTTGTTATAGATTCGGTTACTAAACGAATCAACTCCAACAAAATAATAGATCGCTCTACATAACAAGAAAGTAGAAATTCCAATTCTTCGTACGCGGTGAAAAAGCATTCATAAATTTCGAGCGTTTGATTTCGACTAATACGCGTTCACCTTTATCTTTACCCACACTTACCTAATCTATAAATACTAAGAGTCACGTGCAGATATTGAACTAGCTGAATCAATACAGCTACGCTGGCAGTTTGCCCCGGTCACCTTCAAGACCGAAACGTGTCAAACTGTCTTATCAGATTACGTAAATTCGACTCTATCGTCGGGCACTAAGACATATTTCTGCGTGTCAAAACACGATAACACCAGTGCATTCATAAGTTTATTTTCGAGAATGTCACGTGAATTTTTAGCGTGTATTTTAAGATAGTGGATCGATGAATGCTAATTTGCATAAGTTTAAAACCATCCTTGATTATTAATCTCACTACCTTGTTTGGTATCTAGACTTTATATACTAAAATGACTGTAAATTAGCAAATTAACAGACGTGGCTTCGTCCGTATTTACTTTGCTTTTCGGCAACATAACGAGTAGTAGAGCTCTTTGTGAAGGGCTCGTCCGGGGAAGTACTACCACCACGCCTTTTTCTACCGCCAAGCAGCGTTGCTGTGTTTCGGTTTGAAGAGTGTGGTTGTTGGTGGAATTACAGGCACATGGGGCTGAACATCTGTATCCCTCAAGTTGATGGACGCAGTGCAGTGCATCGTAGGGCACGTTCCCATCGTGCGTGACTTACGAGGCAATGCTTTATTATAGGTGATGGTTACCACTTAACATCAGGTGGGCCATCTGCTTGTTCCATCAGCTAGTTGTATAAAAAAAAAACATAACAATTGAAGAGGCAAACTGAAAGTTTACCTCTTACCTTGCACCAAGGTATCGGCAGAATAACAGCGCTGACCTGTCTTCGGATAGAGAAGCATAATGCTGAGCCGGGACCTTTTTGCTGCTGTAGCACACAGCACTATTGTTAGGTACCCATTGTAATATCTAATAGATATGTTCCATGGGTAGGTATATAGGTAGGTATATAGTCAAATTAAAGATAGTTGTTAATAAGATAATCAAAGTCAAGTTAAAATTTGTTTTAAAATGGAATTAATTGTAAAATAGTCGTTTGTTTAAATTGTTTTGTGTTTTATACCTATTATCATGTTATTGTTTCATCATGTTGTCACTGTTTTTGTTCATTTTTGTACCTACCTACATTACCCTGATTATATGTTGTGTGTTCTTGTGGCCAATAAATAACTGTCTATGTCTATGTCTATGTCTATGTCTAAGTTCCAAGAATAAGAATTATTTGTGTAAAACTGTGTAAAAAGTAGTAAACAGTAGGAAATTTTGTTCCAACAGTTCCCATTCTGGGCATACAATATTGCTATACTATCCTAATAGCTATATTTGATTTCCTTTTTTTATTCTTTATAAACCTCATACCTATTCTAAAATGGAGAGTGCAATATTTTTATCTGCTGGATAGCGTTACTAATATAATAAATGCTGAAATAGGCACTTAGATGTATGGACCTGGTTTTGTTTCTAGTTTTTGGGAATCCCCTTAAAAACTACTAGGTAGTTAGACAAAACAGACATAGAAATTTTGAAGTCGAAATGTATCATTTTCGAAGAAGTATTTTTATACTACTAGCTGATCGAACAAGCATATTGCCCACCTGATGTTAAGTGGTAACCATAACCTCTAATAAAGCATTGCAACGCAAGTCACGCACGATATGAACGTGCCCTATGATGCACTGCCTTGCTTCCATCTACACGAGGCACATCGATTTTAAGCCTCATGTGCCTGTAATTTCAATGCAACCACACCCTTCACCGAACACAGCGTTGCTGCTTGGCGGCAGAAATAGGCTTAGTGATACTTTTCAGGACGAGCCACACACAAAGAACTCTATTACTCTTTGAAGTCCATTCACGCATCACAAAATGACCCAGTAGATTATTGGGTCAGTCGCAATCACAGGCATTCTTTGAGGAACATAGGCGCTGATTAAGTAAGTAAAATTCAGTTGTATTTAGCAATTCATAGTACGCACGAGTACCTAAATAAATAAAAATAGAATTGAATTATTTGATAATGATAATATCCTATACAATATTCTTGAATCAAATAATCTGAACGAGATTCAAGTAACAGCTTCAACTCCATCAACTACACAATATAAATTCAATTAAGGCATTTTATTAAAACCAAGGGCAGACTATCTGACTAATGTTACGAGTACGTTAAACCCTAATTTCAGCTTCCAACTCTCTCCTTCTCAAAATAAGGGCTATTTTCGTTTGTGCGCGTAAAAATGTAAAACCTTGAATTCAGGTGCCACGTTTCTGAATGAAAGTTGATCCCAAAAGGACTGCTTTCATGCTAAAGGACAATGGACACGCGAGACGCAGAATATGTTCGCTTTGAGGACAGGTGGAAAACAGATATGAACGAATAATCGTAGACTGTAACTACTTGACAGTTCAAGAGTATCAAATGAATTTTACTACCTTAAATTACAGGCACATGAGACCTAACATCTAGGTTTTTGCCTCAAGTTGACGGACGCAGGGCAGTACATCGTAGGGCACTCTCCTAATATGCGTAATTTACGAGGAAATGCTTTGTTATAGGTGATGGCTATCACTTAACATCACCGTTTAAGAGTAGTAGAACTCTTTGTGAAGGGCTCGTCCGGGAAAGTACTACTACTAGTAAGTAGTGCATCGTAGGGCACGTTCCTATCGTGCGTGACTTTCAAGGCAATGCTTTGTTATAGGTGATGGTTACCACTACTAGGTGGGCCATCTGCTTGTTCCATCAGTTAGTTGTATAAAAAAAACTGTGCACATACATTTTTGAACAGAAACAATCAATACCTAATGTACGACCAGTTTTGAACCCACGACCTTAGGATCGGACCACTAGACCACCAGTGCTCTCGAGGCTCTGCCGTGTCTAGGCATCAAAGTCGTGACGCTGTTATTAAAATTACGTTTTAAAGTAGATTTATTACAATTATGTCGCAATCGTTTTATAGGTCATTCTATTCAATAATTTATGATCTACGCATGGCTTGCAATGATTCCAGTGTATCTTCCTTAGATAGGCCGGTTATCGACCGCTTTATTGCTAGTTTATTTGCTATTAACCACGTGTATACTTGTTTTCGATCACGACTTGCTGTCAAGTACTGATTTGTGAGCTGCGAATTGTGATTCGGTTGGATAAGAGAAACCGGACAACATGTTTTCACGACAAAGACAGCGTAAATTAAGCACCTACTTATCAAAACAAAATGTTGAGAGAAAAATTGCTCCCTAAAAATGTCCCCCTGGTGTCAGTCTCTCAATACCAAGTACCGACTCAATTTTTTTTGAGAATTCCTAATGGCAGTCAGAGGTATAAGTAATATGCATTAGGTGCATGCATACCGACATTTTGCAGTAAATGAGAAAATATGCAAGCCCATCGTCGCTACTAAAATACTAACTGGATCATAAAGGCGTAAAATCATTCAAACCTACGACCTTCCGATCAGAAAGCAGAGTAGCTTCTTCTAGACCGCCGGTGCTCTTAAGTGGGGGGCTTATTACTAATTTGGTCGAATCCATCCTTTTTCAAACTGCCATACCTAAACCAGCAAGCTTTTTTTTGGTACCTATACTCTCCTTCTAGTAGCTCTACCTTCTGCGCCGTAGGCCGCGGGTTCGATCCCCACCGAGAACAAATATTTGTGTGAGGAACATAGATGTTTGTTCTCTGTCTGGGTGTTATTATATATTATAAGTATGTATTTACAAAAAACCATATTACACGCCTTGGCTTAGTTGGTGCTGTGTGGAAAGTCCACCAATATTAAAAGAAAAACTCTAGCTCTTTTTTAGTAACTAAAAAAAGAGCTTGCTGGTGTAGGTGGATTGACAATGAAAGGAATTGTGACGAAGATTGACAGTTAGTCATTCTACGTCACTGTTACATAAAACTTATAGATTTATTTTGTTCTCCTTACTCGTACGTACATAATAAGTAGTATATAGGTACTACTTTTGGCTGTACGCACATATATTTACGGTACAATCAAGGTTTTTTTGTGGTGTGTGTTTAAATAAGTAACTAAAAATTAAATAAAGCTCACAATCACATAAAAAAAATTAGTCCAGCGATTTGTCCAAGTTCAAGTTATTTTTTTAAAAGGTTTTAAACTATCCAGCATTCATCATGGCGTAACGTCAGCTTAACATAATATTTATTATAGTAGTAGTTTAATAGGTAATTTATAACATCGTGTAGTTGGGGTTTTGCAATCGATAATCACTTGATCATGCAATGTTGCTAATCTTATAATTTGAGCAAATCGATGATTTATTTTGTGAATATTATTAGCATAGATCATAAATTGGAATTTGATCCTCGTGTATTATTGACTCACTTATTAAGATTTTTTTTTAAGAAGAATATAATTCAACTATTGAAAAGAAATACAATAGTAACTTAGCGTGATTAGCTTCCTAAAACGCGATTAAGGGATAGCTAGAGTAGCAGCCATTAGAGTAAGTAATATAAATCAAACTACACAAAGCCATAGAAAGAGTAGTAGAGCTCTTTGTGAAGAGCTCGTCCGGGGAAGTTCTACCACCACGCCTTTTTCTACCGCCAAGCAGCGTTGCTGTATTTCGGTTTGAAGAGTGTGGTTGCCGGTGTAATTACAGGCACATGAAACTTGACATCTGTATGCCTCAAGTTGATGGACGCAGGGCTGTGCATCGTAGTGCACGTTCCTATCGTGCGTGACTCACGAGGCAATGCTTTGTTATAGATGAAGGTTACCACTTAACATCAGTTGGGCCATCTGCTTGTCCCATCAGCTAGTTTTATAAAAAACCCTTAATACAAGCACAGTATATCTGTATGTATGTACGACAATTAGAAGAGTGTCAGCTACCCCATAAATAAATACATTCAAAGCTACAGATCTACAGCAGACTTCATTCCCAAGAAATATGTGTCTTTTGCTCCTAAACATGAAAATGGTAGACAGTGCAACATTGCATTAGTTATAATTTTAATTCTTTTTCTGCATAAAAATTAATGCTGAACGTTCTAAAATCTAAAATCATTGGGAGAGATGACGTCACATCTCGAGCTAAATTCTCGGCGTCATCTGGTCTTACTCATACAAATCCGTCGCAACATAATCAGTTTATACTATTGTTGTCTTTTACCAATCGGTAATGACAAACAGTGGCAGAGCTAGCTTTAAGCAATATTTATGTTCCCTTGAGGAAAGTTGTTGAAGTACGAAAACTAGTAAACTATTTCTTTGGTATTAAGAAAACTTTTTTAATTAAAATGATAATCTTGTTGAACCGTTGTTGAATATTTTCCAGAACTTGGTTGTGTTTGCGGTTTTTCTTCTACATTCAGTGCTAGTACTAATGTATCTTCATTTTTTTTTAATATGGGACCGAGTAAGTGTTTGATGATTATCTGCGACTATTTTACATCCTAGCCATAGGGAATGAGTGCTACCTATTTTATTAATTTTATCATCTGTATGTAATATCTACGTACCTACACCATTGGTACAAATAAATTAAAAAAAATGCCGAACTGCACTATCTCGCCCCAAACTAAGCCAAAGCTTGAAATATGGGAACCAGATAGCCGATACACTACTTATATTATTTCTTCTTTTTTTGGTGAATACATTCTTATAATATTATTTAACACCCAGACAGAGAACAAACATCTATGTTCATCACACAAATATTTGTTCTCGGTGGGGATCGAACCCACGGCCTACGGCGCCGAAAGCAGAGCTACTACCAACTGAGCTGTGAAAGCTGTGTGATAGCCTATAATTACTTTGATCTCAATTTTCAACTGTATTTTATTATTTAATCTTCAACTTTGTAGTATAACCTCTATGTGCGTGAACCCGTTATCTGTTAACAAACTCGTAGCGATTGTTGTAACCAATTTGTAGGGCATATCAGGAATGGTAAATATGACCTCAAGATGCAATCACGTGTAAAACAGGTTGCCGCCGACTGTGTAAATCATCATCGGAGCAATTCACATCCCCTGAAAAATAATTAAGTGTTTCTCACCCGATAAGCTCGATGTTTGTATGTAGAGCAGAGTAAACAAAAAAAAGAACAAGAACACACGGTAGAATAAAGATCTCTTTTATGTAGCGTTAAAGGATTCCTAATTTTTTTGTTGAGTCATGAAAAATATTAATCATTCGAAATATGAGTAATTAACCCTAATTGTTATTACTTTCTTCTACCTATATTCTTACTTGTCTTTATGATACTTATGTGTGTTTGTTGTCAAATAAATTTATATTCTATTCTATTCTAATTTTAGTAATCGTGACAGAAAACGTTGAGAAATCCTTTAGATCTGTTATAAATTAACATCGAAACGGTCTTCATTCAGTTCTGTCTCAATCACTTTGAGACGTTGTAAAGTTTCGCAATTGGTGTCTCAAAAGACAAGTATTGGAATAACAATATTCATGTATAGAAATATACTCCTATAATAATTATTTCATCAGTTACTATTTTCCATAAATCTTAACTTAATTCGGTGCTAGATGGCGCTGAGTGAATTATTTACCAATATTGAACATGCGCTAATACCGGTAAACAAGCTAAGCACCGGTAAACAAGCGCAATAACCCGCTTTCTGTGTAAACTCAGTCTCTGTTGCCAACTGCATGTTTTCTATACGGCAGAATTCAGTTCATATTTTGTAGGCCAATGTTATATCGTTGGTAGATCCATAAATAGCTATAGATATCAGAGTCGTGTTGTTTTTGCTCGACTGCGTTGATGTGGCACTAGATCTATAATTTTGTATGACAGTTTAATTCATCATCGGTATCAGCACGCTAATTTAAAAAACACTTTAAAATTTTGTAAAATGGACCACGTTGCAAGTTTCAGGCCTCTTTTTTCCGTGGAACTGAACTTAACCAAATACACATAGATAGATAGTTAGATAACTCTTTATTGTTCACCACACAGAAACATAGTACAGGGTTAAAGCATACATTAAGGTAAAACAATGGGCGACCTTATCGCTGAGAGCAATTTCTTCCAGGCAATCACATCCACCAAACATACGCAATAAAACTTTTTGGACTTTGTTATACATAAATCAAAAATCAAAATCAAAACCACATACATGGAAATAAATAATCTTGGTTTTAGGAGGAGCTACGACACAGTTTTTTATACCTACAGTAGCCTATCATCATCATACATCAACTTGTTTTTGTACCACAGTAATTGTTTCGGAATAAGATCCTTACTAATATTATAAACGCGAAAGTTTGTAAGTATGGATGGATGGATGGATATTTGTTACTCTTTCACGTAAAAAGTACTGAATGGATTTTAATGAAACTTTACAATAATCGGATCGGAATAGGCTACAATTTATAAAGATATTGTGTGACTAATCCTGCGCAGCGCAGTCGCGGGCACCAGCTTGTATTTTATATATGTAAGCGCAACTTATAAGGCATCTGGCTAGATTATTAGAAAATAATAAAAATATAGATAAAAACATGAAATAGAGTAATGAATAAATCAAAAATACTTATCCAAAGCAGACCCTCAAAGGGACGCAATTAGAATAATAATAAGACAAGGTACTAATTCGTAAATTTATTAAAAGTAAGTAATTTATTAAAAGTAAATAACAAAGCCTTCTTGAAATACCAGTTTCGCAATAATTATATTTTAAACACCCAGACAGATAACAAACATCAATGTCCATCACACAAAATTAAATGTTCTTTGTGGGGATCGAACCCACGGCCTACTATAGTGCAGAAGACAACCCTCACAGAGATGTGAGGGTTGTCAGAATGACAGCCAAATGAATTGTAAAAAACTGTATGAATTAACCATGACTTTGACTCGTTGAGATAAGGTGGATTCGATAAGGCCCATTTAACATTTCAGCAACCGCTTCTTTAAAAGGCGTCGACAGTCATGTGACGTAGGTATGTAATATAACGGGCCATCGGGATGTTGATGATGGTCAATGGTCACCCTGTGGTGGTCCGTGGGAATCGTGCAAAGACTAGAATAGTCGATTTCTAAAACAAAAATCCAAAACTTGAATATTAAGTTCTGTGAAATCCTAACAAATGTCTAAAAATCAAAAATAAATCTAATGAAAGGTCTAATAAACTTGGTGAATCTATCGCCAGTTCCTCGCGACGCCTGGAACAACTGGCAAGAAACTTAGCGTTTTTTTGTATTTAGTCAAAGTGAAATGTTCATTATTTATTAACGACTAGCGGCCTGTCCCAGCTTCGCATGGGTAGTCATAAATTTTTTGAACATTTTAGGATAAGCTTAGACCGTGGGTTCGAGCCTCGCATCTACTTATTTCATACATTTGCACGCGCTTCTCCTTGAGTGAGTGAAATCGCACCCCGCGCGTGAACCGTGGACCCGTAAACATTTTTAATTTCGTCATATCTTTTGAATGGAATGTCCGATTTGAAAAATTTAAGAAGTAATCTATAGGTATTGAAACCGTCTTAATTATGAAATGATTTATTTGGATAAGGATTAATACCAAGGTACAAATAAAGACCCTTTTCTAGCGGAGGCATTTCAATTAATTTTTTATAATAAAAGAACACTTATTGTGACATAACTATAATAGTTAGACATATGCTGTCGCGACATTTTTTGTAGATGATAACGTGTTCTACAAAATCGTAGTACATTATTTTGTTCTATCTTCAATAGTTTTCGCAGCGCACGCGATGTAAGGTTTTTTGTTTTCCACCTTGGGTTACATTATTGAAGTTTTAGTAAGGATCCCTGATTTTTTTGAAAATATAATATAGCCTATGTTACTCAGGGATAATGTAGCATTCTAATGGTGAAAGAATTTTTGAAATCGGACCAGTAGTTTTTGAGCCTATTCGTTACATACAAAAATACAAAAATACAAAAATACAAAAATACAAAAATACAAAAATACAAAAATACTTTGTATTTTTACAAAGTTTACCTCTTTATAATATTAGTGTAGATATCGTTAGTTTGAACTATAATGCTGTTTCAAGAAAACACGGTGGTTTAGACTGAAATATCTCTGCTGCATATTATGCGACAGCTAACGGCTGTATAGCGACCGTGATGTTACGGTCACCGAAAATTTAGAAACCAAGGATTAAGTACTCTGACGCCGTGTGATAACACCTCTTATATACCTAATTATTCGAAAAACAAACAAAACAGAAACTTTCAAGGCTATTCAATATTCAAGGATAAGATAGAATAAAAGCATAAGTCAAGATCTTTATTTTAATTAAATCACGAGAATCACTTTGAATCGCCTAAAACCCTAGTGTTAGGCGATTCAAAGAGTATCGCTATCTTATGGAATGACTTGGGCTTGATTTCCAGATAGCCAAATAGCCCAGATAGCCTAGACATCCGAATGCAAGGGTGACTGAGTCACCAACTAGGCGACAGGTATGGTCTAGTCACAATGAAGAAGGACTTTTTAAATCACCCAGTGACTGAAGAAGCCTTAATCCAACCAATCAGTAATAGTAGTGCTCTTTGTGAAGGGCTCGTCCAAGGGAGTACTACACCATGCCTATTTCTTCTGCCAAGCAGCATTGCTGTGTTTCGGTTTGAAGGGTGTGCCGGTGAAATTACAGGCACATGATGCTCAATCTGAGGTTCCTATCATGCTTGACTTGCGAGGCAATGCTTTGACTGAATATCAAGTGGTCATACAGATGTTACGCCTCATGTGCCTGTAATTTCACTCGCAACCACACCTTTCAAACCGAAACACAGCAACGCTGCTTGTTGGCAGAAATAGGCAACGTTATAGTACTTCCTCAGACGAGCCCTTCACATAGAGCTCTACTACTAGTTTTGTCAGGCACAATATTTACTTGCCTAACTATCATACCATGTAAGGTACATAACTCATGAATAGGTATCTTAAAGCAGATAACGTTAACATGCAGTGCCGTTGAACTATATCTTGGCAAAGGTTACACTCAGCGGCGCGTGCGCCACTAATATAACCGAGTTGACAGCTAATGCCAATTCGCTTAATTTATTAAACTTAACTTAATTACTCCATTGAATAGCAAAATCACTAACCTTTAACTAGAAATTTTCATTCAAACGGTGAAGAAAAACATCGTGAGAAATCCCACGGCTAGACCTCAAGTCTATTGAGTTTTTTTCGTTTGACCTGGACCTGGATTTTATATAAATCACTAAAGTTCTCAACACGCTCGATGGCAGCGCTTCATCATCATCCTACCCCACACAGTACTTTGTTATAACTGAAATCCTACCCTATCGAGTCTAAATACAAAACCCACTAAAAAGCGCGCTGAGGTAGAGTAGGTAGGTATGAACTATGAATGAATAGGTAGGTACGCTTAATAAATACTGAAGTACCTACTCATGCTTATCACTGAAAGTACTGAAAAATTAACCCTGTTACTTACTGTTTGTCAAATCGCAGGGATCACTTTAAAACGTTTTAAAAGTGATCCCTGCGATTCAATTAAACAAATATCTTATTAGTTTGAGTTTGACTTTGGGTCAAAGCTAGGTTCCAGTTCAACGCAACCAAGCCTAAAAGAACAGCCAAACAAGCAACAGTATAAAATAAAATCACGACACTCTATCTTCTAAAGATATAAATATAGGGATAGATTACAAAATGACCTTACTTTCCCTGCTACGTTTAAAATAATTATCTATGCACTTCTTTTAAAAGCTAGTGAATTATCGCAAATTGTAGGTCTAGGCCTGCGCAGTGATCGATTGCGCGGGTTCGAATGGATAATTAACCTGCTTTGTTGGTCATGTGGTACGCTGGCGCCGGCGCCGGCGCCTACGCATGGAAATAGCTAAGAATCTCTTTTGACAACCCTCACAGCGCAGTTGGTAGGAGCTCTGCCTTCTGCACTGTAGGCCGTGGGTTCGATCCTTAAGATCCGATATTAAATATTTAGCCCCAAACTAAGCAAAGCTTGTTTAATGGCAATCGGATAGGTTGTTGTTGTTTTGCTCTCTTCTGCCAGCCAATTACCTAACTTTGTAAAAATCAGATTCAATAGGTTTCTACCTTATATAAAACCTGTATAATTGAAAATTTAAAGTTTTGAAAACCAATCGAAAGATCAAAGTGATCCTTGTGATTGAACGGAGTAAAAACCTTTTTCATAGAAGCACCAGATGCAGTAAACTCTGTTGACAACATCAGTTTGAGCTATCTCTAGATATCTATAGGTCAACTGTTTCATGTGTATTTTGTACATTTTGTAAATACTTGAAATGTTCTAATTAAATGTCTGTATTTTCCTCAAATAGACTTATTTAGGTAAATACTACAACGAATGTGAAAATAACTTTTCCATTTCATTAGTTATACTAATATTAAAGACAAGATACGGTCTTATCTTTGATGAAACAATTTACTTTCGCAGAAATTGCGTCCTATCGCCGTCGGCCAGTCTCAGGTTATTTATATCCATTAATAACTGAAGGAAAAGGTATGTTTGGGGAAATCCCCATTCTATTGACAATTATGATTACTATTGAGCTCACGTACCTGAATCGCGCAAACTTAAACAGCAACTTAAATAGCAGTGTGACATTTCTAATAATGCCAAAAAATATTCTGTCCTATCCCAATACTATAAAAATATGCAGAAAATATCCAGAGAGAGCATTGGTGGTCTAGTGGTAGCGGCCCCGCCTTCCGATCCCAAGGTCGTGGGTTCGAAACCGGTTGTGCACCACTGAGTTTTTCTGTTCAAAAATGTATGTACACAATGCCAGTACACTCAAACGGTAAAGGCTACAGCACTTCTATGTAAGATTTGTATATGGTTTTGTAAAGGAAATGACGCGTGTCGCACACCACACCCAACGAAAAAGACTTGAACAGTCGCCCAATTAAAATGCCCGAGGTCCGACACCGGAACCAACTTGCCATAAAAGAACATTTAGATTATTAGTACAAAAATATATTCATGCCTACTAATACTTCACCATCATCATAATAATCAGCCTAAAGATCCACTCGAGGTCAAGTAAAGAATTCTCGGCGCGATTCAACTCACAAAATCAACCCGTTATATTGTTGAAATTTGAGATGATAAGCAATAATACGGGTAATAAGCAAATATATATTTGTGAAAATTTTACGCAACGCTGACTGTTCCCAAACGAAGTTAAATGAAAAGGATAAAAGGCAAAGGGATATACATCATCGAACCTACAACTAAGCAGAGCTACTAAGCTGCAAGCCCTATCAATAATATGGGTTTTGTTAAAAAATTGAGACAAAAGACAACATGACTTGACCATTTTTTTACGACGGGCAGGTGCTGGGGATCGGGAAACAGAATTGATTGACCAAAACTGAAACCACCAAACCAGTCTGCCTATAGCTTCTAATAACGTAGATATACTATAAATATGTAACCTTTTTCTGAAAAAGACCTACACAATCTACATCTACACTAATATTATAAAGAGGAAAACTTTGTATTTTTGTATGTAACGAATAGGCTCAAAAACTACTGGTCCGATTTCAAAAGTTCTTTCACCATTAGAATGCTACATTATCCCTAAGTAACATAGGCTATATTATATTTTCAAAAAAATCAGGGATCCTTACTAAAACTTCAATAATGTAACCCAAGGTGGAAAATAAAAAACCTTACATCGCGTGCGCTGCGAAAACTATTGAAGATAGAACAAAATAATGTACTACGATTTTGTAGAACACGTTATCATCTACAAAAAATGTCGCGACAGCATATGTCTAACTATTATAGTTATGTCACAATAAGTGTTCTTTTATTATAAAAAATTTATTGAAATGCCTCCGCTAGAAAAGGGTCTTTATTTGTACCTTGGTATTAATCCTTATCCAAAAAAATCAATACCTATAGATTACTTCTTAATTTTTTCAAATCGGACATTCCATTCAAAAGATATGACGAAATTAAAAATGTTAACGGGTCCACGGGTCACGCGCGGGGTGCGATTTCACCCACTCAAGGAGAAGCGCGTGCAAATGTATGAAATAAGTAGACGCGAGGCTCGAACCCACGGTCTAAGTTTATCCTAAAAAGTTCAAAAAATTTATGACCACCGTTATGCGAAGCTGGGACAGGCCGCTAGTATATTATATTATGTCTTTCTGTCCTCCTGTGGAAAGGTCCAACAGGAAAAAGGAGGACAGGTAGACCAAAGGCCAGAGGGGCAGACGAGGTGCAAAGTGGAGCAAAACCCGCGAACTTGCTTAATCTTGCTCTATGCCGAGAAACATGGAAAAGTCTGGAGGAGGCCTATACCCAAGAAGGGTCCTAACCTAATTTTTTATTTTTTTTAAATTTTTGTACATACGCTTAGTTAGGAATAAAAAAGCTTTTTTATTTATATTTTATTTTCTTATGTCTTTCTGTCAATCTTCACTTGAAACAATCTTTTAGTAATTTTCAAGTGAAGCCGCGGGTGAAAGCTAGTTCATAATATAATCTATATCAAATTATTAGTTAGTTGTTTTGTTTATGAGTTGTAAGTACCGAAGTAACTCGTGTAGGTTGTTTGCGGATGTAGGCCGTCCTCAGCTGGCATTCAGATAATAGTTAACTACTACCACGGCTCACGGATCTAGAGTACCTTCCTATGGTCAAGGAAAACACATTTGGTTAGTACTTCGAGGTATTTTGTTTATTGTCTTGTGATCCTGGTCTTGTATGGTGACGTGATAAGCGCGCCTGACGGGCGTACTGCGAACTCTCGTAAGTCCATACAAAACCCGGGCTCGCTATAAAAAATGAAAAAAAAGTCGGACTGGAGGTACAAGATTGTTTTGATGGTTGGTTATAAAAAATAGAGATTTGAAAAAACTGCTAGATAACCTTTATTTACTGATACTTTTACTACATAACATGTATAGATAGATTCAGTTTTGGAAAATTAAGAATTATTCATTCGATATGAAAAGAAAGCCGTTTCTAAAAATTCTCCACGACATTCGTATTGTTTTTTCTCCATATTATTTTGTACAATTTTATTGCTAAGTCCGTCTTAGTTTTCATTTCAAATTGAGAGAAAAGAACAGTGTATTAGCGTGATGCGTATTCTGTGTGTAACCTTTGCAAGGTTAAATCTGTTAAAGGGTCATTTAAAATTATAACAGCGACCTACGCAAGAGATAGTGGTTAACCGAAAACAGCGACAAAGTTGTGGCTGAACTATAATACTCAAAATATCAGCCTGCATGTAAATAAAATACGGATAACATCAACTTATTTAGTTGATGTTTTTTTTTTAACTATAAACTGATGGCACAAGCAGATGGCGCACCTGAGAACCATCACCTATAATAAAGCATTGCCTCGAAAGTCACGCGCGATATGAACGTGCTCTACGATGCACTGCCCTGCGTCCATCAACTTGAGGCAAATAAGTTAAGCTCATTCCTGTATGTGCCTGTAATTTAAGGGGCTGACAACTATTAAACAACTTCTCGCTCGCACGTTTCGACATGTTGAAAGATATAAAATCACTAAACTCATTTTCGAAAAATCGCAATCAACCATTTTGTGTGCAATCAGATTGCACACAGTTTAGTAAAAATTCCATTATGATCGATACAAGTTTTTCTACTTAAAAGTTTGCTTATCTACGAAAACTAGTAAAGCAAACTTTTGAGTAGGAAAATATGTATCGATCAAAATGATTTTTTTACTAAACCATCTTGTGTGCAATGTGATTGCACACAACATGGTTGATTGCGATTTTTCGAAAATGAGTTTAGTGATTTTATATCTTTCAACATGTCGAAACGTGCGAGCGAGAGTCACATCAGCTCTTGTGTTCGCCTTAACCGGCAACAACAATCCTCAAGCCGAAAGCGCCTCAAAGAGGCTTCTTTCGAGCACTTACTTGACTCATGATTCGAACGTGCCCAGGAATTCGCGCCTATTTGGGCCAGTCTCTCGCCTAGTATTCAATACAGCATGAATATTGTCATAATGTATCTCTCTCTGTTGAAAGGAGTCTCTTTGAGGCGCACTTAAAATCCTTTCACCACACTGTTTCGAAATAAACACAATAAGAAGCATAAATATGTTGGATATTGTTATGTTTGTGTAAATATTCTTATGTTCCTATCTATTAATAATAATTAAATAATATTCCGATGTATTGTTTTAAAATTCAGCGGTTATTTCATGAATAATATTAATTCGCAGCTATGTTATGAGTTAATATCGACCATGGCTTCGATAACCCCATTGTTGTGTTAAACTGATAACGAATCAATGCGCGGTTTGAATTAATTATGGTTGTAGAGAAAATTTTAAATAAATATTTTTTATTACCCAGATTATAATTTAAGAATAACAGCGCGTAACTACTAAAATAGTGGTGAGGCATACGCTGAGTCGAGACCATTTTGCTGCTGCAGCACACAAATACCTACCTACCACACACACATACCTAAGTACTGTAATACCTATATGTTTAGCAATTTCCTTTCTTTTATTGTTTTGTATGTTAATGTGTGTTTTTTTTAGCAAATAAACGGTTTTGTCGTTTGAACGTAACGTTTTTGGTTGCTGTGACCCGCGCAAATAAAGAAACGAATGTCACATTCATAAACCATTGCGCATAGAAGATACAATTCAAAGAAACCAAACCTTGAACTAGTAGAGCTCTTTGTGTGTGGCTCGTCCGGGGAAGCACTACCACCATGCCTTATTCTACCGCCAAGCGGCGTTGCTAGTATAATGGTGTAATAACATACACATGAGGCTTAACGTCTGCATGCCACAAGTTGATGGTTGCAGGGCAGTGCATCGTAGGGTAGGTTCCTACCGAGATACTTGCGAGGCAAAGGTGATGGTTACCACTTAACATCAGGTCATCGGGTCATCTGCTTCTTTAGCAAGCAGTATAAAAAATATTTAGAAATAGGAATATAATAACATTAGTATATTATGCAATTAGTGAATAAAGGACAGATTTAAAGCGAGGGTCATAGATGAATCACAAGCAAGTGAAAGATTCTAACGACTGATGACATGATATGATGATTGTGTTAGATCAAGTGTTAGAATCCTGAGCGACGCGAGTGATTCATGGCCCTTGATAGAAATCCGTTTTATTCAAGAGTTGTATACTATACTTTATACCTTGACTACTAGAAAAAGAAAGACTTAGCGAAAATAGACATTTAATTAAGAAAAAGGTAGGTTAAATTTATTAAAATAGAACACAAAACAGTTTTTATTCTAATCTCGATTAATCAAATCTCGGGGAGTTATTTGCACAAGAAGTTTGTATGTCGAGTATTCTTTGCACAAGGAATTTGTATCAAGTATTTTTTTGCGCAAGGAGGTTGTATAGCATTGAGATGGAGGTTGAATGTATTGGTGTGTTCTAAATTCAAACATTCGAAAAAACGCAAAAATCAAATTGCTTTTTATTAATAGCTTAAATAAAATAAGCTTTTAGAGGGGGAATGGTATAAAATGATAACCATATCAAATAATAAAGAAATAACAAAGAATCGTTTTATTGCAAGCTATAAGTTATTTATTATGTTTATTATAAAACTTGTTTTGCGAATACAAACGCCAATAACCTCAAAATTCCAAAATACGTTCATTGTCAAAATACGAGCTATAGAGTAAGCGAAATGGAAAGTCCACACGAAGTAGGTCAAAGTCAAGTGAAGGCGAGGTACGTGGATAAGTACCTATCTACTGTGCTTATATAGCATTCGCCATTGTACAGTCAACTCCGCAAGTGTTCGTACAATTTGGGATTGAGATACCTTTTTTTATATTACTTGCTGAAGGAACAAGCAGATGGCCCATCTGCTGTTAAATGGTAACCATCACATAAAGCAAAGCATTGCCTCGCAAGTCGCTCGATATGAAAGCGCCCTATGATGCACTGCCCTGCGTCCATCAACTTGAGGCAAATAAGTTAAGCCTCATGTGCCTGTAATTTGACCGGCAAAAACACTCATCAAGCCGAAAGCGCCTCAAAGAGGCTCCCTTCGAGCACTCGACACATGATTTTTTTGAACTTTTTTTTTAGGTTCTACGATATGCCGCCGTTTGAGAGAACCTACTGGCATTGTGTACATTATTTATTTTCCATAATTAAAGGATATAAACAGTTTATACTTTTCATTTTGTCGCCGACTGTACAAATCTCGGCAGAAGTGGTACAGATGCGCGAATCGAGGATCATTTTAATTGAAGCATGCACATGCCAGGATGTGTTTCAGCATGTTATTTGAATGACCTTTCTTGTATTTTTTCAGGTGCGTCACGTTTTTATTACACATGTGTGTGGCACACACATACATGTACGCCTGTAGGTGGTCTAGTGGAAAGTTCGAAGTCAATCTGAAGGCCGTGGGTTCAATATCTATTCATGTATCAATACATTTTGTGATACAAATATTTATTGCAATGGTTTTTTACGTAGCATTCGTTTTCAAAGATTTTTATTTGTTACAAATTGTTAAACGCAGTTACCTAATGTTCTTTTTAGAGCACTTACCCTACGTATTAGGCGACCATTCAAATATTTTTTTAACAAAAATACAGTACCAAATTGTGGCCACGTACGATTATGTCATTAAATCTCTTTTAACGGAAAATTTTAATGCCTTCAAAATACGGGCCCTGGCCGCATGTCGGGCCGTCAATGTCAATATGGATTTGAGCATCGTTTTAGAATACGGGCACTAGACTTCTCAACGTTTTTTTTTCTATTTTTTAAATATAATACTAGCGGCGGCCTGCAGCTTGACACGCGTATTAGAAGTGATTGCTAACTTTGTAAAACAACAAGCACTATCAGCTTATATGCCTAGAAATCAGTAAAATATTTAAGTAATCCGCGGTAAACGGTGTTGGTTGCACATTTAAAACTGTAATAATTTCCTACTATCTTAACTTATCCCTTATTGCGTTACTGTTGATTTATAATAAAATACTACAAAGATATTAATATTTATGGCGATTACCCTTTATGGGGTCTGTGCGTGGATGTTTACTTTGGAGTTTCGTACTAGTATGGCAGTCTTCAATGAAATGACTACAATTTGAATGCTACTAAGAGCCGCCCTAGATTGATAATCTAGATCTCGAGCTAGATCGTACGTGATATTTATAAAACAATGCCTTTATATGGAAATATGTAAAGTATTGTTCATTTTCCAGTAACAAAACCCTAGGTTCTTGATGTACAAGCCATGAATTATCAATTTTAATGAAATTTTATTTTTTTATTTTTTATAATGGTTAAACCGTCCTTTGACTACAATCTCACCTGATGGTAAGCGCCGATGTAGTCAACGTTGGAGCAGAACGGTCTAGAACACACCTATTCACTCTTGCCTTAAAGAGATTTAGAGGTAGATTGTAGTGGTCAGTAAAAACAGACGACGGTAATGAGTTCCACTCCTTAGCAGTTTGCATAATGTAGCTATAGAAGCAAAACGCAAATTGAAGATTGACCTGATGTTGAGCGGTTAACTTTGTCCAACCTTTTTAATCAGTAAAAATTAGCAGGCACTCTTATAATCATCATCCATCTATCAGATTTGAGAGTAGTAACAGATGTTTTTTCAAAACTAGACAAAAATACACAAAAAGTTTGGTATTTAGCTAATTAACCTCTATCAATAATACTGTAGAGGTATATTTAATCCCAAAAGATGAGACAGTCGCTTCCGGTCACGTTTCGACATGTTGAAAGATGTAAACTCATCAAACTCGTTTTCGTTACTTTTCCAGTTTTCGTACTTAAGCAAACTTGGGTAGGAAGACTTGTATTGATCAAAATGATTTAAGTATTTACTAAATCACAAAATGGTTGATAGCGATTTTTCGAAAATGAGCTCAGTGATTTTGTATCTTTCAACATGTCGAAACGTGCGAGCGAGAGGTACATTAGCTCTTGTCTACGCCTTAAGGGGCTGACAACTATCAAACAACTTCTCGCTCGCACGTTTGGACATGTTGAAAGATATAAAATCAATAAACTCATTTTCGAAAAATCGCAGTCTACCATTTTGTGTGCAATCACATTGCACACCGTTTAGTAAAAATTTCATTTTGATCGATAGAAGTTTTCCTCCTTAAAAGTTTGCTTATGTACGAAAACTAGTAAAGCAAGCTTTTGAGTAGGAAAACATGTATCGATTAAAATTAATACTTATTTCCTATACTGTGTGCAATGTTATTGCACACAAAGATGGTTGATTGCGATTTTTCGAAAATGAGTTTAGTGATTTTATATCTTTCAACATGTCGAAACGTGCGAGCGAGAGGTACATAAGCTCTTATCTACGCCTTAACGCCTGAACACCTAAATTTAATCCGGTTGACCATTTTAAAACAAAGCAACACGAAATCTAGCAACACAAAAGCAAATCCAATCCGCGCAGTCTGATTTCTGGCCTTGAAGTGACGTTCCGGGTTTGCCGACCACTCGCGACCTGACGTACTAACTGCCACTTAAACTGTGCCAATTCACTACAAACTATCAGTTAATCTGTAACATTTGCATACTATGACTGTAACTGTGGAATAAGTATAATTTTGTGTAAAAACCCAGTGTTATAGTAAAAGGTACAAAAAGATTCGGGATCGACACGGATATGGTTAAGGGCACTTGCGCATGAGCGATAGTTCAGATTGAGAAGCTAGAATGAACACTAAGGGCATTGAATTACGGTCTGAAATGCTTCACTCGTTGGTAAACCAGGCATCTACTTTCTTACTGAACCAGAATGTTGTTTAAATAAAATGTCATCGGTCTCGTCAAGTTGATTTTTCATTTTTTTTCACTATTTTTATGACTGCAAATATAAACCTAAGAGCTATAAGTATCATCAACCTTTTAAATATTAATATTTACTTCAAACCACAAACATTAATGAATAAAATTAAAATTAAAAAACTGGCCAAGTGCGAGTCGGACTCGCGCACGTAGGGTTCCGGAAAATTTCAACTATCTAACTATCACGGTTCATGAGATACAGCCTGGTCACAGACGGACAGACATACAGACGGACGGACAGCGGAGTCTTAGTAATAGGGTCCCGTTTTACCCTATGGGTACGGAACCCTAAAAAGGCTTCAATTCTCCTCTCCATTTTCCTTTCACAAACCAAAGCATAAAGTTTTCCTACTCAAAAGTTTGCTTATGTACGAAAACTAGTAAAGCAAATCTTTGCGTAGGAAACCTTGTATCGATCGAAATAACATTGTAACTAAACAGTTTTCAATATGACTGTACCTACTCAACTTGGTTAATAGCGATTTTTCAAAAATGAGTTTAGTGACTGCAACATGTCAAAACGTACGAGCGAGAGGTATATTAGCACTTTATCATCGCCTTATCATCATTTTGTAAGAACTAATTTAAACCTATTCCCGCAATACTCACGACCCCCAATCCTTAGAGCACGAAATAGGCTAGCTCGACCTACTTCAACATTACAAATGATACATTCTGGACCGTATGCAATGTGTGTGAAAATATATAATAAAATTCCTGATAGCATTAAACAAGAATATAATGTTAAAAAGTTTAAAAATATTTTAAAAAGGTTCCTAACTGAAAACTGTTACTATTCATTACAAGAATTCTTAACAGATTCTTATATTAATTAGACTAAGTACAATTACATATTATAATATAGCGCCCCTAGTGGAATATTGCTGTGCCCTAACAGGGTTTATGTTTGAAACAAACAATGTACCTACCTACTTTAAGATCAATATGTAACAACATGAGACAATAAATGATTCTATTCTATTCTATTCTATTCTTAACAAAAAACATGTCTAAACATTAACAAACACAAAGAAAACGTAACCTACTACACTACCTGTTATGATTTTATAAGTCGGGATTGAATCACATCGTTTCACCTAGTTTTTATGTAGTCTCAAAGTGATCCTTGTGATTTTACTGAATAATTACCGGTTTAATTATGATTTCGACTAATGCACTAATTATATAAGGCCCGAGCTGATATGAATCGAAAATGGTGTCGCTAATACAATACAGAGTCAGGCACGGTCATCATTTTCACTCACGCCCCATCTTCCAAGACGCTATTACAATATAATAGCGAATAATTATTAAATTCTTATGTTCTTTAATTAATGTAATTGGTTGTATGTGCCGTTTTAATGAGAGTAAATAAATAAATACAAATATAAATATATTTTATATTACCATGCCTCAGTAAAACTGTGTTACGTAAAATTTGTTCAGGAAACAACATAGTTATAGTGTATGTTAGCTAAAAGGCGTTTTAAAAACGTGCTTTTCAGTTAAAAGTAAAAATACGTGCTTCTGGAAGCGATTGTTTTTACTTAGTAACACATTTTAGTAGTGATTGTGTTGAAAGAAATGATAACACCAAAAAAAAAATTTAAAGAGAGTTACACCATGCAGCAAAAAATTAATAAATATTATAGAATTATTAATAAATATTATAGTTTATTATAAATAATTTGATTTTAATAACAAAAACATTTTTATTGTATTTTTATTGGTGGGGATTCTACACAGCATTATCTAGCTCTAAACTAAGCAAACCTTGTTATTATGGGAACCAGATTGCTGATATAATAGGTTTTTTTAAATATCTTCTAACACCCAGTCAGAGAACTAACATCTAAGTACATACTGCGTTTACATTTAGACATTCGCGCTGCCATTCGCGTGGACGGAAATGTTGCCGTCCATATGTCTGCGGCAGCGTCGCCGGCAATGTGTGTTCACGCAACACGGGCATCGCGAGTGGACATGGAAGTGGCCTGTCTACATTCTCGCATTGTCCAACTCCCTGCTCATGTCTCTGCACATTTCCACGGACATGAGCTGAGTGTAAACGATACAAAACTTTAACCGTTTTTATCTATAAACTCAAAAAAGTATGCTGATATATGACTGGGCACTTTTACAATATATTTTTATAAAAAATCGCTTAGATTAGTAGGTAGGGCTACTGCTTATCAGTGTTTTGTAACTGTGTAACAACTAGTGTGTATTCTGTGTCGCCGCTTGCGCAGATAAGGTCACGGCCATATAACAATCGACATTTCAAAATTTATACGATCATCGAAAAGCTAGAAATCTACCAAAAACTGTGTATAATATCGTAATATAAATCACAATTAAATAATAATTTGTTTCGGTTGTATACAATTTCAATACTAATTCACATAAAACTTATTCAAATTGTATCAAAATTCCTTATAAATACTAATTTAAATGTATTATAACAAGATGACTATACTTGCGGAATCTTAATGATCATAATGATCATCTGGAAGAGATGAATATGTTACTACATGACGAGTTTTACATAAGATCACGCGTTTAGTTGATGACAATAATATATTATAAAAAGTTTTTATTGTTTTGTGTCATTTTATTTAACTGGTTTTTATCCCCAGCGATAGATAATCCCCAGTTTATAAGTTCTGTATCACTTTCAAGTTGCCGCCTTACTTAAAACTCTGTCAAAGCCAATCAGTGCATAAGCTATTGCCATCTCTTACCAATTGGTAATGACAAACAGTGACAGGGATAACTTTGGGCAATGTTTCAACTTGAGTATCGTATAACTAGTTAGTATTATAACAGCAGCGATGCAATGCCAGTACTCTCAAACGGTGAAGGAAAACATCGTGAGGAAACCGGCATGTCGTGGAACCTAAAAAGTTCTATAACATGTGTCAAGTGCTCGAAAGAAGCCTCTGAGGCGCACTTAAAAAATCCTTAAGAAAGAGAGAGAGCAGCGATGAGTTTGCAAACTGTCACGTATGGAATACCAACTACAGAAACCCGCAAAGACCGCCTGTTTTTCGATATTTTTATTATTATCATCAACCGATTCGCTATTGGATTCTGGCCTTCTCCAAACTTCAAGGATTCGTTTTAGAGCCTTCTCCATCAACCAAAAGAAGGCTGAAACTCAAACTCCATTCCCGCGTTCTTCACAATGTCATCGGTCCATCGGGTGGACTTCCCTAAAATATCTCAGAGGTTAAAAAAACTAAATCTCAAAGGTTGTTGATCAAAGGATCGACAAATTTTTAACTCTGTTAATCCTTTGAAATTTAACTCATAAAAATTTCATTCAGATTAAAAATATTTTACAAAATTGTTCACGTATTATATTTGGAAAGTTTGTTTGTGTTCGCTACTTTATATTCAAAGGGATGGTTGCGTAGCAACGTAGCGCCTCTGCACCCCCCTCTCTTCCCCCTAGCCTACGCTTGCCTACGCACGTAGCCGATCCCTATAACGCGCTACGAAACTACGTCATCAGGACTCTACGACTTGGAGTCTAGGGATGATATCTAAAAACGTAGCGATTCAACTTTAAGTAACAATTGAACAACTATTCAATGACATTGGAAAAATACCACGAAAGTCGCTCCGAGTAAATCAAGGTCAACTTTTATATTTTTTTTACAAGTTATTGAAATCGCACTTGTTGAATGCAAAACGATAACGTCAAATCTAGAGGTTCGAATAATCAGGTGTAATTTCATTAGGGAACGAGATAGCTATATGTTCTTGGCGAGGATAGATAGAGAGGTGAGTGCAGCAACAAGTAGTGGCGTGGGGCTGTGACGTCAGGACCCTTTCACTGTCCGCGTCTCGCCGGCAGCCGCAGTCCGCGCGGCTCGGTCACAGCGTGAGGTTGTCTCTCGTCCGTGTTCCTAAACTACTCCGCGTCACTCGCTCAGGAATTTGTTTCAGTCGTAGTTTCGATAGCTATAGTATAGCACGCGCAAACGGCCCGCGACGATCCACCGTGTGTGACTACTGCGACAACTCATTGAAGACATCATGGGCGTTATCAAAGTGACTCCTGACTCCATGCCCCTGATTTCAGCGTGCGAGATGCTCGACGACATGAGAGTAAGCATCCTAAGACGACGATGAGACGCTGCTCATTTCCGAGCAAATGAGTGGGCGAGCGTACTATCTATGTCGTACTATGAAATACTATATGTTACTCTAGCGTTTCTTGCTAGTAAATCTTGTCATGTGAATATTAGCTAACGTAAAAGTTTGGATACAAACTAAATGCGAAAGTGTGGCGTTTTCTGTTACTTTTATAAAATTCAGCACGAAGATAAAATATTTTGGATTTGAAAATATCCCTTTATTATACGGGCTACTAATCAGCAGATTCACATTTTTTTTTATGGCAAAAAAATATTGCAATACAGGAAATTGCGATCTCTGAAACAAATCATCAATTATCCTGTATGCTAGTTTTAGTCACGAGCCAATACAATGGCGTAACTAACTTTTAAGCCTGCAATTTTATAATAACGATAAATGAATTCTAGACTGTTGAGCCTAGTTATACCCAATTCGAACCAAAACTGAACGGAGTAACAAGTCTACTTCACTAGTCTTAACAAACTTTTAATAAACCTAACTTTGTTTATTGAAGGTTTGATAAGCACAAGTTCTGTCCAATAAATAATAAATATCTTTGTAAATAAATAAATGTGCAACTGTTGTTTTGATTTTAAACAGAAATTGATCAAAAAAAACTTTGTTTAAGTTCATAAAAAACAAAATTGGAAGACACAGCACTATCTAGCCGAAACTGAACAGTTTGTGCTATGGGAACCAGATAGTTGATATAATAATAATTTTTTCTTATAATTTATGGTTTAGTTGATGGTATATTTTATTAATTGAAAAAACTGGTTCTAAATTATTATATTACGAAGCTTGTGAAAACAGTAGGTTGGCGATTTGGTTTTAGTTCGTAAGAATATTTTTTTTTTGTTTACAATTCAAAAACGAAATCCACGAATAGAATGTTCCTTTATTCCATGAGCGTTTTTAATAGGACTACAAATCTTCACCCGTCGGATAGTCTTGCATCATTGGCTGATGTAACAATGACACTTTACACTGGCCAATCAGATTAGAGTTTATTTGACAACCCATTTCTACGAACGGACCTACTAGGTTATAGAAACAGGTCATGCTTTTAATAAAATTAAGCTTAAAAAGTTACTCCGAAATTAAAAGCGGTCGTGTGGAACTGGCACCTAGATTCACCAAGCTTTCAAGACGTTTTAATGTAATCTTTTTGGTTCAAATACCTACCCTTTGAATATATATATTATTAACATTTCTCTTGTATGATCCCCGTTAGGATCCAATAAGTTTGTTGCCTGTTCTTCTAGGCTTGGTCGCTAGGAACCTAAATTCACCTAGCTTTAAGACGTTTCAAAGTGATCCTTGTGATTCGATTGGAGATACCTTTTGACGTTGACTTGAGACTGTGCAGTTTATGTAGATTCGTACGTATTTTCTAGTGTCACGTCATTCGGTGAGAGCGCGCGCGCGTTGGTCAACGGAAGCGGTGCCCTTATCAGTTGTTTGTGACACGCTCGCACTAGTACGTAGTACGTGAGAACATTCACACGGAAACAACGCTGAAAGTGTTTTATCTACTACTTTTTTTTTTCAAATCAAATCAAATCAAAATGTTTATTTGCAACTAGGTATCTTAATAACATAAGGTGGAAACATATATTAAACTTATAAACTAAAACACAGACAATTAATAAAACCACGACAGTTGCAAAATGGTCCCAACTCAGCATTTTTTTAATACAATATTTATTTCGGAACAGTAGCTGTGGATAAATGGAAGAATTTTATCTACTTACTTCTTTAGTAACACCTAATATACTAGTTTTTTTTTGCAAACTGATACGAGATACAATACAATACAATCCAATACAATCATGTAGGTATTAATAAAACCATTTTCCACGTCAGAAAATAAATTACAAACATAGGTAAATACAATTGTACCTTGAGTATAGTGTCATAACTATCTAATATAACTAAATTAATTTTGTTATTCATGATAAGGGAGGATTATAAAACCTCTATCTGCCTTCATTCTATTGTAATTCTCCAGTTGAGCGGATGCATTGTTATTCTATTTAAGACGCGGACAATCGTCAAATAGTTCGCGCGCACATTTCAAACTTTTTTGAGGATAACTAATGTAGTTATGAAAAATCCGGAAACAACCAAGTTTCGGAAAACAACATTATCAGCAAAACTTCATTTAGATTAAAATAAGTCTTCCTACAAAAAACAGTGCTTTGTCAAACTTTTAAGGAGGAAAACTTGAGACAGCAATAAAGCCCAGTTGGTAGTAGCTCTGCCCTTTACGCGCCGTGGTTTCGATTCCCACCGAGAATAAACATGTGTGGTGATAAGGATATACCTATTATGTTTTGTGTTCGTGTGTCATATCGAAAAATGTGTATTATCTTTATCGTGGATTAAATTGAAAGTCACAGATTACAATAGAACCTACTAGAAGTTTTAATACAATTTATTGCGTCACAATCTAATCCCATCAAATTTCATCTAGTGTGTGGATGCCGGTGAAATTACAGGCACACTAAACATCATGCTTCAAGTTGATGAACGCAGGGCAGTGTATCGTATATCGTTCCTATTGTGCGTGACTTGCGAGGCAATGCTTTGTTATAGGTGATGGTTACTACTCAAAATCAGGTGGCTCATCTGTTTGTGCCATAAGCAAGTAGTATAGAAAAGCCTACTCGATTTGTTAATACAATGTATTGCGTCACAATGCACGTAAGATTTGGATGTGTCATTGAAACTACTTCAATTATGACAATAAGTTTGAAAAGTGTACACACTGATTTTGATAGCGCGCCGTTATTTTCCTCAAGATTTACATAATCTTTATTTGTCATTATCTATTCAAAGCAAGCCGTCCATTCAGAATATGAATGAATTCTGAATCTCAATTATATATATCTATATTATTCGGAATCTATTGAGTTAGCTCAACAAAGCGACTGAAAATGAAAAAAAAACTAGTAATTTCATTAAAAATTAAAAATACAGGTTGGAGGTTACAGGTTGGTCTATCTTGTTTTTTTTTATTAACTTTAAAAATACGAAGCCCCACTGTGTAAGCCCAACTTACACCACAGAATAAATAATAGCACTTCCATTCCATTCCATTTCACGCGACAGTGATGTTTTTTTTCAATGTACTGTTGTTTATTCTGTGTCATGATGACGCGATTGGTTGGGATTTAAATAGGAAATGCATTTTGTATAGCATTCGTGAAGCACTTTGTGAATGGCCCGTTCGGAGAAGTACTACCACCATGCCTTTTTCTGCCGCCAAGCAGCATTGCTGTGTTTCGGTTTGAAGGGTGAGGTTGCCGTCAAAATCCTTGTAATTCAATTGAATAAATAACTTTTGACTTTGACTTTTTACTAAATATATGCAAATTATATGCGTTTATTTACTCAGCGATTTAAGGGCCTGTTTTTATTTTACTAAATACAAAAGGCCTTACAGTTTACTTACAAAAACATTTATTTACAAAAAAAACAATGATTAAATACAAGTATTGAATAGTGGACAAAATACACATGGAACAGTTAACCTATCTGCACACCGTTGTGAAATATCTAGAGATAGCTCAACTGATCCAAATCATTGACAATCGGGTCGCATCCGATTGGCACTGATTTGGAGTTCTTAAGACTCGGTAGGCCGCGGTATCCCACGAACCTCAAAGTCGAAAGTTAAAGCTAAAAGGTATTTATTCAATAAAATCACTCAATCACTCTCGATCACTCGATCACTTTGAAACGTCTTAAAGCTCGGTGACTCTAGGTGCCAGTTCCACGCGACCAAAGCCTAGAAGAACAGGCAAAAACTTACGGCTTGGTTCTTTTGTATGATCCTTGTTACGATGATAATATAATATTGAATAATGGTGCCAATCGAATTTAGTGAAGCGTAGGTATAACAGAAAAAGGTAAGGGTAATGAAATTCACCTAGAGTCTGAACCCCAAAACCCCTGAGGAGCAAATAGTTTCTATAAAATGTATAACAAAAGTTTTCGTTTCTGAGTTAACAGTGAGTGTTTAGCAAACCGCGCTAATTCGAAGAGTATTATCAAATAAGTGTAATGGATGCCAATTTGAGCGCATTGGACAATTATGTTGTCATTGCAAAGTTAACAGCATTTATTTCATTGAAGCTGCTACAATATTTTGTAGATAAAGTATAGGTAGAAAATAATTGCACACAACAAAACTAAAAACTACTTGCACCATGTTACTTTATACAGTGCATCATTTGGTCAGCATCATCCGATTAGAGGCAGTGATGGCTGGTAGTAAAGCCTTGACCGAGAGGTGGCTAAAATCAGACCGAAGAAGTCTAGGGCGTCCGAAACGACGACATCGTAAAGGTCGCAGGAAACACCTGGATCAGAGACTCACGCGACATAGGCTGGCAAAACATGAAGACCTATACCCAGCAGTTAGCGTTAGGTGCCTGAGATGGTGCCTAACGCTAACTAAGCAAAGCTTTTACTAAAGGAACCATACGGCTGATGTAACAGATTTTTTTTCAAGTAATAAACACTTATAAATAATATAGGCAAAAGAAAACAGTCAGCAATTGGATTAACAGATTAGTGCCTTGAAAACAGTTGAGACAAAACCAAATTTTGACGGGAACGGTTACAGGAGTTATTCAATATTTTAAATCATCGGATTGTCATGAACTTCCCTTGCTGACTGTACATGCCGCGCGCATTGTCTCATGCAATGTAATCAGTGCCTGTATATAATCATGTAAATAGATTGAAATTTATACAAAGAAAACTTATTTGCCACGAGCGTAGCAACAATGGTGCAACAGTTTCAATACTAGCGGTATGTATGTAGTGTACAGCAACGCTCGTAATTTAGTGGACAATGTCGCACACACTTGCATAATACTACCTAACGATTTATAGTGGTCAATATTCGGTCATGCTTTGTTTTTAATAATACATTTTTAACAAAAAGCTACTAAAATACCAAATTCAGAGCTTTACTAGTCTGAAAATCTATGAGAATGTGTAACTCTTAAAATATTATTGTGGTAATACATTTTTAATTTCTATTATTCATCGTCATCACCCTCTATCCTTGCAAGTTAATCTAATACGGTAGCCTCCATTATACAATTTTTATAATCAAACTAAACAATCCAAAAACAAAATATCAAATCATAATAAACATATTTTTTTTATAAAAATCGTAATAACATAACTTTACACAGCAAATATTCGAATCCTCTCAGACACGAGACACAATAGCTCTAATAAAAGTTATTTCAGATACCATTTACATAAATCCTGAACCCCACTACAGGACACAGAATAAAAGCTACGAATGGTATTGATGAATACTAACTGCCGTACGCGACTATGCTTGCATAAAAACAACAAGGTCTCAAAAACAATCGTTTAAAATCTATTTAGTAGTCTGTCTGAGTAATGATAACAATTAGATTCAGTTGTTTTTTTATTCTGAAAAACTGAAACATCTTCACGACTTTGATCTCCAGGCACGGTAGATGTGCCCTCAGATCTCTTAGTACCAAGTACCAACTTAAGATTCTTTGAGGATGCCAAAGGTACGTCCGAAAATTACATTTTGGCAAATACACACAAATATTTTTTTAAAATTTATTCTGTAAGTTGTAATATAGTAAACGATTGTTTGTCCTTCTGACAGGGGACCATACAAAATCCTAAAATACCGTGTATAACAAATAAATAAAATCGCCGTGACATACGTGTCCGAATGATTAGCCTGCGCGTGCGCACGCCAGGTTCGGCGACGTACGTGCGTGGTGCGGGCGTCAAGGCGGTGTAACTAGTGCAATTATTCGCTTGCAATGTTATAATTTTAATTGATTCCTAGGAAAATGCACAGAAAATTATTTGTAGAAATGAAGGTGTAGTAGTAAATTTATGCTTTCTTCATTTACCTATAATGTATTTCTGCGCAGTCAAGTATTTTTAACACCCTAACTGTCATATAAGTATACATAGTGCTTATTCCAGAACGGGAATCTAACCTGCACACCTTGCGTCTCTTTGTGCAGAATTTACGCAATTTTCAATGCAAAAAGTCCATTGCACCGCCAAACTCAAAACTCAAACAAGTCCTTTAATTTATAACATTAGTTCGTGTACTACACCAAAGATGGCGCTGTTACTGCAATAGAAATAGCTTACAGCAATAAAAGTAATCGGACGTAGGCTGGCTGGCTCATTGTTTATGATGAAAACTCTAGATTGTAAACTGAACACTGAATAGTGTTGAAAGTTTTTGTATTAAGGCGAATACAAGAGCTAATTTACCTCTCGCTCGCACGTTTCGATATGTTGAAAGAAATAGAATCACTAAACCAATAAATTTATACCGAAAAAGCATCAGAAACAGGGGAGAAAAACCAAGCGAAACCGGGAGTCTTAAATAACGATGTCAGTAGTTATCGCCAATACACAAAACCACGGTTGACAACTAGTCAAACAATAAACCTTATTTATACCAGAATTCAAACTGTTTCATATTTTCAAATAAAATGCTATAATAGTTTATTTTGAAAAGTTATTATCACACCGTGAACAAATTAAAACTAAAAAAACTTCTAGTGTGCTTTCATTCAGTTGAATCAAATGTTGTTTTTTTTTTCAAACTCCCGTAATTTAATTTACTAAATGTGTAAATTAAATTACGGGATTTAATGCGGGATTTCTTGGCGCATTAGTATGTATTCAGTATATTTTTTTATTGGGAATGTAATACATACATACTTACATACTCTAAGATTGGGTAGGAATGTTTAAATTCACCAAGGGTGGTCCAATGCTGAAAGATATGTCAAAAATATTCTCTAAGATATCGTCGTGTGATATTCAAACCTTGACATGTTATTTTTAGCGCGTCGTTGTAAATTTTTATCTTATCTAACGAAGTAAATTCTTGACTTATATTACGCGTCAACAGGTAGTGGGTGCTAAATGCAAAATTCTCTTTTAAGTTCGCTGGTTTCAGTAAGATAGTTTTAGTGAATAACCAGAGATAGTTTATAGATAGGATGAGAAGAGGCAGGCCAAAGAAAAGATGGATGGACTGTGTGAAAGAGAACATAAGTAAGAAAGGAGTGAGCACCGAGATGACGAATGATAGAGGAGAGTGGAAGAAGAAAACCTGTTGTGCCGACCCCATGCAGCGTAGATAAGAGGCAGAAAGATGATGATAGAAAGATATATCTTCGCGGTTGACAAATATTTCCATTATATCTTTCCAGGGTTTTCCATTTCCTTCCGATGTTAATCTTATTTTTCTTGTTAACTTCACTGCTATCTTATCAGAAGCGTAATAAAATGTTTATATTCTTTAATTATTATTTGTTCGCATTCATGGTCATAATTTGAATTGGCTCTTAAAAATATCATTGATTCATAGCTTTTTCCTTATTTCACGATTTATTTAATAACAAAAACTTAACAACTTCTTAGTAACGAATATGACGTATTTTTTTTATAACACTTTATTGTACACAATACAATCACAAAATGTACATTAGCGAAATTGTCTCTAGAAACAGTTTTGCTGTTTATTATTATTTTTCTATTTACCCGGTTTCGGGTTCGCACAAATTTTGATAAAAAATAAACCTTTTATTTAGATATAATCAAAACACGTATTAAAATTGTTCACAGTCATAAGGTCACGATTATCGGCCAGATGTATATTAAAATACTCAATTAAGTAGGTACCTACTTTTTTGTAAAGCTTGTTTTTTAGTGCATCGATGATATACCTATAAATATTTAAATTATGTAAAGAGGCTTCACTAGATAATCGATTCAGTTGCTAATTTAATTCTATAAAACCAATGATTCTTAGTTTTATGAATAAAACTTGCGATTATTGAAAAGGTTCATAGTACAATAATAAAATATAATATTAAAACAGAAACTATTGATACACAAAACGAAAACAAAAAGTAAACACATGATAACCAAAAATAATTTTAGATTTCAGTGTGGTATTTTAGTGATAAAGGCATTACCTTTATCAAAATCATATGAAAATAATGATATAGGTTGTAACAAGACAACTACCCAAGACAAACAAGGCAAAGCTTTGTTATAAGTAGGTGATGGTTACCACTTAACATCGAAACACTTACGGCTGGATTCTTAAAGCTCGATCAAAACTAATCGGATGTCAAGTCACTAGCCATTTTAGCTATTATCTACATCGAATTAAATAGAGATAGCAAGTGACTTGACATGCGTTTTGATCGGGCTTTCAGAAACCGGCCGTTAGTGCTCGAAATAAGCCTTTTTGAGGCGCACTTAAAATCCTTCCACGAAACTGTTTCGAAAGAAACTAGTGACACAGCAAAAAGAAGAAGACTTAACATCAGGTAGGAATCTGCTTGTTCAAACTGCAAGTAGTATAAAAAAAAACTTAATCGGAACGAAGTGCTCAATCTAGCTTAAAAACAAAATAGAACTCCAGCGAACTAAATGCTCAAAGCTAAACATGCTAACAAAGCACCTTGTTTTAGCTTGGTATTTTAGCTTAGCAGCTATTAAATTACAAGCCGGTGAAATTACAGGCACATGACGCTCACAATCTATGCCTCAAGTTGAAGGACGCAGGGCAGTGCATCGTAGGGCTCGTTCCTATCGTGCGTGACTTTCGAGGAAATGCTTTGTTATACCGCGTTAAATAGGCCACTTCCATGTCCGCTCTCGTTGCCGCTCACGTTGCTCGCGCTCCCTAAGTGTTCGGGCTAAATGTGAACACACGTTACCGGCGACGCTGCCGCGGACATATGGCCGACCACGCGAATGGCAGCGCGAATGTCTAAATGTAAACGCGGTATTCTATGTGATGGTTACCACTTACATCAGGTGTACCACTTGCTTAGTCACTCAGCTAATTGTATAAAAAAAATTGGTGCACCTTGTAAAACAAATGCTTTTAGTATGCTCGTGATAGTTTATCTAGATGATAATTAATTTGGCTTTCAATGATTAATGCCTTCATTGTTTGCAAGATTAGCTCGACCGCCACTTCACCGATGGAAAGTGATAAGAGTAGAGATTACGACACATTTCTTACACGAAGAAAGAACCAGTGTATTATTTATTAATTATGTAACGAAATAAATAGAATGGATGAATAGAAATAAATTTATTCTGTCGCTTAAGAGTTTATGAGTCACGATCGCGATAGTTTAAATATACTATTTGCATCATTGTTTTTGATTCACGTACCTAGTTTCATGAAAAACATTCGTAGTTTTTGGAATAAGATAGAGCTACTTAATTAATTTTTCGTTTCCGGTACCTCGGCTATCTGCTTTCGTAATTCATACAATCGTTTTTTTTATACAACTAGCTGATGGAACAAACCGATGGCCCACCTGATGTTCAGTGGTAACCATCACCTATAACAAAGCATTGCCTCGTAAGTCACGCACGATAGGAACGTGCCCTACGATGCACTGCCCTGCGTCAATCAACTTGCCTCATGCCTCATGAGCCTCATGTGCCTGTAATTACACCGGCAACCACACTCTACAAACCGAAACATAGCAACGCTGCTTGGCGACATAAAAAGGTGTGGTAATTCTTCGGACGAGCCCTTTACAAAGAGCTCTAATACTCTTAAAATCTATCGTTTACCTATACTATATCGCGTCTATTCTTTATGTAAATAGAATTTAAAAACATTATGTAATACTAGGTATCAAGAACAATTTACGCAGGTATTCGCGTTATCGCGATATCGCCCTAGAAACGACTATGTGACTCTACGCTATGTGCAGCAGTTACACCCACATACTGCAGTGAAGTATTTATTCAATGTGAAAAATACTATGTCGCTGGCAGAATGCGATGTGCGTTCTTTGCCAATAGCTAAAAAATAAAGATAAATAAATAAATAAACTAATATTGGTGGACATTCCATACAGTACAAGCCCCAAACTAAGCAAAGTTTAATATGTGATCCAGATAACTGATATAATATATTTTTTTGTAAATAAATACTTATGATAAATGTCACCTAGACAGAGAATAAATATTCATGTCCATCACGTAAGTATTTGTTTTCGGTGGGGAACGAACCCACGGCCTAAAGGTGAAGCAACTACCAACTTAGCAGTAAGGGCTGTCAAAAATAAATAAACAGTCGTGTGAATTCAAATGTGAAACCTTATCAAGTCATCACATTGTTTAACAACTGTTCTTTTAGGTTATAAATTATATTAGCATAGCTACAAATTGTTATAAACGTTAGGAATTCGGCCTTCATTTTGGGCCAGAGTAAAAACAACCTATGCAAGTAATAACCTACTTATAGATCGGCAGATTTTAGTTTTATTTTATACTAAAACGGTTCTACATGTTATCGTTTAAGATCTATGAATATTACAAAGATTTTTAATATAATAGTCCCAAAAGTTATTATCCGAGTGGGATTTGAACCCACGACCTTCCCCTTGATACGGGGCCGCGCTAATCCGTGTAGGACCTACACGGATTAGCGCGTTTTTTAGTGTTTACCTACACTGTAGGTAAACACTAAAACAAATAAAAATCTATGAATATCTAGTGCAAAATCCTTAAACTGGATATACGGCTGCCAAATCTATAAATCTAGTCTCACAATCCAAACACGTTATAAAATACCAGATTGGATGCCAAGAGGTTGCCTCACGGGGTGGAGGTTGTGGTTTGTATGCGCAGGCGCATCTACTAGTCGCCAGTGATGGACCTTGCAGGGCTGCCCTTGATCTACAATGCGAGGCAAGGTTTTAATGACCTTAGAAAGTTAATTTATTAAGTAACAGGACAATTTAGACTTCGGTGTTTATTGTTGTTTGAATGAAGTACTTATAATGTTTGCATGATGATGTTAATGATGATGCATCACAAAAGTTGCGAAAAAATGTTTCCTGTATAATGCATTAAATTCAAGGAGAACATCCAAGAATATTTAAAAAAACTTCATAGCTCGCTTAAAACATATTTTTTTCTCTGAACAACCTCCCTATAGTTGTATTAAAGAAAGCATTTTACTAAAAAAACACGTCATAATTAAATTCACGGTCACTTAAAAGACTAAAAGGTAAATTCGTGATCACAAAAGGATCAATTCCGTGTCTAGGTCAATGGGAAAATCCAAGAAAAATAAATAGAAGGCAAATTATACCATTAAATACAACAATGAAAAATTTACATTCACGGGCTTAATGTTTTCGAAGAAAAGAGTTTTTTTTTATCAGCGGCCAGCATTATCCGGTTCGCATGAAATTGTTATTTAAATTTGAATTTCGAATTAAATACGTTCTGATGTAATCTCGTGCCACTGAACGCTATAAAAACTCTATGGTTTTGACTTTTGGCGGTAATCGGTCATATCGTGGTTTTATGCAGTAACCGTGACATGTCTGAATATAAACGTGAAAAAAAAAACAATAACTCTTTTATTGACATTTTTTGCAGCTAGCAACAACTTTTCACAATTTGTATTTATTTTTGTTTCTTTTTATTTAAAACTTCCTAATAATTCTTGCTTTAACATATTTATATTTATTTTGTTTTAATTTTGATAGCCTACGAACGTAGCCAATTACATTGTAGGTACAATGATAAATCTGACAATAAATTGAACCGGATCATTTAAAAACACACTTATCAATACTATTAATAATGTCACACGGGGACAAACAATGATATAAAATAAACTTGTTTTCTGTCCACTTTATCAGTATCAGACCGCGCCCTCCTACAAATAGTCGCGCGTTGCTACGCCTGTCTAAGGTCGGTCAGAAAAGTTTTACTTTGTTGCTGACTTGAAATGCATAGCCTTATTCTTTGTTCACTGATGCGGAATGTATGAGTATGCATGCATTTTAGATGCAACTTATTGCGGTAGGTAAGTATCTACAGTCTACACAGTGACTAGTGAACTGATCTCCGATGACAAACTTATACATAATCTCACTTGCCTAGCTCAAGATATTGTGACTATGTGATTTTTCCGAGTTTGTACACTCTGAAAAGTCACATAGTCACAATATCAAATTTGTATAAAAATGGAATAAATTGAATTGAATTGAATTACGAGATACAAATGTATCTCGTAATTCAATTCAATTAGACCTACCTAGAATATTTTCGATCTTGAATTACTTAAGTACTAATATGATATTGAAATTAATTACTTAAATGTTATCTTTTGTTTGAACAAGTTTCATAAATTTTCCAAAATGTAAAATAACTTTTAAGCCATAATTTGCGATAAATTCGATTCGAATGAAACATGGCTGCCGATAGATTGTTTTCGTAACTGAAGCGTCTACTTTATAATTAAATCGAATTTCTGTTTAATAGTGATTTCGTTGCTCGCTGACGCAAGCGATCGACCGCCAGTAATATTAATCAGTTGAATTGAATATAGATCGTTAAAATGTTTCAAAAGAAAGTGAAAATGGCTTCCTTTCCGCGCGCTTCTATCACCACGGCGCGAATCGCGAGTGAAGTGTCCCTCCGCGCATCGCGCATCGGCCAGTTCCGTTCCGAATCACGAGTAGGTAGGTACGCAACTCACGTATGCCGAGGCCATGCTAATTACTGGCCTCACGAAATCGAAAGTACGTACTAATATACCAACATACCTACTCTGTTTTAAATGTTCCTAGGTTGCGATAGAACAAACGCCGTACCGCATCTGATGATTCATTCTCTTTTTTGTTTATTAAATATCACCAGGCACATTAAAAAGATTTTATTGTTGCTATTTAAAAAAAAACTAATGGTCCTACGCTTGATGAGGCTGACCTTTCTTGTTAGCATGTAATGTTCTAGACGCTAGAAATCGTGTAACGAATGCTAAGTGATCTGTGTCGAAATCGAAAGCATCAGTCAATGTTGCATTGAAACCTAGGGTAGATGCGCTAGTTCGCCGTCCACGTCCCTTTCTCGACCATTCGCGGCACTACTAGTAGATAAACACTAAAAATAGCAAAATTAACATGCACACATTGAGAGAGAGTATTTTGGCGCCTTCTTGAATGTCCAAGGAAACACTCAAAAAAGTTTCAAGTCACCAGCACAAGTGAAACAATTATAAATAATAGAATCAGTTTGGGGTCGGCCGTGATCTGATACAAAAGCGCTAAAAACAACGAAAAAAATAGTGAAGTGATGGCGCTTTCACGCTAAGTTCTTCACTCATTTTTATGACTTTTAGAATAATAGTTATTCGTATGCCTTCATAATAGATCAAATAATAAGTTTATAATGTTTTTCGCTTTAAATATAAATAATAAGTTATTTAAATTACGTGGACGAGAACTGTACCACGCTTTTATATGAAAAGCCATTTTTCGTCCACGTGGTCGGGAACTGGTGGTATCATGTCAAGAAATTGGAGTCTTTTATTTTTTTATGTATGAAAACTAACTGCTGCTTTTAAACAATATTGAGTCTTATTACTCCTCCTAAATTTATTAGCCAGTTTTCGTCCAGGCTAATATGATTATATCAACAAATACAGATACTAATATAATGCTAGTGGTCGAGAACAGGATGGGTTAAATACGACTTCCAGATTTCGACCATGATTTTAATTTGCAACAAATGCTGTAAAACATCAATAAATTTGAATTTTAAGCTATAGAATAACATGTATTAATTCCTTTTTTATTATTTTATTGAGGTTTTGCATTATTTACATATAAATTTCCTCTAAAATTCTTAGTAATACTGTGGTCGAAAACCGATACATCCGATCAGTTTTCGACCATTTAAGAAATTATTGATTACTCCTCTCCAGGCCGGAGATCTTAGCTGAAATAGAGGAATTTTACGGTCGGTAGTATTGTGCCCTCGCAGGTATTGTGTCCCGAATCAAGTAACGAGGATGGTAGAGCTACACTGACACGCCACTACACAGAAGATATCCAAAGATCAGCCTTGACGAGATCGAGATAGCTTTGAAACAGTTGAAAAATGGGAAAGCCCCAGGGGAAGATGAAATCACTTCGGAACTCTTAAAGGCGGGTAGTTTTCCTGTTCTGAAAGAATTCCAACGTGTTTTCAATTCCGTTCTTAACCATGGAAGAACTCCAAGGGTGTGGAGCAAAAGTGTAGTGGTGTTATTTTTCAAGAAAGGCAACAAAGTCTTCTTGAAAACTATAGACATATGTCGCTCTTGAGCCAAGTCTACAAGCTGTTTTCTAGGGTTATTTCGAACCGTCTTGCGCGAGATTTGACGAGTTTCAAACACCGGAGCAGGCTGGGTTTCGAGCAGGACTAGACCACATTCACACAATACGGCAGATTATACAAAAATATGAAAAGTATAATCAGCCCTTGTGCCTAACGTTTGTGGACTAGGTTTGTGGAGAAGGCCTTTGAAGGGCTGTTCGGCAGTCCTTGCAACGATGTCAGGTTGACTGGCGATACATCGAAGTGCTGAGATGTTTAAGCAATGATGCCACCATGTCTGTTCAGGTCCAGAACCAGCTGTCCAAACCTACCAGTTGTGCTGCGGAGTAAGAAAAGGGGACGTAATATCCTCCAGTTCTCATGCGCACTGGAAGATTTGTTTAAGACACTGAGTTGCACCCTAATGGGCATTAATATTAACGGCGAATACATCACAACATTACGGCATTTGCTGATGACATCGTCATATTGGCAGAATCGTTGCAGAACCTACAACAGATGCTGAACAGCCTAGCTGCTGCCTCACGACGGGTCGGCTGGGTATGAACTTGGATAAAACTCAGATCATGATTATTGATCGCATCACCCAAACCGATCACTGTCGCCAGAATGCCTTTCGAAGTTTTACAGGAATATGTCTACCTTGGGTCTGCCCCTGCGGTTGGGTAGACACAACTTTGAGAGAGAGCTAAACCGGAGAATTCAGCTGGGCTGAGCTGCGTTTGGGGAACTTCTTCAGGTCTTATCGTCGCCCATCCCTCAATGTTTGAAGACGAAAGTCTTCAACCAGTAGGTACGTCCTATCTGTTATGACCTATGCTGCCAAAACGTTGACACTAACAGTAGGGTCGGCTCACAAACTGAAAGTCGCCCAGCGAGCTATGGAGAGAGCTATGCTCGGAGTTTCTCCGAAGGATAGAATCCGAAACGAGGTTATCCGACGGAGTACTAAACTAGTCGACATCATAGCTCAAAGGATTAGCAAGCTGAAATGGCAGTGGCCCGGCCATGTATGCCGTAGAACTGACAATCCCTGGAGCAAACTAATACTTGAGTGGTCCCAGTGGTTCTTCAGACCGCGTTTAGGTAAGCGTAGTGTAGGACGCCCTCCGCAGAGGTGGGGCGACGACCTACGTCCAGCAGTGGACTGACATAGGTTGATGATGATGATGATATCTTACGTTTGAATAATATTATATAATAAATAAGTACTTAAAACTCTTGTGGTACACTATTACATTATAGAAACTAAAATGCAAAGGGACATTTCTTCAGAAGTTAGCAAAAATGATTTTCGATACCTAGATAGTAAGTTTTGAACTTTGAATGCAGAAATTTTGATTATTATTATGACTCTTAAAATATACGACATGATAACTATAACTTTGTTTCGTTTCTATCAATTTTTACTCCTATATTTGAAATATTTTCACATCAGAAATGAATGGTCGAAAACTGGGGAGTAGGTGGTCGAAAACTGGATTTTGTGGACGAAAACTGGTCAAAATAGGTATTTGACATTAAAATATTTTTATAAAATTCGCAGTTTACTTCATAATTAAATACTTTACATTAAATGAAAATAGAGGATATAGGCTATGTGCAGAAAAAGTTTCACCTCTATAAACCTACAATAACATAGACTTTTTGGTGCTTAAATGTGACAACTCCGCTAACTGGACGATAAGGGGCGTAGTTACCCTATAGCTGTACCGATACCGAACGTCCTGACGTCCTCAATTGCGGATTTCCGAGATAATTTGTTCAAGAATTTTTACGCTCGATTGAGATTCGAACGTTTGATCACGATTGCTGCGTCGCAAGGTCGACTGGATTTTAAGGCTGGTTTGCACCGCGCTAGTGTTTTAGTCGATTAGCGAGTACAATGATCCGCTCTTAAAACTTCTTTATACGTGAAGAAAAAGTCAAAGTCAAAAGGTATTTATTCAATAAAATCACAAGGATCACTTATCCTTGTGATTTTATTAAATAAATACCTTAGTTTTAAGACGTTTCAAAGTTGAAATGAGGCGTCTTAAAACTAGGTAGATCTAGATGCCAGTTCCACGCGACCAAAGCCTAGAAAAACAGGCAACAACCTTACGGCTTGGGTCCTACCGTTCCAATATACAATAATAATATAATACAATATTGAAGCTCCAATAGAGCCATTTAGTTGCGATTCGCCTGAAATAAGTACTAAGGTATTAGCATGGTCTGAAACGGCTTGTAGACAAGCGCGACTCGCGAGTAAATGGCTCTATTACATAAACAAAAAAAAACAACAAAAAAAAATGGCTCTATTGGAAAACTTTACCTACCTAACCACCTGGTTAGGTAGGTAAAGTCTGTACGCTATCCACCAAATAGACAAACGCTTACTCTAGTTTGCTAAGTATTGACTCCTTAATTATTAAATAAACTTTGGTCCTGTTCAAACTGCGTTGCCTTTGACTTTTCAATGTCGTTAGCTACTAGGCATTCTAGTTTTTGCATTTTAAAGTTTTTTACTGTTTTGACAAATTTAATGATGACATCATACTGGTTTTTTATTATTTTATATTGCCAATGACAATCCTAGAATACATATTATAACTTTTTTAGATATTGTGATAAAACTTTTATGATTTGTCATTTTGGTGTGATTCTGATACACGGTTATAAACTTGCCACCTTTTACGTACAGAAAATGTTGATTTGTTTTACCTTAAATTTTTTTATTCTTTATGCTAAAAAAAGGAAATTCCTGGGAAGGAATTGAATAGGTATAATTGGAAAGGAAAACTGTATGTCAGTGATGACTACAGTTTCAATTAACTTTAAGAAATCTATTGATAGATAAATATATTGGTACTAGTATTCTCTTATCTGTGATATTGGGAAGCGCTTTCGTTTGTCGCCGTCGACATCCACTTGTCTGAGGGACAGGAATGTCTATGGTTTCTAATACTTAAATTCGGTCGCATCAAGCGTGAAGTAAACACGATAGCTCGATTTCATATTAATATTCATAAATTTTGCATAAATATTTGAGCAGTCGTTTCGACGCCACCTTTCTTTGGACGTTTGCTGTCTCCGTCGAGTTTGCTAATGAAATTGTTATTGAAATTCGAGGCAAAAATAGGAGGTAGAATTTAAATGTTTCTTTTTAATGTAATACTTACCTACATTGTAATCGTAACTCCGCAGGTGTTTTTCGGTAGATGTTCTAGACTTGAGGATGTTATACATTAAATTAATATATTGGTAGGTTATATGTCACACAGCGTCAGGTCGCTGGGTCAAGACAGCTTTGGATTTAGGCAACCTACCTAAAAATACATACATACATAAAATCACGCCTGTTTCCCATAGGGGTAGGCAGAGACCACGGATTTCCACTTGCTACGGTCCTTACATACCTCTTTCGCTTCATTCACTCTCATAACATTCTTCAACTAACCTAACCTACCTATATCATGTAAGTAATATACTTCTCTTCATTAATCTGTGGTAAACGGTGTTGGTGCCACAATAAGGTTCCTTATTATTTAGTTACCCAATACATATTATATTGTGTTACTGTTTGTTTACCCAATAAAAGGAAAAAAAACATACCTGTGTAATGGTGGTCCACTGCTAGTGAACCTGTCTTCTAATCTTAAGGTCGTGGGTTTCAATCCGATTGTGCACCAATGGATATAGTTGCCTTCGAAAAATGTATATGCGCAATTCCCAGTGCTCTCAAACGGCGAAGGAAAACATCGTGAGGAAACCTGATATTCCCTGATATATGCTGCTCGAAAAGTAGATAAAACTCACCAAGATATGTCTAGAAATGTCGAATAAGTAAGTACGTTGATATTGACCGCGAAAAGACAAATACGAGAAATACTTCTTTGTACCACCTGTGCCTACAGACAATGTATTGTTTTCAATAACTGTTAGTCCAGTTTGTATTACTTTGCATGACGTTAAAACATACGTAAACACATGTATGACGCTTGATATAAGTCACAGACAGTTTCTCTCTCGCACATTTTTATAAATATTAAGACAAGTTTACCTACCAATGGGTAAAATAATTTGGGTTTTTATTGGTAGAAAAACTTGTTAAGATCAAAATGATATTTTTGTTGAGCCTTGGTAATGTTATTAAAAACATGAAACTTTGTTGTGTGCAAGAAATGTTGAAGTATGCGAGCGAGAATTTGCCGGTCTTCTGCCTCTTAAGGACAGGAGGGCCTAGATTAAGACCCCTGAACGAGGAATTTATGTTTCTTTCACCAAGCGACCGCATATTTGATATTATAAATAAAAACAATTTATTTTTTCAAAGACAAAGTCAAAAGGTATTTATTTAATAAAATCACAAGGATCACTTTGAAACGTCTTAAAGCTAGGTGACTCTAGGTGCCAGTTCCACGCGACCAAAGCCTATAGAAGAACAGGCACCAAACTTACGGCTTGGTTCCTTTATACCTTCCGGCGCTCTTCAGTAGAGATAGACTGAATAACGATTTTCAGTCTATCTCAACTGAAGAGCGCCTTGAAAATATAAATAGAGGCCAATGTCAATCCATGGTCTTCTTCAGGCTGAGAATGATGATATTATCTGATTGACTTAACAGCCCAGTTGGTAGTAGCTCTGCCTTCTGCGCTGTAGGCCGTGGGTTCGATCCCCACCGAGAACAAACATTTGTTTGACGAACGGAGATGCTTCTTTCTCTATGTTATAAGTACGTATTTACAAAAAAAAGTAAGTAAGTAGGTAATATATCAGCTAGCTTTTAGCATATTACAAGCTCTACTTTGGGGCTAGACAGTGCTGTTTGGAAAGTCCCCCAATATTTATTATCATTTATTTAATAATCTAGTGAAACAGTACATTGCAGGATGATGAGTGAAAGAAGCCAGTTCCGTCTTTCAATTCAGTTCGATGGTTCGAAGTCACGCGATATCGAACAAACGTGCTCGAGTGTCAGTCACTGCAATATTTACGAGTTACTTATTTATTACCCACGATGACAAAACTGCCTCGATGATTAGATTTTTTTTTAAATAAAAGATACTTAAATAAATAAAAGATTTTAAGAGTTTTTATAATAAACATTTGCATGTCGACGTGTTTATTGAGATATGAGAAACTTATGAAAAATGTAAGAGCTTGTAACTAGCACATAAAACTATCACTATTTCTATTATATATTTTCGTCTGAGATCGCAATCTCAACCAAATGAGATTTCTCGACTATTTCCGAGCAAAAGAAAGAAGACAATTTTAAACGGGGACGTATTATCATTCATAACCGTTTACAAAAAAAACTAATAGGGCACGCTAATTTAGCAAAGGTCATGGGGTTTTACCAACTTTAATTTAATGATTTATGATGAATATTTTTCTTTTGGTAAGCCCAAAGGATAAATAAAAAAAACAAAAAAAAAAATCAATCAAATAAAAGTTTGTATATCTATCTATCTCCTATATTTTCGTACCTGATTGAATAAGATATAATTTCTGCCATTCGATAAGCTTTCTGATTAGTTTATCAATTAAATATGACTGTTTCTCGTATCATATTATCTTTTAATTAATATGCGTCGATTATTTTTCCCTCAAAAAGGTCTGTAGATATTTGTTTTTATGCAGCAAAGTATACAAATAAGCGTACTACCTGATGGAAAGAGGGACGGCTGCAAACCAGAAGCATGCAACGTGCAATACCAACTCAAAACGCACTTTTTAATAAGCTTTATACTGTAGTCTTTTAGGGAAACCCTGCGCGCAGACATTATTCCACAACCTAAGTGTTCGCGAGAGGAAATTTACCTATACCTACCTACTAGTTTATGGCCTGCTTATAATAATTTGTTAAAAGGATAAACAATGCTCAGCCTATTGCAATCTTTACCAATGGGCGATGACAAACAGGGACATAGCAAGTTGTAATCAATGTTTTAATATAAGCTACGTTTATAATTCAGAAAGTTTATACAACTCAGTTGCTGGTAGAAGCTTCTGAAGAAAGAAAGAAAAAGCATTTATTCAGCAAGCTTCTTTCTTCGCTGTAGGTTGTGCGTTCGATGCCCGCCGATGATAAACATTTGTTGGCTGAGGAACATAGAGGGCGTTTTGTGAAATGTCTACCAGTATTTATTTACCTACTTAATTTTGTTTATATTCATAACTTCTTACACTATAACTTCCTCGTATAAGTCTCGTCGCGTGGTGTACACAGACTACGATATGAGCGCATTAACGAAAAACTAATTTATGTTACAGTTTTTAGTGTGTGTGTATTCGACGTTGAATGCCTTCGTGTTTAGCTGTGGTTTGCAATCTTTCATAAACACACGTCATTTCCGTTAGCAATAAAATACAACTTAAATTAGTTTGACATTCTACACGATAGAGTAAATCATGGTTTTTTATAGCATATAAAGCATAATAGCAAGTCTCTGTAACTCAGACATACACAGAAGTTACAGAGTAATAGGTACGATTAAGGTTTTCCAAAATTAGACCCGAGCTTATAGAACATAGTAAGTCCACCGGCACGACATTCACAAGCCCTTCATTTGTCGCGGTTTAAATAACAAAGAAACACTATTGTTTAGTTTCCACACGTAGTTATTGTTACTCGAGTCGGTTACACGTAATTTGCCACAAAAAATAACAGCACGCAACAGTCGACCTTCAAGTGAACAGCTGATTTCTACGAATGAAAACAGATTTTTCTGGTTCATCGCGGAGACAGAGTATCGAATCGAGATACGATTCGTCTCGATTGCGCACTCGATTCGACCCCGCATGCCGGCGCGCGGCACCGACCGGCTGATTTCAAATCGACGAGGAAAAACAATACGAATTTCGAATTGTATTTTAATCGGTTGGTGTTACGAGGTCACCGCTTCTCCGCGAGAACGAGGCGAGAGCGATCGCCGTGACAATGACACTTAAAAGTTTTAAATTTGGAATGATTGATCGACGAAGGCTTCCGATTGGTGTTTAATTAAGGTCGCGTCAGAAACCCGATAACGGTCGGTTACGCTGCATTACGCAAACGGTAAACAATGGAATTTTCTGAAAATACCTACACATATTGATTTAAATCAGCAAGCACATGTCATATTAGGTAACTTTAGAGTCACAGGTTTTTACATTTAGGTATTTCCTATATAGGTACTTACCTAAATCATTTTTTGTAATGAAATATATGGTGTTCATTGTCATTATTTTCGTCGCATTAATTCAAACAGTTATTAACTTAATTATTTAATTCAAATACGTCGTTTAGTTTGATAGTTGATAAATAAATTAAATCCAAATTATCAGGGTCGGTATTCGTCAACAGGATCCTGAATCCATTCGAATAGTTGAGCCAGATAAAGGAAGTAGGGCAACAGGACATAGTTATTTGCGCCACAGAATACAATAAACTCAAACAGGATTGAATTACGATAGACGCAACCGGACCTAGCTTAGACATAGACAATAATAGACTCGCGTTGTATCTCTTTGTGAAAGAGTTTGTCCGGGGAAGTAATACCCATTTCTGCCGCATAGCAATGATGCTGTGTTCTGATTTTAAAGGTGTGTGAACCGACGTAATTATAGGCAGGCAGGTGTATAAGCACATGAGACTTGACAATTTATCTTCGATCTATCGATCTAGAAAACCTCAAGGTAATAATAAAGCATTTATTCATTAATCTATTTAATTACTTATAGTAAGGTTCTCATCTCACCACTAATCTTAGGGCGGTTTTTATCACCCCAGAGTAACGCTCCGTCTTTGGTTTTGTCAAGTATAAAGACGTAGATACGGAATATTTAATACTAAGTAGGTATTCGTTTCGTAAATTCCACCCTAAAAACATAAATGAATTCCTATTGTTGTTTACGTAAATATCGTAAAAAGTAAATATCGTCGTATCGCTCTAAAACAACAATCAAACGACTTACTTATAAAATAAAATTGTATTTAATACAGTACTCCAATTTTATTGATCTCTAGGCCTTGACAGTAACCTTACGTAGTTTATATTCCTGGTACCGGTCCGTAAACAAGTCCAAATTATTCAAATACAGTGTGTATCGTGATGGCAATTGGCACTTACAGAAGAGTCACTATGGAAAGGCTATAAACGTTTTGTAAAAAGAGTTTTTAACAGGAGTTACTTTACATACATTACGGGCAATGTACCTACTCCGACCGTCAAAACACAGTATTGCGCGCGCGCATTCTTTCATTTACGTAACAGCCGTAGATACTTTCATACGGTTTCGGGGGAAACCAGCGACAACGGTTTTTCTACAAAACATCACTGAGGCCATTCTATTAGGCTGGTTTACTCTTCCGTGTGCTATTTTAGATTATATTCTGTCAAAACTATGTCTTACAGTAGAAATAGAATCGAACGCGTCTTGGCTGGGCCTCAGACAAAATAAAAAAGTATTTTATTTTGTCTGAGGGCTGGGCTCGCATTCATATTATTTATCTACCTGGTTCATGTCCCGTGGATTCTTAAAATCTACGTCTGCGTTCAAAGGTCGATCGAGGTCAAAGTTCCACTCATCGACGTCGCGTTTCGACTAAGTATCGGTTTCTGCATTTCCTTCGTAATTTTACAATCATTACACTGACCGCTTCCTACATAAATGTGAAATACTACGTGAAACTTTGCAGATACGCGGAATGCTATCAAAGTGGCATCAATGACTCGTTGCGAGATTCAAGCGAGATAGTCTACGGTTTACGACGCGCATAGATCATAGACTCCTAGCTCGCAACGCCCACCGAATTACCAATTTGTCCGTAGCGAAATCACCGAGAGTCCGAAACGGGATAGTCTTCGGTGTGTTCACCTCAGGCCTCGAATGTCGTAAAACGTCACTCCTCATACACATTTTAGGATTTACGAGCGACAAGTTATGACCGTAAACTATCAACGACCGTTCGAGCGTCGCGTTGCGTCTCCTCGTTACCTTTCGAACGACAGGGCGCACTAGGTACATAACCGAGCGAGCGCTCGATTCGATAGTCTCCAATCTAAACTGAAATTCGCATTGTTCCAGAGCGAGTCGAGCTACTCGTCGTCCTCGGAGAGCTGCGGCGGCGGCGAGCGGCACGCCGTGCTGAGCTACGAGCAGGTGCGGCGGCTCAACGACGTCATGGACGAGGTGGTGCCGATCACCGGGCGCGGCAACTTCCCGACGCTGCACGTGCGCCTGCGCGAGCTGGTGGCCGGCGTGCGCGCGCGGCTGGAGGCGCCCGCGGCCGAGGGCGGCGCCGGCGTGGCGGTGCGCGACGTGCGCCTGAACGGCGGCGCCGCGAGCAGCGTGCTCGGCGGGCGCGCGCAGCCCTACTCGGACATCGACCTCATCTTCACGGCGGACCTGCCCACGCTGCGCCACTGCGACCGCGTCAAGGCGGCCGTGCTCGGCCACCTGGCCACGCTGCTGCCGCCGAGCGCGCCGCGCCGCCGCGCCTCGCCGGCCGGCCTGAAGGAGGCCTACGTCTCGAAGATGGTCCGCGTGAACTCGGACGGGGACCGCTGGTCGCTGATCTCGCTCGGCAACTCGCGCGGCCACAAGACGGTCGAGCTCAAGTTCGTCGACTCGATGCGGCGCCAGTTCGAGTTCAGCGTGGACTCGTTCCAGATCGCGCTCGACTCGCTGCTCGCGTTCCACGAGGCGGCCGCGCTGCCGATCGGCGAGAACTTCTACCCGACGGTCGTCGGCGAGTCCGTGTTCGGCGACTTCGGCGAGGCGCTGTGCCACCTCGCCGAGAAGCTGATCGCGACGCGCCAGCCGGAGGAGATCCGCGGCGGCGGCCTGCTCAAGTACTGCGCGCTGCTCGCCAAGGGCTACCGGCCCGCGCGCCCCGACAAGATCAAGACGCTCGAGCGGTACATGTGCTCGCGCTTCTTCATCGACTTCTCCGAGCTGAACCAGCAGCGCGCCAAGCTGGAGGCCTACCTGCGGAACCACTTCGTCGGCCGCGAGGAGGAGGCGCTCAAACACAGGTGAGGATCGAACCGCTCGTGATTTAACCCGCTTTCATCTCGCCCCCCGCGTCATCGTCGTATTCCTTCCGATGAATTAGGACGAAGAGTATTTTTTCTAACTTTCCCTTACAAACTTGCAAATGAAAGCTCAGCGTCCCGATCACGATCCCTGACGTACTCTCTGCCGGCAGGTACCTGACGTTGCTGCACGGCGTGGTGCGCGAGTCCACCGTGTGCCTGATGGGGCACGAGCGGCGCCAGACGCTGGCGCTGATCGAGGCGCTGGCGTGCCGCGAGCTGTGCGCGCGCGCGCCCGTGCTGTACGCGCCGCCGCTGCACGTGGCGGGGCTGCAGGGCATGCAGGGCCTGCAGGGCATGCCGGGCGTGCAGGGCGTGCAGGGCCTGCAGGGCATGCAGGGCCTGCAGGTGCAGCACTACTACGTGTGCGTGTGCGCGGCGTGCGCGCCGGTGTGCGCGGCGTGCGTGCAGGCGTGCTGCGAGTGCTGCCGGCCGCGCGCGTGCCCCGCGTGACGCGCCGCGAGCGCCACCGATCAGTGCCAAATGTATATAGTGTAGGTGCGCCGGCGCCGCGGCCCGTCCCGACCCGACGCCGACCGGTAATTTTTAGTCGTACTCCTTGCGCGTTGATGGTTCAATATGTAGGCAGTACGGAAATTATTTAGCGCGCGATCCGGACGGCCGGGCCGAGTCCCGGGCTCCCGGCGGGCTCCCGGGCGCCCGGGACTCGGCGGCGACCTGCGAGCCGAAGCCCTGGGGCCGCGTGCGTGTATACTTTGCTAGAACAGAAGAGCTCGGTACGTGTGCCGAGAAAGGGCGTCGCTCACGGGACGGCCGCGCCTGTTAGGGATTCGATGTAAGTTCACAGATGTACATGGAAAGCTCCGTTCCTCTTGCAGATATCTATTTTACTACGTATTTATCGATCCGAAGGATATAACTTTGTATACACTCTCGTCTTGTGACCGCTCTAGTATTGTATACGGCTTGGCATAACGTGTAACGGATTAAGATAAAATGAGAAAATTTGAAAATCAAAAAATATAATAATCTAAGGTGTGTACAATATTATAGTTCACGCTTTTTTAATATAAATATAATATTTTAAGAACATTTACAAGTAGCGAAGTCAGATTAGTAGCAGAGTACTTATGAACATGTTTTCTTTAACTAATAACCTTTCACCAATTACGATTCTTATGCTGTAGATCGTATGGAAATTGTGATTTAATTGTTGTAGATTAATTAACATGTTGTCGAAGAATATAATTATATACCTACTTACATAACATTATGTAGTTTAATTCCAATAGAGAGATATATACTATTATTGTTGTATTTTAATAAATCTAGTTATAGATATTGAACGATAAAGTGAACAGTGTCCGGCCAATACGTGCATGTCTTAGATATTTTGCCAATGCGTATAATATGATACTACAGTACATATGTTAGAATATACAAATTATATTGCTTGAAATTATATGTAGCGCTTTAATAAGCAGTTGTTATATTCTATTTTCGAGTAGTGATGTTATATCTGGAGTCATCAAGTACAATCATTTACTAGCGTAATCTATGTTTATATTATCTTCGGAACAATTTATCGAGTTTATGAACGAATTTCAGACTTGCTCACTATCGAACCAAAATTTAAGATCTCATTTTTATAAACTCTTCTAAATCGGTAGGCATCTCCTATTCCGGCATTCTATTGGTATTTCTAATGTCTATGTTTAAACGTCTATTGTACGTTTCGTTTCTCTTAAATCTATTGGTCTGACAAAAAGTATATAAATCGTCAAGCTTGTACTTAACAACAAAGTAACGGAACGTAAGCGGATCCTAATTATTCAATTAAATCAGTACTTATAGCTAAATGAAGTACATAATTATTAGTTAACGAAATGTAAACTATATTCCATTGTAATAAGAGTGAATGTAAGTTAATTATTATCACTAGTTACTGCTATTATCGAGACAGGCCTCTATGTTGTGATTTGTAGTGTTTTCGACAGATGTTTTAATGTCATCTCTATTATTATTTTATTAAATAAAATATACATAACTGTGATTGTTAATATGTATTCGTGTAGATCGGCTTTTTGCAGAATCAGTTTAATAACTACCTCCTCGGGTGAATTTGAGTACGAATTTTCTATACCGATATATTTTTATGATTCTTTTAAGCTGTACATTTAAGAGGATCAGTCATAGTTCTGCTTATTATAATTATTAGTAGATGGCACCGCTGTCAATGAATATAATAGTTGATCAATACTTGCTACCAATTTTCACTAATAAACGAGTTCTAAAAACATTGCCTTATGATTGGTGTATATTGATTGCAATGTTTGGATTGCAGAATAATTAGCAGTGAGATGCGGTGTGACGCTCCTTCTAGCAGATCTTTTCCGTATTCTATAGCTTCCAAATGGTCTAAATTTATATAAAATCATGTTTTCTGACGTTGCATTATAGTTTAGGTTTTTTTTTCTAAAGTTACCAACAGTTTTCAGCTAGCCTTTATATTATTATCTTAATTTTATATTCTAAAGTTTACCTACTGGTCAAACGGCGCTTGCGTGTTTATTAATGGATTCATTTCTTTATATTAAATTAAACTAGTAGTTCGCCCCGAACTGAGATCTCGTGATGCGACCCGACGAACCCATCAAAACTTTGAGTACGTAGTAGTCAGAGGCAAGTCCAAACATTATCTTTGAACTTTTTTCTGACCACCGCCTACTAACTTGGTATGGTTAAAAAGTTTCAACTCTATTGGCCTTTATTGAAGAGTTCCGTTGAACAGACCTTGGCTCCATCATCAGACCAGGTCGCTATAACCATTTTATGAGAAATGAGTACCTTCTTAATTTATTTCAAGAAAAAAAAATAAGAAAAAGCAAACTAACTGGGCAACCAGTAGAAAAACCTTAATGTCAACGAAACTCTTAGAGATGGGAGCTCTTGGATCGCTGGTTATCTTAATTTAACTTTTATTATTTTATCTTAAAAACAGAGCGTCCCAAAAAAAAAGTAAAAATTGTTTTGGGATGTCCAAACAAAGCCCTTTCATATGACATGTAACTTGATTTTTTTAAGTAACTTTTTTTATTTTTGCCCCCTTAAAAAACCCCATATCTCAAAAAACCTTCATCCGATTTTACTCATATACTTACCAGTAAATTTCTCAAGTGCAAGCTATCGACATATCAAATTTCATGCAGATCGGATCAACGGTTCTAAAGTTATCGCCAGACAAACATACATACATACATACATACATACATACATACATAAAATGCCAAATCGCCCAAGTTGAAACTAAGATCTTCGTTCGCTTCGCTCACTCGATCAAATATTTCCAACTCGATTCAAATTATTCGGTGAGTAAATTCTATATGAAATAAATTCTTTGATTACTTACAACCTTTCTTGAGGACTAAATTATCAATTTGCGTTTGTTAAGAAGCAGACAACCGTCGAAATCGCAAACAGCAAAGTATCGGAGAATACCATTACAAAGGTTGAAATGTGCGAGCCAGAAGTATTGTATTTGCGGTTGTCAGCATTTCAAACAAATTTTGTTATGCTTGTTACGTTGTTGATCGTCGAAAGCGCATTGAATAATGTAAAAGCAACAATCCAATTTGCATATAACAATCAACGACAAAAATAAACATGATGCATTTACCTTACATAAACGTTATCTATTCGGTCAATTTGAAATCAATTATTGTTAGTTTAATATTGAAATGCTAAGTAATCTCTGCAATTTAGTTTTGCGAAACACGCAGGCGCTAAAACAAAGCGTAGTTTCAGAACCTAAGGTCTGAAATTAAATAGCAGCGGCGCTTCAGTACTTCAAAATATTTATATACATCCTATATTTGAATACATCCTCAAAATATACCTACACAATGAACATCGTGCCTGGTCAGTGGTTTATATATTCGAATTTACAATGAGTTAGGGGACTTTATATGCATTAGAAAATGTATTATATTCTACCCATTATATGCGTAAATCAGGTTTCATGTTTACCTACATGAATTAGTATATAAATATTAGCCTGGACATGGTTATTTTTATTCCTGTCATGTCACTAGTTCTTTCGAGTGTGGTGAAAGGACTTCAAGTGCGCCTCAAGGAGGCCTCTTTCGAGCACTAGACACAAGTCTTATAGCTTTTTAGGTTCCACCACATGCCGGTTTCCTTACGATATTTCTTTCACCGTTTCAAAGTCAAGTCAAAAGGTATTTATTCAATAAAATCACAAGGATCACTTTGATACGTTCTAAAGCTAGGTAACTCTGACGTTTGGGAATAGCACTGTGCACATAAATAACAGTGAACATGGTTCAATAAAAACTAGAACTTCTACGCCAACTTCATTACTATCTGTTGTTGTATATAAGTGAAGTGTTCAGTTCACAGATAAAGCAGTGCAAAGTAACTGCTGAAAAACAAGTCAATTTATCATCGGAATACGTGTAGTATCTTTAGAAATTAGCGCCGATTACTACAATATTGTTTGTATGCGCTTGCGCCGCGCCGCTGCTATTTACACAGCCTTATTTTTATCAGAAACGACGCAGAGTCGACTGCCTCGCTCATATGTTAAAAGCGAACGTTCGACAACGGACTCTCTAGTTTATGGGTTGCTAGGTACGCCTTTCGGTAATGCTAGGTTTACCTTTTACCTTTTTAAGCTTACTGTTAGATATATCAAACATATTATTATAGTTACTAGTTTTATTTTTACTCTTCCAAGTTGCCTGTTTCGTACGTAAGGCGATTACTCGCTATGTTGTTGCGATACATAATGATTACTATATTTGTGAGGAGTTTTAAGCTATTGTAAATTTTACAGAAAATTAAATAAAAATGTTGTGAAAAATAAATTATAAAAAAGTGATAAACAGTGATAAGTTTTTTTATTTCTACGTCCTTCCTTACCTAAACTACCCTGGCTACCCTTTGACACTTTCCGAACGAAATTATAACCATCCAGAAAATATTAGAAGTTAGGCAAGAAACAATGCCTACCTATGCAACCTAGTTTTTGAAGATTAATGGATAAACTAATAATTTTGAAAATGATGAATTTACCATCTTATCTTTAGTACATGTGCTTGAGCTCGTTATAGTTTGGGTGGCTAATGTACCGTTCGCTCGCACATTTCAACAAAGTTCAAAAAAATTTGCTTTAAGTACAAGTTATTAGTATGAAAACTTCTTTGGATCAAAATGATATTTTTGCTGAACTGTGTGCAAGGTGATTGCACATAAATTGGTTGATGATAATGATGATTCAGTCAGCATTCTCCACAAAAGAAAGCTAGTAGGTAGGTAGTCATTACAAAACATTTCAATCTAATTAAATTAAGAACTCGAAAGGTTCTTATATGTAAATTTTAAGAGCAGTCGAGGACCCTTTGGTCCTGCTGAAAAAACTTAACTAGAAGCAGATGCGATCAAAATATATAACTTTATTAAGGTTAGAAGGTTTAAAGTACCAACAAAATAAAATATTATTTTGAGGAACCTCAGTATGAGCGCAAAATAAATTATTATTGATTGAGTGAGCGAAGCGAACGAAAATCTTACAGTTAACTTGGGCGATTTGGCATTTTTTGTATGTATGTATGTTTGTCTGGCCATAACTTTAGAACCCTTGATCCGATCTGCATTAAATTTGGTAAGTCGATAGCTTGTACTTGAGAAAATTACTGGTAAGTATATAAGTTAAATCGGATAACGTTTTATTAAGACATGGAGTTTTTTAGGAAGGCAAAATCAAAAAAGTTACACAATAAAATCAAATGACATGTCATACGAAAAGGCTTTGTTTGGACATTCTAAAACCATTTTTAATTTTATTGAGGAAGCCCTGTTTTTGAGATGCATAAAAAAAAGTTAATTAAGATAACCAACGATCCAAGAGCTCATCTCTAAGAGTTCTTTGAGATCAAGGTTTTAATACTGGTACCTAATGTTTGGACTTGCCTCTGTCTACCACCTACTTTAATTTTCAGAGCTTTTGGATCGTATTTCGAGATCTCTATATGAACCTGCTTTACGATGCATTGCCCTGCGTCCATCAACTTGAGGCATACAGATGTTAAGCCTCATGTGCCTGTAATTTCACTGGCACATCACACCCTTTAAACTGAAACACAACAATGCTGCTTGCAGGCAGAAATAATCATGGTACTTCCCCGGACGAGCCACACACAAAGAGCTCTACTACTCTTATATTTTTTTTTTTTTTTTTTTTTACAATGAATAGACCGTCCTTTGACTACAATCTCACCTGATGGTAAGCGACGATGTAGCCGACGTTGGAGCAGAACGGTCTAGAAGACACCTATTCACTCTTGCCTTGAAGAGACTGATATTGTAGTGGTCAGGAAAAACAGACGACGGTAATGAGTTCCACTCCTTAGCGGTTCGCATAATGAAGGTTGAAGCAAAGCGCTTCGTGCAAAAGCTCTGAAATATCATAGTGTTTTGATACCTAATGATTTTAGTGCGTTGTGTTACTCTACGAAATGATCATATTGGCTATATCCAAAGAAAAAAGCGTTGATTAACTGAAATCGTTGGGCAACTTCTGTTGCTGACTGACTGACTACTACCCTACACACTCACCACCCCCCACACTCACTATCAAAACACTCAATTATACAACATAATTAAATATAATGAAATGAATAAAATATAATAGTTTATTAGACACACAAAACACAGAGAACACAAATATAACAATATAAAGAAAGCTAAACAGAAAATAACAGTAAAGTTTTGAGCAAATTAGTCCCTTCTACGTAGTGTGGGCCAAATAGGTCCAGTCTCAGCATAAGCGAGAGGGCTGTCAACTTGGGCTTGAAACATCAATACGATCCACAAAACTCAAATAGGCCAATTTTGATATTCCGTATCTCATATTCCCCTTTTGTTACGGAGTAACCGTTAGATCCCATTCTGTCGATCAGGAACTGGCAAATTGATTCAGTTTTATTTTCAGGTTCAATGTCCCACGGCTTTTGTTTATTTAGGGCGCCTTTGCATAATGGGATTCGGGACGCATGTTTACCAATTCGGCTTCGAAGTTTGGGCTACGATTTATCAATAGACCTATATCTATACCCTGGTATTTAGATTTTAAAAAGGTCAAGACGAGTTCAACCTCCTTCCGCAATGGCGCGCACGCTGGTGGTCAGCTTGCAGGTAGGTAATGACACGACGCGTCATCAGTGTGAAAATTATGTAGGTACTAGAACTGTCGTAGTGATCGCTACGGTGAACGCCAAAGCGGACGGATGAACAAGCAACTAATCGCGCCAATACCATTTTTGTTTTAAGGTAGCTCTTTATTCGACTTTATTGTGTAAAAGTCCGAATAACTCGAACACATCGTCACTAACAGCGGTATTTGTGTATTTGCGTATTCGTCTTGTACATAAAAATAAGAAAACATAGGCGAATTGAGACACTAGTCATGGCTGAGTCAGTAGGAACCTTGCACCCAAGGTGTCTGTGCCTGAAATGAATATTTGTAGATAAAATATTAAGGTGTCCTGCTCGTAAGATAAAAAATTTGATCCAGCCGATCAGTCGTCAACCTGCTGTGCCCTCGTTATCAGCTAACTTGAGATTAATTAGTATAGAAAAAGTATAGTACCTACATTGCCCTACATGCAGCTTATTTGTATCCTTGTTGCCTTTTTTGGCATTCCCTGTTTTGGTGTTATCAATGATTATCAAATTTGCATTCCTATTACTGTTGCCTACAATTTTTTGTGCTATATTGTTTCTTTTCTTTGTTTATTTTGAATATTGCCTAAAATGAATTGCTTAATTTTATTTCATTATGATTGCATAATTTGTTAAAATAACATTCTACGTATGAGTTGAAAGGTTAGTCTTCAAACTATGACCGGTCTATTGCTGCTGTGACGAAGGCCTTCAAGTTATATAACTAGTTATATCATTCAAGCGTGTTTCGTTTCTATAACATTAATTAATTTATTTATTTATTAGAAAATCATCTTAACATAGGCCAGTAATAGAATTTCCTAAGTATTTGTATTAAATAAAATAAAAAAGCCTTGAAATTCATATACATTTGGAATCTTCTGAAATACCTAATCTGTTTTTCTATTGAATTCTATGTTAAAAAAAAATATAAAGATAGGTGTATTCATGATTGTAATAATTTTTACTCTAAGTAGGTGAGTACCTTATATTGTTTTACTCACAGATATAATTTCTGTTCTGTGGTTTTACTCAATAAAATATGTGGCAGTGTTATACATATTTATATTCACAGAGATAAATATATTATATCTAGTCTGTATTGAAATAGCTGACCTAGGTACAAAAATGCACTCAACATTTTATACAAGGCTCAATGAATTTAGTATGTTCAACGGTGCAAGGTCAGAAGTGAAGTACCTACTTAGCACGAAAATAATAATTTGCATACCGAAGTAATCTTTATAGCACTAATCTATACCTCTTACGAGTGCGATTGAAAGGTGACTATTGTCAACAATAATGTATGAGTGAGATGCAATGACCAGCGCCATTTAAAATACGTTTTTTATGTTATAGTGATTTATTCTGCGGTTATAGGTGCCTACGGTCCGGCTCGTATGATATTCAAGATTACAGATAAGCAGATGGCCCATCTGATGTAAAGTGGTAACCACCACCTATAACAAAGCATTACCCTACAATGCACTGCCCTGTTTGTATCAACTTGAGGCCTCATGTGCCTGTTATCTCACAGGCAACCACACCCTTCAAATCGAAACACAGCAACGCTCTTTGGCGGCAGAAATATGAATCTAAGGCGGAAGTTTGTTGTAGGTAGGAAAAATAAGTCGTTGTCCCTTGATCATGAGTCCACAATCTCCAATCACCGCCCCACGTGGGATGGCTAAGTAGCAGATAAGCTATCGGAGAGGCCAAGTTTCAGTCGATGGCCCGAGTTTGTTATTCAGCAAGTTATCGCTATGATAAAGTGAATTTGCGAAGCACTTTGCAATGTTGCGCTTCAAGTTGGTAAATAAAATCCTATTCTACTTTATTTCATTCTTGGACCTGCCCAGCGCATGTACGCATCAGGCTACATTGCTCGCTTTTATGTCCTTTTAGTAAGCCTCAGGTTTCTCTGGCTTTGTGTAGCTTGATGTGTATCCGTGTCACGTCCAAATTGAAACTAAAACCATATATTAGAAATATGTTTCACAATACTTTTTTGATATAAAATCCACCCGTGTAGAGAACTTAAGAAATAAACATAAATACAACATTGTTATGCCACAAATCAATAGTACTATGCATCAAAAAGCGCCTACATCTCTGCCATAAAAATGTATAACCATTTACCTACAGATCTGAAACAGCTTGAAGGAAATTTATTTAAAAATAATTTATGAAAGTGGCTTATCCAGAGAGTGCACTATAATTTGAAGGAGTATTTTGATCTCATCTAGTGCCTCATATTTATGGTGATCTCAGAGTTTTGTTAAGTTTTGTCTTTGTTACCTAAAATTTTATTAGTAGGTAATATATAGAAATCTTGTACGTCCGAAAGGATAAACTGTTGATTCTTGTATTATTTTTATAACACCTTTATGTACACAGTTATACAATAAAATATTCTTATTCTTATTCTTATAAAAAAAGAATCGACATACGTTGGCAACGCGGATAAATTAGTTTTTTAAGGACTGAAAAAACCAAGATATAAACTTCTAATCTGCTATAAAAAGCGTCTGCCTGCTTGGTGTTTCGGTTCGCAGAATGGTGTTTCGGTTGTCGTTCGTTGAAAATCGTCGATCGTTGTTCGTTAAATTCTCAGGATGCTTCCATTGCCCGTTGAAATAATAAATAGAAATTCACAATTGGTTTTAATATCCTTGTTAACTTACCGCTCTGCACACAATCATCAAAGTTCTTTACAAACAATCAAAGTTACCTGAAACTTTGAAAGTAATAATGAAATGGAGAAATATTTCCCCTCATTATGGACAAGGATGGCAATTTAAGAAAGGTCTCTAAAAACTTTTGTATTATTAATAGATTTTCTTTATTTATTCGAAGGCACTGGCTAATTAAGTTTGGGGTCGTTTGGGGCTGCTTGTTAGGTACGTGGCTGGGACCTAATGTCTGAAGTTTTTAATTATGAAGTTTGTCTTGTCGCTGAAATAAATTCAGCAGTAAATCATTTTCGTATGGTTTCCAGAGGCTCCCTGATTCTAGTCCTAGTTTCAGTATTACATAATGATATAATATCAACTTTATGTGATATTTTCAAAGTGATTTAGTTATTTAATAGAAAATCAACAACAGTTACAATAATACTATAGCTGGGTGTGTGTAATCTATGTAAATCTTGAGTTGTAACTTGGTACTTAGAGATCGCATGGAATATCTACCGTGCCTGAGATTATTCTAATCTCAGGCACGGTAGATATTCCATGCGATCTCGTAAGCAGTCTCTGTTTTTTATAAACTAGTTACTCGCATACTCACAGTAGAGTTATTATGTATCCAATTTTGCTTTGAAGGAAGGTATATTTAAATTAAAATGTTTCCACATGTAGGTATCTAGGTAATTAACCTGTCTAAGCGATTAGACTGCCACAAAGCGCTTGGTGGTCTACGGCGTAGTTAATAGTAGAACCTATATTTAACTACACTTCACCTACTTATATACCTACTACTTTGATAAGATCAACGAGTAGATAAAATTTTTGCTGTCCGTAACACAAGGTTGCCACGACTGTACTATGTTATGATACCTCCTTGCCTTTATTTGTGTTTTAAAAACATATAGAACAATAACACATATAAGTATATAAAAGAGAAACACACACGTGAAAAATTGGTGGACAATATCTCTAATACTATAAGACTCAAAGTCCTGACTGACTGACTGACTGACTGACTGACATATAGACAACGCACAGCCTAAACCGCTGGTCCTAGAGACTTGAAATTTGAGGAGTACATAGGTCTTATGGCGTAGAGGTGCACTAAGAAGGGATTTTTGGAAATTCAACCCCTAAGGGTGTAAAAAGGGTTGAAAACGTTTGTATGAAAAATAGTATTCCTTGAACCTACAAACTTGAAACTTGGAGTACATATACTTCAAGGCAAAAAAAAAGGAAAGGCATTTTTAGTTTTTTAAAACTACCCTTAATAAGGGTGCAAAGGGATGTAAAAGTTTGTATGGGAGTTTTTTGACCGCTGGTCCTAGAGACTTGAAATTTGAGGAGTACATAGGTCTTATGGCGTAGAGGTGCACTAAGAAGGGATTTTTGGAAATTCAACCCCTAAGGGTGTAAAAAGGGTTGAAAACGTTTGTATGAAAAATAGTATTCCTTGAACCTACAAACTTGAAACTTGGAGTACATATACTTCAAGGCAAAAAAAAAGGAAACACATTTTTAGTTTTTTAAAACTACCCTTAATAAGTGTGCAAAGGGATGTAAAAGTTTGAATGGGAGTGTTTTGACCGCTGGTCCTAGAGAGACTTGAAATTTGAAGAGTACATAGGTCTTATGGCGTAGAGGTGTACTAAGAAGGGATTTTTGGAAATTCAACCCCTAAGGGTGTAAAAAGGGTTGAAAACGTTGGAATGAAAAATTTTATTCCTTGAATCTACAAACTTGAAACTGAAGTAGATTTACTTCAAGGCTAAAAAAATAGGAATAACATTTTTGGTTTTTTAAAACTACCCTTAATAAGTATGCAAAGGGATGTCGAAGTTTGTATGGGAGTTTTTTAACGCGTGGTGCGATTGACTTAAAACTTGAGGTAAATATACTAATTTTTCTAAAGTTTCGTTTCGTTTGTTTTTGAGGTAGAAACTAGGAACAAATAAGTACATATTTTCCGTGTAAGGTTGTCTTTGTTGTATTTGTCATGTTTGTGCCAAACTCAGTCAGTACCTATACCTACCTACCTAATATAGGTAATGTACGCCTATAGGTATCCCATATACCTACGTAGGTATTTAAAATCTTACCCTAATAATATACAAATCAATGCGAAAGTTACGATGTTTTGATGTTTGTGGCTCAATCACGGTTCACCACTTCAACGCGTGCGAAGCCGCGGGAAGCCACTAGTTCCTTAATAAAACTATTCGTTACTAAAGATTGGATATGCCACAGAAGTATATTACCTAAAAGTGCCTTTGCTATTTATATTTGTCATTTTTGCAGATATAAATCATATCAATTAGCTTACTTTTTTATTTGTAGGTATATAGCTCTCAACCTCAAAGCAGTCAACCTCCACCTGGATCTGCAGCTTGTTTCATCAGGTGCCTGAAGAGATCCACTGCCATCCATAGGCCTCGCCATAAGTTTCTATGATTTTGAACCTCCATCCATCGACTTTCCCTTCCCGGAAGGCCGTACGTGTCTTTGTTCGTGGTTGCCATTCGAGAACCTTCATTCCCCTGTGACTTTTAGTCCCCCATAATTCACTGTCATTCCAACCGCAAAATTAAATATTAATTTATAACACAGCCGACAAAAACATTCACTAACTCGAGGCATGCGTGGCGAGCGAAACCAGGTGACCGGCAAGGTCGTTCAAGGCAAGCCAGCGCGCACGTGGGAACCACCGCTCTCTCACCCGAATACTAGTGCTGGGCACGGTACCTACCTAACCACTTGTCGATAAATATTCTTGTTTAGACTAACATAACAGTTATTAAGACCTGTAATGTGCTGTAATGTAATTAAACCTGTAACCTGTCACGGGCGCTCACCTTTTAAACCGAAACACAGCAACACTGCTTGAAGGCTGAAACAGGCATAGCTTCTCCGGATAGGCCACACACAAGGAGCTTTGCTCACTAAAAGTATACTACTGATATTATTATTTTTAATACATAATAAACATGTATGTACACATTATGTTTGTTCTCAGGGCCCACAAACAGCTTACAGCACAAAAGGTAGGCCAACCTAACTTTGAGGCCAGTTAGAGTCCATTTAAATTGTGCGCTGCTCTATATTTTTATTATAATTTTTATTTAGAACTCACAACCTGTCACCTGCTTGGACGGCTGATGCTATACCTATTGCGTTGATATCGTAAAGATTACACGAAATCCTTCTTCCTGGAAATGTATTTTATTTATTTATTTTTGAACAAAAAAGCTCTTAAGATACAATGTAAATACTTAGGTTTCTAACATACAGCCAATAAAGGATTTACATTTTTAGAACAAGAAATATAGGTAACAAAAATCGACGACAGTTAAGTACCCCACAATAATAACGACTTAATAAATGAGTGTCAGGGTGTGTGTGTGTTGTGCGTTGAGGGTATGTGTGTGTTTTTCGTGTGTGTGTTGTGCGTGTGTGTGAAGGTTCTCCCGATCACGCATGTCTCTTAATAGTCAAGGTATCACAGGAGAACCAACAACATGTGTGTGTGTGTGATGATGTGACTTCACCCATAACTCCATCTCAAGTATCAGGAGAAGCCAGAAGCGTGGCTAGTGTAGTGTGTATGAGTGAAATATTTGTTTAGATTTTACTATTCCATTTCTATTAGCTTTTGACATTCACGTCTAAAAGCTGCTTTGACGGGATATGGGATTGGGTCCAGCTGTGGACTTTAGGCTGATTATGGTGAACCTGCCACATACTCGTAGAATTGTGATTTTGAAAGTGTGCGAAGTCCAACAATATTTTTTTATTTATTCGTGTTATAGGTACTTAAATTCCCACTTTGCTTGAAACGTCGATTTTATAAAACTAGTAAAAATTATTTACCGTGTTTGTGCCTTCATTATTTTATTTTTAGAATACATTATTCTTACATAAATATTGAAGTTCCATCACTAACCAGTATCATTCTATCGACAGTCGATTTTCGGTGCGCGTAGACACCTAGGTAGGAAGGTATAACACGATTTCATTGTACCGTTTACCTCCTAGCACTTTCTGTTATCCTTGTGCTAATCTTGCTGCGCAGATCTCAGTTGCAACGAATGCCAGACATTTATTGAATGTGTTGTAAAGATGCTGCAATATGACGTATGTAATTACTAGAGCAATACGTGAATAATAATAAAGTTTTGCAAGTTTTTATTTATAGTAATTGGTCATAGTAATGTTGGCACTTCACATCGCTGTTCGGTATTCGCGATTTTAATTTTCGTATGCGTCTTGTTCGTAATAAATAGGCGAATGGGGTCACATATCGTCGTATAAGGGAAAATCCGACGATTCATCACACAAATGTTCGTTCTCGACGGGAATCGAACCCAGGGCCTACAGGGCAGAAGGCAGAGCTACTCAACTGAGCTGTGAGGGCTGTCAATCATATCTTTCTTATGTAGGTATTACTCGCTCGCTCATTTCAACATTTTTGAAAATATAAAATCTGAAATAATTTTCGGTTTAATGAAACTTTTAGTTAGAAAAACTTGTTTGAATCAAAATGATATTTTTTTCTGAACCTTTGTAATGTTATTTTCCGAAACTTGGTTGTTTGCGATTTTTATAACCACCTTCAGTAATTTTATGTTTTAACGATGCCCGGCTGGCTACTCAGGGTTCTTGGGGTTCAGGACACTGTAAACGCTCATTGGATCTTGAAAATGTATAATGAATAGTAGAAAACACGACAATATAATGACAAATACAATAAAAAGGACAATAATCACGTATAAGTAAAAGCGCGCGGACCATCACTCGCGGTAACCCGCCGGCCGTCTTATTATTCGCGCGTCACGCGAGGTGGCGCTAGTAGTCGCAGAGTTTTATGAACGCGCCCGTGAAGCGAGCTTGTCGCTACGGTCGCGTGGTCCACCCATATTTCCTGTATCCGGTAGAATGTAAGGATGGCGCGCTACAGACTCCCCTTCCAAGTTGGGAACACGTCCCGAGTCCAACTTGGGACTTAAAACACGACAGCGCGGTCTCCCTCTACGCTTTTTAGACCTAACTGGGACGGTGGAGTTCAATGGATGAGTAAACTGAGACTTTTCCACACAGTCCCTAATGTCTGGGAGAGACGAAATAAGAGTTCGCAAGTAAGGTGTCGCTTTCGGAACAAAATTTTCTTTATCTAGGACACTACGCAGGTCATGATGCACATCGAATGGCGTTCGCATCTCGCGTGCGAAAGTTAAGGACGCAGGCGTCTTACCTGTGGCGGAACACACGGTGCTGTTTATAACGAACCTAACGTTTGCCAAGTGCTTAGGCCAAACGGTGTGAGTATTCTTAGCTAATATTGAGAGCTGTAACTTTAGAAGGTCTATATTTCGACGCTCAGATGGGTTGGCGTCTGGGTGGCTAATGGGTATAAGCTCCTGCCTAACACCCATCAAATGCATGCACTGCTGCATGACAGCGGATACGAACTGCGTGCCGTTATTGGACACGACCCTACGCGGCAGTCCGTATCTGAGGAAGTACTCCTCGAGAAGAAACCGAGAACAAGCCTCGGCGGTAGCCTCAACAAGTGGAAACAACTCTACCCACCCTGTAGCTACATCTTCTATCAAGAGCACCCAGCGCTCCCCTTGGTCTCCTACTGGTAGCGGACCAAACAAATCTATCGCTAGGACTTCTCCTCGCTGATGAAACACGGGAGATTGTACTAAACAAGCAGGCTTTTGATTGGCAGGATTGAGCCTATACGGAGGGTCCGATATCGGATGATCACCTGTTCCTGTGTGATGTTCCACAAAAGGTATAGGCTCCCCCTGCATTTTAAGAATCCCAGTATGCTGCAATGAATCGGACAGCTGCTGTCTACCATCATCGTCGCGGAAGAAGTCCGCGGCAGCAAAAATAGGTCTTAACCTAGCCTGGTGCTCAATAGAGTCACTCAGGGAACCAATTTCGACATCAGTATTTACTGTTGAAAAATGTCCTAAACTTTTCATGGACACCCTACTTTTCGTGGACATGGTCGCACTACTTTTGACCGTCGTCGGTGTAGGTGTTTTGGCATGTTTACGTTTTGAATGCGTATCCGCATGATCAAAATAACGCGTAGGTATGTCACAATTACTAGACCTAACCTTTGACCTAGACGCGTCGCCTATTTCGGTATCGAAAAAGCGCAAAGGGAGAATCGCTGTAAAATCGGTAGGCAGGTACACACGCGTACGGACTCGTTTGTGTTTACGAACATGAAACGGCTTAGAAACTATACTCGGTAGGGAAGTTGTAGGTTTAGGTATGGAGCTATTTCGCTCAGTACATTTTGGCGTACTTACCTGGTCATTGACCTTACCGGGCGGAAGATTGGATACAGGGGTGGACCACGCGACGTCGACGGCGTAGTAATCGGCGTTGCAATTTGTACACTGAGACCGCGTTACACCTTTCGCGTTGCACCCGTAGCAAGTAGCGGCTTGCGTATCGGTACTGTCCGTGTCCGCGTATCTCACATGGCGTCGTCGGCGCGTACCGTTGAGGTTGCGGCAGCGTAGATCTACTGGCGGGGGCTTCGCCCGCGGTAGATGATGATGACGGCTGGACCGAATTTTGCGGTCGGTTCTGGAAGCCGTTGATACTCTCATCAGTAGCATCTTCAACGTGTCTGGCCTTGCGTAATAAAGTATCGAAGGAAGTAACTTCGTCTCGGCGCAGGCGCTCACGAACTCGACGGTGTAAAAGGCCGTAGAGCATATCTAGCTGTACCTTCTCTGTGACGTCACCAGGTGGAAGGCGGGCCAACAGGGCTCGCACCTTGGCAACGAACAGCTCCGTTTTCTCATTGAGACCTTGATACATACTGAATAGCTCCATGTAGATGCGATGAGGCGGTCGACTGTCGCCGAAGGCGCTTCGTAGTGACGTCACGGCTTCGCTCCAGGAGGTGATGGTGGGCTTGACGCCCTGCCACCACACAGATGCATCTCCTGTTACCAGCATGGATAATCCTCGTAGGGCGTTGTCGTCTCCTACGCAGGCGCATTCCTTGTACGCCTCCACAGCATCGATAAATCCATCGAGCGAGTCGCCGCCGGGCGCTCCGCTGAACCGCGCGGTACAAAGCGCGAAGGTTCCAAGGTGAGCGGGCGCGTACGCCATGGCGGGCGAAGGTGCCGCCGCCGCTGGCGTCGGTGGTGACGACTCCTGACGAGTGAGAACTCTGTCGAGAAGGCGTTCGAATGCTGTAGCTTGCGTTTGCTGTAGCGTCGCAATGATGGACGCCACGGAGTTGACGTCTAAGCTTGGCGTCGTCGTCGGAGCCGGCGTCGGTGACGCGGGCGCGAAATCTGCTTCAATCGCGTCTTCGAAGTCAGATTGACGACGCGATTGTCGGCGCGTACGTGGCATTGTAGGTATTTGTAACGTCCAGGATTCACTACAACACTGATCAGTTCACAGTTCACGTTCACAGGCCCTCGCTTGGGCAGCCAGTTTAACGATGCCCGGCTGGCTACTCAGGGTTCTTGGGGTTCAGGACACTGTAAACGCTCATTGGATCTTGAAAATGTATAATGAATAGTAGAAAACACGACAATATAATGACAAATACAATAAAAAGGACAATAATCACGTATAAGTAAAAGCGCGCGGACCATCACTCGCGGTAACGCGCCGGCCGTCTTATTCTTCGCGCGTCACGCGAGGTGGCGCTAGTAGTCGCAGAGTTTTATGAACGCGCCCGTGAAGCGAGCTTGTCGCTACGGTCGCGTGGTCCACCCATATTTCCTGTATCCGGTAGAATGTAAGGATGGCGCGCTACAATGTTCATTAATGTTAAAATGTGCGAGTAAGAAGTAAACAGGCTGAAACGTAAACATTGTTTATGTTTCAGCCTCTGAATATGTATAAAAAAAACTCTGACAAAATGTGTTAAAAGACATATTTAAAACCTACGCTACTTATGAATGCATTATCTATCTGTAGGCAGACAAGTTATAAAGTGCATGCATAATATATCCACCTATCAGCCTTGGTAGTATCACAGCAAAAACTTTCAAATCACTTCTTTTAATCAAAACAATATTGCTTTATTTTAAACTACCTACATAATACATAAATACCTAATTCTCTAGGCCTTAGGCTTTAACTAGACAAAGTGTTGCAATGGTCCCTTTGATAACATAAGTAAGTAATAGCTGTGTAGAACCGAAACTCTACACTTCAGTCGATTTCACAAAATTACATGAGAACACACATTAATTAATTTTGTTTATATTTTAACCAACTTCAATAAAGGAGAAGGTTCTCAATTCGACTGTATGTTTGTTACACCATTCCTCCGCCAATTATTATTATTAACCTATCACATGCCGGAATTCCAGACACAATAGAAAATGTATTGTGTCTCGCGTAGATCTACGTTCCGCGGCATGTGAGAGGTTAATATTTTTGTGTAGGGTCGTTCAACGGTGGTCATATATAAGTTTTATCGAAATTGATTCAGCGCCTGTTGAAATAATTAACAGAACCCTTTGCTAGTACCCATTTTCTCTTACGACAGAGTCTCATATCTATACGATACGTATTACTTTATAAATCTATGGCCCTACATTCTCTGATTGATAAAGTTGTAACCAGAAGGCCACAGAGCAGAACACGTGCCTGTAGTAATTAACTGTTTCGTTAAAATAATCAGTAATGACTACTTACCAATTGTCATTACACATTTTAGTAATAGTAATTATGAACACACTTGCTATAAATTCTAAACGTGCTTACCTATTTAGATAGCCTAGGACCTCAATCTTTGTTACGCACAAAATGAGCGTGCTTTACGATGCACTGCCCTGCGTCCATCAAGCTTGGGTATAAGTACAGATGATAAGCCTCATGTGCCTGTTATTTCACCGAGAGATTCATTTATGGAATAATGTGTAAATTATAAAGTACAGTTACGTTATTGTTTGTTTAAGTTTTGCTGCTAAGTTATGGAAATTGAAGATACAGCCTAAAAACACGCTTAGGTATAATTCACCCATTCGCTCTTGACTATTACCACATTTGCAATTCTTTTTTTTATTTTTAAAAGTATTATGAATGCTAAAGCTTTAGCCGTTTGTAATATAAAAGTGGTAGATCATAATATAAATAAAAATTTACATATATGCATGAAAATAATAAGAAATGAAAATTATAGGGTTTTTTTTCTGAATCGTAGACTTTGTAAGGTTCCGTGAATGATCTCGTAATGTTATCGAACACAACTTTAAGCGCAAATATGTAAATGTTGTATTAAAAGGTTCTGTGTTGAACACATCAGTCTTTTTTTCTGTTATTCAGAATTTTGGTTGTGGATCATAATGCATCGGTTTTCCTAACTATGTATTTGCTTGTGGTGGCAACTGTTTTTTTTACAGTGAAGAGTCTTGTCAGTTTACCAGTAACATTTCTATCAGTACCCCAAGTATGAGATTCGCTTACGATATTTCGTTTTTCGTTTTACGTTTTTGTTCCGTGTTTATTGCGGGTTTTGTATGAAGACGCGATAGAGATACCGATACGGAACCCGCAATGAACACGGAACAAAAACGAATCGTTTTTGCTGCGTGCTCATTGCGGGTTTTGTAAAGTTCCGTATCGGTATCAATATCGCGTCTTCATAAAACGAAAAACGAAATATCGTAAGCAAATCTCATACTTGGGGTACTGTATCTTGTGTCGTTATCATTGAATCTTCGTGTGTCATTGTGTCCGTTTTGTTTGTAAAGTCGGCAGTTGTAGTTCCCAAGTCATGGACCTCATTTACTATGACAACTGTATCGTTTGGCATGGTCTTAATTTCAGTATTATCATGTAGTTTATTGATATCTACATTCTTTTTAGCTCTTTCAATAACCATGCTGAATTTTGACTATGATTTCAGAGAGCTTCGATACATTCTAGGTTTTTTCCTCTCAAATATCTCATTTGGGCTTAGTTTGATTTCTATTCCTGATTGCCCATCATCATCCAAAGTTTTCAGTATAACAGAACCTGATTCGCCGTCTATTTTCTTCTCGATAGCGTTTATTGATCTTCTGTGGATCGGTGACTCGGGTAGTTTAGTTATGATTTCACTGTTGTTGAAGTAGTATGGTTCGTGATTATACTTTTGGTCGTTGCTGCTGTACTCGTAGTTTTTGTAGTAGCTGTTAATAGTTGGTGAATATTCCTTTCCTTTGTGGTAAGAATGGTAGTTCTAGTTTTAGGAGGCCATACCGGAGGGTACACTTTCACAATATGAGGATTTCTATGTCTGACAGTAGGGAGAAGGTTAGTCACATTGATCAGTTGTCGGGACGGTGCTGGCGATGCACGAAGACTTGGGGAGTCGTGAGACTTTTCCAAGCCATACTCAACTATTTCACTAGGCTCCATGTTCCGAAGATAAAAATTGGCCAGCTGAAACAAATAACGAGAAATTGCTTTAGTTTAGATGTTTGTTTGTTGATGTTTAGATGTTGACTCGTTTTACTTTCAGTTTATTCTTATTGTGGTGGAGTTATCCCCCAATGATAGATTAAGCGTACTTTTTCATCTACAGACGGTTGACACAGCCATAAAGTGCCCTACTCCTCAATCATACCCCTATTTACGGTACGTTGGGAGGGGAATGAATAATAGGAAGAACATTATCAGCCACAGAAAATTTCTGTGTTCTGTGGGTCCAGGATTTTAAGCCCTTTCTATCCACCGACTTCCCACAATCTTCGTAATCTCATCGGTCTTTCGGAGGGGGGGCATTCCATCGCCATTTATTATTCCCCAGTGGTTGTCGGTTCCTCGAGCTATAGGACCTGCCTTTGCCGTTTCAACTTGCTAATTTTGCGAGCTATGTCGGTTACTGTGCTCTATCTACGGATTTCCTCAAATCTGATTCAATCACGTACTTCTTCTTCTTGACGTTTCACTAGTTTCTTTCGAAACAGTGCGGTGAAAGGATTTTAAGTGCGCCTCAAGAGGCTCCTTTCGAGCACTTGACATGTCATGTTATACAACTTTTAGGTTCTACGACATGCCGGTTTCCTCCTGATATTTTCCTTCACCGTTTGAGAGTACTGGCACTGTGCACATACATTTTTGAACAGATAAACTCATTGATACACGACTGGTTTCGAACCCACTTAGAATTGGATAGGCGTCGATCACGTACTGAAACTCCTAGCATAGTCTCTCTATAGCCTATAGTGATAACCTACACTAGATAGATAGATGTTTAGATATGTATTGATAAATAATAATAATTAATAAATAAATATTGAAGGACTTTCCACTCAGCACTATCTAGCCCCAAACTAAGCCGAAGCTTGTGATATGGGAGCCAGATAAGAAAGAAAGAAAGAAAGGAAACTTATTTATTTACTAGCTATTTGATATAACACATATACTTTTATACATACATATGTAAATACATACTTATAATATATACTAACACCCAGACAAAGAACTAACATCTATGTTCATCACACAAATGTTTGTTCTCAGTGCGAATAAAACCCACGGCTTACGGCAGAGCTTCTACCAACTGAGCTGTAAAGGCTGACGATAAAAGAACTCACGTTGGTTTCGGTAGCCTTATCGTGTCTTTCCTCAACCTTCATTTGCGGAGGGTTCACGGTGCTCATTAGAAAGCAAAAAACTCCAAATAATACAAGAATAACTATGGAGTAAGAAACAACGAAGATGGTAGCTTTGGACATTTCAAATTAAATAAAAATAAAAGAGATAACTCTAAAACATACAAAAAAAACTTCATCAATATTTTTTTGTATTTATGCCATAATGTATCATCCATGGAGGTAGTATATACATCTGTTTATATCCTTCCCCTTTCCCCCTTACCGTCATCTGTCAGTGTCTATGGTGTGTTGGTTGTCATCAATCAATCAACATCAATCACCAACTTGTCAAAGAACGTTAAAGTAGGTTAAAACCTATTTTTGTTGTTATGTGTTAGGTGGATACAAAACGGCCCTAATTATTTCATAACTCAAATAAATACTAGGACCTAGTATGTCTAGCCAACTATGCTTGTGGAAGGCGAAGCACGGCTATGCAACTGGTAGAGATTGCCACCACATAGAGATAAGACCACCCATTGTATTTCACTAAGCTATTGAAATTGGTTGTTCATTTGTAATAAATAATAAATAACTCGTTAAATTTATTTGGCGTGTACTATACAAAACTTTATAGGTAATCTTCCATCAACCAAGCAACGTCCGTTCCTTATTCATTCAACTACGCTCAGTGTCAGCTTATACGCGAAAACGAGCGTAAAAGCACACCTACGCACGGAGACGCCTGACTAAGCTAGAAGATTCACAGCTACGAGCGTAGCCAGTGGCGTAGAGGCACAGCTCTCGACGTAGCTCACGTAGAAGCCCAGATCTGACGGTACCTTACATCCTAGAAACAGCTACACACGCAGTCTTCTGCGAACTTAGCTCATGGCATAAAGAACAGCTACGTCTTTAGACGTCCATCTACTACGCTCGTACATGAAGCTATGGGCGTAGAAGCACAGCTACGCGCGTAGTAACCTCGGGTAGTAGACTTAATGGAAACAACGATTAATATACACGATTATAAACGAATATAAACGATTTAATATAAATTATATTCATAACGTTACAGTACTATGTAAACTTATTAATAAACTAGGCATTGTGAAAAGACTTTTTCTTCATAAACTCCTCGAAGTCTACGTAATTTTCAGGAGGCTGGAAGAAAACATTGGTTTTTAAGCATAGGTAAGTGCTTGGTTATCCTTACAAATAAATATGTTAGTTTGTCACATTTCTCACTGAATTTCAACAAGATTATACTACACTAACGGCCGGTTTCTTAAAGCCCGATCAAAATAATCGCATGTCAAGTCACTTGCTATCTCTATGTAATTCGATGTAATAGCTGAAATGGCGAATGACTTGATATCCGATTAGTTTTGATCGAGCTTTCAGAAACCGGCCGTTACGGTAACGGATTTGTAGTGGTCACCCAACCAAATAAAACCCACGCTAAACGTTCAACTAATGTAGAGAAGGTAAAAAATAATAATAATTATGCATGATTAAATCTGAAACTGAATGCACGGCAAATTTCTTTAATCTCTGAAAATATCTTAAGTTCTACTATGTATTATTATAGGGTGTGCACATTTTTTACATGTACATGTACAAGCTTATAAATCAATATTACAAAGATTTTAGAACCAAAAATAAACTGATTTATTTTCTCAGAAATTAAACAACATATAATTACACCCAGACAGAGAACAAACATCTATGTTAATCACACAAATGTTTGTTCACGGTGGGGATCGAACCCACGGCTTACGGCGCAGAAGGCAGAGCTGAGCTACCAACTAAGCTGTAAAAAGGTTGTTTACTGACCAATATCGAGGCGTCCTCAACACTGATACCAATCCTGTTCGTTCGCATCATATGAGCTGCCTTTGCCGGGAGGTCCATCAGGCCAGGATCTACCACCGTCATCAGATACAGGAGCGTCAGGAGTACGCCGACCGTCATGAGGGAGTACACGATGAAGTAGAGATGTATCTTCATGGCTCTGGAGTGTATTTACTTTGAATCGATTTTTATTTATCCTTATAATAATAACACGAGACCAGCGAGACGTAGGTATGTGGGTACCTACCTATGCTATGATAATAATATAACTTTAGTATAGGCTTGTATTCTGAAAACGTTCTGAGAGTATATTGCTCCTTTTGACAGTTAAATAAAATGACAAACTTCAATTGGTTTGACCACAGAACACGATATGGGTCGACCAAAGAGGAAGTCTCCCTTTTTTGTGTTATTTTAACAGACGTTTTAAAGTGATCCTTGTGATTTGTGCCTTTGATTTAGACCCTTAAAGTGGTTTATATGGTGATTAGGAGACCTTTATTGTAAACTTATTAAAACTTTATTAGGAGTTCTCCGTCAAAAAGTAGGTACCTAATTCCAAAGCCCAACAAACAGCTCTATACCCACAGCAAAGAGTCGGTACCTACTAGTACCGATGTACTAAGAAAAGCATTGTCCTGTCATTATTGACAGAAATATTTTGATAAAAATATTTGAAAGTGTATTTTTATATATCTAACTACAGCCGAACAAAAAGGTAATCAGGTAGGAAACCAATCACCCTATCATACCTATAATAGGTACCAGAGCACTGGTGGTCAGGTGGTAGCCCCGCCTTCCGATCATAGGGTCATGAACCATTGATCAAAAGGGGTCTTGAACCATTTGCACAGTGCCACTACTATCAAACGATGAAGGAAAACATCGTGAAGAAACCGACATATCGTACAATCTAACAACTGCCAAATGCTCGAAAGGAGCCTCTTGAGGCGCACCTCTTTCACAACACTGTTTCGAAAGAACTAGTGACACAATAAGAAGAATAACCTGAAATAAAAACCTTAGTAGATTTTATTAAATTCCTGCTTTGAACTTATTAATTATCTTCTTTATTGTTCTATTTTAGCTATGACCAAAGGCTCTGAGAGAAACAGCAGCGCCACGGACTCGGAAATAGGCTCCATCCGGTCAGACCGCGTCAGCAAGCTCAGTGCTATCCTCTGCCCAACAGTCTGCGCTCTGCTTCTTGTCTGCATCTTCGCGGTGTCCTTTATCGGCACTAAATTGGCCTATGAACAATATGACGCCTTCTGTGCAGGCCGAAGATTCGATGTAGCGAAGCTGTATATTTTTTCGAACATAACTCGAATTTAAATGAAAATAAATAAAGAATTTAGAAGATAAGTTTCAAATTCCCTGCAGTGACATCTTTTATTATAGTAAGATACTTTATGGTGGTTTCTAGAAAAGCGACATCTTTGAGATTTAGTTAGTACTACGCTTAAGATAAGTTAGGAATAGCCACCTGTGAAAATTTCATGAACGAATTACTACTTGTTGATCTGCTTACAAAATAGATGGCGCTATGATACGACACGGTACCACAGATAGAGAAACTAAATGGATGGTTATTATAATTAACGCAATGGAAACTGTAAAAATGTAGACTATTTACATTATACTGGGTACAGGGTACTTTGTGCGGGAAACATGTACTTAGGTAATTTATTTCGAAACAATAGATCTGTCAAGTTTTAGGTGACAGTCAGACAATGGTAGGATGGTGTAGGACGTCATGTCTGTCATGTCATTGTCATCATAGCACAAAGTTGAAAAAAAAAAGATGGGCAGCCGATTGTCTTCAGGCAGTGGCGGCAGGCCGAAATCTTTCAGTTTTGTTACTATTTTTATGTAAATAGCCTTCCTTCTCACGATTTTACAAGTTAGAAACAAGTGCTGGTTTTATTTCCGTCGGCTTTCCTGTAACATCACGTGAGTACTTACTTCTCGCTACATAAAGACACTTTACAGGTTGTATTGTATTGATTCTGTGAGTGGTAGGTGGGTCTGAAAGAAAGGCCAATGTCAGCTCTCGTAGCGTAAGGCAGCAGCCTAATCAAATTAGTAGTAATATAGGAAAACGAACGAGACACGCAAACCTTTCTTGGTATCGCATATAAAAAAACGAACACAGGCTAAAGACGCTTGCTTACCTACTGATTGAACACTCTGTTTTTAATTTATTTCGGAGCTATTTGATTTCATTCAAGATTTTCGTTTATTATATACCATAACTGAACTATTCAGTAGCATTTCTGTGTAATGAAATGTTTGTTTGAACACCTGTCCTGTGAGTTTGGGATGAAAGTAGATTACACAATGCTTTGCAAAGTTAGGTTCTTCTAGGGCAGGATTCAAATTTAATCCTGCCTTTAGTTTGCACACATTGATAACAAATTTGTTCAGTAGGTATTTTGGTTTTTAAATTTACTTAGCAACTTACTTAACTATTTTTTTTATGAGCTGAAAACTGACTCCTGACTATCTTATTACCTATCTTATTATTTATTTGAAGATAATATAAGTAACAATGCAAAACATGTGTATTCTCCATATTATATTTGAGGTACCTCTGATTACTCTCCTTAGACACCTCAAAGGATCTTGGATGGGTAGCTATTTAAAACCAAGAGATCTGAAGGATATCTACCATGCCTGGTGAATATAGACACAATGTTTTTTTTATTATAGACAAGCTGCTTTCATTACAGGGGTCTGAGACAATAATGAAAAATATTATCTGTATCATACAGACTAAGTGAATAAGTGAATGAAAAACTAGATGGCAATATTATGATTGAATCCATAGTTTTGCCATCTAGTTGTTAATTAGATCTCAGCTGATTATTAGTAAATTACTTGAAAGAGTTTTATTTATTCTTTATTGTACACAAATGATTTACACAAAAGAAGTTTTAATCAAAAACTTTTTTTTTCAATAAAAAAAAAACTAACAACATTAAGTAGGTACCTATCTATTATGTATGTTAAAGGCTGTGTTGTGAGTTGTTCAAGTTAACTATGTATTGAGGACAAAAGATAAACTAGGTACATGAAAATTAAAGTACCTATGTAATTACTGCCATAGCATACCTAGATAACAAAAGGCCATAAATAATTAATTAAGAACTTGAAGAGAAATAATTAGCAGGGAGAAACTGTACATACATGCATGTTCATACCTCAAACAAAAATGTTTTAATGAAAATACATGTTTGTTCCGAGTTAGGTGATTTAATGTATTACAGGAGTTATTAGGAACCTTTAGGAACAGAATGTTGAATTCCTAAAATGTTGAATTTGCAAAAAGTTGCATTTGCAGCATGTTGAATTTGCATAAAGATAATTTCCTAAAATGTTGAATTTGCAGCATGTTGAATCCTAAAATATGAACTTACAATGAATTTTGGCCAAAGATTGAGAAGTGTGGAAGGAAGGGAGAGAATCCTTTGCCCTGCAGTGGGTCAATACAGGATGAAATTGAGTAAAGTACCTACTATGAATAGATATGATTATTAAAGTTATTCACAATCAAAATCAAAACAGTCTTTATTCAGTACAATCACAAGGTTCACTTTGAAACGTCTTATATACTTAATATTATTAATAAAAAAAAAATATAATTACTTACTTACTTTTGAGCTCATATTACAGCAAATGCTGAGTGGTGGCATATTTTTTTCATCAAAAAAATTGTAACAGCTCATTTGTAAATTTAGATAATTAAGAGAAAAAAAAATCTAGTTAATTACAAAATAAAAACTTACAAAAATATTTGGTGTGGACCTCTTCAGGCTGATGTTACTGATGAACATTTATCATTTATTTTATTTATTTACCTATTTGTTACAAGTTGCAAGCCCGTCGCCAATTTACATTTAAGAGTATACTTTCTAGTAGAAGACCACGGGAAATTCTCATTTAAAAATGGCATGTTGTCTTACATTCACCAGCAACCCATCTCATTCAGGCTGTCTTTGTGCAAGACCTCATTTCGGTCGGCCTCATCAAGATGCAAACATTAACTTGCACGAGTCTTTATACCTTCTTTTTTCTTTGCATTTGTAGGGGGAGCATCTTCAAATGGAAGCCGTGAAAATGGCCTACTTTTTTATTCTAGCTGTGAATAATAGGTGTACAGTCAACATTACAATTTGATGTAATTTTTGGAACTATAGAATACAATATATTTTATCTCAGGATGTAATAGTCATTTGGAATCTTTAAACTAGGTAGGTGAGGTAACCTTACCTACTTACTGGTGTAGGCAGTTATTTACTATTATTTTGATGTGTTGCTATAAAGCAAATTTTAATTCATAAAACACTATCAAATCTTTGTTGAATCACCATCTACAATTGATGCTGACCATACCTAGCTTCTCAATGTAGATGATGTATGTTTATAGTTATTTTAAGACCATTCTAGACATTAAGGATATTATAGGGATAGGCAGGCAGGCATCCTAGGTGTATAAGTTTTACATGGCCCATAACCATTTTATTTTTATTTTATACAACTTACTGACGGTACAAGCAGGTGGCCCGCCTGATGTTAAGTGGTAACAATCATCTATAACAAAGCACTGCATCGTAAGTCACGATAGGATCGTGTCCCAATACACTGCCCTGCGTCTATCTACTCTCTTCTCTTGTCGTGTCACTGGTTTCTTTCGAAACAGTGTGGTGAAAGGATTTTAAGTGCGCCTCAAGTGGCTCCTTTCAAGCACTGGACACATATGTTATATATAATTTTTTATGTTCTACGACATGCCGGTTTCCTCACGATGTTTTCCTTCACCGTTTGAGGGTACTGGCATTGAGGCACATACATTTTTGAACAGAAAAACTCATTGGTGCACGACCGGTTTTGAACCCACGACCTTAGGATCGGAAGGCGGGGCCGCTACCACTTGACTACCTAATTATGCATAACTTGTAAGAATTATCGAAGCTAGTAAGTACGAAAACAAGCCAAAGTTTTTTAGGTCAGAGATAAATTCAGCCTTTAGTGCTTCAGTCAGCAAAACATCGGATCTGAAGTGGACTATGCCATAAGTAGCAGATCGTGTCTCAAGAGCAATTTCCGAAGCCCATACTCACAGCTTGATATTATAGCTCTCTAGCCGGGTAGACGAACTTATGCAGTCCAGAAAATGCTGGCACAAGCTTAAAATAGTGAAGTAGCCTATAGATATACTATAGTACTATATCTATATATGCTGTCAGTTGTACAACCAAGTGCGCGCTTTATAGATATTGGTACAGCTCTTTGTGAAGGGATCGTCCGGGGTAGTACTACCACCATACCTGTTTCTGCTGCAAAGCTGCGTTGCTGTGTTTCGATTAGAAGGGTGTGGTTGACGGTGAAATTTCAGGTACATGAGGCTTAACATCTGTATACCTCAAGTTGATGGACGCAGGGCACGTTCCTATCGTGTGTGACATGCCAAGCAATGCTGTTATAGGCGATGGTTACCACTCTATTCATCAGGTGGTCCATCTGTTTATCCATCAGCAAGAAGTACCTATTAAAAAAATGATGTCTACTTATTGGCTGTGATGAGCTTACCACATATCGCGTATGAAAAATGTATAGACAGCATTCTCTCTCTCTTGTCGTGTCACTAGTTTCTTTCGGAATAGTGTGGCTCCTTTCGAGCACTTGACACATGTTATAAAACTTTTTAGGTTCCGACATGCCGGTTTCCTCACGATGTTTTCCTTCACAGTTAGCATTGAAAGTAAATGATGGTTCAAAGTTTCAATAGTGTTATAGGAATTAAAATTAACCAATCGGTAGGGTAATCGGTAACATGATGTGGTGATGTGTGTAACTTCACATTTTACTTTAGTCGAAACGAGAATTGGTACAGTCGTTGCCTTTTAGCAATGTAACCAGATAACCGACGAACGATAAAGTATGTCAGGTGCAGCTTGCACCATTAGGACGAGGGAACCCTGGCTTGCGATCATTAGTGCAATTGCTGTAATTCCACTATTATCACTAATTGCTCCGAGATTGCTAAGTGGAATGAGTTCGACAAAAGTGTTCGTTGCATTCCGACAGCGTTACTTCGGGTATTGGCGCGGGGAGCAGAAGGTAGTTGTCACAGGTTGTGATGGTAGAACTTCAGAGCCTTACATCTCTATTCGTGTTCGCGTATTCGTAATATTTTCCTGAATAAGTAGAGCTCTTTGTGAAATGTTCGTCTGGGGAAATACTACCACCATGCCCTTTCTGCCGCCAAGCAGCGTTGCTGTCTATCGGTTTAAAAAGTGTGGTTGCCGGTGAAATTACAGGCACATGAGGCTTTACATCTGTACGTCTCAAGTTGATGGACGCAGGGCAGTGCGTCGTAGGGCACGTTCTTTGTTTCAGCAGAAAGTAGTCAAAAATTATATTTGCCTATTTGTCATGAACAAGACGACTACTTTGTTATAGGTGATGGTTACCGCTTAACATCAGGTGGGCCATCTGCTTGCTCCATCAGCTAATTGTATAAAAAATACGCAAATACACGAATACAGCTCTTTGTGCCGATGTGTGGATGATGTGTTCGATTTCCAATTACCCCAAGACAGAAAACAAAAGCTGATAAGTACACGTCCAATATTATTTTGACCCCATGCCATACGAAGGGAAATTCCTTCCGTATCGGTGACCTACTTTCACCTGAGATGCGTTTGTGACGTCAGATGACGTCATGACACACTAACCTATTTACCATAGGGAGGGGGCGCCTCATTCAAGTTTAATCCCTGCAAAGTCATGCTATTTTTAGATCAGTTCATTCATTGAAGGCTGTTGTATGAGCGTAATTCTAACCGTGTTCAAATAAATTGTCAATGAGGATGTGTAGAGTCATGGAGCGCAGATGTTCTTTAGGTTGAGGCTTTAAAAGTCGTTGAAGTTCCGAAAACAAAGTGGTCTACTTAAAACGAAAATATAGAGAGTAAACTGTTGGAATTTTAAGGCGAGCAGGCCAAAATAAAGTGTAGGTGAGGTGGCAATCGATGTTCCATTCAATTAATTTTAGTGAACTGGAACTTTAAGTCGCTAAGAACTGATCCTTATCGATCGCACATTTCAACATTTTTGAACACATAAAATCACTAAAAATCTCAAACAACCATGTTTTGAAGAAATAACCTTAAACAAGAAATAGAAACAGCTTTATGACTTTTATCTCCAGGCACGGTTGATATCCCTTGAGATCTCTTAGGTACTTGGTACGTTACGAAGGTTCAGCAAAAATATAGGTAGATTTAAACCAAATAAATCTCTCTACCAAAAAATATGTTTATCTTAGTTTTCTGGAGGAATTATGGCAATTGCCTTTGCTAATTCCCAAGCAATGGGACAGAATAGGCTGAATAAAAAAACTAGGCAAGAGTAGTAGAGCTCTTTGTGAAGGGCTCGTCCGGGGAAGTACTACCACGACGCCTTTTTCTGCCGCCAAGCAGCGTTGCTGTGTTTCGGTTTGAAGAGTGTGGTTGCCGGTGTTATTACAGGCACATGAGGCTTAACATCTGTATGTCTCAAGTTGATGGACGCAGGGCAGTGCATCGTTGGGCACGTTCCTATCGTGCGTGACTTACGAGGCAATCCTATATTATAGGTGATAGTTACCACTTAACATCAGGTGGGCCATCTGCTTGTTCCATAGCTAGTTGTACAAAAAAAATTACGATTCTTGAACGTATTGTCACTCCATAGGATGCTTAACATACCTCTAGATAGCCATTAAAAGTTGATTAATAATTTCCGTTTCATAATTTATCAAATTAAATCATGGCTTTACCACCGGATAAAATATGAAACTGAAATGCAATCCACGTGCAACTTTGTAATTTATTACAACGAGTGTAGCGACAGAACAAACCAACATTCGCATGGAACTGGCAGAGGTGCCAGGTCTAATCGAACGATATACAAGGTGTGTTTCATACAAAAGTTCAATACCTACCTGGCTAAAATGCATGAAACAGCTGTTTTTTTTTCGCGTTCACAGTGTTGGTTCCTTAGAAAAAGTATTGGAACACCTTGTATAAATGTTATATAACTCTCTTATATGTTTTACAATAACGCTAGTCCGATGGAATGGCTGTTCCTTTAAGACAGTTGGTATTACGGAACCGGAAAAGTCATATCAGTCTCCAGCTGATAATGGCAAGGTTTTCTTTACACCTCCAATATTTATTGAAGGTAATACCTAGACTAGACAGTAAGAAAACGTACAGACAGACCGGCATGAAACGTAATAGAAGGAACAGTTAGACCACCCGATATTATGCGGTTACTTCTGCTTATTACATTACCATGCACAGCCTGCCCAACAAGAACGTGCTTTAATATGTGGCATTGCACTGCGTCTTCTGAGATGTTGTTATTTTCCTGAGATGTAAAGTGTTGTCTAATGTGACTGTAATAGCTGCTTGGTGGGAGAAATAAGTAGGGTAGTACGTCCCCGGTAGAATTCTTTCACAAAGAAGTAGCGGGTTAGAACGATTTTTAAATACGTTTTATTATTTTGTAAGTATATATTAGATTTGTGACCTACACGAATGAATATGAACTTAACTAGTTTAGAACACGCAGGAAGGTGTAGTTACTCAACGAAATGCTGCTGTTTGCAAAGCCTGTTTGTATAGCGCGTTGTTTGGCAACAGCAATTATGCTAATGTTTGTACGCATTTTCTCTACAAAGGATACTGACTCTCTAAGTCTTTATACCCAATTTACACTCAGCTCATGTCCGTGGAAATGTGCAGAGTCAGTGGAAGGGACTTTGGCAATGCAAGAATGTAAACAGGCCACTTCCATGTCCACTCGCGTTGGCCGTGTTGCGTGAACACACATTGCCGGCGACGCTGCCGCAGACATATGGACGGCAACATTTCCGTCCACGCGAATGGCAGCGCGAATGTCTAAATGTAAACGCAGTATTAAATTTAAAGGCCCAGTGTTCCTATAACTTCGGCGATAGGCTTGCAAACTTTCACGTATCAGGTCATTTGGACTGAGACAACCTAACATTGGATCATCAAAAACACCGGTAGGAACCAAGCCTTAAGTTTGTTGCCTGTTCTTCTAGGCTTTGGTCGCGTGGAACTGGCACCTTGATTCACCTGGTTTCAAAGACGTTTCAAAGTGATCCATGTGATTCAACAATAAATACCTTTTGCCTTTGTCTTAACTATAGATTAACCAAATAACCAACCAAGGTTCATAGGTAGTTGGGTTGGAGCACAAGTCGATATCAAGTTGGGTAACGCATCAAGAGGAACGTCGTGAGGTTTCGAATTCTACTTGGTTCATAATTAACGGATGGCATAGGGCGGCCTACAAATTCCTTCACTACATTTGTCCTAACACATATACGATCTTTTGTTACTATGAATTCTTTTGTTGCATATTACTGAATTAACTTAGTTGATGTAGTTTATAGAGAAAGCGACGACTACATTTTCCGTAAAACAATGGTTGGCTTAGGTAGATTAAGCTATCTCTAGATCGTTTGCAACGATCTGCACATAGCTCAACTGTTCATATACATATATGCCAGCCTTCACAGCTCAGTTGGTAGTAGCAGCTCTGTCTTCTGCGCCGTAAGCCGTGGGTTCGATCCCCACCGAGAACAAATATTTGTGTGATAAACATGTTTGTTCTCTGTCTGGGTGTTATTATATATTATAAGTATGTAACAAAAACAAAAGTATATTATGTATTATATCAGCTATCTGGTTCCTATATTAAAAGCTTTGGCTTAGTTTGGGGCTAGATAGTGCCATGAGGAAAGTCCACCAATATTTATTTATTTAACACTATTATAAAAAAATAAGGTACATTGGATTCTTAATTTTTTGTCGCCATCACAAACAAAATGGACTTTTAAGCTTTATCGCAACTAATACATTGCTCTTGAGTTTCGGAGTTTTTTCTAGTCATCATCACTTATGCGAAATCGCAAAGAAAGAACGAGAGAGATGAAAGGAAAGCAAGTTAGGTTGACTGTAGTCGATGCGGTCCACAGCTACAGGCGAACAAGGTCTGAGGCCGGTTTTGGTTTCACCAATTTTCTATTAAGAAAGTTACTTTTCTTAACGAGGTGTTAGGGAGAGTACTGTTTCTTGAGCCACGGGCCACACTTTTCCAGGAGACAGAGCCTTGCACTTCACTTTCGTTTGCAATCATTTTAACACTTAAACATTTAGCCAGAGTTATAGAGGAACCTTTTGACTAAGATAACAAGCAAGTTGTTATACACATTCTAGTATCGGTCCTTCGAATCGTAAGAAGTTTTTTTTATAGGTAAAGCTTCCATAAAATTCATAGCAATCTTATACACAGAGCTTGCTAAACCAGGTAGGTAAAAGATGGTAAAAACGTCTTATTTAATTTTACCATTTACCACCTTTATTACTTTACCATACTTGGCATCTGTTATTTTTTTTATATTATAAATGGCTGCCCTTCATAAATGTTCAGACAAAATATAGGTCATACGGTGAGTTAAACGGTAATATCATATCTGATAACCTTCACCTTGTTTCGGCTGAGTAACGCAATTCCTACTTGTACTCAAATACGGTCTGTGACAATCACGAAGTCATTTATAACCTTTTTTTGTTTAGTTTAATATTTTGACTCTGTTCGGGGCACGCACATTATTCCATTGCGTAGTTACTTAAATTAAGGGACCCTTCGTTATATTAGCGGCGATGGGCTTGCAACCTGTCACGTAGTGCTTGGAAGGAGTCTGTTTGAGGCGCACTTTAAATCATTTCACCAACCTGTTTCGAACAAAAGCGTCACTTCAAGGGATAAGAAGAAGACGTTAGGGAATACCATCTTCTGGTTTTTGGTTGTATGGTACATCCTCAGAGTGTCTTGAGTTGGTTCTTGGTACTAAGAGATCTTAGGGGATAACCTACCGCGTCTGGGGTTAAAAGACGTGAATCAGTTTCTGTTGCTTTTTTAGGAATCGATGTAGTAGGCAACCTTGAAGCTAATCTCAAGGTGTCTACCTACAGCTGAAAGAATAAGGTTTTATTCGTTTATCTTTCCTTAAAAACAAATGGTTGATACAACTTTACCTTGCTCCAAAAATGCAATGGTTTTATTAATTGATTTTGAAGTATCTTCTTTCTATCTATAAAAATAAATAATGATTATTTTATTATCTTATCGGGCAGCGTGTCTTTACGTGTACTACAATAACTTGACTTACCTGTATTATTTACTTATTGCGATGACAACATTTAATAGCAAAATAACAAACGAATGAACTTAACTCAATACATAGACGTATAAGTAATTATTTTTTGCTCTACGTCGACTCGGCGCATATTGTAATAAGGACTACTTTACCACCACAATTTGTTATGCAAATGTGTCCATTTAAATATAACGGGTGCTATATTCTTTACTCTATATTTAAATAGAGCCTCCTAACACAACTGTTTATAACACCTTTACGTCAAAGATGGTTGGAAATAGGTCCCAGTAAAAATACCAGTTCCAAGCACATGCGTAAGAAGGCGTGGGCAAAATTCATGTCAAAACTGCAGTCCGATGCAGCCTACACCAAATCGAAGCCTTGCAACATTGCTAATGAATAATAAATCTAAACCTGTTCGGTTTAAAATACATTTTGCTCGAAGCCAGGTTAGCGGTTGACGTATTGCATCTTGTTTCTCATCATCAGTTGCCATTCATGCTCTGCGTGAGGTAGACGCGCCGTTCTATCATTGATTGTCCACATTTTGTAAACTTAATCGTGTCAAATCTCTGAGCTTTCTCTGAGTTAAGTGGAATTGTTTGTTTTAAAAGTGCCCAGAAATTTGTCATCCTGGATTTCAAACTAGATGGTAAGTTTGTGATGTTAATATTTTTTCCTTAGCAATCGAGTCTTTGACCGTCGATAATCTGTTATTTCTCTTTGTTTTTCTTTGAGTGTTTTGAATGTTTTATTTTTCAAAATCCACACAACAGCGTATTTTATTTTTAAGAGTGCTGTCGTAAATAATTGAATAATACGTAAAACATAGAGCAATAAAACGAGCACTTCAATGAATCAGTATTCGCGATAGTGGCCTGACCCGTGACTTCTCACTATGGGTAGTTGGTTACATCCGATCTTCGCGTCATGCATTTTGATTAGCCACTCCAGTATCTACAGGTCTACAGCCAATGGTGTCAAACTATCTACTCGGAACTTTGCGTCTAATATATTCTAAACTTGAGCACAAGTTGCTGCTCTCGGTGCTCCGCTCGCGTGAAGAACGCGTTATGAAATAAAAAGTAACCTATAATTATTCCAGGTCACGAACGATGTATATTCCAAGTTACATCCAAACCCGTTCTGCTGGAGATGAATGGGAATAAACATATTCACTCACTCACAAACTTTGGCATTTTCAAAATTAGTGTGATGATGTCACTTGGACCGTAAACAAACCGTGGGAAATGTCCTTCTATAAACTAGCATATCCTTTCATCAGGACGCAATAATTTCCAAATAAACAATTTTAGTTAGTGCTGTCGATAATGTAAAGCGAGAATAGGCAGCACGGTCGGCCTGGCCAGAGTTTATTAACCCACTGTCCAGTAGGGTTCAGTCAGCCAGCGACTACCAGTTTTAAATGGTCGCTTATGCATGTACCTGTTTCAGTTTTTGTATGTACTAGTCGGAACAGAATAAACCTCAAAATATTATTTCTGAAGAGTTGCGAAGTATATCTGTTCGTACTCTACCATATTTTACCTGGCGTTTTAAATATTTTAAACAGCAAATAATAATGAATATATAGAGGCAGACAAATAATTTATTTAATCACTACATTTTCACTTGGCGTATAATTTAAAGACGCAAATATTACCAAAGTTTTATTTATCAATATATTTTTATCAATCAGAAATAAGAACTTATTTTAATTTGAAACATCGTCTACATTTATAGTATTTACATGATTGAGCAAGTTTCTAAGTAATCTTAATTAGCTTTTATTCCCCCCTCCACCACTGCTGGAACTAATAGCTGCACAATGACGCTGAGTTCGTTCTTGCTAGCCATTTTCGTCTTTAGGAATTCGTGACTAATTATTCATAGATTATCCGTCATTTTCATTTTTATATCTCTATCTCTCTCTCTCTTTCACAGGATCGTTTTATCAAATTTATAAACTAAATGAAAATGGGTTTGGTTTACAACACGCACTCGAAAAATTAATGATATCCTTTGAAATGATGAAATGACTTCAGAAATTCCTTTCTTAGTTACATTCCACGTACCTAGACAAATATACCTTCCTTTCAAATTTCATGTTTTTACGGCTACTGCCTTACGCTGCTATGCATTGTCTATTATGTCAGGACAAAGTTTCATATAGTATTCGATTATTTTATTCCTACTCCGATAACTCTCTCTAACTAACTGCAAAAATGTATGTGAGTATTGCCTTATAAAGTGATCGATACTATCAATCGGTTCCCAATTAGTCTCATGCGCAGCGTTTTAATTGGTTCGTTCAGTCCCTGAATATCGAGTAGCGCTATGGTAGGATTGGTGAAGGTCCAGAAAGTGCCACTGGGCTTCCTATTAGAAAATTTAAAGCATACATTAAGAATAATCTAATAAGTAAAGCTTATTATACTTTAGATAGCTATATTGATGATAAAAGTGCGTGGCCCGATGTCCCGGTCGCTCTGCCCATCGGCAGCTAACATGTCTGCAATGTCTGTACTGTACCTACTATTGTGTGTTTTATTTTTATTTTTCTCTGATTTAATAGATTGTATTTAATTTTATGCATTAGGTATTATTAGTTTGAAGCGTAGCTGTCTTATAAATTTGATTATGTTTAACTTTTTCTGTATGCCTACGCCTCACTTAACTTCAATAATATATTATATTACATTGTAAAAGGATCATACAAAAGAACGGTAGGAACCAAGCCGTAAGTTTGTTGCCTGTTCTTCTAGGCTTTGGTCGCGTGGAACTGGCACCTAGAGTCACCTAGCTTTAAGACGTTTCAAAGTGATCCTTGTGATTTTATTGAATAAATACCTATTGACTTTGACTTTGACTTTGAATGGAATTCTATCCCCTGCATTCGGTCATTGCCCTTAGCTATATCTGAGAACGTTCTTTCTCTTGGAGATTACATCAATGAGAATATTTCTTTGTTTTAGTATTACTCATACATAATATTTACAGTTTTTTGTGGTTATCAAACTGCTAAGCCCACAGTAAAGTCTGCTTTGTTAGTTACATCCATGAATAATGTAGTAACATGACGGTCTCGATATTTTATCTTTGTGTGTACCTATTGTTATACATTTCTGTACGCTACTTTCATAATAATTAACATATATGTTCCCCTAAATACTGTTACTTTAATATGATCGACAAATATAAATGAACTGCACATGTTATGCCTACTACCAACATACGAGTTTCTGTGACATCATAGGTGACCTCACATGAATTAATACTAATGTCACTTGTTGCATTCATTACAATGACGTAATTTGCACCTGAGATCAACAAAAACGCAAGGACATCTTGTATATCTTGTTGTTATAATGTATGTGTTTAGATACGTCTAAAAAATCTTTGTCTATTTTATTTTGCTTTGTTTGGCTTCAATTTGTCTCGCCACATTTTTATTACATCTGAATCTTCATCCCCAGACGATTGTCTGGCATTTGAAATCTTGCATCAATTTCATCTCGAGGTCGGACTGCGTAGATAGGCAAGGCTCTTCGTCTGAACCGAAATGGCCTCATTGTGGGTCCCATGGGCAAATATTCGGCCCCATTTCTTTGATCTGAGGCCCGGGATTTGTTGCAATTTTTGTCATTTGCTGAATACTATCAGCATTTATGCTTTCAAGTCTACTAATTTTAACTTTAATGTTGAACCATCCATTGGTTTCTTCTAACTTGAAATATTTCTGAATAAATGTTCTGAACACTGTATTACGTATATTTCTTAGTCTGTAGTTGAAACGCATGCAGCACTGTGATAGCTCATTATGTCCAACTAGTAAGCACGAATTACACAAATTAGTGTTATGATAATACGATGAAGCTTATGTGAAACTCTCACAATAATCCACTACGGTAGATTAGAGGTTAAATTAGTGTAGGTACTGTGTGGATTCAGTGGTTCGGAAAGCGCATTCGCTTTGTGTGGTACCGTTACATTGTCGTTTACCTTTATGGCTGGTATCTATTCCAGTCGTTCAACTGTTATGTGGCCCAATGGCGGTGAGGGTTTTCGTATAATACGAGGTTGAATAACCATCATGTTCAATTTAGAGAAGTTGCTTCATTCGCTTTTTTATTGTTATGACGTTTTCTTTTATCTGATTTAATACAGTGGTGGAAGGTGAAATCGTTTATTAAGTCAATTGTGGTGTCGTCATAATAAGTTTCTCAAAATCATTACAGCTTCGTTCTATTCTCGGCTATCTTGTTCTGACATAATTCATGAACTATTCCAGTTAGGTATCTATTATTAATCTTAACTTTCTCATTAGCAGCTACTTCCACCAATTTTACATTGTAAATTGCTTAGCAATACCAGTTAAGTCAAGGTCAGAAAAATACAAACCAAGCTTAAGCAATAATCTAATAACAGTTATTAAATTTGCTCATTATTCAGTCAGGGCCTAAGTGACAAAAACTTGTACAAAAACGAAGAACGAAGAACTTGTGAAAACGAGTACAACTAGAATAGACATTCGTAACTGGTCGCACGATATATAAATACTTTTTGTATTTTATGTCAAAATTCAATAATATTGAAGAACTAAATATTCAAAACGTGATGAAATAGGATAAGTTTACAAATCCGTTGGGGCTTCGCATGACCGTGTCGGAAGCCGCCAAAGTGTATGACGACAAACCACAAACGCCTATATCAGATTAATGCGCCTCATGTATCGAATATCGACCAATTGGATGATCGGACTAGTTAGACCTTCTGTTGCTATCATAATATGAAGTACTGTGCGCTTATTCTATTTGTACCTACCTGCAGACACTATTTTTAATATAAGAGTAGTAGAGCTCTTTGTGAAGGGCTCGTCCGGGGAAGTACTACCACCACGCCTTTTTCTGCCGCCAAGCAGCGTTGCTGTGTTTCGGTTTGAAGAGTGTGGTTGACGGTGTAATTACTGTCACATGAGGCTTAACATCTGTATGCCTCATGTTGGTGAACGCAGGGCAGTGCATCTTAGGGCACGTTCCTATCGTGCGTGACTTACGAGGCAATGCTTTGTTATGGGTGATGGTTACCACTTAACATCAGGTGGACCATCTGCTTGTTCCATCAGCTAGTTATATAAAAAAAAATGTTTCTCGGCTCAGTCTGTTTTCTGAATACTTGTCTTACTGGACTTATTTATTATAACGTTGTTTTCTTTGTCAGTCGGAAGCTTAGATACGATCATTCGGTTGGAAAATTATATCCTTTCTCAGTTACCCTTCTAGCGAACGCCACTTGTGTAATATAGTGTATCATCTATATCTTGTTTATGGCTAGTATTTTGTCTCCATGTTAATATTATCAATTTAGAATAAAACAAATAGAAATACACACAGACATGTATGAAAGTAGTAGAAAATAAGTGTACGTCAGCAGGTACTAGCTTAGCCAGCTAGATAAAAATTGCCTTGCGTGACTGTATCAAAGCATAAGTTTTGCGGCTATTTGTATTTTTTGGATGTTGTCCTCGACATTGGCTGACCTTGCACAGCCATATATTTCGATTAAACAAGTACCTAACAGCTCTATCAAACAAGTTATTATTCGGCGAAGTAAAAGGAAACTTATTGTTAATTTGACCCTTGGTTACCTGGGTATCCAAACTGTTTTTTAAGATAGTCTGAAATCGGCAACTATTGGTTTAGTTAGCGGCCTTTTTTATACGGGTATTGTTTTGTTTTTCGCCATTCCTATATACACTAATCTCTTTATAAAAGGTACTATTTTCTGGTCCAAATAATATTTAATGGAAGGAAAATCCAATATCACTAGATCCGCTAACGAATGCCTTGCGCACTGCGAAATTTACACGATGGAGCTCCCTGCATTATTCAGTGTATTAGCTCACGATCTTCAAGTTGATGCAAAGGCTAAGAGAAAATTGCAAGAGGATAAATTTCATGTCTTATTATCCTGGTGTTTTCTTAATCACGTTTTCTCACAATGATACAAATTTGTTCGTAAATAAATATTGTTCTTAAACCTGCGTTTGTACTATAACGTTAAAACATAATTGCATCTATTGTAAGATATTAAACTTATTGAAAATAATACATCCAAAGAATACAAAATTAATTTCTGTTTGCCAAATGAGTACTAAAGCATGCTCGGTCGATTTTCTTAGCCTTGGCTTGACTCGTACTTAGGACAATGACATCACCGTTTCGTGTACCATGGCTGGGTAATCCATTTTCATTGGCTTGCCAACGATTGCAGTTCTAACTACCTCCACTAAGTTCAAACTCTGCTTTTTTTTACCTTAACATTGATTTTGAAATCTTTGTTTGTTGTTTTTCATCGCATCGTTATCAATTAATCCATTCGTAATATTTGTCTCTTCGTTATACATACAAATAACAATGGTGTAAAAAATATCATAGGAAATATTCCATTACGTAGGTACGTACGTCTCGCTTGATTAGAAGTTCTACCGATTTTGAATCTTTGTAAATCTTGTATGTTTCCTTTATAAAGCCACAAAATTCACCGTCGCATTAACTCGCAGACAGACAAACCTTCTCGTGCAGTACACAAGCATAAGTTCAAGTGAGGCCGTATAGTTGTACTGTAGTTTCGTGGCTACTGACATCATGGCATTGACTCTTTTGTGTGCATTTACGATACCAAATCACATTGTGTTGGCAGTAAAAGTACAGTAAAATGCAGATTGAACATATGTGAACAACTTAATTCAGAACTTTATTGCTACGAGTACATTTACAACAGCAACTCGTATACTATATTTCAGTACCGGTAGATAGTTTGCAAATATTATTTTCAAATGTTAGTTTATTTTAAAAGCAATTTCAAATGTTTACATCGTAGGTAGTTTGTTTAACGGTGAAACCAATTATTCAACTTGATTGTGTTCGATAGTTATTGACTGTAGGTATATACGTATATGTATATATGTGGGTGGAATGTAATCGTTCTAAACAAGGAAACTCTTATAAGTCTAGATAGGCATACTTGATAAACTGGTTTGACACTCAGGTAGATGTTGATAAGTAACCGAATAAGTTATATTCGAAAAGATCGGTTTGATCAACTCCTAAATGAGCATCTGATGTCACCTTTTCGGGGACACCCACTTGACAGTACTAATTGAATGAGCATAGTGCTATCTAATGTACCTAGCCAAGCTTCGTGGAATTTTTGTTTTACACTGATGTTTTTGCATGTATATTCCGTCTATCTATACATCTATACCCATATTTCCGTTTAACTTGTATTGGTAATCGAGGTAGGTTAATGGATGTAACTAAACATAGACAGAATCATAGTAAACCACGCACGTCATTATACACTAATATACACCGTCACAAATTAAACAAAACATTTACTTGCGCAACGGAGCCAACTACTGAAGGTACTTTTAATTATTTACACGGAAACTTAAAATAGTATCTTAAATTTGTTTTAATAAGTTTGGTTTTAAAGAAATACAATATATATTTGTATTTGACTCAAGCTGTAGAAATATAGGCTCATTTAGTCTAGTTATTGGCAAACCCTTTCGTGTTCCAAGTTCAGAAATACAAAAATAAAGATAATGGACGCGACATCAATCACCAATCTGACGATCCGTCGGAATTCCTAAACGGTTTGTAATGCCCTGAGGGGCTGTGGACACGCAAGCCTACGTCGCCCATACTCCGTGCCCGTACCTCGTAATTCAACAATAATTTATAACTCCTGTGTTGTGAGTGAAAGTAAAGTTGTCTGTTTACTATTTTCAACAAAATTTTAAGAGAGCACTGGAGGTCTAGTTGTAGCGGCCCCGCCTTCCGTTCCTATGGTCGTAGGTTCGAAACCGGTCGTACACCAATGAGTTTTTATGTTCAAAAATGTATGTGCACAATGGCAGTACTCTCAAACGGTGAAGCCAAACATCTTGAGGAAACCGGCATGTCGAAGCACGTAAAAAGTTCTATAACATGTGTCAAGTGCTCGAAAGGAGCCTCTTCAGGCGCACTTAAAATCCTTTCACCACACTGTTTCGAAAAAAACTAGTGACACGACAAGAGAGAGAGAATAAAATTTTAAAACCGGACGTTTTAGTGAGAAGTCTAGTGATGAGAAGATGAAAAATAAACAGACCTACCCTTGTGTCGATACCATTATAATTATGTCTATAATATCGGTTCAACGACGTTGAAATCTTAAAGGTCAAAATTTTCTCCAGCTATTCAAAATGCCGAATCAGCATGTCGAAAAATAAAATGCACTTGGCCGGTTTTTTTAGCTTTTCATTTGTTCAATTTTCAAAGTAATTGTTGTTTGTTTGTACTCGCTTGTTTTTCACCATATTTCCTTTATGTTTTTATTTGAATTGATCCTATTGTCATATGGATATAAACACCGCATGTGAATAGACGTTATTCTACGTCTACAATGGGCTCGTTAGAAACAATCATGTCTCTGTACATTCGTCATGTATCATTCATTATACGAAAAGCAGTCGAATACCTAAGTTAGTAAAATATCAGATGATATAGATACATAACTCTTTATTGGTTACCACAACAAATAAGGATAGATACACATTTTTCTTAAAAACTTACAATTGTAGTAATACAATGGGCGGCCTTATCGCTAACAGCGAACCTTGGGATGGACAGGACTGAACTTTAAAAAGAGAGGGGGGGAGTCTGATGTGAGTTTGATTAATGTACATACTCTATTTCATTTATGCAGGTATACTTACATAAACTTACAATAAATACATAAACATTACACAGACCTCGCTTCACGAGAATAAAGGGTCTAGAGATGCATGTTATAGAAGGTATTCTTTTGTAACTTAGTTCAAGTATGTTAAGTTAAAGTTGATCATGCCAATCGATCAAACTGTTTATGTTAAATTACACACTTTTTTTTAAATATACATTTCTGAAGCATATCGAAATATAGTAATATGCCACAATAATGATAAGACATATTATGGTTTCACTAGTATTAGTATTTCTGTAGTAATAGTAATAATAATAATTTCTTTATAGATGACTAAAAAATGAAAAAAATATGCACTTAGCATAGACAATACATAACACTTCACTACAATCGGTGGTCTTATCACGCACAGCGATTTCTTCCAGACGACCGTTTGCTTAACCTAAGACTTAAAATTAACTCTCTCTTGTCATGTCACTAGTTTCTTTCGAACAGTGTGGTGAAAGGATTTTAAGTGCGCCTCAAGAGGCTCCTTTCGAGCACTTGACGCATGTTATAGAACTTTTAGGTTCCACGACATGCCGGTTTCCTCACGATGTTTTCCTTCACCGTTTGAAAGTACTGGCATTGTGCACATACATTTTTGAACAGAAAAACTCATTGGTGCACGACCGGTTTCGAACCCACGACTTTAGGATCGAAAGGCGGGGCCGCTATTACTAGACCACCAGTGCTCAAAATTAAAATTAACTGAAAGTAAGGCTTAGTCGCTAGGCGTCCAAACAAAGCTCTACCGCCACAGACAGCGGGTGATGAGCGATCAGCGAATAGGCTCAAAAACTACTGGTCCGATTTCAAAAAAACTTTCACCACTAGAATGCTACATTATCCTTGAGTAAAATAGGCTATATAATAATTACTAGAAAAAATTAGGGATCCCTTCCAAAACTTCAATAATGTAACCAAAGGTGTAATAGACTTTGGGTTTTTGACATTTGACCTTTCATCACATGCGCTGCGAAAACTATTGACGATAGAACATCAAAATGTTCTACAATATTAAAGAACACATCAATATACAAACAAGTCAGCGATACAATATGTCTAACAATCGTAGTTATGTTACTATAACTTCTTTTTTACACTTTGAAGTTGATAGAAATGCCGACCAAAATCAGACCATGTTATCTATATCTTTATATTAATCCTTATCCAAATAAATCATTTCGTATTCAAGACTGTTTCAATACCTATAGATTAATTCTTGAATTTTTCAAATCGGACATTCCATTCAAAAGATATCACGATATTAAAAATTTTAGTTCGCTTTAAAAATGCATATAAGCGAGCGCGCGGGCGCGTTCTCACTCAGCGCATCGGGCGATGGGCAACGCGGCGAGGGAGAAGGGCGTGCAAATGTATGAAATGTATGAAAGGTCTAAGGTTATTCTAAAATGCTGAAAAAAATTATGTTTACCCATGCGAAGCTGGGACAGGCCGCTAGTCTTTAATAAATGTATTTAGCCGGCAGTAGGTAACATTGATTCTATGTTTTCTACGCAGCTAATGTAGATATGAAAGATAATCACTTTTGTATAGCTTTATGTAGGTAACGCAAACATCAGGTGGGTAAATGCTAAATTAATTTTACTGCGCATCTCGTCTTTGTTCTCGCATTAAGGAACGTTTCATATAAATATGTAAATTATAATAAACTCACGTTTTTACGACGTTACATTCGCTTACGAAATTCAATTTGGGTGATGCCATATTTTTTTACATGAATCCAAATCATATATGCCATATTATATAAAGTTAAAGTTGCTTATAAAAATAGAATAGAAAATACTTATCATACAAGCACACAAAAAATTGACAGCCTGACGGAAGAGACTGGCACCTAGATTCACCTAGCTTTAAGACGTTTCAAAATGATCCTTGCGATTTTATTGAATAAATACCTTTTGACTTTGACTTTGAAGTCACGACTCACTAATATGCAAGCCCCTAAAAATACGTTTGCATGATAGTCACTAGGTAGGTACAATTCTCATAAAGAAAAAACCCTGTATGTTTAAAGCATCTGCTAGTCCCTTCAAATAAAAAAGCCGACTTTGGCCAAAGTAACAACATGGTAAAACCAAATCTTTACTCCTATCCGCTCGGCAATCGCTTGTAAATAAACAAACATACAACATAACGCCATGGTCACTATACCCACTTTTTGCAAACATTAGTATCATGCTCTATCTATCATGTTTTAGATACCCATACTGGGAGGTCTAGACAAGTACCATTTTCATTTTCACACGTCTGCTGAAATATACATTGTATAAAAAATAATTAGCTTGATAGATGCTCAAGCCAAACTAATGTCTTGAGAATTCTTCTTCTCTTGAAATTTTTAACAGGCGTGTTCCCAAAACAAAGGGGTATCTTGTCCAGACCCCTTGAACCAAATGGGGCTTTTGGGATCTGCCCTACATTCACGCTATTACCTTTTCGATATTAGTAATCATTATGGCATCCATCTTGTTTACAACGAACCTTTAACATCATAAAAATATTTCTTCATCTTATCATCATAATCTTTTATTGAGAATTTATAAAGCTATGCCAAACCAAATATTAGCTCAGCTAGTGGTTTTTAGTGTAAGCCAATTTTAAGCAAGCTTCTGTTTTACATTAGCTTCAAACAAACCAAACACGGAAATGGGAAACCTTGTTTCCACGCGCATTCATTATTCAAGCACTTACGGTCGCGTCTATTTGCGTTTCAAAGATCAATGATTTCCAAACGCACTTGCCTCAAAACGGTTTTAATCCTCTATGTCGCAAGGTAAAGATGACTCAATGACAGTATCACCTAGATCATTTAGTACTCATTTTACTTAATGAGCTCCAATAAGGCTCAAGATAGTGATAATCGTCTCGCCTTGACTGAACCCCATGTAAATGAAGATTATCCTGAATCTATTGTTCCGCTTTACAACGGTACTTTGGTTTATGATTCATCTCTTTGTCTGTATCATTGTTTTCTTTGCTGCTCGTGAATGAGTTCTTTTGCATTGTAAATAATTTCTAGACTATTTTTTGGTTCTAAAAATCCCGATTCGGAGTGTAATGTCCCTTTCGCAAAATGTCCCGCTCCTAAAAACGTAAGCATTTCGTAAAATGCCCCGTTCTCGAATCGTCCCGTTCGCGAATCGTCCCGTTCGTAAAATGTCCCGTTCGTAAAATGTACCGTTCGTAAAATGTCCCGTTCGCAAAATGTCCCCAAGGTACATTTTAAAGTGCTATTTGTTATTTTTATGAATTTTGAAACCTACTATCTCGATAACCGCAAAATACACAGTTTCTACTCGAAGCTAAATTAAAGACACGAAACTAAACGTGAAACTTTTTTCGATAGATTTATTTTTCACAGGTGTGTCTCTCAAACCGCTTTTAACATACCTATTTAATGAACCATTACTATATAAGCATTACTTCTTACATTAATTCTAAAACTACCTAATTCTTAAAATAATACTAGTATCCTGACGAATGACGTACAAATTTTACTTTTGTTATACATTTTTGTACAGATATTTTTCCGTTTTCCAATTCTTTCAGAGCTTTTACATATTTCCTGTTGAATATTTGATTACGCTTCCTTTTGTTTTTTTTTTAATAACATATAGTAGATAGTTGCAGTACATATGTCTCTCTTAGTATATCGAAAACCGTCAGTGATGATGGTTTCTTTGCCCTTTTGGGATGTTGAAAATTCCATAATAATATAATTAATTATTATTTAAATTAAAATACAATGAATAGGTCTCGTTAGTGACAATGTTGCATAATGAAGTTGTCAGTTGTCATTGTAACGTGAAAAACCATCATATTGAAATGTAAAGTGGCCAGTATTAATTTAGAGGATGAGTAAAGAGTTTTAGTCCATACGTATTTTAAGATCAACGGGTATACGAACTCCTTTCTATTTGTTTTAAAAACGGGCCATCTTGAGAATGGGACATTTTGAGAATGGGCCGTTTTGAGAATGGGACGTTTTGAGAATGGGTCATTTTGAGAATTGGTCATTTTGAGAACGGGCCGTTTTGAGAATGGGCCATTTTGAGCACGCGGGACATTAAGCGAAAGGGACATTACACTCTGAATCGAAAAATCCACCTCTATTATTTCCAGGCATTTATAAGTTCGTAGAGATGTTTTTCAGAAACAGAAAAAGATGCAGGCTCACGACGTAGGTAATCTTCATTGAAGAAAAACCTCCTCTTTAATCTTTTGGCACCAATACTTTTTTTTTTGCAACTAGCTGACGGAACAAGCAGATGGCCCACTTAATGTTAAGTGGTAAAAATCACCTATAACAAAGCATAGCCTCGTAAGTCATGCACGAAAGGAACGTGCCCTACGATGAACTGCCCTGCGTCCATCAACTTGAGACACCGGCAACCACACTCTTCAAACCGAAACACAGCAACGCTGCTTGGCGGCAGAAAAAGGCGTGGTGGTAGTAGTTCCCTGGCCGAGCCCTTCACAAAGAGCTCTACTACTCCTCAAACTTAAAACTTATTCATATTCTAGTACCTAGCTGTTGCTTAGACATCTACCAATTTCGATTTAAGTGATATGTTAGCATACTTTCACAGGTTATACTATCGCAAAGTAACGCTATCATTAGATGAAAATATTTGCGTCTTTGTTTTGAAAACGCTGTGAAGCCTTCACAGTAGTTCACAGCTCTGTTAGTAGCTCTGCCATCCGCGCTGTTGGTTTAAGGTTCCCCACCGAGGACAAACAGATTTGTGTGAAGATATTGTATTTACACATTATTACACATCTCTAATACTATAAGAATCAAAGTCCTGACTGACTGACTGACTGACATATAGACAACGCACAGCCTAAACCGCTGGTCCTAGAGACTTGAAATTTGAGGAGTACATAGGTCTTATGGCGTAGAGGTGTACTAAGAAGGGATTTTTGGAAATTCAACCCCTAAGGGTGTAAAAAGGGATGAAAACGTTTGTATGAAAAATAGTATTCCTTGAACCTACAAACTTGAAACTTGGAGTACATATACTTCAAGGCAAAAAAATAGTAAAGGCATTTTTAGTTTTTTAAAACTACCCTTAATAAGTGTGCAAAGGGATGTAAAAGTTTGTATGGGACTTTTTTGACCGCTGGTCCTAGAGACGTGAAATTTGAAAAGTACATAGGTCTTATAGCGTAGAGGTGTACTAAGAAGGGATTTTTGGAAATTCAACCCCTATGGGAGTAAAAAGGTATGAAAACGTTTGTATGAAAAATAGTATTCCTTGAACCTACAAACTTGAAACTTGGAGTACATATACTTCAAGGCAAAAAAATTGTAAAGGAATTTTTAGTTTTATAAAACTACCCTTAATAAGTGTGCAAAGGGATGTAAAAGTTTGTATGGGAGTTTTTTTACCGCTGGTCCTAGAGACTTGAAATTTGAAGAGTACACAGGTCTTAAAGCGTAGAGGTGTACTAAGAAGGGATTTTTGGAAATTCAACCCCTAAGGGCGTAAAAAGGGTTGAAAATGTTGGTATGAAAAATTGTATTCCTTTAACCTACAAACTTGAAACTTGAATAGAAGTACCCCAAGGCTAAAAAATAGGAAAGAAATTTTTAGTTTTTTTAAACTACCCTTAATAAGTGTGCAAAGGGATGTCAAAGTTTGTATGGAAGTTTTTTGACCGCTGGTGCTAGAGACTTGAAATTTGAAGAGTACATAGGTTTTATAGCGTAGAGGTGTACTAAGAAGGGATTTTTGGAAATGTAACCCCTAAGGGTGTAAAAAGGGTTGAAAACGTTGGTATGACAAATTGTATTCCTTGAACCTACAAACTTGAAGTAGATGTACTCCAAGGCTTAAAAATAGGAAAGGCTTTTGATAGCAAAGGGTGCAAATGACTGTAAAAGTTAGCATGGGAGATTTTTTACGCATCATGCAATTGATTTCAAACTTGAAGTAAATATACTCCACGATAAATAATTTAAAATCACGTTACAATTATTTTAAAACTACCCCTGCAAAGGGTGCAAAAGACTGCCAAAGTTTCAAGTTTTGTATGGAAGATTTTTAACGCGTAGTGTAATTAACTTCAAACTAAAAGAAAATATGTTCTGTGGATAAATAAGAAAAATAGAGTTTGATTTTCGAAAACAACTCCCAAAAGTTTTTTTAAACTACCCTCCTTCGTTGCGCTCAATGTTTGTAAGGGACATTCTAAAAACGGGTAACTTGAGTTGACACGCAGAGATCTGAGGGTAGGTATCTACCGTGCCTGGGGATCAAAGTCGTGAAGCTGTTTCGTTTCGTTTGTTTTTGGGGTAGAAACTAGGAACAATAAGTACATACTTTCCGTGTAAGGTTGTCTTTGTTGTATTTGTCATGTTTGTGCTAAACTCAGTACCTGTACCTACCTACCTACCTAATATAGGTAATGTACGCCTATAGGTATTTAAAATCCTACCCTAATAATATACAAATCAATGCGAAAGTTACGATGTTTGGATGTTTGTGGCTCAATCACGGCTCACCACTTCAACGCGTGCGAAGCCGCGGGAAGCCACTAGTTAATAAATGAGGGAATATATTAATCTGACAGCTTGCGTTATTCTACGATGGTAAAACCAGCCCTTATGGATATATCTTGATCTGTTTGATTTACATAAATAATTATAGCGGATCAACAACCATTGAATGTGGTTTTTCGCATACCGATTCCACCTTTGTGCTTATTTATATTAAGTGAGCAAAACAAATAACCTACATAAGATGCGATTGCGATAACTGACGTGGCAAACAATTCTTGCACAGACATTCACAATCAAACTTATAATCCCAAAGTTAAATAGGAAAACCGAAGTTGAATCCTGTTTGTCGTGTCCCCAATACGTAAGTTGTGAATTTGCACTGCGCCTTTTCGCTCAGATAAAGTGTGTAGCTTCAATTTGCTTTGGCTCAAGTTGGTTTGAAGGTCTTGCTGGTATTTATCGGTTATGCGGTCGGATTTTAAAGCTATTTGCCTCTATTGATTTTTCGGTCCTACGGAAACAGTCGTTTTAGGTTTTAGTGTTATTGTGTGCTGTATCTGCTCCTCGTTTTAAGCATGAACAAACATCATAGGAACATTCCTATGATGTTTGGATTAATTTCCAATACTGGTCTTCCATTTAACTCATCACACTTCAATGGCTGGCACCGTGCAACCCGCGAAGCTGTTAATGACTACACAATGGATGCAAGTTACGCTGAATTATGTAACGTTACGGCCGTTACACAAAGGCTTTATTGCCTTAAAACTGGCTGTAGATCGACCACCCCGATGACCCACTTCCCCGGGTCGACGACCGTGTGACGTCACCACCAGCACCCACCCCATGGTCGCGTCACCCCCGGGGGTGTGTTCCCTTCCTGCGCGTTCGAGGTCACACGCTGTTCGAGCTCCGGGGCGAACGGACGTGCGGGTTCCATTTGTAAATTGCATTGCGCCTCTGGTAAAAGTGTGCGGAGTTGTGATTTCACGGTTTCGCTTCCGGAATGACTATTCTAGGTATGTTAGTCGTTCACTTTAACAATTCATTATCATCAATATTCATTCAATCATCATTGTGATCATGATCTCCAATCACCGTGTAGGTATAACTGTTAGGATTTCTTTGATAAATAGATCAGATGCGGGTTGAGATGTTATTTTCTGCGATGGTTATGTAACATTATTTTCCATAACCTTCAAGCGTTTACGGTAGAGCTGCTTGTTATGTAAACTCGTATCTTATTCGTAGGGAACGGAGCTTTTTACTGTCTAGGAGGATCTTGCCTTAATACATTCCTATTGCTGTTCCACTATGTCATTTAACTGTATAAATAATCCAAGTAGGTACTATAAGGCTCAATCAGCAGAAAGAACCAGTATCTCATTGTTCTCATTGCGCCTTGGCCTTGAACTTAAAGAGGATTGTTTATGGTTAGGTTGACAATTCATATCGGTTTCAATGATCCAATTTTCTTTTATGTTCATACCTTCTTATCATACTCAAATTCAGTTTTCCCCTGCAACAATACCATAAAATAATTTGACAGCGTTTTTTTACTACATTTCTTCAGACGTGCATGCTCAATACTATCAGACAACATTTCTTCAGATTTGGTTTTGTCTTTCGTATTCAGTTTAATTTTTTGCATCCTTTATGAAATCAAAAACTTTCCATAGCTTCGCGTTAGGTATGCTATAATCTTAGCTTATTTTATATATGCAGAACACGAAAATCGTCTCTAGTCGAAAAAAATCGTGTTTCCATGTAAAATTCGTGTATCACTAACACTATACACGCGTGTAACGTAACGTGCCAGAACGCAGTCTTCTTGGTCATTAAAAAAAATATTTTATTCATAAGCATTGAAATCTTAGTTCTCTACCGAGCTCAAAGCGCAGTAATCGAGTTATGATTTGCATATTTACAACGTGAGCAGAGCAGCCTTAGTTTAAATTTTCTATTCTGAATTCTATGAATTCTCTATTCGTTTTATTCCTACAGTATAGCACAACTCTGACGTCATAGGACTACCTACTTCCATATGTGCTAGTAATAGGCTGCATCTATTATTAGTTCGAATGGTGGTTTGCATACCACCGTATATTCTACGAGAAAACGTACCGATAGCCTAGTACTCGAATCGCGAATGTAGGTCAATTTCTTCATGAATGGGTCTAGTGAACTGTAAAATGGATTAATGGAGAAAATGTGAACAACTAGGTCTATTAGGTACATTGTCCACATTTCTCTTTGTGATTTTTTTACTGTTTTGTTGAAATACCAAAGGTATTTCTGCTGGCATCGGCATTCTACTTGTCAATTCCTTTTTTATATTGGTGGATATTCCACGCAGCACTATCTAACCTCAAACAAAGCAAAGCTATGGTAGAAGTTGGAATATATCTAGTTTTAAACTACTTTCTATTGGAACAGATCGATGACCATTGACAGACTCATGATTTGAAGTAGAAATCATCCGTATAACAAAGCATAACCTCGGAGATCACGCCCGTATATGCATCAACTCGAGATATACAGGTTAGGCCTCATGTGTCTGAAATTTCACGAGCACCCACTCCCTTCAAGTTCAAACCGGACAGAATTACCGAAATATAATTATTTACAGATATCAAAGTCAAAACGGTCTTTATTCAGTACTATCACAAGGATCACTTTGAAACGTCTTATTATACTAGGTGAATCTACCCCCAGTTCATCGCGACCAAAGCCTAGAAGAACAGGCAAGAAACTCACTGCTAGGTTTTTTTTTGTATGATCCATTTTACAATTATGGTACTTAATTGTTTTCTTTTGTAATGAGTTGGAGCATAGTTCAGTCCCAAGCTTTTTTGTCATCTACATAATCAGATATTTTATAGTAAGCTTTTGTAAAGAGTTTTCTTTTTATTATGTTTTTGAATTTGCTAATCTGCAACTGATGAATCTCGCTTGGGACTTTGTTATAGAAGCGTACACATATAACGACATACCAAAATCTAACGTTATCCAGGAATATCAAAGTGACTTTAAAAGCATTAACTGAACACGGACTGGTGCGATGTTGTCTACCGCATGATCGTATCGAGGGGCCGGTCGTGAATTCGGATCCCTCGTTTCACTTCGTTTGCGTTATTATAAAAATCTTTCAAGTTCTAACAACGATTGGAAGACTATTTCGAAGAAAAACAAGTTATAAAAATTTTCATCGATTTGGTGTTGAAATAGACCCTTGGAAGGAAACCATGTATGAAGCTCCTTTGTTAATAACTCGGTCATCGTGTCATGTCGTTGTTTAATTTTTAATAGCGTGCCTGTCATCAAAGGTTAGGTTAGGTCGGTTCTATCTGTGGCTTCTTTCGCAGTCTTATGTCAATGTGATAAGGTCCAGTTTTTAATGTTGACCAGATTTGATTGTCTGTCGTTGAAGTGTGAATATTTTATGCTAAGTTGGTTCTTCACGTTGTACTGTGTTTTGCCGCACAGCAGTGATCTATTTTACTTATTGGATACCTACATTATTGTTACTTGAACACTCAGACAAAATAAAAAAGTAAAGACGGAGCTCTACGAACAGAAAAGTGAGGCCAGTTTTCTAAACATGTGTGCGAAGGCCGGTGCTGCCATGACAATTCAAATCACCACAAAATTACAAAAATAACATTACTAAATAAAACGTCTATCATGATATAATCTAACACAACATAACTGATTATGGGATCGGTTAGGTTGTGTTTGCCTCACCTAACGGACAAACGAAATCTACGAGTTTACAATTTTTTGACAGATTACAATCTCGCGAGATAGATTATAATCTAACGGTTTTCACAATATTACGGATATGTAACCTATTTTAAGAAATAATAATCGTAAAAATCAGTTAACAAACGGGGAAGATATCGCGTTGCGCCGTGGGTCAAGATGACCGACAGACCAGCCATCAAGGCGATGTTTGACAATTTCGTTCGGTGAGTATGAATTTCCGGTCTCGGTATTGTCTGTATTTCGTTCTGTATTGAACCTAGCTTCACAATGAGTGCAGCCAATGGGCGTTAAGGTAATTTGACCTCGTAGAAGTGAGCAACAAATGGGCTCGAAATCTTGTGTACATCCGTGTGTTGCCACGGACACGTGGGGCCCATGAACTTAGCGAACACCCGTGTGTTCTCTAAGCACTCGACGGGTTTAAAATATACTGACAACCATCCTAAGAAACGAGTAACGTTACGTTGCGTATCACATTACCAAATAATAGGATAAACAAAAACACTTCATACTGGCAACACTTGTGTTCCAAGCAATAACCTCAAACTTTTATTTTGATTTATTGAAAATTATTGGTTTCCAAATTACTTACGTGTGAAATGTGATTCCATCCCGCTTTTTTAAATTTTGAAGATTGATTCTTACACCCTTTCACAACACAATTCGGCATTTTTACTGGTAAATTTATAATTTCTCAAAACGTTGCTCCCTACGAGCCGCCATAGCTAGACTGACAAGGTAAGGCGTAGTTACGTTGTACGCGTGTGTGTGTAATTGTGTATGTACACGTCAAGGCGTAGTTTGCGGCCTCACTTTGCTGTTCACAGAGTTCCGTCTTTACTTTTTTATTTTGTCTGAGCTTGAACATAGCAATATTTTCAAATTTAGCCTAATGTTTTTTGCGTGCAAAAAGGCTTTTTATCACTTACAATTATTTTACAAAGACCACTGAATTTTATAATGCAGTGCAACTACTTTGACTAAGATAGAGTGTCAGAGCATGAAGCAAAGCTTTCAGAATTTGAAATTCAGGCACATTTCCATTCAGCTAAGTACAAATTAAAGCAGCCGGGTACAGGCGGTGCCCTTCTGAGCATCCTGAATGAATATTCATGATTCGGACGGCTCTGGAGTTCGCTTCCAAATATATTATTTTCGTCTTGTAGAGATTGCGATATAGGTTCCTCGGTAGGATTGTAAATCTTGACGTATTTATATTCTCTGTTCTGAAGACATTGTAAGTGCAAGAGGAACCTGGTATCGCATTATAGATTCTACAACACAAACGCGCTGTGAACGCGCGTTCGCGAATAAAACTTCGTTTTGACTAGCCGTTATAACATCTTTGGTAAATAAATAAATAAACTTAAAACACGCGAATCATTTACATTAGAAAACACGTAATTGTAATAGTTTAGGTATAACAGAAAAAAAAGGAAAGGTATTAAAATGTGATAGTGTATAAGAACAGAAGAATAAAGGCGTATAACAAAGCATCGCCTGACAAGTCGCACACGATAGGAACGCGCCCTGCGATACACTTACTTGCGTCCATCTACTTAGGCATATAGATGTTAAGCCTATATGCCTGTAATTTCACTGGCAACCACACCCTTCTTAAAGTACTAGAGTCATAGTTGAGATGATGATAGGCTTCTAGGCTTGGTGGCGTAGAACTGGCACTTAAAAGATTCACCTAGCTTCAAGACATTCCGAAGTGATTCTTGTGATTTAATTGAATAAATACCCCTTGTATTTAACTTTGCTAAGTGATGTGTTGTTTCCAGATCCGTCAGTGTGCGTGATGCGCGCGCCGGGCGGCGGGCTCGGCTCGGTGTCGACGTTGGCTCGCTGGGCGCACTCGCCGCCCGCGCACGTGCCCGACACGCTAGTGCACGCGCCCATTGAGTTCGCATACGATGACCTACTCAACTCCAGGCTTATCTTATGGTACTACACAATACAATACTAGACAAATCATTTTAATTCCACAAAGTCTTATAGCTAATTTTCAGGTGTCACGCTCGTGTCGCGGATGCTGACATGTTTAGCAAACGATATTAATATAAGAGCAAACATTATGCGAGGCAAACTGTGGTTGCACATAGCCAATAGCCATAATATAATTATATTCCTTCTATTTAACCGGAGGACATAAAGCTACAAAGATCTGCAAGACATCCTTGAGATAATGCATCGTCAGCATAAAGCGGCCATTCTTCTTTCATCCTGTATTGATCATATGCTTAGGTACATAATATCATATTATCCTCAATACTAGCTTCATCGTTGTGGTATCAGGATAAAAAATATCCTGTACGCTATTCTAGGTCACGGACTACACTAAGTTAACGTGTCATCCAAACTGATTCGGTTACGGAGTAATTTAGACACAAAACCTTCTCGACCCGTGCCGTGGGTCCATTCTCAGGATCATTTAAAAATCAACCAAACAGAGAGACAGTTTTGTAAATTATGAAGTGTACCGAACTACCACAGCACATTTGGTACACAATTGTTCGTTCTTATTCAAATCGATCTGCGTTCGGAAAATTTGCATAAGGAAATCGCAAAAGTTATTATCCGAGTGGGATTTTAAACCTTGAGTTCCCCGTGTCAAGGTGAAAGTGGTTGGTTCAAGTCCTACTATAGAGGTAGATAATAACTTTTGGGACATTATAAAATCTTTGTGGTTTCCTTAAGTGAAGTTAATTAAACACTATAAAACGAATAAATCTTTAACCTAGCTTTGAGCTTTTATTTAACCTTCTTCCAGGCATGGTGACATATCGACCCTGGACGCTGACGTGATCACAAACACGACAGATGAAACCCTTATGGAATGCAACGCGGTCAGCGAACGGATTATGCACAATGCCGGCCCTGACCTGAAGGAAGAGATCATCACTAGGGGACACGGTAAGGAGGTCCATGTCTTTGTCATCCCCTAATTAGTTTGCCCCGATATCTCGCGCTGTGTCCGATCTAACTTATATCCAATCTTGCCTAAACTACAAAGTGGCAATAAGCTGTCATGTTGAACGTAGATCTGTCTCGTTTCCAGGACGTTGAATCCTAAGGTTCCTTGGATATAGCCAAATAACGTCCTTTTTGAATAACCTTATGCTGTAGTTTCTATTGAAAACCTCAGTAGGGATAGCATTCCATAACCTTCGGAGTAGGAAGTTCCTTTGGAACGGAACGGTAACTGACCATTTTGGCTCCAAGTGGTATGGATGAAATCTCTGCCTATGGTGATCAGGCGATGGTAGAATGAAGCTGTGGTCATCATGTCGAATAATTCTTCAGAACACAATAACATACATATATTATGTTAAACAGATATAACTGAGCTCTGGTTAAAATATGTTCATATGTTGTTATCTACTTCCAGAATGCCGAACTGGCGAGGTGGTGGTGACCCCTGGATTCAGCCTGCGCTGTCGGCACGTGGCCCACACCGTGTGTCCCAACTACGTGCCACAGTACCATACTGCTGCTGAAACCGCTCTGCACTCCTGTTACAAGTATGTATGCACACATACTTTGATGTGCTGGTCCCGGCTTAGACTAGGACTCCGTTCGTAAGAACCGAGTCTACTTAGAATTTCCGAGAAATAAGGAGGTTTTTGGCGGCTCCCGTAGGTAAATAGCATTGTAGTTTTGAAAGATGTGTTTGTTTGTAATATTTTCAGAAACGTGCTGTTTGCGGGTGCGGAGCTCGGCGCGCGATCCTTGGCGCTATGCTTCATCAGCTCGGCTCGCAGAAGCTTCCCGACTGAAATCGCGGCACACATCGCGCTGCGTAAGTTATGCTTGCAGAGTGTATTAGTGTGTGTGTTTTAAGCGTAGGACACGTTTGGACAAATTTTCTGCTATCGACATAACTACTTCGGTAGACCGGAGACAGTACCGAGCCTTCGTCTTTCCGCCTGACAAACTTATCAAAAGATCTCTTTGAAAAGTCCTAAAGCTGGGGGCACTCTAGGTGCCAGGTCCACACGACCAAGCCTCAAAGAACAGGCAACAAACTAACGTCTTGGGTTGTACCTCCATGAAGCCCCAGGGTGGTTCCGATCGAAGTGACGCGTAGGCAAGAGTTGGAATAAGGCAACGAGCGTTTTACGATAACGTTCCAGGCACAATCCGACGCTACCTGGAGCAGCACAAGTGTCCGCAGCTGGTGGTGGTGGCGAGCGGCTGCGGGCCCGACGTGGCGCTGCTCGCGTCCCTGGCGCCGCTGTACTTCCCGCGCAGCGCGCGCGAGGCGCTCGCCGGCGCGCACCGGCTCGCCGCGCTCTGCGCCGACACCAGGTATCTAATGTACTCAGTGCCGCTACCTACAGCTGCTCGCGTCCCTGGCGCCGCTGTACTTCCCGCGCAGCGCGCGCGAGGCTCAGGTTGTGGTATAGTGGCAGCAGCCCCGCCGTCAGATCCTCAAGTTGTGGTCTTGTGGAAGCAGCCCCGCCGACAGATCCTCAGGTCGTGGTCTTGTGGCAGCAGCCCCGCCGACACATCCTCAGGTCGTGGTCTTGTGGCAGCAGCCCCGCGACAGATCCTCAAGTCGTGGTCTAGTGGCAGCACTCCCGCCGTCAGACCCTCAGGTCGTGGTCTTGTGGCAGCAGCCTTGCCGACAGATCCTCAGGTTGTGGTCTTGTGGCAGCAGCCCCGCGACAGATCCTCAGATCGTGGTCTAGTGGCAGCACTCCCGCCGTCAGATCCTCAGGTCGTGGTATTGTGGCAGCAGCCCCGCAGACACATCCTCAGGTCGTGGTCTTGTGGCAGCAGCCCCGCGACAGATCCTCAAGTCGTGGTCTAGTGGCAGCACTCCCGCCGTCAGACCCTCAGGTCGTGGTCTTGTGGCAGCAGCCTTGCCGACAGATCCTCAGGTTGTGGTCTTGTGGCAGCAGCCCCGCGACAGATCCTCAGATCGTGGTCTAGTGGCAGCACTCCCGCCGTCAGATCCTCAGGTCGTGGTATTGTGGCAGCAGCCCCGCCGACAGATCCTCAGGTCGTGGTCTTGTGGCAGCAGCCCCGCGACAGATCCTCAGGTCGTGGTCTAGTGGCATCGGGGGCTCAAAACCGGTCATGAACCGATGAGTTTTCTGTTCAAAAATATGTGTGCATAGTGCCGGTATTTTCAAACGCTGAAGGAAAACATCGTGCCGAAACCGGCATATCGTAGAACCTAACCTATAGTGACACGACAAGAAGAAGAAGTGGCTCTTACCATGTTGGGTGTTAATATATGAGTATTTATTTAAAAAAATACTATGGTTCTCAAAGTTCAAGCTTTGCTTAGGCTGGGGCTAGATAGAACTGTGTGGAATTTCCTCCAATATTTATAAAACGTGGTAACTAATGCCCCAAACAAATAGGACGCCGTAGCCTGAGACAGCTTATGGTTATATAATTTCTGTAACAAATATTAAAATCTGTTTTTTTTTATTCCAGTTACCCGGAGCGAAGGATACGCATCATTCACAACCCTCACTCACACAACTCTGACAGCAGTAAGTATTACAACCCCATTATTAAGATAGAAAAATGGTAATCAAAGGGAAGCTGCAGCTTCTTTGGGCACTAACACACAACACACACAGACAGCACGAACAAAAAGTACACAATACAAAAATTGATAGGTAAGGATTAGGTACAGCAAGAAAAGAATATAAATAAAACAAAGAAGAAAATGTAAGCAGGTTTGCGACCCTAGATAAAAACATAAGCTAGGTAGTTATTATAAAAAGGGCTAGTGAATATTAAAATTTACTCTACTTTTTGATCACAGGACCATACTAGACTCAGTTTTTTTTTTACTTAATAAGTGCGCGTGATATGTGGTACCCTAATATCATTACAATCTAGCCAAGTAGGCTATCGAGTAATTTTGCTTTGACTTAATTTTATACAAATAATATTACTAAGAATGTGTCTGGAGGGATAATCTCAAGGATAATTTTAGATTCATTAATTAAAAAACTTTCACTTTTGTTGCACACATCTAATTATTCATACACCGGAAACAAGCGATATTTTTCTAGGTTGAGTTTGACAGTTTCATTGGAACTTTTCTTACAGACTCTACTTTAGGCGACACTTTGTTCTTGTGTTCATTAAAAGTAGCACTATCACTACACAATATTAGGCTTATAACTGCACTAACTCAAAAGGTTTGGTTCTTTTGAGTCTTCTCACTTTGTCTGTGTTGTCGAAGAGCTGGATGGCCTCGACACGTTCACGTAGGTAGTGAAGAAGTCTTTTTTCGCGAGCTTCTGCGTATTTCTTAATTAATTTATCAACGAATTCAATCTGTAAAGACTCAGGCTAACAGTCAAATATAATATTTAAAAAAAAAATGGTGGAAATTCCACACAGCACTATGCCAAAGTGCTCGCCCCAAACTAATGCAAGGCTTGTCATACTTGTAATATTATACAAGGTGTAAAGTCATGTACGAAATTAAATTGAAACACGTACTCCTGATTGTATTTTTAGATTTTAGATTTTAGTAGTTGGTTTTATCTAAAAAGCCTGAATATTTATCGAGATATCGATACTTTTCCAATAAATATTTTTTATGCAACCTGTATCTCTAATCGCCGGTGCTGAGGTCAAATTTCCAGGGTCATGAAGCCATATGTCTCATCAATCAAACGAAAAAAAGGAGAGAGATACCAAATTTATACGCGTTAGAGCGAATAAGAAACAATTTGTACGCTCACATTGTAAAATTTCGCTTTGCGACAAGGACAGATATCATTCCGCTTACGTGTGTGATAGAGACAGATAAATACGTAGCTCGCCCCACCATGTGCCACGCTGCCCGGTGGCCAGTGAAATACATTATTATTTATTAAACAATCGCCTCGGTAGCGACCTTGACATATCTAATTTTGAAAATTGTAAATTCGTTTTTATCACATCAATTCGAAAATAGATAGTTTGCTCTTCGAAAACAGGTAGCAAAATAGCACTTTGATCCCAAGGGCGGTAATGTGATTTGAATTTGGAATGTGCTTATTGAGTAAAAGTTCCAATCACCAAAGAGATCACGAACACTGTATGAACAAGCAGGCTTTATGATTAAAAAAAAAGCGCCTGAACTAAATAAAAATAAACAAAAACACGTGAAACGCGCATTCCACCTTTGTTCATAATTGTTTACTCAAATTCAGATTTTACTTAGTTTTATGAAAATAAATAAAATTACAATAAATACATGATTATGACTATGAGATTATGTGACATTGTGACAATGTGACTATGTGACTATGTGACTATGTGACTATGTGACTATGTGACTTTGTGACTTTGTGACTTTGTGACTTTGTGACTTTGTGACTTTGTGACTTTGTGACTTTGTGACTTTGTGACTTTGTGACTTCGTGACTTCGTGAATTTGTGACTATGATTATGATTATTCATAAGTTGCACTAAGTTATTTTCTCATAGAGGGTGATAAAAAGTAGAGTGTCCACCTCGGGAGCAACACTATTTTAAGCTCGAGTGAAGTACTTTGAATCCCTCGCTACGCTTAGGATTCTAGAGTAGAATCCCGAGCGTAGCGAGGGATTCTACTTCGCTCCGCTCTGGATTCAAAAAACACTCTCGCCATAAAAATAGTTGTTTGCTCCCTTGGTAAACAATCTACTAGTTATTACTAGTGACTAGTGTCTAGATTTGGTACCGCGAAATAGACTTTTTGTGTGAGTGTGTGTGTCTTGTTAATGTTATCAAAATGCAGAACTTGTATTAAGAAGGGAAAGATAATTGTGAAAAAAAACAAAATAAACACTAGAACAGTTGAAGGAGCTCTTCAGTGCATTCATTTGTATATGTGCAACATGCAAAAACGTGGGCATATTGGAAACGTACGGATTTGAGGTACTAACTAGTTTTATTTTTCCCACATGCTAACGTTGCTACCTACCTAGGTATATCGGCGAATCAAAGACGCATCCGCCGGCCGCGCGCCCGCGCTGAAAGGGCGTTCACCTTTAGGCACGAGCGCGCGGCACAGTTTAGGTTTAGTCGTAGTATGTGGGTGTGCGGTTTCTGCGCGCGGCATTGAATGAAAGTACGTTGCTTTGTTTGTGTGTTTATACAGAATGTTCAATAATTTTATGCTTATTCTGATATTTAGTTTGTTTGAAAATAAAAAAATCTCAATTATGAATAAAACCTTTTTTAAATCAATACTAGATAGTAGTATTACACGTGTATTAATCTAATGTCGTACAGTCGTTTACACGTTGTATAACACCCAGACAGAGAACAATCATCTACGTTCATCACACAAATGTTTGTTCTCGGTGGGGATCGAACCCACGGCCGACCGACAACACAGAAGGCAGAGCTACTCCAACTGAGCTGTGAAGGCTGTCAAATATCAAGTCTTATAGAGCTCAGTGGTGGTAGCTCTGCCTTCTAAGCTGTAGGTTGTTGGTAATACTTGTGGACATGTTAACACCATCTAGCCTCAAAGCTTGTACAATGGCAACCAGATAGCTGATATAATACTTAAATACGTTGTTTTTATACTTATGTGTATGTATGTGTGGTGTGAATTTGAGTGATAGTCACTCTATCACTCAAATTGTAATTGAACAGTAAAGGAACAGTGTAATTAGAGAGAAATGTGGAGTGAAAGAAGACGCAGTGATGAGGGTAGAGAAAGGTATGTTAAGATGGTTTGGGCATGTGGAGAGGATGGATGAAAGGAGATTAACGAAACAGGTGCATCAGGCGAGCGTAAATGGGACTGTTGGGAGGGGAAGACCTAGGCGAACGTATCTCGATCAGATAGCAGACGTTCTAGAGAAGGGCCAGGTCAAGAGTACCCTAAACCGACGAGAATGTATGAAGAATGTTATGAGAGTGAATGAAGCGAAAGAGGTATGTAAGGATCGTAGCAAGTGGAAATCCGTGGTCTCTGCCTACCCCTATGGGAAACAGGCGTGATTTTATGTATGTATGTATGTTTTATACTTACTTAAAATGTTCCTATTACATTCGGACACAAAGCAAATATTTATGTTCACAGAGTGGGAATTTTTAATCTTTGTTTTTTGTTTCTACTTACTTACCTACATCTATATGTATTTTAAGTCTTATTGTATGTGTTGTGTGTTCTTGTGGCAAATAAATAATTGTCTATGTATATGTCTACTTGAACCAATTGAATTAAAATTACTACCAACTAACTAAGCTTAAGTCAAAGTGAATGTCAAAATATAGTCAATTGAATCACAAGGATCAGTTTTAATGTCCTAAAGCTAGGTGGATCTAGCCAGTTCCACGCGAGCAAGCCTAGAAGAACAGGCAAAGAACAGGCAAGAGATTCAGTCAAGCGATGAGTAATTCTCATTGTGAAAACAAAGCTGAGACATAATTGCTCACAAAAATAGGGCAACCGATAACCATTCACTGCCCTTATCGGAGATAACGTGAACATATAAACGTGGCTATCTATTGACGCACTTAGTAATCCGCGATCATTTCGAAAGTCACCATTTTACTTACTGCCTTATTTTATTTGCCGTTACAAAAGAAAAGTAAATTAGTGTGGTTTGTTAAAGTGCAGTGTAAATATGGAGGTTAAAACAGTGACAATAGATTTGGAGTTAAAGGCTAGACCTAATAGAGGTAAGGTGGAATGATTAGACTGTTCTTTGTTTGTGCCTTTGAGTCATAGCATGACTAGATCTTCCATGAGTTTGTTCCAGAATTAACTCGCTAGCGACGAAAGTGAACAAAATTATAAAAACTTTTATTACTAAAGTACCTAGCTAAGGAGTGTAGTCTGGATTCGTTTTCTGTCATCTTGGAACGTAACTTATCTTTTTCATTTTAATTTCTAAAAACTTTTTCGTTTTATTTAAAGTTCTGTTGTAAAAAGGTATTTATTCAATAAAATCAAAAAAAAGGATTACTCTGAAACTTCTTAAAACTAGGTAAATCTAGGTGCCAGTTCCACGCGACCAAAACCTAGAAGAACAGGCTACTTCAGGGGGCTAAAGTACCCGTCACCTATAACAAAGCAGTGCCTTGTAAGTCACCCACGATAGGAACGTGCCTTACGCTTACACAGTGTTGGTTCCTTTGAAAAAGTTATTCATATTGATGGGTGTGCATCAGTGCATTGTAAGGCACGTTCCTATCGTGGGTGACTTACAAGGCAATGCTTTGTTATAGGTGATGCACTTAACATCAACTAGTTGTAAATAAAAAAAATTGCATTAGCATTGCTAGAGTGCTGAAGTACACCGACACATGCGCGAGTCAATCCGCCTGTCAAGCGTGGTGACAACGTCGAACCCCTCAAATATGGGGGAAGCTTGTATCCAGCAGTGGCTTGTAACGAAATAAATATTTTTTCTCATCTACCCAACAAATGCAATTAAGTAGGTAGGTACCTAATTTTAATTATTCTTCTAAGGTCAGTTATCTTATGCAAATTAAGATCGTTTATCTCAAGTCATGCTGCGTGTAAAAAATTAGTTAACAAGTGTCGTTTCATTGAGCAAGGCGTACGGTTTTTAATTTAAAAAGTCTTTAAAAAAATAAAACGGAAAGTAGAAGGTTCAATCAAATCCCAAGGATCATTTGAATCGTTGTATAAATAGGTGAATCCTCGCAAACAATTCTAGAAGAATCGATAAGTTTGTTACTTACTTAGATTGGTTTTGTTTATTTTATAAAATGAAGGTAGAATTCCGTTTATCATTCGTGACCCAGTTAAATGACGTGAATAGTGATAATATAATATAATTGAATAATGCAAATCACTTTCTGTATACCAAACTTAAGACAATAATTTACGGAACATTGTTTCAATGGAGTTTCAATGTGAACTGTGATGTGAAAATCGGAAGCCAAGTGACAGCTTGCTTCCCGCCAAGACTCCATCTTGTATTGTCTATGCGTGTTCTCTAACTGTCAGTGATAATGTTGAACGCAGCTTTTGAATACGATCGTGAGTAAAGTTTGGCATGTTGTATGATATGAACGTTTGTTAGGCACACATGAGAGTTGAAATACATTTCTTTATATCCATAGATAATTGAATATTAAAAACGCTTTTCTGGGGTGATATTAAATCAAAGCTACAACAACAATAATATGTACATATTTGTTTTAAAAGATTTTATACATTTATAGATATCAATATTACTCGAATGTATATTCTGCGATAGGCGTGTACTTTTTAGATGTTTTATTCGTAAACACATACTTAAAACCAACTTCTAAGACGTACCCTTAGACTCAAAGAAACTTGAGTGGGTGCTTGTAATGTGATATCTACCGTGCCTGGTGCACGATCAAATTCGTGAAGCTGTTTCCGTTTTGCATACTTAAAATATATTATGAAACCCATGACGAACGAATAATGACGTCACAACTATCACAATGTTGTCAGTACCTTGAATTTGAATTCGCATTTTGTACCGCATTGCGACACCTGTTATCATAAAAAATGTGGAGATACTCGTACCTATTGACACAATTTTAACTTCGTACGCTATTATTATGAAAACAAAGATATTACAATGTTGATTGTAAAGAGCGCATTTATTTTGAGACTGTAAATTTATTTTAATCGTTAAGATCCATTGTAATTTTTTAATTTTTAACAATCATGACATAATATTACGAGTATGTTGTCGATGGAAAGTTTTGTTTCTACAATTTTATAGTTTCTCAGTCTGGGGTCGCAATATCCTAAATTATCTTTAGAAAAAGAGGCTATACCAGTGTAAATCATGTAGGGAACAATCACATACCCATACAGGCTTATGACATAGCATTCATTCAGGGTCTAGAAAGTTGTTACAGGGTATTTCAAAGATTTTAAGCGAACTTGATAAAATCTCTTTTTTATTTCTACTGGCTAATGTAACAAGCGGAAGACCCATCTGATGATAAGTGTTAACCATCACCTTTAGCAAACTATTGACTTAAAACACACGCACGATAGGAACGTGCCATGCCCTGCGTCCATCATCTTGAGGCATACAGATGTACCATCCCTAATGTGCCTGTAATTTCACCGGCAACCACACTCTTCAAACCGGAACAGCAACGCTGCTTGGCAGCAGAAATAGGCATGGTGGTAATACTTCCTCGGACGTTCGGCCGAGGAAGTATTACCACCTTAACAAAAAGCTCATATTACATTCAACCACCACCCGTCACGCAAAAAGGGCCTACCAGCGGCCTACTTGCTTAAACCAGTCCGCTCACCAAATAGCTCTACCACTCTTACAAGGAGCTCTTCTACTTTTGTGGGACATTTCCTCTCAGAAACATGGACTGTGAACCTGCTAAGGTGTTCAGTGTAGAATGAAAATGCGAGTCTAATTCTAATGCAAGGTGTATAAGATCTGCACTGACGTCCCGCAATGGGGTTAATTGTGCATACCCCCTGCTAACCTAACCCCAGCCAGCCCAACTCCTTAAAGTAGCAGAGAAAGGCTTTGGGTTGGTGGCAGCAATGTTTTAGTATCCTCGATAGTAATGTTTCTGCAATACCCGATCAGCTGCAGCCCTAGTTTTTACAAAATGCGTGTAATGTGCGTTGTGGTCATCAGCTGAGGACGACACGTCGCTGTACGACGAGGAGGCGGCGGCGGAGGCTGCGGCCGCGTTCGCCCGCGCGTGCGCGCCCGACACGCAGCGCCTGCTCGCGCCCGCGCCCGCCGGGGACCCGCCGCGCACCTCCCGGCGACGGGGCGACGATCACGACCAGTGAGTACATTCTATTACAACACACACACAACACAATGTAGTGCTAAGAGGATTTAATGCTGACAGAATGGTGAGAGAGTACATTGTATACACACACACAACACAATATAGAGCTAGGAGGATTTAATGCTGACAGATTGGTGAGAGAAGTCCATTATATTACAACACTCACACCAGTTAATGTAGTACTAGTATTTAATGCCGACAGAATGGTAAGAGAGTCCATTATATTACAACACACGCAACACAATCTAGTGCTAGGAGGATTTAATGCTGACATGGTAAGAGTAAGCAGTACAAATTATGAAGAATGGAAAAGCTGCAGGACCGAATGGTATACCAGTCAGTTAGATTATGGATGTTTTTAAATGCAGATGGATGGAAGTGGCTGACTTTTTTCTTCAACTTTTGAAGAAAAAAGTCAGTTATAAGATGAATGGTGCAACAGTTCGCTGGTGCCCGTTATCAAAAACAAGAGTGCTGAAAAGGGTGCAGGGTACAGAACTGTAACTACTATCGAGGAATAAAGCAATGTTACATAGTACGAAAGTTTGAAAGAAGGTGACCCCAACCAGTATGTCCCGATTTTCGGTCTCTCAATGTTCAGTAGTACAGAATGAAGGTGAGATTGACAGGGATCTAAAGAGTAAAATAAATGTAGGATCGATTAAACAGGAACAACTTGTGGTCCAAGAATGCACCTAAAAGAAAGGGAGAAAAAATACAAGACGATCATAAGAACTGTCGTTTTGTTTCGATCTGAGTGTTGGGCCACCAAAACGGATGAAAGATGAGTGCATGCAGCGGAGAGAGATGCGAGTGTTGAGATGAATGTGGAGTGACAAGAATTTATAAGATAAGGAATAAGTTTATTATACAGTCTGGAAGTAGGTTTCTCTTACGTTTCTCGGTAATAATCGGTTAGTTGTCGGCCTGTGCGCGGATTTGGATGAAACTTGAAATAGACACAGTTAGTAACTTATAAAAACATGAAGGGTAGTTTTAATTTTAATCCAGGTAATTACCATGCGAGCGAAGCCGTGGGCGCATGCTAGTATTAACACAAGGTATGTTGGTAGGTTCAGTTTGTTCTTCGTTTCAGATGTGCCGTACCGTTCTACTTTATACAATGTAAATATTAGCACTTGTCAAAAATGTGTTATCTTAACGGCACGTGACATGTTTAAACGTTAATTCTTCATCATGTTATCTGGCTTTATCTTCTCTGTAATTAGTTTAAATATTTGTCAATTTAAGAAAACAATGTTTTTATATTAAATTTTCTAAGCAAGAAAATATTTGAATTTAAAACGAAGACATCCGCGAATCAATTTCTCGGTCGCATATTCAGCGAAAAACCGCAAATTAACAAGTTTTGGAGATTAATATTACATAAAGGTTCAGCTAAAATATAATTTTGATCAAAACAAGTTTTCCTACCAAAAACGAAGAACGACGAAGTGATATCCAATTCGGTTGAGGGGACGCTTTTGCGTGTGATACATTTATGTTGTATTAATTTGTTCTTAAAATAAAAATAGCGGCTTTTCAAACTTCTACTTTGCCTCCCACTTGGAAAACTACTACCTGAAGTAGGCTCAAACTCATTCCAAACAATGAAAAAAAGTACAATAATTGATTGAATGAGCAAAGCGAACGAAAATATTACATTCAACTTGGGCGTTTAGGCATTTTATGTATATTAGGCATTTGATCCGATCTGCATGAAATTAGGTAAGTCGATAGCTTGTACTTGAGAAATTAACTGGTAAGTAAAATGAGTTAAATCGGATCACGAGTTATTAAGATATGAGGTTTTTTAATGGGGCAAAAATAAAAAAGGTACACAAAAATATCAAGTTACATGTCATATGGGCTTCGTTTCTGAGTAGATCTCAGTTCGGGGCGAACCACTAGTTGTAAGGATCTTACAAAAAACGCTACAAACCAAGCCGAAAGTTCTTCTAGGCTTTGGTCGGTGCAGGGTATTCTTTCAAATTTCTGAGACGATATTAATTTTACTTTTGGATGGGAATTTCAAAAACGAAGTATTCAAATTTTGCACACGTCATAGTATTCCTGTGCTCCGTCTGATCACTTGGTATTTGGCCTCATACACTGAAAAAAAAAATCATTAAAAAGAACTGATAAAACGTTCATGTGTACTGCTTTGAACAGTACCAGGGGAGCCTGCCGAGCAAATCAGTAACATTTACTGCTCCTAAAACAGTTAAAGTTCGAGGCAAAATTTTACCGTTATGACAGTAAATTTAAATGTTTTGAGTAGCAAAAATGTGTAAAAAATGTTACTGTTTTATACAGTCAAAAAATTTTACTGTTCTAAACAGTAAAAAAAAATTACTGTTTTAAACAGTAAAATAAAGTTACTGTTTTAAACAGTAAAAAATGTTACTGTTTTAAACAGTAATATAATGTTACTGTTTTAAACAGTAAAAAAATGTTACTGTTTAAAACAGTGAAATATTAGTACTGTTTGAAACAGTAAAAAAACTAATGTGCATGCACAGTAGCGGGTACTGAAGTGAGCAGTTACAGGTAATGTCAAGGATAGTACTTTTTAATGCGCAAGAACAGTAGCGGGTACTGTAAGTGCACAGTTACATGTAATGTCAAGAATAGTACTTTTTAATGTGCAAGAACAGTAGCGGGTACTGTAAGTGCACAGTTACATGTAATGTCAAGAATAGTACTTTTTAATGTGCAAGAACAGTAGCGGGTACTGTAAGTGCACAGTTACATGTAATGTCAAGAATAGTACTTTTTAATGCGCAAGAACAGTAGCGGGTACTGTAAGTGCACAGTTACATGTAATGTCAAGAATAGTACTTTTTAATGCGCAAGAACAGTAGCGGGTACTGTAAGTGCACAGTTACATGTAATGTCAAGAATAGTACTTTTTAATGTGCAAGAACAGTAGCGGGTACTGTAAGTGCACAGTTACATGTAATGTCAAGAATAGTACTTTTTAATGCGCAAGAACAGTAGCGGGTACTGTAAGTGTACAGTTACATGTAATGTGAAGGATAGTACTGTTTAACGTGTACGCACAATATCGGGTACTGTACTTACTGATCAGTAACAGTACCCGCTACTGAGAATGCACATTAAAAAGCACTATCCTTCACAATACCTGTAACTGTACACCTACAGTAGCGAGTACTGTAAAAGCACAGTAAAAGGTTGTGAAGGACCGTCCCTGATACCTACTGCCTACGCAGTACTGCATAGGTAGGCAGGTATGCAGGCGACCTGAAATAAATTAAAAAAGATTTAATTGAAGTAATTTATTTAAGATGAAAAAACTAAAAATAAAAACGTTTGTCGCTCTTCCAGGACATTTCTGTTTCATCTTCGATGTGTGAAATAAAGCTTTGGCGCACTTCTGCGACTCATGTTCTTTTTCGTTTCAATTGCACCGGGCCAATGATGTGCGGCAGAAGTAGCAATAAGTCCAGGTTGCTCGTTTCGGGAATTTGATCTGTAAAGCAACAAGAACGAAAATTAGTGACTAAGATTTTTATCGTCGAACGTTTATAGGTACCTACTCTTTACTCAGGAATTATACTGACAACTGGTTAGTTCTATGGAAAAAAATCGTGTTGTATGTGACAATACATTAAACTAATTTAAATTACAAACTAACCTCGTGCAAATTGCTTCAATTCTGCCAATGATGTGCGGCAGAAGTAGCAATAAGTCCAGGTTGCTCGTTTCGGGAATTTGATCTGTAAAGCAACAAGAACGAAAATTAGTGACTAAGATTTTTATCGTCTAACGTTTATAGGTACCTACCTACTCTTTACTCATGAATTATACTGACAACTGGTTAGTACTATGGAAAAAAAATCGTGTTGTATGTGACAATACATTAAACTAAATTAAATTACAAACTAACCTTGTGCAAATTACTTCAATTCTTCCACAAATGGTGATCGTGTTGATGATGAGGAGTAATTTGCTCTTTAGTAGCGGTAGTTTATCATCCAATGAATAAACATAAATTTAATGAAATAAATATATAGTACTAATCCGCTAATCTAATCTTATGTAAGTAAATCAAATGTAGACTTGAGTGTGCACCCTTCACTGCATCTGCAAACTCTGCATACTCTGCAAATTCTGTAACGTGAAAAAAGGTGTATTAGACACAACAAAAATACCACAAAAAATATAAAATACTTAACAAGACTTCGACACGTGTTTCGCCTCTCTACGAAGCATCTTCAGGAAGAATTGACTTGCTGTGCACTGAATGACGTCACCTTGACGTGTTGTCTCGTCGAGCGCCGAGCAGAAAGTGAGTAATGGCTCGTCCGGACCCCTATTTATACCTGAGTGTCAACAACCGTTCGCCTGTTGGTGACTCACGAGGTGATTAGGTAATGACGGTTGGTCGGTATTCACAGCGCCGTTTGCAAAAATTCTTAATAACGGCGACCTTGGGAATGTGTTTAATTCATTCAACAGTGTGAAACTATGTGTATTGTGTTTTACAATTTCTAAACATTCTAAAACACACATCCTAAAACCTTTATCGCAATTGTGTAAAATATTATAAGTGTGATTGTTATTTAGTGAATGAGAGGACTCGATTAAATGTTTTGCAAAATGAGATCTTTCTGGACAATTATTCCTATATGCTGCAATGTGTTCTTTATACCTAGTTTGGAAATTACGACCGGTAGTTACTCACTAAGTCACATCGAATTGCTGCTCAGAATGTTTGGTTCAATCAACAGTGTAAACAATATAAAGTCGTTCCATCTTATATTAATATTCGTAGGGCAGCTAATATTGCTTTGAACAGGGCGAAAGATATTTGGTTAAATGAAGAGGTTAGGTATTGGTTTTCAGTAAGAGATAGTTACAAAAGCCATCTCAAAGTTTTGTACACAGAACTAGTTTATTCTTTACATAATATTGAGTTTGATATTTTAGATAGTAAAGCGAGGGAATTTGCTTCAATAGCTGCACAAGAGAAATATTTGGTGCAGTCTAGAAAGTTAGATAAATTAATTAGACAATATCATAGACAGGGAACTTCAAACTATGTGGATCATTGTAACTTACAGATCGGACAGAATACGTGTCCGCATACATTTCACGAACGAGTAAAAAATCTTAGTAGTGTCCAACTTTCGGTACCAGAACATTCATTGTTAGAAAAAGGTCTCAAATATAACATACAGCCAGTTGTGTCTAAAAAACCATTAGAGTCATTAGCGGTGGAGTCAGAAATGGCGATAGTTAGGTCCAAAAAAGATGAGGCTGTTAAACACCTCGTAGCGTCTCATATAAAACAGGCATTTGCTTCATCTGCTTCTTCACCATTTTCAGGGGATAGACACATTTACAGGTCTTTACAAAATAAAATTGATCAAAACAACTTAATAGTTTCAAAGGCTGATAAAGGTAATACAGTTGTCATTTTGGATAGAAATAGCTATGTACAAAAAGTTAATGACGTCATACAGGGTAGTGATTTTGAACAATTAAGTTCAGACCCAACGAAGCTTTTTACAGCACAGTTAAAAAATGTTACCAAAAACATTTCCTTTGTTCCACCAGAATCATTAAAGCATATTGTTCCGATGAACCCTAGGTCTCCTATGTTGTACGGTCTACCCAAAATTCATAAGATTGATATACCTATTCGCCCAGTAGTTTCTTATATTGGTGCCCCAGCATACAATTTATCAAAACATTTAAATTATCTGTTAAAATCAAAATCAAATTACACTCCAAAGTTTAGCCTCAAAAACAGCTTACAGTTAATAGATAAAATTAAAGATGTTAGCTTACCTCGGCGTTCTAGGTTGTTGTCATTAGATGTCGAAAGTTTATTTACAAATGTACCTTATGATGAATGTTTACAGATACTAGAAGGACACTTTGAAAGACAGCGTTTGCACCCTGGCGAGGTTGGCGATTTAATATCGTTAGCTAAAGTATGTATGGAACAAAATTATTTCAGATTTGAAAATCAATATTACAAACAAAAAGAGGGGTTAGCTATGGGGTCGCCTCTTAGCCCATTTATGGCCGATATTTTTATGGATCATTTTGAAAATACTCATATTGTAGATCAACCACATATTTTATATTACTATCGATATGTAGACGACATAATTATATGTTGGACTGGTACACTTCGTCAAATTGATGTTTTTGTAAATCAAATTAACAGTAAACATTCTAAAATTAAATTCAAATTAGAATTAGAAGATGACATTAGTAAATCATTGAACTTTTTAGATTTAACTATTACAAGAAAGGACGATAGGCATGATTTCAGAATTTATAGGAAGCCGACGTACACTGATGTCACAATACCAGAATCTTCTTGTCATCCCATTCAACATAAATTGGCAGCTTACCGTAGTTTTGTCCATAGGTTATTGTCAGTTCCACTTTCACAAGAAAATTATAATAAAGAACTTAGCATAATATATCATATGGCTATAAGAAATGGGTACAATAGAAGTATGGTTGACGGGTTGATTAAGGGAAAACGTCGTAATTTGGTCCGCTCTCTTCTATATCCCGTGCAACCAGATGGACCACAAAAATTTTTGGGTAGTCTCACTTATTTAGGAGCGGTTAGCGAGAGAATTTCAAAGATATTATTTAAAAATGAAATCAGGGTAGCATACAAAACGAATAACACATTGAGACAGATTTGTAACGGTAAAGATACATTGGAGAACAATAAAAAAAGTGGTATTTATAAATTAGTCTGCGATGAATGTGGTGGTGTTTATATAGGTCAAACCGGTCGTAATTTCCAAACTAGGTATAAAGAACACATTGCAGCATATAGGAATAATTGTCCAGAAAGATCTCATTTTGCAAAACATTTAATCGAGTCCTCTCATTCACTAAATAACAATCACACTTATAATATTTTACACAATTGCGATAAAGGTTTTAGGATGTGTGTTTTAGAATGTTTAGAAATTGTAAAACACAATACACATAGTTTCACACTGTTGAATGAATTAAACACATTCCCAAGGTCGCCGTTATTAAGAATTTTTGCAAACGGCGCTGTGAATACCGACCAACCGTCATTACCTAATCACCTCGTGAGTCACCAACAGGCGAACGGTTGTTGACACTCAGGTATAAATAGGGGTCCGGACGAGCCATTACTCACTTTCTGCTCGGCGCTCGACGAGACAACACGTCAAGGTGACGTCATTCAGTGCACAGCAAGTCAATTCTTCCTGAAGATGCTTCGTAGAGAGGCGAAACACGTGTCGAAGTCTTGTTAAGTATTTTATATTTTTTGTGGTATTTTTGTTGTGTCTAATACACCTTTTTTCACGTTACAGAATTTGCAGAGTATGCAGAGTTTGCAGATGCAGTGAAGGGTGCACACTCAAGTCTACATTTGATTTACTTACATAAGATTAGATTAGCGGATTAGTACTATATATTTATTTCATTAAATTTATGTTTAACAATGGAATTCCGCAAAGTCACGCCTGAATCAATTAATCATCCAATGAATGTTCATTTTCAGGATACCAATGATTGAAGTCTGCAGTGAGCTGGAATTAAGAGATGTAATGAGAGAGAAGTATGTTGTTAGAAAACCCCGAAAATTTTACGACTAAGTCCAATACAAAAAGTCGTAAACCGGGTGCCATGTGGTTGCACACAAAATGGTTGATTGCGATTTTTCGAAAATGGGATTACTTAGTGATTTTATATCTTTCAACATGTCGAAACGTGCGGGCGAGAGGTACCTACATGAGCTCTTGTTTTTGCCTTATACGCTTAATCTCTAATCTCTATCTCTAATGCTTATGAATTGACTTACCTTCAAAATAATTCACGTAGGTACTTCTCGAATCCCCAGTCTGTAAGAAGTGTTTTTGTGGTATCGTCACTCATACACTTTCGCTAAGATTGATACACATCATTTTGCACTGTCACACACAACTCAACTGAAAAAAAGTTTAGGGTTTATATGATTCTTCCTAAATTGTTATATTATTACAATTATAAAACCTCTATAATATTGAGTTCACAGACAGATAGTCAGATACGGATACGTTTACAATATGTCTGGCTTGTCGCGAGGTCAGGAGGGAAGAGAGCGAATATTTGGCGGCCACGCGCTCACAGAGCCGGGTTATGTTGGCTGCCTGTGAAGGGGCGTCGCCGAACCGCGCGGCAAGTCCTACCATTGGCGGCCACACACAGTGCAGCCATCACAATGCCAAGATGCGCTCAGAATAAGATACGTTCGGAAATTTCGGAATATACAATAATATATGATTTCGGAATACATTAATAGGATCGTTCGCCACAAAAGATTGAAGAAATAATTAACAACTTGCCGAAATTATACTGAACTGAACATAGCGAAGGGTAGAAGGCAACTAGCTAGCCGTGGGTAGAAGGAGTCGGACGTACGCGTCTGGAGCGGCTCATACTGTAGTGAGCCGTCAGTACCGGCTCTATTTCTTTTGGAGCGGCTCAACAGCTCTCATGCCAGCCTAATATAAATTTTATTCCTAGCTTGATAGGGTCTACATTAGAAAAAAGATATCCAGATCAAAAATTTTGCTAAATGAATTTGAATTGAATTTGAATTGTTTTGTCTAGATAATATGATCTAATTTCCAATGCTGCATTTTTGGAGCCGCTCATCTGTGGAGCGGTTCTCAGGTCTACTCATAAAATGTGATACACAACTCAAACGGTTCAAAGATTGGTTTTATGATAAACAGAACCCTGAACCGTTTGAGTAGAATATTTATTTTTATTCATTGGGAGGTTTACTACGTACTCGAACCGTTGAATCGTTTGAAGTAATATCTGCACGGGTGAGTGAGTGGAGTTAGGATGAATTGAAGGATTATGGTTCTTTTTAGAAAAGCATGTTTTTAAATGGTATGGGTTACGAATTTGAATTATTAACTTGAGTTGTTTTAGCAACAGCCCGTGGGTGCCCTCGCGTTTTAGCATACATATTTAAGGATATTTTGCGTTCTAGGCTCGTCATAATTTGCATAAATATTTTCCGTTTTATCGTTTAATCAAGTATGGTTCATTTTGAATAGTAGAACTTTTACTTGAATTTTTTTTCATTCCGTCGTTCATTGTTAGCAATATTTATTAGTTATTGCTAACATAGAAATTCACGGATTTTCTCCTGTTTATTTTCCGCAAGACTCGTTTATTTTTCTACAAAATTATTTTTATCGTAGTATTTTTTGTTTTGGCGTCTAGTCCTTTTGCCAAGACTTATCGGTGCTTGCTTGGAGTATTTGAAGGTACCATGAAAATAAATTGGTCCTGAAATTCTGAGTCGTTTGAACCGCGGTTCGGCTCCGGCTCGAGACTGTAAGTGAGCTGATGCGCTGCAGATCATGTTTTTTGAGTGAGTTACCCATGGCTACAACTAGCGTGTCGCACGCAGCGGCCAGCGGCGGCGCGGCGTAAGCGCGGGGGGGGGGGGGGGGCGGAGGAGCGGCGCGTGTTACGTACTTACGTGAGCGAGCATTTGCGTTTATTGTTTGAAACATTAGATTTCAATTGTGTAATGAGATAAACAATATTTTAAATTGTTATTATTATTATTAACAGTTAATTTAATCGTTTATTCCACAAAATACAACTCGTAAGAGAGGGGAAGGTTAAAAGATCCACATGCTTGGAAAACAACAGCAAACAGCGAATAGGTAGGTAGGTACCTACCAAACAATAAACACGAACATGTGGATGGGTGTTTGTTTGTTTTTGTTTGTGTTTGGCTGTTTTTGTTTGTGTTTGCCAGTGATCGACGTTGGTGTCGGTTTTTGTGCACAAATCACAGGTGATCGACAAACGTGTCGGCGATGTATCCAAAAGCTTGTTAGGTATCTAGCAAGGCGGCGGCCTTGTACGATTTTTGTGAATTTTGATCATCCTCCATCGTCTTCGTTTCCTTCTTTTCCCTCAACTCGTCGTCCAGGTTTGCCCATCCGGAATATAGGTATTAGTAATCTTAATATAGGTACCTACCTACTAATGTTTCGATAGTCAAAATGCACGTTAGGTACCTACCAGTCTTCCGAAATCCGTCAATAAATACTTATGTGTAATATAATAAGCCTAATAAGATATACTTACCTACCTAATATGAGGAGCTTTTGGAGGGCACCAATGAACATGAAAAACAGACAGACAGACGCGAAACGAAACTTTATTTTATACCTATTATGTAAGGATAATACCTATACCTATTATGGATTAAGTAGAGGTAGTTATTTCTGTCTAGTGCACTAACTTCTGGTATACCTTCACGTAACGTTACTAGGTAGGTAGGTTACCAACATACGGTTGTTTGAATTAGGTACTTACTGACAGTAGGTTGGCTATAAGTAGGTAGTAGGTAGGTTGGCTATAAGTACGTATATATATTTACATAAAGGTAGTTTTTTAAACAAATTGGCAATCAAATATTTATTTCGGTTATAACAAAATAGGTACCAACAAATAGGCACATAGGTAGTTGAAATAAGTAAGTACCTACTACACTACGTAAAGCTATTTATTATAGTGCAAATATTAACACGTCCGGATAGGTCAACTAATAATCGTACCGTTTAACACAAAAAGTGAGAGTACGGCACAAACCAACGAGACAAAATTCACGTTTTCATCATAGTCACAAAAATGGTTAACTCAGCGCCAGCGGCTTTTTAATATTCGAACGGTAGTAGTTATAGCACCTGAAGTAGGTATATATTTTATAATGGCTTGAAAGTTATTAGTTAATGAATGAAACTGTTTAAATAACAGTTAAGTACACTCAAATAATTAAAATATACTGCTTTAATACATATCTTTTTATGAGGTAGTGATCAGTCAGTTTTAATGTGATATCTTTTAAAGTAACTGTTTTGTTCATTTAGTGATAACGTTCAAATCATTACAATTTACTGATACAATACAGATCATTTTGTAGAGGTCATGTTCAGTCAGTTGTACTGTTCTAGCATTTAAATTAACTGTTTTGTTCATTTAATGATAACGATAAAATCATTACAATTTACTGATACAGCACGGACAATTTATTGGAAAACTATGGTGAGTTAGTTGTACAGTGCTATCAGTTGAAGTAACTGTTTTGTTCATTTAGTGATAACGTTCAAATCATTACAATTTCCTGATACAATACAGATAATTTTAAAGAGCTCATAGTCAGTCAGTTGTATTATACTATCCGTTAAATTAACTGTTATGTTCTTTTAGTAATAACGATCAAACCATTACAATTTACTGTTTCAACACAGACATTTATGGAATACCATGGACAGTTAGTTGTACTGTGCTATCCGTTGAATTTACTGTTTTGTTCATTAGGTGATAACGATCAAACCATTACAATTTTCTGCTACAACACAGACATTTACGGAAAACCATGGACAGTTAGTTGTACTGTGCTATCCGTTGAATTAACTGTTTTGTTCATTAGGCGATAACGATCAAACCATTACAATTTTCTGCTACAACACAGACATTTACGGAAAACCATGGACAGTTAGTTGTACTGTGCTATCCGTTGAATTAACTGTTTTGTTCATTAGGCGATAACGATCAAACCATTACAATTTTCTGCTACAACACAGACATTTACGGAAAACCATGGACAGTTAGTTGTACTGTGCTTTCCGTTGAATTAACTGTTTTGTTCATTAAGTGATCACGATCAAAACATTACAATTTACTGTTACAACACAGACATCTATGGAAAACCATGGCCAGTTAGTTGAACTGAACTATTCGTTGAATTAACTGTTTTGTTCATTTAGTGATCACGATCAAAACATTAAAATTTACTGTTACAATACAGACATATTTGGAAAACCATGGTCAGTTAGTTGTACTGTGCTATCAGTTAAAACAACGGGTTCGTTCATTTAGTGATACGGTTCTAACCATTAAAACTCACTGACATTACAGTAATGGTGACAATTTTTTTTTTTTTAGTTTTTTTAGTAATTTGTACTGTTTAATCAGTTAGAGTTACTGTTTTGTATTTAACTGTTATTGAAACATTTGTCGATAATGTTTAAAGTAGTTAGTCCTAATGAAAATCTCTTAACTGTGTGACAGTAAGCAATCATTTTTTTCAGTGTAGGGGTTATTATGTTACACGTTTTATATTATAAGACCTTTTAAAGTCATCCTTGTGATTGTACTGAATAATTAAATGGCCGTTTTGATTTCATAATAAGCGGATTACCATTGATCACCACCTTTCATGATGCACTCGAAATAAAGTGACAAAAACAATAAACATTATGACGCTCCACACGTTTTGGGATCGAGGATAATTTATTAATAACTGGAATATCGTTAGGTGGGTAGGCGGATGTAGGCGTTATTTGTAGTGGAATAATTTGGTATAATATAGGATGTAAAACGATCTCTTCTGAAAGCTGAAGGTGCCTTATATTTTTTATAAGAATCAGTTCCAAAAAAACCTACTAAGTTAGTGTAGTGTGCTAAACAGATAAATGTAGTGTAAGTACATTGCCCGTTCCTACCAATAAAAAACAGAAGACCAAAGTGTCTTAGCCTTTTTGTTTGTACATTATCGATGGAACAAGCAGATGGCCCACCTGATGTTAGTGGTAGCCATCACTTATAACAAAGCATTGCTTCGTAAGTCACGCTCGATAGGATAACGTGCCCTAAGATGCTCTGCCCTGCGTCCATTTTGAGGCACACAGATATAAAACCGCTTGTGCTAAATGTACCTCTCGATCGCAATTTCTATATTTTGAAAAAAAACACTGTTCTTAGTTATGGAAAATCGCAATCAATCAAGTTGTTTGCAATCACATTGCATATACTGCAATTTATTTTCGAAACACCCAATACATACAAATAATTGCTGAACTGTGTGCAATGTTTTTGACGAACCCATACGAATACTTCTATTTCTTTTCGCATGCGTCATTCTATTTACTTGCGTCGATAACTATATGTTTTGAGAGCTATTTATAATATTTCAGCCGAATAATAAAATTATGATGGTATATTTTTAGGTTATTCTCGTCAGCATCGGAATGTCGATTCACGCTTCATATACGTAACTGTACCTCTATTTTTAGTTTAGTTGAGCTATCTTTAGGGAAGTACCGTATCTGCCTATATCTACTACCAAGCTGTGATGCTTGCTCTGTTGAGCACGTCCACCTAGGGCGACCATCACGTTTCGAACCCACGACCTTAGGATTGGAAGGCGGGGCCGCTACCACTAGACCACCAGTGCAAGATGACCTATGACGACCGGCACATAGTCCGATGTCGCAGAAGACGCAATGTTCATTCAACAAGTTTGATAAACAATGCGCCGAAATTTAGCAGGAGACGCTTACAGGCACAACCTTCAAACAGAAACAGCATCGCTATTTAAAAATTATTATACACAAAGACAGCTCAAAACCAGGTCCACTATCTCGTGTTCCATCACAGTTTCTCATAAATAAACCTATTCTTCAGATAATATCTAATTATAACCCAAAAAGCCTTCAATGTTATTGTTGCCCTACATTAGAAACCTCTGAATGCAAATATGTCAAATAAAGCCATATCTAAATAACTATTTATACGATCTTATTAACTCGTGACATCCGCAGTGTGACGACACCCTTATCGCAGTTTACATGATAAAATAAGGATTGTGTCACATTCAATTTCAGGAGACGGTATTGCTCTATCTTACTTAAGCTGGCTCGTTCCTAAGGAAATGAAATGAAAGTAAATGCAGGAATAGATGGTGAAATAGAGATTTTTATTTATGTTTTGGAAAAAAATCTGTGAGGCACTTTTATCATTGACTGATCACAATTTGTCTTCAGGTAACAAAACGCTAAATTATTTTACGTCAAACGTACTTTATTGACACGATAGAAGAAGATGATATTTGTCACTACCGAACGTTGATTTTAATAATCAACCCAACAAAGCATGTAAAACTGAAGGAAAGGTACAGGCGATTATTACGATATGCATACGATTCCGTGATGTATTAGCGTGCAGTGAAAAAGTTCACCCTAATGCCACTCATTCTGTAGAAAACATGCAATGAACGGATTTTGATGGCAGTTAAGAATTCGTATGCAAGTATTTTTGCATGAAAAGGAGATTTTTTAAACTTTCTTATGAAAAAATAGATGTGCATGCACCAAGGTCAAGGGCATTTATTCAGTAAAATTACAATAATCAGGTAAATATAGGTATTTCTTCCATGCGAGCAAGGTCAGAAGAAGAGACAGAAACTTACGGCTTTTGTATCGTTTTGTATGACCCTTTTTACAAAGTATTATAATTATGAAGGTACAATGTGGTGCCAATCCATTGGCATAGGTATGAACGAAATATGTCATTCAGAGTGTCAAACACAAATTAACTTTCTCAACGCTTTTCACACTAGTTAGAATACTATTTAGAAACGAGTGTTATTTTGAGTTTCTCTATCGCTCTTCTCATCCTCACATCATTGTTATATTTCACACGACAGTAGCAAATGGTACCAAGTACACCGTTTTCACCGATGGTATCTTTTCTTGAAAGTTAATATGTAGCTGATTTCATTTGTTTTATGCTAGACCTAATTTTTATTCGCCCTGCTTATAGGCTGCAAAAAACCTCTGTGAGACATCCCTCTGAATCTTTTCCCCACCCTGGTCAGTTCATCATCATACCTCTCCTCCATACCTCTCCAGGAATAACGATTTTCAGCCCTCTCCGTCCAACTACTACCCGCGATCGTGATGTCGGGTACTTAGCCAACTTTTGATCAAGGGTATCAAATCTGATCACTAATTTGATGTCAAATTCGATCCTCTTCTATTAACGCTCACGTAAAACGCACATAACTAACATCATACAGGCTATATTTGGAAAGGGTTCCAGAAAAATGAGAAAGCCATCCTAATCCTACAGTGTATTTTCCATTCTCCCCACACGCGAACAATTTATCTAGGGATAAACCTACGCTGTCATACGAGGGCACAGCTAAATGCGGTCATGCTCATTGGATTATGAGATTATCTCGGTCTCGTGCTACGTCACCGGCTCTTAATGGACAAATATTGTCCTGTAGTCTTCTGTAGTAGCTTGATCGAGTGATGCCATCCATCATCGAAGTGCAGGCTTTAGATCTATTGGTTTGCTTGAGTGGAAAATTAGTGGTTACTAGGTACAGCTCACCTTTTTAGTATGTTTATATTCAGGCCGTACCATCCAACTACAGGTTACTTGGTATAGATCATGATCGTAGTGTTTTTTTTATACTTTGATGTTAAGTGGTAACCATAACCTATAACAAAGCATTGCCTCGTAAGTCACGCACGATAGAAACGTGCCCTACAATGCACTGCCCTGCGTCCATCAACCTGAGGCATACAGATGTTAAGCCTCATGTGCCTGTAATTACACCGGCAACCACACCCTTCTTCAAACCGAAACAGTTCTTAACTGTTGTTAACTGTACAGTATAGACCACCCCTAAAATATCAAGTTTCAAGTATGTGTCTGTGTGACTAGGAGTGGTTTAGGCAGAGATCGCTGTTTACGATAAGACCACCCACTGTACTTAGCAGTTTTGTTTTATGTTCATCCATAAATTGTTTTTTTTTTATGTTTATCCATAAATTGTTGTGTGCAATAAAGTATTTTCCATCTATCTATCTTAAGGCATTGCCTGACAGTCAGTAAAGTCTTACATTTTTATGTATTTTAAAGAAGATTGGCATGAAAGCAGGTGCAAAGTTATACTAAACGGCCTTCTAACATTGGTATTGTCTATTCAACGCATTGTTCTGGTCTTAATTAGGACACGATGCGCGGCTAGTGCTTGATTACGGAACTGACGGTAGCTCCAGTTGGCCTAGTTCTGTACCGCCTGAAGGATCGCTTTGCCTCCGTGACTGCGATATAAGCGTAGCGGTTACTAAATTCCCCAGTTGAACCCAACTTCAATCTTAAACTAGACGAAATGAAAATGTTAGAAATTTAACATGTAATAAACAAATAAACTTAAGTAAGTTTCAAGAGTTAATGCTTGCTTTTACTTGAAAACCTTGTCAAAGGCAAGACTTAAAATCAAAAGGTGCATGAACAATACAGTGCGGTCGACCAATCGCTATTTGTCTTGCAAGATAGTACCTTATTACAAAGATAAAATTTTCTCAAAGACACTATAAAATATAAAAAGCTTAACATCAGACATTTAATCTGTAATGGTTTTAAACCAAAGAATTGCCGTCCGATCGTTCTTCACCTAGCCAACTCCCTTATTGAAGAGTCCCACTCTCACATGTCACTAGAATGTTCGTTACTGTAGAGTGTAGACAATGCCGACAACCTGTCTCGGACGTAGTCTATGGACTTGTCCAGTTGACAGAAGCAACTGTGCACAAAGTGTACAAACCATGGAGGTAGTATATACGTACAAACAGATGGACTCGTCCTATTGTCTGTGTTTCTATTCGAAGTGTTCTCTTTTGTGAATAATACACTACGTATCGTATCAAGACTTCATTGCCCTTAGGGAGGATATTCTCATGTACAATCGCATTTATTCGTATTTATCTAGTCATCGTTGACTATATAAATACGAATAAATACTATATATAATAATACTAGTTAATTCTGCCTCATCAACCATGCAAATCTCTCTAACCTTAATAAAAACCATACTATGTAGGTATAGGTTTTTTCTAAAATCACATTCAGATCATCATCTTCCTGCCCTTATGAAATCACATTCAGATACCATTCATAATGTGATCATGAATCTCGAAAGTTCTTAATGTTTGACTCTTAATTGCATTTTAACCTGTGATTTTAACAATAGTTTATAGGTAGGTACTGTCAATGTCTCAAGGTGATAAGCGCATTAGTAATTGAAATTACGTTATAGTATTTGCAACTTACTCTGAGACACGTCATTGTGAATAAATAATATTTGGGTCTTCTTTAACGTCGTAGAAGCCTTTATCTTGCTTTTGCATAAATCAACTAGAAAAGGTCTAGGCCCAAGAGACTATCCCACTCAGCTTGGCAACCTTATACCTAGGAATTGCCAGAAAAAAGGTTCCGCGCCAAGCACCCAATTATACTGCAACCGGACATTTGAATGTCACCCCGCAAAACAATCTAGACCTGGCACGTATACCCTCACATATTAACTCTTGCGTCACCTCTGCCTCGGCTCAGTCGTTCGAATATCGATGATGTCGAGGCGCCTCTAAACCAGTCGCCCGATTTTTGTTCACCACAAGAGGAAATCGACCAACAGTTTTCACGACAAAGCTTTCTACAAATCCAACGACCTCTTCTTTAAAGTGCTTGAGTCGGCAGACTGGTTGGACGATCGATCGGGACTTGCCGAGTCGCCCTGAATTTTAACGTGGGATGGCGGCGCGCCCTACCCCTGGCACGCTTGTACTTTACTTTTATTTCTCCAATAAAGCGTCGGTGTTGCTTACTGGCATTTCCCTGATAGCATTATTCGTTTTCGTATTCATAAATATTTATGCTTTCTCCTTCACCTCGTCTAACCTTTTAGAGACTGCTGCTTTAGTATGATTAAATCCTAATTAAAAACTGAATGGCATGTGCAAGTTATTTAAACTGGTTCTGCAGTTATATAAAAGCAATAGGTGTCTGATCTCATGAATGCCAAAGATAGTAGGAACCTTGCCCTCAAAACAACGAGAAACATTGGAACTGACGTGTAGTTGAAACCGTGCCAGAATGTATCAACAAGTCGCTTCCACAATCCACACCCTTATCTTATACATGGCGAAGGAGGCTTGGAACACCTAAGTAATTTCAATTACCCTAATTCTGTGGTAATTTTCCCCACCGTGGGAGTCACTTCGCGCATCACACTCGCGCCTGCTTCAGTCTAGTCGCGAACGTCGAGTAGATCACGCGGCCCGCCCGTTTTATTTGTTCGCGAACTAATCTCATTTTAAACTCAAAGCTTACTACACTAGTGTTTGTGTGATGCAGTGATTTTACTATTTCTCCTGTCGATAAACCGACAAAGTTAACAGCGATATTGATTACAACAATTGGTAAAATACCATTAGCAGCCTTCATCCCCAAATTTCCTTCAGCAATCTGACGACCATAAAAACATCTTGGCAACCAAGTAACAGATGCTAGAAATTGTCGAGTTAGGAAACTTTGCTATCGATTTTACCTTCAAATAAACATTTTGATTGCCGAAACTTCCCATTCAGACAGCCAGCTACATTGTGAATGAACGTTGATGATATATTTTTAGCCATGTTTTGCTGGTTTGTTATTTAATCGTACGACATTAACCTCGCCTGTTGTGGGTGCCATACTTGTGTTATGATTGCTTTTACTTTGAGTGCAGAACTCTGAACAATTTCCCGTGTGACGTCATTATGATTTTCTATTTTCATGTTCAGCAATAGCTTCACGTACCCGATTTAATTGCGATATGTAATTAACAGACTTGGATAACGTTCTGTTATTAGATGCACTATTTCCGAAGTCCGAATTTGTTTTTGAAGTCTACTAAGACATCAAAAACAAATCAATATAAAATTATTATACGAACCTCAAACACTTTCTTCTTAGATTGAACATAGTGATGTGGAAATTTTGGAATGTGTCTTCTGAGAGTGCAAAGAAACTTATTTTCTTTGTCGCCGTGCTTCTGGAAAGATTTATTGTTCTAGCAGGGCTGCGATCTGAGACACACTTTTTTATTGCGACTATTTAATTTCAAAATAATTAAACCGAGATAAAACCCAACTGATGCAAACAGTAACGATTACCCTCCAAGGTTACGCTATTTTACTTGGCTGTCTTGAGCAATCAGGCTAAACTTGGAAAACCTTAAAATCTTAGTTTCGAATCTTGGTTTAGAATCCTAGTTTTGTCAGTTCCAAAATTTATCAATTGTACGGGTATTTATGCTCGCTTTAATTTTATCCTTTGGATTCAGACGAAATGCCAATTCAAAAACTAAACCGGCTAGCTTTACTGGGTAACCAAACTACCCAGGAGTTCTTTGATTTTTTTATGCAAAATTATTGGTTTATGTGTTTTAATTACTGACTGATAATATTTACACTTGTTGCATTCATGACTCATGACATACTCATCAATAGTCATGCTTCATTAGATTTGCATGTCATATTTTTTCCTGTATTTGTCAACCACATACCGTTGTGGTTGTTTTTTCTTGAAATTTCGTTGATTGGCTAATCCAACTTAGTTTACTTAACAATACTTAGCTTAACTAGATTTTTTACACAAAACGTGATTATCGAAACAGCTTTTCCTGATAATACGTTCTCAAATTACGACAAGCACGGTATACTTTATGCATGAAGGTCGTTCGTTGATTTGATTTGTTATAGTCCTGAAATATTTTTCAAGTTTTATTATAACCTTGACAATCTAACTGCCTTCTTTTCATACAGTCTTTCCCTTTTCGTTTTACTGGCTTTACTGGATACTCATCGAGATTATTATCTTAATATTTTCTAGCATCATTAGTAATCACCGCCCGCTGCTTTACTTTTGTATTTAGTAGTGATTGCCAACATTAATATTTAAGGCGTTTTTTCTTTATTGGGTTTTCTACCCTTTTCCCGTAATTTTTTCGACTGATTGAGACAAACATTAATTGTCACTTTCTACATATTATAACATTTGTATGTTAGGATGTCAATGTATCAATGTAAATATGTATAAATTTGCTTATTGGCCATTGATTTCTACGTCATTTGTTTCAAGTGCAATTTCACGGTTCACGGGAGGTTTTGCTTGCGTTCAATGTTCTCGCATATTCCGCCACGTACACGGTACCATTGTTGCTATTTCCAACTTATTTGCATGCCTCGTGAGTATGTAGTGCAGTTTATGTGATCGTCTGCATTTACACTTTCATTTTAATTGTAAGTTTGCACGACACCGTGTGTTCAAACGTTTACAATTATTTCAATAGCTTTCAAAATATTTACACCTGGTTTACCCAACTAGGTTCTTTCACATTTGCTTTCCATCCTGAATCCTGATGCATACCTAATCTATCCTTACATTCCAATTTAATTCGTTTTTCATGTAGGATACTTATGTGGGTTATGTTTGCCGAACAAAAACAAATAAACAAAAACTTTCCAGACAAAATGTAGAAAACTTTGGGTCTTGTGCTCTTAGATGTTAATAGAAACTTTTACATTTTCATGTTATTAAAAACTTGCACTCCTTATTTTTAATATAGCGCGTGTAATATCTACCACCGCGCCTTTTGCTGTCGCTCAGCAGCATTGCTGTATTTCGGTGTAAAGAGCGGTGTTATGCCTCAAATTAATGGACTCAGGGCAGTGCATTGTAGTGCACGTTCCTATCGTGCGTGACTTACGAGGCAATGCAATATAGGTGATGGTTACCATCTCATTCAAATCCTACGAAATCTATTTTAACAATAATTCTTGCGTCACGTTAGACGATGCAATCTAGTGATTCACTTAGCTCCTCATTTACTTCGAACGCAAAAAACTGCAACATGTTTCCGTCTTATATTTTTATGATTCATTTACAAAGTTGCACTGTTGTATTGTTGAACACAATATAAGAAGAATTTTAAACATACTTATAATTGATTGCAGGCTTGGTATCTATCTATCTGTATATTACTTGTGAACCCATCAGTCTGTATCTGTGAGGTGATTAGTTATTTAGAATCTGATAAAGTGAATAGTAAAGTAGGCAGTCTTTATGTTCTTTTCAAGGCACTTTATGGCGCTTGACTGCAATTTACCGTAGGTTATCCCATACTGCCATCTGAGGTATCTTCAAGATTATTAAACAATCAATGCCTTACTTATAAGTCTGGCAATAGGTAAACAATGCCATTGCCCAAGCGCGGATCCACCGTTGTGGGCACGATGGGCATGCCCATAACCCTAATAGCCGTGTGACGTCTCACACAGTGTTCGCCCCACGACTTTGTCCACGTGGAACTACAACACTGTATAAAATTTTGGTCAGACAGTCATATTATATATTGTAAACATGTCTAATGATGCAGAATGCACCTTATCGATCATGAGCGAGCTTATATCAGACTCGCAGTCTCGTTTTCGGGTGGCTGTGACCACAAACTTTTTCGAGAGCTGGATCAGCGCCTGCCATTGCCATCTGTTACTATTTGCTCATGACATGACAAGCAATGTCTGATCTAATATAAAGAATGCAAAATGTATAAGTATAGGGCTAATCTTCACAAATATCCATTGTATACTTAAGCTGTTTAATAACAAGCTATTTAAATGACCGTGGAAACCAGATAATTGTCTATCAAAAGATGGCACTGATATCATTGTGATCCTGCCTCTACTCGTTACCATCACCTTGGCTCGGGCGAGTGGCGAGTGGTTGATACTACGGATTAATATACATCATTGAACATCCTGCCGACCTGCCGTGACCGCGCTTCCACTTGATTTATTAATGGACCTGACAATTCACTGGCTTGTTTTAACCGCTCGTGTTTTTTCAATCAAAAACTGTCCTCTTTTGTTTTATGTTTCTCAACAATGTTATATGCTAACTTCTCATACATTCAGGCACACGATGTTGTTCGATACATATTGAATACTTCCTTATTACTGTTTTATATCAACATCCCATTCCATACTCGCGTAGGATATCGTACAGATGTTATCATTTCCTTTCACAAAGTGTCCACTTTGATTGCAGTTTGATCTTAAGTCGCATCGAGCCAATTGCGATCAAAACAATTCCTCATGTTATATTAATATGGGTTAACATAAGACATTATTTACACAATGAGTATTGAATCTAGTACACCTGTGCTCTGTCATGCTTTACTTCGTTTCACAACATATCATGTTGCGCCTTGCGTTTCGTCAGCATCACGCACTCATTCCGCATACATTTCCTTTGTATTAACAGTAGCGGTAGTATTAACTAGCGCTTCCGTTTACATTAGATAACGTACAATTTGTTTACTATATAACAAAACTACTCTGCTATTAGTTGCCAATGTTCATACGTACTTAGTTTGTTGTTTATCGTAACCTTCCCTGTTTTTCTTCAAATAACCACTTATGTATATTCAATTCAATTTGAATTTATTTTAGGATCAACAAGCGTACTTAGTAGATGCCTACCAAAAGGGTGTAAATATTTACGCAGTTTATGCTAACCGTAGCGCAAATTGAAGAATTTACTGCCTTTCAACATTCCATCTCGAGAATCTCTATAAACTAAAATCTTAATTTAAAATACTACTGGTAATAAACACAATTTGAGCGCGTTTTGCAACAAATATTACCGAATTCATGCGTTATTTATAGTAACGAATACTACTATTTATTGGCCCATAATGGCAAAATCATAAAAATTAGATGACGTGAGAATATGGACGTCTATGAAAGGATAAATAAAGGTTTGGCAATAAATATTGGCGTAAGATCCTGTAGGGACTGGTGAAAATACAGGGACCTTCGCCTTTGCTTCAACAATCGGACCATAAAACAGTAAACATACTGCGTATGAAAATTGCGCGTAAAGTATTCATATAAAATTATCTTATTCGATGACGCATTATCTATTTCCATTCTACTACATACGGACCGTGCTTACGATGTTTTCCCTCATTTCAGAATTTAACGCAGACTTAAATAAGTGCCCTATATTGCAATAAAGTGTTTAAGTATTTTGAGTGATTCGGATTCCATGTGTATGACAATAAGGACAAAAGCAAGTGTATAAAGTGAATATGGCGATGGATACTATGACAGTTGAACTTGATCTGACCACTCACACCCCTCAACCTCCGGTGGAGGAACCTGCTGAAGAGAAGTGAGTACCTAAACCTGCCAGTGCTAAACATAATGTGTCAGCATCAGCCTATATAAACCCCTTATCTGGGGGATTCATATTCACCTTGCTTTACAGGGGCATTGATGATCGCAGTATCGCTGGGAGATGGTTGTTTTCTGTCACTATTATATTACAATAACAAATTATTTTCATATATCAGCTGTAGCTTGCTCAGATCGTTACCTATTGAATGGGACTCCCAGTGACATTTTTCATCTGAGCGCTTCCGAACTCTAGAGGGCATGTTTCAATGTATTTTTTTTCATTAACGTAATTATTGACGACTAGTACCATAAGAATCTTCGATAACTAAGTATATTCAATTACATGTTGTCATAGTATAGGTACAATAGTTTATAGCTTTCATAAAATCCATTTGCCAGTTTGTCTAGTAGAAACATTTGATTTATGATCCTGCAATGTTCTACAAGTAGGTCAACTCAAGTCCCTTGTTGTAAATTGTAGTAAAATTAGTACGTGCACTTTTTGTTACTTCGTTGTTGAGAGTTTTCTGTAGAAAATGAATAAGTTTAAAAAGTTTGCCGAACATAAACAGGAAAAATCATTATCTTAATTAGAATTTGAAGCTTAGTTATAGTATACATTTCGGTATAGGTTATTAGTATTACGTTATACGATAAAACATAATATTTGTATTTTTAACTCGAATTTCAAGAGTTTTACATCAAAATGCTGGTATATATTATTACCACTAGATCATCTCTTTCATCTTCACAGCTCAGTTGGTAGTAGCTCTGCCTTCTGTGCGGTAGGCCGTGGGTTCGATCCCCACCGGGAACAAACATTTGTGTGATGAACATTCATGTTTGTTCTCTGTCTGGGTGTTATATAATATTATAAAAAATTATTTACAAAAAAAAAGTATATAAGTAGTATATCAGCTATCTGGTTCCCATATTACAAGCTTTGGCTTAGTTTGGGGCTAGATAGTGCTGTGTGGAAAGTCCACCAATATTTATTTATTTATTTATTTGGGTGGATCAACTATTTTCTGTACTGAATCAACTTTTTGTGTAAAAAAATAAATATTGAAATTTTACACAAACTGCACCTTGTATTGCTTAATAAACTTATGTAGTTTATGTATCTATAGAGAGCATCGAACTTTTTTGGGTTTATCTTAGGTTTTTATGCGTTTATTTCAGATGTTACACTTAATAATGTCTCCTGGCTAACAAATATAGTTTGTGATAAAAAGTCATTAAAAGTAAATTATTCAATCGGTTTTTGTATTTTATATCAATTAAGTATCAAAATTCAATAATATGTCACTATCAAAAGTGTAAAAAACAATCACATTCTTAAAAAAATCATCCTCTTTGGGTCCATTTATGTCTCTGGAGTCACACAATAAAAGAAACGGGAACAACTTTTCTTGTAACTCTATTCCTAGAAGTCCAAGAGAAATACACTTTCTCTATCTCTACTGTCGGTTCTTCTTTAATCTTATTCTGTACAAAAAATTGTTCAATAACTATCTGTTTAAATTAGATTGTCCTAAAACCCTTTCTCAATTTGGGGACATTGTTGTGAGTCCGAAGACATAATCGGTGACTCAAGAGACACAATGGTCGTCATACGTGTGTATGACTTATGCAAAGAACGAGTTTGTTAAATAGCCTTAATTCTGGCGTTTTCTAAAACATATTATGCATATTATATAAGTTTTTCATACAATCCAAAAGGTATCTTTTTTGGACCTTGCTTTGTGATAGTTTGTTTATTCCCTGCTGGCGGTCTTGATATGTCTTCTATTTTGAAAAAGGCATCTATTGATTTCTTATTTTTTCCGTATCATTTGTTTTCTTTGTGAGTCATCAGTTTATTCAAATACTTTATGCTTCCTTGTATGTTGAGGTGGGCTATGAAAGAGAAAAGAGTGCCTGGAAAGTACGTGCAGCTTATACAGCCTATGTACGTACAGTCGAGCTAGTACACAAGTCAGGTTCGAAGCTAGCGTTACCAAGTTCAATGGGGCTGTAAGCTTGCACCAAAGTTTTGAGCCTTTATTTGTATATCCTGGTAATGGATGCACTGACATCAGACATACAGGAGAAGGCTTCTTGGTGCATGGTGTTCGCCGATGACATTGTAATTGTCGGAAAAGACGCAACCGAGGTCCAGAGCAGGCTGGGAAAATGGCAGGGGAAATTGGAGAGTGTCGGATTGAAGATCAGTAGGACCAAAACAGAATCTTTCGGTGGTCTCTCCAGTTTCGCCAATATTGCCTTAGATGGTGTATCTCTTCCCTACCAGTCTGTTCAGATTTTCGGTACCTCGGTTCAGTAGTACAGAATGATGGTGAGATTGACAGGGATGGATGGAAGAGTAGAATAAATGCAGGATGGATGAAATGGCGAAAAGTCACAGGAACAACTTGCCATCCAAGAATGCCCCTAAAACTAAAGAGGATAATATACAAAACAATCATTAAACCTGTCGTTTTGTATGGATCGAGTGTTGGGCCACACTTAAGGGACGGATGAAAGAAGAATGCATGTAGCGGAGATGCGAATGTTAAGATGGATGTGTGGAGTGACAAGAATGGATAAGATAAAGAATGAGTTTTTTAGAGGCAGTTTGAAAGTGGCGCCAGTGACTGAAAAAATGAGAAGCAATAGGTTAGCGTGGTATGGGCATGTCATGAGAAGAGAAGTATGTCATGTAACAATGGGTAAGAAAGGAGTGACTACTGAGATCTCTCTTCTCTGACTCTAGACTCTCTTCTTTGGCATGGTTTTTTGTGTTTTTCTAACATCTTTCTTAGCTTTTCATTCTCTTCCTGCAAAAATTTTCTAGGTACAGTTTAGATCGGTTTCTCCTTTGTATCTTCATTCAGCCATTTTTTTAACACTTCTTTATGAGGCACGGAGTTTTTCGGCGTCATATTGAGAACACGATTTAAGTTTTTAATCTATTCTATCTTAAATTCCGCTTTCTAAGTTTCCAAATCACTCCTGCATCTGTTCTGTGATATCTTTGACAAGTTGTGTGAAAGTTAGTTCTTTTTTTTTAGTTAGTTCTTTCATACTTAACAGAATCCTTTTTTATTTTTTCTTGTTATCGTCTTTCAGTAGCTGTAAATAACATGTTGACTGAAACAAACTATTTAATATAGACAGGTTATCAAGGCTTCTATAATTTAATCATTCTTCAACCAATTCTAAACTACAGTATCACTGTTTAGCTGTGTATATTTAAAAAAGTATAATACATCTTTGTTACTTATTTTATTCTTTAGATTGGAGACAATATTTCTTAAGAATACGTAAGTAAATGTAAGTATAACAAAGAGTTAGTACCAAAAGTCTCTTGGGTCACTAAAATTGTCTCTTGGGTCACAGCTTTCGTGACCCAGTGGAATTGTGAGCCAAGAGAAAAACTACGGGTTTTAATGGTTATTGTTCCACAAATATTGTAAAAATTACAAAAAATATGTGACTAGAGCATTTCAGACCTAAATGCCATAACATATAATGCAGATTTATATAAAAAAGTATTCCCTTACTGAAAATTCGTCGTTAGCCAGCAGAAGCACAATAAAGACACGCAGTCTCGTTGCGAGCCACGGACGAAATAGCCGAGTACATATAAAATTTGGAAGTGGTAAAACTCAATCATACGACTTCCAGATCTGTTTCCTTTTAGTTAATCCATCGACAGTTTATCTCATTCGCAATAGTTGGTACGATTTTTGTTGTGAGCCAGGTGACAACGCGTTTTGTGTTGTTTCAGGGACAACTTTTCAAACCTTGTTTTTCTTTCCAAAAATATTACTAATAGTCTCGTAAATCAAGATTTAGAATGCAGATATATCAAGGCACTTTATCGATACAAAATATACTGACAAGTCAAGGAAAAATTTTAGACAGCATCTTTGGATATATATGACACATTGCTTGGGGACAGGTAGAATTTGTATGAAAACCATTTTTTGACTCCTGGGTCACGACAATTTTTTTCTAAATTAATCTATTATATTGAACATATTAATGAACAGTGTTATTAATAAACAATCTGATTCTATTATCAAGCATCAAAATCGGCATTTATAAAAACTTATAATTTTTTATGTTTTTTTTTAAACCAAGGACACGATTTGACAGAAAATAGTTGATCCACCCATTTATCTTCTTGGTATTAATAAAGCTGCTATATATTCATTGCAATCGCAAGAACCATTTTTACGAACCTTTATAAGAGGTACTATAGGCAAACGATATTGCAGTGAACCGCAAACTTTTCCCAATTTATTTTCCTATTCCACACTGGTCGTTATGACGAGTATGTGACACGAAAGCAATCAACGAATTTTAAATGTCCCGTGTTCGCACCTCGTTTTTAATTATCGCTTATCGTGTGTGTTGTTTTACTCGTTTGTTTAACCGACGGCAATTTTTTCAACTTTTCACACTCGTTTTTATTGCGCTAACAATGTTGTGCTATGCGATATTATGATTACAGTTTTGCCGATATACGAGTAGGTAACTATAGTCTGACCAATTAAGATTCATCAGTATTTCAGCCCGTTTTTTTTGCTTCTGCTTGTTCCAACTTGCTGTTGGAACAAGCAGATGGCCCACCGGATTTTAAGTGGTAACCATCACCTATAACAAAGCATTGCCTCGTAAGTCACTCACGATAGGAACGTGCTCTACGATGCACTGCCCTGCGGCCATCAAATTGAGGCATGCAGATGTTAATCCTTATGTGCCTGTAATTATACCGGCAACCACACTCTTCAAACCGAAACAGCGTTGCTGCTTGGCGGCAGAAAAAGGCGTGGTGGTGTACTTCCCCGGACGAGCCCTTCACAAAGAGCTCTAGGTACTACTCCTAAACCTCCCTGCTCTCTAAGTTTGCACCCACTGCTGAGTATAGGCATCTTCTTCTTTCCGGTCCCTTGCGAAAATCGGTTTATATTTTAGTAGACGCAATATTTTTCTGATATTTGTTTACAACAACTTTAAAACATGGTTGGTATACCTGCCTCTCGTAGGTATATCTGCTGTACCATACTGTAGGCTTCAAATAATGTATTAAGTTGCCAGTATTATTATATACTGATGAGATTAAGCAATTTTAAGTGGCAATAAACAGGATAATTAGCTTGTTCAGCGTACAATCGCGAGGGAATAAAGGACGAAGCGTGTGACACCCTAAGGAAGTAAGTCGTGTATGGAAAAAGGCTCAAACTGCAAAATAATGGAAAGTCTACTATTTACAATCTTAAATAAATATTGGTGGACGTTCCACACGTCACTATCTAGCCCCGAACTAAGCAAAACTGGTACTATGGAAATCAGATAGCTGGTATAATACTAGTATACTTTTTTTTGTAAATACATACTTTTAAAATATTATAACACCCAGAGAACAAACATGAACATAAATAACATAGGTTCATCACACAAATGTTTGTTTTGTGTGAGGATCAAACCCACGGCCTGCAGCGCAGCAGGGCTACTACCGACTGTTCTGTGAGGGCTGTCAAATCTTATTACTACAATAAGTAATCCACCGAGTTACTGATATATTACACCCATTGTGTAAAATTCCCACGCATGACACATACAAAATAATATGTTCTGCGTGGGTATATTAACAATACAATAAAAAGAAAGATGCTACGGCTTGCTAGAAGCCTTAGTATTTGCGCTGAAGTCTTCTATAACGTATTGATACCTTCGTCCGAGTGGTTATCGATCTTAAGATACTCATATTGTCACGAACAATTTATTTTCTGAATTTCATCCAAATTCACGTTACAGCGTTATTCGAACTTATAAAAGTCGTGAAATGACTTTGAATAATGTTTAGGCAATTGTAGGCTGTTATTTAGTCTGTAATAACTAGCTTGGCTGCCTGGTCCATTACATTGTTTCAAAGTAATCCTTGTGATTTACCTGAAAAAAGACCGTTTTGATTTGATTGCAGTTTTAAATTCGTCTATTATCTTTGTGATACTTTGTGAACTAACTCACGAAACCAGTTTTGGCATTCATTCATTATTCATGGAGCTTAATGTTTAAGTAAGTAGATATTACCACTAATTACATTGCTTCGATACCGACTCAAATAAAAAGGGATAAAATTTCTGATAATTTGAAACTGGAATTTCAGTTATTTTTTATCAAATAGAAAGCCACGTAGCTTCGTTTTGTGAAATTGTAAAGAAGCACAATAAAATATTCTATTATTTTTTCCTAACGATTGCGTGATCGTCTCCTCGAAAGCCTCCGAAGGAGTTTTATCATATTTATGTGTCTGTGTAGTAGTCACTAATATATGTTCTGTGTCTGGACAACGAGCACGGAATGTCCCCATGGCGGCTGACGTCACATCTCAATGGGCGGGCGGCGCGGTGGCGCGTCGCTTTCCATGACCATTGGATATTTATGAACCAATTAAAAATAAATATTGGTGGACATTCCACACAGCACAATCCAGGCAAAACTAAGCATAACTTATATGGGGACCAGATAGCCGATATAATACATTATCCATATTTTTTTGTAACTACATACAAATGCAACACTCAAACAAAGAACGAAACGTTTGTTCTCGGTGGGGATCGAATGCGATCGAGCCGCGTATACGACGCAAGTAAAACGCGCCGCAAACGCGATATACCTATTTGCACCTGTGGCGTAGCTATCGTAGGGCCAGGTGGTGCAGTGCACCAGGGCCCCTGAGCTCAGGGGGCCCTCTAACCTAAGCTTTGAAAAGAGAGGGTCAGCCAGCTCCCGAAGCTAGAAAACCTTGAGCCTGCTCACAATTTTTTGAAGAGTAGTAGAGCTCTTTGTGAAGAGCTCGTCCGGGGAAGTACTACCACCATGCCTTTTTCTGCCGCCTAGCAGCGTTGTTGCTGTGTTTGGTTTGAAGAGTGTGGTTGCCCGTGTAATTACAGGCACATGAGGCTTAACATCTGTATGCCTCAAGTTGATGGACGCAGGGCAGTGCATCGTAGGGCACGTTCCTGTCGTGCGTGAATTACGAGGCAATGCTTTGTTATGGTGATGGTTACCACTTAACATCAGGTGGGCCATCTGCTTGTTTCATCAGCTAGTTGTATTAAAAAAAAAAAAGGTTAAAGTATAGTAAGTAAGTAACGCGCAAGATAAATCAACCGGTTTACAACACTTTTACAATGCTAACAGATACCTAAATGACAGTTGCATAACATTACAATACAATTGTATTCAGCCGGGCGTACAAAAAACAGTATGTGAAGTTCATTGAACTTATTGATTTCGATAACTTCTCGGGTTAAATAGGTATATTTATGTGCAATGACTAAAACTTACGCAAATATAGGTAACTAGCGGCCTGTCCCAGCTTCGCATGGGTGGTCATAAATTTTTTGAACATTTTAGGATAAACTTAGACCGTGGGTTCGAGCCTCGCGTCTACTTATTTCATACATTTGCACGCGCTTCTCCTTGAGTGAGTGAAACCGCACCCCGCGCGTGACCCGTGGACCCGTTAACATTTTTAATTTCGTCATATCTTTTGAATGGAATGTCCGATTTGAAAAATTTAAGAAGTAATCTATAGGTATTGAAACCGTCTTAATTATGAAATTATTTATTTGGATAAGGATTAATAAATACCAAGGTACAAATAAAGACCCTTTTCTAGCGGAGGCATTTCAATTATTTTTTTATAATAAAAGAACATTTATTGTGACATAACTATAATAGTTAGACATATGCTGTCGCGACATTTTTTGTAGATGATGACGTGGTCTACAAAATCGTAGTACATTATTTTGTTCTATCTTCAATAGTTTTCGCAGCGCACGCGATGTAAGGTTTTTGTTTTCCACCTTGGGTTACATTATTGAAGTTTTAGTAAGGATCCCTGATTTACTTTTGAGTAGGAAAACTTGAATCGATTAAAATGAATTTTTTACTAAACTGTGTGCAATGTGATTGCACACAAAATGGTTGATTGCGATTTTTCGAAAATGAGTTTAGTGATTTTATATCTTTTAAGATGTCGAAGCGTGCGAACGAGAGTCACATTAGCTCTTGCCATCGCCATAACGCTAAACATATCATTAGTTAGAGAAGGGATATGTGCAGCCCAGGCACTGCACATATCCCTTCCCTGTCCTTATCAGTCGTGAAGTAGATTCAGTTTATTTAGAAACTATAAACCACGATACGGCGTGGGACGGCCCCTACCGATGGACCGACGTCATTGTAAAGATCGCGAGTAGTCTGTCGACTGAGAAGGCTAAATATAGTTTTTCCTGGAAATGGAGGTATAGGGGAGGCCTATCCAGCAGTGGACTTCTTCAGTCTGCTGATGATGATGATGAGAGAAGCTATGAAGGTTAATTTAGTTATAATTGACCAAAAGTACAGACATCCTGAGTAATGAAAGGCCGGTCTCGCATAAGCCACACAATATTCAGTTTAGGAAAATTTTTGAAACGTTGAACTTGCTAACTTTTTTTCGCTTTACAAGATGTTATTTGAAACAGCACTGGTGGTGGTCCAGTAGGAGTGATACCCATCGGAAGGGATTCGAAATTGGACCCCCTTTTTGAAATTTATAATCCCCCGAATTTATAATCTGAGCGATAAATACCGTGCCTGCAGATCAAAGTTCTAAACCAAAGCTGTTTCTGTTATTTGTAAGAAAGTCTTAAAATAAAAACAAGGCGTGTGCTGCGAGATGCTACACGTACGGACTGACTTGTTAATTTGAGCTTTCATTAATAAAGTTGTAATTTGTTCTTTTATTTTTAAAAATAAAAGTAGGTAGTGTATTAATGAAAAGATTATTGAATGTGAATTAAATGATTGAATAGAATGAATGAATGGAAATGAATATGATTAAATTGAATGAATGAGTTATTTAATGTTGTTGCAAAATAATAGCAACAGGTAATTTTATGGTAGTGACGTTCCGAGACGTCGAAAAAAAAAAAAAAAAAAAAACGTACGGACTTATGACGTAGTCAATATTCATACCTAATACCTATACGCAAAAACTACGTCAATGATATATTTCCGACGTATTCATTCCTTTGTGACTCTGTTTACCGTCAAGATAAAAATACCGCATCGCAAAACATGAATTAGTTGGCGGTTTTTGTTTGCGCGACGATTAAAATTAAATAAATATCAGCAAATCTTTGCAAAGGCCGTCAAAATTACACGTTTGTTCTACCATCGCTTTGGTTATAATTTAGATACGGTAAACACCGTTTCGTATCCGTAAACATTGCTATGCTAAATTAGAAGTTATTTATACTGTAATATAACATACATTTGAGTAGCAGATACACGTGTGACCTGCAGTATGTTTGACATTGCTCTTTATAGGTTTGCCATTGAAACTAAATTGCCCATAAAGCTATATTATTATATGTATAGTATTTATATTGTATCAAATACTATATTTATTTGCAGCGGTGGTGGTGGTGGTTTGGTGGTAGTGTCCCCGCCTTCCAATCGTAAGGTCGTTGGTTTGAATCCGGTCGTGAACCAATGGATTTTTCCCTTCGAAAAAATTATGTGCGCAATGCCAGTGCTCTTAATTGATGAAGGAAATCATCGTGAAGACACCAGTTAGTATTCTAACAACGGCGATGGGCTTGCTACCTGACACGTAGGGAATACCGACTACTGCAAATTCTGGGTTTGTGCCAAATTTTAATGTAATGTTTGATCGTACCTCTGACTGCCCGCCTTAGGGCCGGTTTCACCATACTCTGTTAGATTAACAAAGGATTAAAGGGCCGTTAAATATGTCAAAATCTACGCGTTTGACATCTAAGGTTAGATTTAACGGCCTGATTAGTAACTAACAGAGCATGGTGAAATCAGCTCTTAAACGTCCTCAAGGAATCTTAGAGTTAGTAGTTATGTATGTATTAAAACTATTTATTTATTAAAACGAGTAGGTACTTTTATATTATAATATTAGGTATTATATAACCTTTTCATGTACTAAAAGGCTATATTTTCATGTGGTCATTAAATATCGCTATTGTATCCACACATTGTATAGGTACTTACATAAAGGTATATCTGTTTTCCATCTATACATATGATAAAAAAATAATTGATCTAATAAAAACTATCCAATGGTACGATAGACAAGATTGATATTGAACCCCGAAATAGAACCCTTGTTGACCGACTGATCAATAACCAATTCATCTTGACCCGCTTTCTTTGCCACAACAACACATGTTCAAGTGTCTTCGGAATGTAGCCGAGGCAGCTTTTTAGGCCAAGGGCGGTTCGCACTCATATTTCATAATAAGTATATCGAATCAAAATAAAAGTTTATAGGTCATAGTGAAACGTAGACACGATTCATTTATTTTTACTGACGCCAGTCAAAACAGTCTGAACTGAAGTAGTGAAAACTGTCTGGATCTTGAAAAACATTTTATTAAGACGCAAATAGCCGTCAACCAACTTCACGCTCTCACATTTTATAATTTTTGAAGATATAATTGAACTAAATTGACAGCCTTCACAGCTCAGTTGGTAGTAGCTCTGTCTTCTGCGCCGTAGGCCGTGGGTTCGATCCCCACCGAGAACAAACATTTGTGTGATGAAAATAGATGTTTGTTCTCTGTCTGGGTGTTATAAAATATTATGTATGTATTTACAAAAAAAAAGTATATATGTATTATATCAGCTATCTGGTTCCCATATTACAAGCTTTGGCTTAGTTTAGGGCTGGATAGTGCTGTGTGGAAAGTCCTCCAATATTTATTTATTAATTTAAATATTTATATGAAATATCGAGATCAGTTATCTCGGGATCTCCTAACACAGGTATATATATACTTAAAAGGAGATCTCAAACCCATAAAATGTAAACATAGATTAAGTTACTGAATAAACATTTGAATTTGAAAGTTATACAAAAAAAAATTGAACTAGTGTTCATATACTTAATCAAACTTTTAGGTCAAAACTATATTTTAGCTAAACCTTTGTAATGTTATTCTCCAAAATTTGGTGTTTGCAATTTTCATGACACACTCAGTAATTTATATCCTTGTTTAAATGTGCGAGCGGCAATTTGAATTCTGTTGCCAGCCTCATAACAGCATACTTCAGCGATTCCAGAATTTCAATTTGGGAGCGGAGGAGTGTTTTGTTTCATTTATCAGAGAATGCACCATTCGTCCAAAAAGTTCCTTCGAACAGCGATTATCATAAACATTTATTTATTGTTTCATGTTGTTAGAATAGTTCTTAGGGTAACAAAATGTAGAGAGCCAGAAAATGAGCCCCCCAGGGCATTACAATGGGTATCTTAAATTCGGTTCGTAGGTACGCACGTAGAAGTTACTCAGTAGAGGTATCCCCTTGCCATCAGATACGAGAGGCTGCTGCGGCGCGCGCGCACGGAAGACCTCAGCGAGGTGTCCGGCATCGGCTGCCTGTACCAGAGCGGCGTGGACCGACTCGGCAGGCCGGTCGTCGTCTTCATCGGCAAGTGGTTCCCGATCAGCGATATTGATCTGGAAAAGGTGAGTTCTCTGCTCTATTTACGTTTATTTCTTTATTACTATTTCTGTCATCACCAAGACTAAAGAAATCCACTGCTGGACAAAGGCCCTTGGAGCCCTCTCCATCCGCTGACTTACCGTGATCTTCACGAGGTAGGAGGGTTCAGGAATCTTTGAAAAGATGGATGGATTGTGTGAAAGATGACATGAGTTAGAAAGGAGTGAGCACTGAGATGACGAATGATAGAGCAGAGTGGAAGAAGAAAACCTGTTGTGCCGACCCCATGCAGCGTGGGATAAGAGCAGGAAGATGATGATGCTTATATCTTGCTGATTCGTAAAAGGCAGGGATGCCTGTCTACGAGTATAATTGGCAAGAACTGTTGCGTGCCGCGTCTACTGATAAGAACAAAATAGACCGGCCAATATCAGCCAGTATATCAGTGCCCGCGCCCTGATTTGTAGATGTCTAGATCACCCGATCTAGGTCTAGCTGACCTGACCTTACACTGACTTATGCCCATTTTGATTTGAACACCTTTTTAATTTAGTTGTAGATAATTTAGAATAAACTTTATTTGCAACCCGCATAATATTTAGACATAACATAACAGACGCCTCTAAGCTGTACCCGAAGTCTTGAGTTTTGATTTTAGTTTTTTTTAATAGTAGAGCTCTTTGTGAAGGGCTCATCCGGGGAAGAACTACCAATACGCCTTTTTCTGCCAAGCAGTTGCTGTGTTTCGATTTGAACAGTGTGGTTGCCAGTGAAATTAAAGGCACATGAGGCTTAACATGTCTCAAGTTGATGGATGCAGGGCAGTGCATCGTAGGCCACGTTCCTATCGTGCGCGACTTACGATGCAAAGCTTTGTTATATGTGATGGTTACCACTTAAGCTAGTTCTATCAGCTAGTTATATTAAAAAAAATGGCCTGATGATCGAGAAAACGAATAAAAAACAAGAACGAAGTCGTTTGGGGCTTCAATCATGTGGACACTTTTCTATGACAGGTATAGGTTAACCTGAATACTCCGGCTATAGGTGTAAAATGCGTAAAACGAACATCGTTCTATTAGATAGAAAGGATTAAGTACTGGATATAACTAGTTTTGATAAAGAAAAACGGAGTAGGTTCCTGCATGGAAGGTTATAGGTGCTTAGTGATAGGTCAAGGCCTTAGGATGACGTCACATCCAGACTTTCCACAGAAGTCGAATGACGTCTGCTAGTTATCTGTACAATGTTTTAGCTATTACCAGCTCTTATGAGACTTTCGTTCAGGGAAGTAATACCACCGTAATTGTTTCTTCCACCAAGCAGTTTTTTTTTCATTCTTTTGTCGTGTCACTAGTTTCTTTCGAAATAGTGTGGTGAAAGGATTTTAAGTGCGCCTCAAGAGGCTCCTTTCAAGCACTTGACACATGTTATAGAACTTTTTTTTAGGTTTTACGACATGCCGGTTTCCTCATGTTTTCCTTCACCGTTTGAGTGTACTAGCACATAAGTTTTTGAACAGAAAAACTCATTGGTGCATAACCGGTTTCGAACCAACGACCTTAGGATGGGAAGGCGGGGCCGCTAGCACTAGACCACCAGTGATCCCAAACCAAGCAGTAACTCGTGTCATTGTGTTCAGATTTGATGGGTATGGGTATAACTTTACGTCTCAGAGTGATCTTCCGAGTGAGAGTGACCACGGTGGATGTGTGTGTGAGGTTATGCAATTGTTATAGGTAGAGATAATCGGCCACGGGCTTGCCATGCGAATCTTGGTTGTTTGTAAATCACCACAATACGCTTTGTGGTGTATGTCTGTAATCATATAATATTGCACTGAAAAAAAAAATCATTAAAAAGAACTGATAAAACGTTCATGTGTACTGCTTTGAACAGTACCAGGGGAGCCTGCCGAGCAAATCAGTAACATTTACTGCTCCTAAAACAGTTAAAGTTCGAGGCAAAATTTTACCGTTATGACAGTAAATTTAAATGTTTTGAGTAGCAAAAATGTGTAAAAAATGTTACTGTTTTATACAGTCAAAAAATTTTACTGTTTTAAACAGTAAAAAAAATTACTGTTTTAAACAGTAAAATAAAGTTACTGTTTTAAACAGTAAAAAATGTTACTGTTTTAAACAGTAATATAATGTTACTGTTTTAAACAGTAAAAAAATGTTACTGTTTAAAACAGTAAAATATTAGTACTGTTTGAAACAGTAAAAAAACTAATGTGCATGCACAGTAGCGGGTACTGAAGTGAGCAGTTACAGGTAATGTCAAGGATAGTACTTTTTAATGCGCAAGAACAGTAGCGGGTACTGTAAGTGCACAGTTACATGTAATGTCAAGAATAGTACTTTTTAATGTGCAAGAACAGTAGCGGGTACTGTAAGTGCACAGTTACATGTAATGTCAAGAATAGTACTTTTTAATGCGCAAGAACAGTAGCGGGTACTGTAAGTGCACAGTTACATGTAATGTCAAGAATAGTACTTTTTAATGCGCAAGAACAGTAGCGGGTACTGTAAGTGCACAGTTACATGTAATGTCAAGAATAGTACTTTTTAATGTGCAAGAACAGTAGCGGGTACTGTAAGTGCACAGTTACATGTAATGTCAAGAATAGTACTTTTTAATGCGCAAGAACAGTAGCGGGTACTGTAAGTGCACAGTTACATGTAATGTGAAGGATAGTACTGTTTAACGTGTACGCCCAATATCGGGTACTGTACTTACTGATCAGTAACAGTACCCGCTACTGAGAATGCACATTAAAAAGCACTATCCTTCACAATACCTGTAACTGTACACCTACAGTAGCGAGTACTGTAAAAGCACAGTAAAAGGTTGTGAAGGACCGTCCCTGATACCTACTGCCTACGCAGTACTGCATAGGTAGGCAGGTATGCAGGCGACCTGAAATAAATTAAAAAAGATTTAATTGAAGTAATTTATTTAAGATGAAAAAACTAAAAATAAAAACGTTTGTCGCTCTTCCAGGACATTTCTGTTTCATCTTCGATGTGTGAAATAAAGCTTTGGCGCACTTCTGCGACTCATGTTCTTTTTCGTTTCAATTGCACCGGGCCAATGATGTGCGGCAGAAGTAGCAATAAGTCCAGGTTGCTCGTTTCGGGAATTTGATCTGTAAAGCAACAAGAACGAAAATTAGTGACTAAGATTTTTATCGTCGAACGTTTATAGGTACCTACTCTTTACTCAGGAATTATACTGACAACTGGTTAGTTCTATGGAAAAAAATCGTGTTGTATGTGACAATACATTAAACTAATTTAAATTACAAACTAACCTCGTGCAAATTGCTTCAATTCTGCCAATGATGTGCGGCAGAAGTAGCAATAAGTCCAGGTTGCTCGTTTCGGGAATTTGATCTGTAAAGCAACAAGAACGAAAATTAGTGACTAAGATTTTTATCGTCTAACGTTTATAGGTACCTACCTACTCTTTACTCATGAATTATACTGAAAACTGGTTAGTACTATGGAAAAAAAATCGTGTTGTATGTGACAATACATTAAACTAAATTAAATTACAAACTAACCTTGTGCAAATTGCTTCAATTCTTCCACAAATGGTGATCGTGTTGATGATGAGGAGTAATTTGCTCTTTAGTAGCGGTAGTTTATCATCCAATGAATGTTCATTTTCAGGATACCAATGATTGAAGTCTGCAGTGAGCTGGAATTAAGAGATGTAATGAGAGAGAAGTATGTTGTTAGAAAACCCCGAAAATTTTACGACTAAGTCCAATACAAAAAGTCGTAAACCGGGTGCCATGTGGTTGCACACAAAATGGTTGATTGCGATTTTTCGAAAATGGGATTACTTAGTGATTTTATATCTTTCAACATGTCGAAACGTGCGGGCGAGAGGTAGGTACCTACATGAGCTCTTGTTTTTGCCTTATACGCTCAATCTCTAATCTCTATCTCTAATGCTTATGAATTGACTTACCTTCAAAATAATTCACGTAGGTACTTCTCGAATCCCCAGTCTGTAAGAAGTGTTTTTGTGGTATCGTCACTCATACACTTTCGCTAAGATTGATACACATCATTTTGCACTGTCACACACAACTCAACTGAAAAAAAGTTTAGGGTTTATATGATTCTTCCTAAATTGTTATATTATTACAATTATAAAACCTCTATAATATTGAGTTCACAGACAGATAGTCAGATACGGATACGTTTACAATATGTCTGGCTTGTCGCGAGGTCAGGAGGGAAGAGAGCGAATGTTTGGCGGCCACGCGCTCACAGAGCCGGGTTATGTTGGCTGCCTGTGAAGGGGCGTCGCCGAACCGCGCGGCAATTTCGGAATACATTAATAGGATCGTTCGCCACAAAAGATTGAAGAAATAATTACAACTAGCCGAAATTATACTGAACTGAACATAGCGAAGGGTAGAAGGCAACTAGCTAGCCGTGAGTAGAAGGAGTCGGACGTACGCGTCTGGAGCGGCTCATACTGTAGTGAGCCGTCAGTACCGGCTCTATTTCTTTTGGAGCGGCTCAACAGCTCTCATGCCAGCCTAATATAAATTTTATTCCTAGCTTGATAGGGTCTACATTAGAAAAAAGATATCCAGATCAAAAATTTTGCTAAATGAATTTGAATTGAATTTGAATTGTTTTGTCTAGATAATATGATCTAATTTCCAATGCTGCATTTTTGGAGCCGCTCATCTGTGGAGCGGTTCTCAGGTCTACTCATAAAATGTGATACACAACTCAAACGGTTCAAAGATTGGTTTTATGATAAACAGAACCCTGAACCGTTTGAGTAGAATATTTATTTTTATTCATTGGGAGGTTTACTACGTACTCGAACCGTTGAATCGTTTGAAGTAATATCTGCACGGGTGAGTGAGTGGAGTTAGGATGAATTGAAGGATTATGGTTCTTTTTAGAAAAGCATGTTTTTAAATGGTATGGGTTACGAATTTGAATTATTAACTTGAGTTGTTTTAGCAACAGCCCGTGGGTGCCCTCGCGTTTTAGCATACATATTTTGCGTTCTAGGCTCGTCATAATTTGCATAAATATTTTCCGTTTTATCGTTTAATCAAGTATGGTTCATTTTGAATAGTAGAACTTTTACTTGAATATTTTTTCATTCCGTCGTTCATTGTTAGCAATATTTATTAGTTATTGCTAACATAGAAATTCACGGATTTTCTCCTGTTTATTTTCCGCAAGACTCGTTTATTTTTCTACAAAATTATTTTTATCGTAGTATTTTTTGTTTTGGCGTCTAGTCCTTTTGCCAAGTCTTATCGGTGCTTGCTTGGAGTATTTGAAGGTACCATGAAAATAAATTGGTCCTGAAATTCTGAGCCATTTGAACCGCGGTTCGGCTCCGGCTCGAGACTGTAAATGAGCTGATGCGCTGCAGATCATGTTTTTTGAGTGAGTTACCCATGGCTACAACTAGCGTGTCGCACGCAGCGGCCAGCGGCGGCACGGCGTAAGCGCGGCGGGGTGCGGAGGAGCGGCGCGTGTCACGTACTTACGCGAGCGAGCATTTGCGTTTATTGTTTGAAACATTAGATTCAATTGTGTAATGAGATAAACAATATTTTAAATTGTTATTATTATTATTAACAGTTAGTTTAATCGTTTATTCCACAAAATACAACTCGTAAGAGAGGGGAAGGTTAAAAGATCCACATGCTTGGAAAACAACAACAAACAGCGAATAGGTAGGTAGGTACCTACCAAACAATAAACACGAACATGTGGATGGGTGTTTGTTTGTTTTTGTTTGTGTTTGGCTGTTTTTGTTTGTGTTTGCCAGTGATCGACGTTGGTGTCGGTTTTTGTGCACAAATCACAGGTGTTCGACAAACGTGTCGGCGATGTATCCAAAAGCTTGTTAGGTATCTAGCAAGGCGGCGGCCTTGTACGATTTTTGTGAATTTTGATCATCCTCCATCGTCTTCGTTTCCTTCTTTTCCCTCAAACTCGTCGTCCAAGTTTGCCCATCCGGAATATAGGTATTAGTAATCTTAATATAGGTACCTACCTACTAATGTTTCGATAGTCAAAATGCACGTTAGGTACCTACCAGTCTTCCGAAATCCGTCAATAAATACTTATGTGTAATATAATAAGCCTAATAAGATATACTTACCTACCTAATATGAGGAGCTTTTGGAGGGCACCAATGAACATGAAAAACAGACAGACAGACGCGAAACGAAACTTTATTTTATACCTATTATGTAAGGATAATACCTATACCTATTATGGATTAAGTAGAGGTAGTTATTTCTGTCTAGTGCACTAACTTCTGGTATACCTTCACGTAACGTTACTAGGTAGGTAGGTTACCAACATACGGTTGTTTGAATTAGGTACTTACTGACAGTAGGTTGGCTATAAGTAGGTAGTAGGTAGGTTGGCTATAAGTAGGTAGTAGGTAGGTTGGCTATAAGTACGTATATATATTTACATAAAGGTAGTTTTTTAAACAAATTGGCAATCAAATATTTATTTCGGTTATAACAAAATAGGTACCAACAAATAGGCACATAGGTAGTTGAAATAAGTAAGTACCTACTACACTACGTAAAGCTATTTATTATAGTGCAAATATTAACACGTCCGGATAGGTCAACTAATAATCGTACCGTTTAACACAAAAAGTGAGAGTACGGCACAAACCAACGAGACAAAATTCACGTTTTCATCATAGTCACGAAAATGGTTAACTCAGCGCCAGCGGCTTTTTAATATTCGAACGGTAGTAGTTATAGCACCTGAAGTAGGTATATATTTTATAATGGCTTGAAAGTTATTAGTTAATGAATGAAACTGTTTAAATAACATTAAGTACACTCAAATAATTAAAATATACTGCTTTAATACATATCTTTTTATGAGGTAGTGATCAGTCAGTTTTAATGTGATATCTTTTAAAGTAACTGTTTTGTTCATTTAGTGATAACGTTCAAATCATTACAATTTACTGATACAATACAGATCATTTTGTAGAGGTCATGTTCAGTCAGTTGTACTGTTCTAGCATTTAAATTAACTGTTTTGTTCATTTAATGATAACGATAAAATCATTACAATTTACTGATACAGCACGGACAATTTATTGGAAAACTATGGTGAGTTAGTTGTACAGTGCTATCAGTTGAAGTAACTGTTTTGTTCATTTAGTGATAACGTTCAAATCATTACAATTTCCTGATACAATACAGATAATTTTAAAGAGCTCATAGTCAGTCAGTTGTATTATACTATCCGTTAAATTAACTGTTATGTTCTTTTAGTAATAACGATCAAACCATTACAATTTACTGTTTCAACACAGACATTTATGGAATACCATGGACAGTTAGTTGTACTGTGCTATCCGTTGAATTTACTGTTTTGTTCATTAGGTGATAACGATCAAACCATTACAATTTTCTGCTACAACACAGACATTTACGGAAAACCATGGACAGTTAGTTGTACTGTGCTATCCGTTGAATTAACTGTTTTGTTCATTAGGCGATAACGATCAAACCATTACAATTTTCTGCTACAACACAGACATTTACGGAAAACCATGGACAGTTAGTTGTACTGTGCTTTCCGTTGAATTAACTGTTTTGCTCATTAAGTGATCACGATCAAAACATTACAATTTACTGTTACAACACAGACATCTATGGAAAACCATGGCCAGTTAGTTGAACTGTACTATTCGTTTAATTAACTGTTTTGTTCATTTAGTGATCACGATCAAAACATTAAAATTTACTGTTACAATACAGACATATTTGGAAAACCATGGTCAGTTAGTTGTACTGTGCTATCAGTTAAAACAACGGGTTCGTTCATTTAGTGATACGGTTCTAACCATTAAAACTTACTGACATTACAGTAATGGTGACAATTTTTTTTTTTTTAGTTTTTTTATTAATTTGTACTGTTTAATCAGTTAGAGTTACTGTTTTGTATTTAACTGTTATTGAAACATTTGTCGATAATGTTTAAAGTAGTTAGTCCTAATGAAAATCTCTTAACTGTGTGACAGTAAGCAATCATTTTTTTCAGTGTGTAAGTTGAACGTATAGACTTCTCTCTCTCTCTCTTGTCGTGTCACTAGTTTCTTTCGAAACAGTGTGGTGAAAGGATTTTCAGTGCGCCTCAAGAGGCTCCTTTCGAGCACTTGACACATGTTGTAGAACTTTTTAGGTTCTACGACATGCCGGTTTCCTCACGATGTTTTCCTTCACCGTTTGAGAGTACTGGCATTGTACACATACATTTTTTAACAGAAAAACTCATTGGTGCTCGACCGGTTTCGAACCCACGACCTTAGGATCTAAAGGCGGGGCCGTACGTATAGACTTTAAAGAGTACTATTTTACGTTAGTTTTAGAATTACTGCACGTTCATTTTCTCCGTGCACTAGCGCTAAAATCCTAACTACATATTTACGACTAACTTCATATTTACGATATTTCCAAGCTCTGCTATACCTGATAAAGCGCTAGAATTATATCTGGTTTCCTTACGATGTTTTTACTATTTTTTTATACAACTAGCTGATGGAACAAGCACGCCCTACGATGTAATTCCCTGAGTCCATCAACTAGAGGCATACAGATGGTAAGCCTCATGTGCCAGTAAATACACCAGCAACCACACTCTTCAAACCGAAACACAGCGTTGCTGCTTGGCGGCTGACTAAGGCGGAGGTAGTACTTCCCCGGACGAGCCCTTCACAAAGAGTTACTACTCTTCAAACTAACTAACTTGATGTTTACGACATTTCCAGGCTCTGCTGTACCTGATAAAGCTGCTGGACCCGATAGTGCGCGGCGACTACGTGATCGCATACTTCCACACACTGGCCGCGTCGGGCAACCATCCGCCCTTCTCTTGGCTCAAAGAGGTCTACACCGTGCTGCCTTACAAGTTAGTACTCTACACTCTTCTCTCTGTGGTCGGCACTTCATAACTGAAGATCGTGGTCACGTCTTGAAGATGTATTGTTGTATGTTGCAAGTATGATGAAAATTAGTAGTAGAACATAATAGTTCGGTATCGGTATCTCTATCGCATCTTCATACAAAACCCGCAATTAACACGGAACATAAACGAAAAACGAGAAACCAAATATGGTAAATACAATACTTGGGGTACTGGAGTGGACTGCTTGCCTCCGGCGCTTTCTATTGGTGGCCATTCGAATCACATCTGGCATCTGCCCTATTTAAGCTGGTCCGTCCATCTAGTTGGGGATCTTCACTCTTACAGTAGTTCATATAAACATGCTCAGTGTATCATTTACGATATACTAACTGGTGTGTTTTCCCAGGCCAGGGCACCGCGAAAGATGTTTTTATACAAATGCTGATGGAACAAGCCGATTACCCACCTGATGTTAAGTGGCAGCCATCACCTATAACAAAGCATTGCCTCATAAGTGGCGCAAGATAGGAACATGCCCTACGATGCACTGCCCTGCGTCCATCAACTTGAGAAATACAGATTTTAAGCCTCATGTGCCTATAATTTCGCCGGCAATCAATATTTATTAATTTGAAGGTACGCTGTAGATTAGTGAAATAAACTTGCTATTTTATTGTTCCAGATATAAGAAAAATCTAAAGGCGTTTTACATTGTTCATCCCACATTTTGGACAAAGGTGAGTTGCTAAAAGTTTATCTCACAATAATGTCATACTTACAATCAAATAAAACAAATACAGACAAGACAGAAGTACAGACATTTCAGAATTTGTATTAGGTCGCGGGCTCAAATCTAGTATTGTGGAACCATGGATTTTTTAATTTGAAAAGTGAAAAGTAAAGTAAAAGTTTATTTGGAACTAAGGTAAAAGATAAAAATAAAACTAGTGCAACGATACCGACTGTAGTAGAAAAATTTATCGAGTATGATGATGTATGATGATGGTAAAGGAAGAGTTAAAAGGTATTTATTCAATAAAATCACAAGGATCACTTTGAGACGTCTTAAAGCTAGGTGACTCTAGGTGCCAGTTCCACGCGACCAAAGCCTAGAAGAACGGGCAACAAACTTACTTGGTTCCTACCGCTCTTTTGTATGATCCTTGTTACCAATGGCATCGCCAAGAGGTTAAAAAAAATGTAGTGTAGCCAACTGTAAGGAAACCAAAAGTTGGAACCATTCTTATTACAATCGCCATAGAGGCAAAGACTCGCGCTACAAGCTGCAAAGCTTCATGCTCTTGACTGTATCTACAATTCATATTTTTGTCATATAATATAATATTAATATTCCTCCATAATATTAACTTCCCCCCCCCCCCCCCTTGGCAACGCCCTTGAATGAATGAATGAATGAATGATTTATTTTTATTATAATCATTACTTATATTATACGCGAAAGTTTGTAAGTTTGGATGGATTGATGAATGGATGGATGTGTGTATGTTTGTTACTCTTTCACGTAAAAACTACTGAATGGATTTTAATGAAACTTTACAATAATACTTATAGCTGATACATCAGAATAACACTAGGCTACAATTTATATTGTGTGACTAATCCAGCCCAACAATGGGATGACCTATAGCCACATATACTATAAATGAGAATAATAATAGAATATATAATAACAAAATAAAACAAGTTAAATTAAAATAAATTAATAAATAATTTTGAAAATGAAATTAACATACAAAAAATGATATAATGTTATGTACTTAGTTAAGTTATAGGAGGCTTAAATAAATAAAATCCTGCGCAGACGAAGTTGCGGGCACCAGCTCGTGCATAGTTTATCGAAGGTGTTCGTTGCAGATGATGACGTGGTGGTTCACGACGTTCATGGCGCCCGCCATCAAGGCGAAGGTGCACAGCCTGCCCGGCGTGGAGTTCCTGTACTCCGTGATGCCGCGCGACCAGCTCGACGTGCCCGCCTTCGTCACCGAGTACGACATGACGGTGAGCTGTCTATTCAACCCACGCTCATTACAGGCTGTTTATATAACTTGCTGATAGAACCAGCAGCCCACCTGATGTTAAGTGGTAACCATCACCTAAAACAAAACGTTGCCTCGTAAGGCACCCAGGATAAGAACGTGCCGATGCACTGCCCTGCGTCCATCGACTTGAGGCATACAGATGTTAAGCCTCATGTGCCTGTAATTACACCGGCAACCACACTCATCAAACCGAAACACAGCGTTGCTGCTTGGCGGCAGAAAAAGGCGTGGTGGTAGTACTTCGATCGAGCCCTTCACAAAGAGCTCTACTACTCTTAAAATTAATCCCTGTTGTAATTTTAGACGTAGTGGTATCCAAGTAGGTTGAGGGGTTCGCGGGAGCGACGGAAGTATCCCAGGCTCACGCGCGATTTCGATGTAACTTATTCTAGGATTAAATTTACATTGGAATTTGTAAATCCTAAGATATTTAAAATTAAATGCAACTTATTGCTTTCAAAAATAAAATAAGCCTCTTTGCAGAAATGTAAGTTCATAACAAAATTAAGTATTTGTCAATGCACACAAGAACATAAAGTTCATTAGAATATTTCTTATGACAAACGAATAAAACTGACTTGCTCCTAGGAGCAGATGGCCCATCTGTTGTTATGTAATCCATCACCTACAAAGCATTGCCACGCAAGACACGCACGATAGGAACGTGCCCTACAATATACCACCCAGCGTCCATCAACTTGAGGCATACAGATGTTAAGTCTCGTATGAAACAGAATGATCTTTTAAGATAAAAATTCCTCAAACAGATATGACAGATAACTAGAATGTTTTTTAGCCCTAGGTATGATAGATATCTCAAGTATCTTGGCACCTAATGTTACCTAAAGGGGTACTCAGAGGCACGTCTAAACATTACATTTACCATTAATTAACTCTATTTTCTTTCCAGATAAACGGCCTCCACTACTTCCAACCAGACACGAATAACACGTAGACTCGCTAGTGCACGCGGCTTCTCTCGCTCTTCGTTAGTATAGTTCGTAACTCATAGTGTACGGCCGCAGTGCTGCCAACATGACTTAGTAGTCAGTACCACACAAACAAATCTTAAAAATTCAATCTTTAAAACCTTTTATGTGGAATGTCCACTAATATTTATATTTATAATATTTATTTATTTGTAGAGATGTTATATTATATTGTAAACCTGTTAAATCAAAGAAATATGGTTTTTTATACTCATTTTACTTTCTATTGAGCATGCTGGCAACACAGAAATAAATTGTAATTCAAATGAACTAGTCGCTAAAAATTTTCGAAGACTTGTCGGTTGAATTAGTGATGCTAAGGCCTCTGTTATATTTGTACTGGGTTTTATATTCAAATGCTTACAGACCTTGACAAACTTTATAAAGTATAGTCACTACACATCACACAAATAATTATAAAATAAATGTAATTATACCATAGCTATACCTAATGGATAAAGTAAATTGTGAATGAATCCTCTAAAAATGTAAAGCGTAGTTGGTTAACATTGTCGATTTAAAGACAGTGCCAGTACTCTCAAACGGTGAAGGAAAACATCGTGAGGAAACCGGCATGTCGTACAACCTAAAAAGTTCTAATACATGTGTCAAGTGCTCGAAAGGAGCCCCTTTGAGGCGCATTTAAAATCCTTTCACCACACTGTTTTGCAAACATTAGTGACACAAAAATAAGATTGACAGATGTAGCTTGAAGCTACAGTATTCGAATCCCATTCGATTAATAATAAATCTATAATTTGCATTTTCTCTAAATATACGAAAATTTTGTAAAATTTGAGTATAAAATCCATCAAATAGAAGAATTGTTGAAAATATTATTGAGTATTAGCGGTGCATTTTTATAATATAAACAATAAGATAAGTTCATTCGTTAGATTCCCTAAGACTACTTTTTTACACTAGCAACATTGTACTTTAACTAAAATTTTCTCTCATACCTATTGTAACTTACAGGTACAGTCAGGAACAAAAGTAGATAACAATTTCAGTTATTCCATGCTGTTTTTGACCAGATTTGACAAAGAAATGCCAATTTAGATTGGCTGATTATTATGAGGTCAGGCGAATCGTGTCAGTAATTTAAACCCAGAAATGTTCTACTACTTTCATTGTTGCCTGTACCTACTGCTTTCTTTAAGCAAAATTCAATTCAATTTCCTCTTACTAACTTATCACAGCAATAAAACTACTATATCTACTTAAATTCGAAAATCCTGGTAACAGGGTAATAGACAACGCAGCGTTTCCCAAATATATGTATAACTTATGTTAAATGGGTCATTGTTATGATTGATACATACTCAAAGAATTCAATAAATAAAGATTCTTGAGTTCGTACTTGGTACTGTAGAGCTCAGGGGATATCTACCGTGCCTGGGGGTCAAAGTCGTGAAGCTGTTACTGTTCAGGCGACCAACCTGCTCGCCTGACAGATATAACATAAAACAAGTTTGGGAAACGCTGAGCTAGCTCATAGCAGACTATTAATTTGTTTATACAAGTTGTTCCAATACATGTACTTACTTGCGTTTACAGTGTTGGTTCCTTAGAAAAAGTTATTCATATTGATGGGTACTTTAGGGCCCTGAAGTTTTAAGCACAAGTATTGGAACACCTTGTATACATGTTATCCATAAAATATTGTAAAACATATGGGTCTTTTTCACCGAGAGCTTACCAGAATTACCTACTTTTCCAACGTCTATATAAAGCTTTCATGTTCTTATAATTCAGTACTTCCATGGTGAAAGGGCCCTTACTAGGTACCTAGTTTAGAAATCATGTGATCAAGTTTTGATTTTGATTCACGGTGCATTGAGATTTTATTTTTACATTTTAGTAGTATTAAAGTTAGTTGTATGTGATGTATTTGACGGGCTTAGCACAAGATTGGCGGGTAAAGATAAACATGGTATTGTAAGCCGTCTCTTGAATAATTGCGCATAAACCGGTGAGGGTGCGATCAAGTGTTTGACTAAAAATTGTAAAAAGAACCAAGTCGACGAAGTACTTATACCTGCATATAGTACAGTCACATCAGAAGTTTATGATATTTCAGACATATCTTCAGTCGCCACTAGTGGTTTTAAATTTGGCTACGACTATACAATATTTTATTACTATTTATTATTCAGCCGTTACGGTCCCACTGCAGGACAGAGAATTATATTAATATAATATTAGTCTAAAACCTCACCATTATAACCAGGGGGGAGGGGATTAAAATTGCCAAAAAACATCATGTGATCTATGGACGACCCCCTAGGTATTGCCTAAATTTTTAACACTTGGCAGTTTGTTAAATAATTATACTTAGGCCTAATTTCACCATGCTCTGTTAGTTACTAATCAAGGATTAACAGGCCGTTAAATCTAACCTTAGTTGTCAAACGCGTACATTTTGATATTTTTAACGGCCGTTTAATTCTTTGTTAATCTAACAGAGCATGGTGAAACCGGCCCTAAATTATACTTTCTCACTTTAAACTCTTGATGCTGACTGTGCCTTCGTGCAAATAAACGTATTTCAATGAGACGGAGATTTCGAAGGTAGATTTATAGTGTAGATAGCGGTATGTGCCGAGGCCCGTGTGTTAAAGTTTAGTAAGTCGCGGCAATCGCCACCACGAGTGCACTGTAGCTAGGGTTTTGTAACGCATCGCAGACGTATTCAAATTAAAATTGTTAAATCTAAGATACATTCGCGGTATCGCTTCGGTTTTGTGATTAAATATAAGCGTCGGTACATGAGAAATACATGCTAAAGTGAATAAAATGCTAGGATTTTAATAAAAATCTCAAAGTTTAGAAAGAGTGCTAAAATTTAGGCTATTTTTAAATATCGTGGTATCAAGTGTTGCCAATTAAGCACTGCCACATCAGAAAACTATAGTGAAAAATACTTAGAAACTATTTTTAATATACTCGTTATATTTTTCATACCTAAAGACAAGTAGTAACTTCCCTAATGTTTTTATAATTTATTACAATATACACATTTGAAATCGCAGTTATTACTTTTAGGTTTACCTGTGCCTCGTTGTTAATGTTTGTATTGAATTTTAATACATTTTAAGTCATTTTTACTGAATTTTCATATGGATATGCTATGCCTTCAATATTATCACTATCTACTTCATTGTATCAAATACCTACTCTTTACTTCTTTTTTGATTACCATATAAGACTACCCACATATACCTAAGATAAAGTTTAATATGATCTAAATGTCTACCCTTAGATCATAATAAAACTACTATTATTTACTATCTCTACATTTTCAGCTAGATTAAATAATATTATCATAAAACTTCATTTTAGGTACCAACTTCCCTTAGCAAACTGGTACCTAAATATCTCCCATCTCTCCCATACACAACTATTATCAGGCGTGGCATAATCATAGGAAAAATATTTTACCGTTAAATCCACAATAAGGATAAATAGAAGTACTACATATGAATTTGTTATTGATCTTTAAATCATGTAGCTGTATGTTGTATGAGTAATTGCTATGCTGTAAGTGTGGTTAGAAGTGTAGGTATGTGTTGTCCAGAGTGAAATGTAGCATGAGTATTTGAATTGGAAGTTACACTTAGAAGAAATTAGAGTCATGACAAACCGGGGGAGTGAATAAAAAGTTGTACATCCTTGACTGTAAAAAACTTTTCTAGAAAAAAAGGTATTGGTAAATTCTAAGTGTAATTCCCAAATTGTTTCATAATTATATCAACAAGGCCTTAGATGCGTTAACTATTGTTATATCTTAACATGTCATTGCGTTGCAAAGTTTATAACTGTTGTAAGTGGCGTATAATAACGCTACTTAGAATTTACTTATGTGAAAATTGTGATCAAGCAAATTAGTTAAGTTTCATATTTTAAATATAATGTTAAATAGATTATGTGAATATTTAACAAAATGAATAAAATTATTAATTTACTACATAATGTGATTCTGATTTTTCTAACATTCCTAATAGCCACTTAACATCAGGTGGGCCATCTGCTTATTCATTGGCTAGTTATTAAATTGGTAGGTACCTAAATAAAAGCAGTTAGGCAGAATTAAGGCTCCCAGACTTTGAAACTCTTAGTTTTACTCTCCTTGGGCCATACCATGAGCCCCCAGACTGCAGACTTCCTATCAAGTGATAGTTTGGTCTGGTTGGGCTGCTAGTTCATATTGCGGCTGATAGTGAAATCATTGTATATATGCACTTGTATCTTCACATCTTCATACTGATTAAGAGCCTGGCCAAACTGCCAATAGAAAGTCTGTATTAGGGGCATTTATTGTTGAAGACCTAAACATAGAGACTACTACTAGTCAGTTGGACAATTTCAATATTTATTATAGTGCTAGTCTTGTCTCCAGCTAATAATAGTAAATGTGGTCAACTTGATGCATGTGTGTTTTTTATTGTAAGTTTCAGATATTTAGGTACAGAAATTGAAATAATTTATTTGCATGATGAGATTGGTGGATGGAAAGCACATTCTTCGTGGATTTGTATAGGGGAGACCTAGAATACCCAGAAGTGGATTTCTCAGGTTAATGATGGATTACATGATAAGAGCATAATATTTTTTTTTTATTATCAGCAGTATCTGTTGGTATCCCATTACTTCTTTGAATTTTAGAAAACAAATAATCATTTTCTTTCAAAATTTAAATGCATAAAATCATTATCATATATTTATAAAACTTTTGCAAGACATAAATGCATTATTGGACTAATAACAAAAATACTGCACAAATTATATAAACTACTTTGAAATTCTAAATTTATCCAAAAGAGTAACAATAACAGATAAGATTGGGTATTTGTATGCTGCAGTCATAAGGGTCACTTTGGACACAGTCAATACATTGGATAGAAGGAATCCTCCAACAGCTCCGAGGTAGCAAGGAATCGGCCATTGCTGCCATGGTGTGTTCCAGTCCAAGGGAATGACTACAGCTCCCAGCCATGCGCCACACACCGTCATTATAGCATTGTTCACCAACATCTCCACTATGGTATCCCTGGAGTAACTTTTTACTCCAAAAAGTAGTTGCATTGAGGTTTCCACACCAGCGTGAGCGATCAGCGGGAATATAGTCAGCAAGGTAAGTAGCGCCGATAACATCAACGTTTCTTCGTGACAGTCCATAACAGGCGCTCCAAACAATATTATGCCAACGAAAAAACTGAACATAACGCCAAGCAGAAACCCAGATGATTTCATAATGTCACCTGCTCTGCTTTTAGATTTCTTCTTTCCATGAATATCATTGCTCGAACTCAAATACAGAGACTTCAGAAGCTCAGCGACGAAAATAAGAACCAAAATGTAAAATGATGAACCATTGCCGACCGTGTAGAGAAGATCTTTATACGATATTACTGTGATAATACTGGGCAAGTAAATGCATGTCACTAGGCTTGAAATAGTCACTCGTCGTAATTCTAATTGATTATTTAATGAAAACATAATCAATCAATACAAAACTTAGATAAAACAAACTAATTCTTTCTTCCTTCGATCGTCTATCGGAGAACAAAAATGAAAATAGCTTCTACTTCTTTTTCTGCCATATTTTTTGACTGTAATGTGATGTGATATGATGATTTTGTCAAGTAAACTGACAGACATGTCAAGCAAGGCATCAGCTGTGAGTCATGTGTGTGCCAAAGTTGTCCATTGTCTATAAAACCGTCAAAAACAATAAAATATTTTGACAGAAGTAACGAAAACAGACAGAAATGTTCCAGTCCAAAACATTTTTTTCAGTACTTTAAGCATGATTTCTCTAAAATGTCGTGGGGCAGTGAGTGAATTCGTGACCAAATGGATTTTTTGACGTTGCAACATTTTCCTACGATGAAATGAAATCAAAATAAATTTACGTAAAAGTGAACGAAGACGAGCGTAATCGTCGATCGATATGACGACAGCAACTTTATAAAAGGCGCCGTCTCACCTCAGCCACCAGTAGAACAAAACAATCACTCAAACGTTCGGCTACAGTGAGAGCCAACGTTTTCAAACCACTCGAATAAATAAATAAGTAGCATAATCTCGGGTCACAAGTGTTTTCGTGTCGATTACATAAAAATGCCTTGTCCGTTCTTGAAATCGCTGAGTCCGTCGTACGTGAGGAACTACGGGAGCAGCCTGCTGAAGCAGTACGGCGGCTACTGCCCGAGCCTCGCGCGCGGGTTCCGCACGCTCGGCGACGACGAGACCAAGTGCCCCTTCATCCAGCAGAACTCGATAGTGTCCGAGGCGCCGCGCGAGATGACCGAGGACATCGACTCGCGCAGCGGACCCTCCTACTCGTACGAGAAGTTCTTCAACGAGCAGATCAGCGCCAAGAAGAAGGACTACTCGTACCGCGTGTTCCGCAAGGTCGCGCGACTCGCCGCCGAGGGCGCGTACCCCGGCGCGCTCGAGGGCCGCGAGCGCCGGCCCGTCACCGTGTGGTGCGCCAACGACTACCTCGGCACGTCGCGCCACGCCAGCGTCACGCACGCCGCCTGCGCCGCCGTGCGCGCGCACGGCACCGGCGCCGGCGGCACGCGCAACATCGCCGGCAACTCGCCGCTCACGGAGCGCCTCGAGGCCGAGCTGGCGCGCCTGCACCGCAAGCCGGCCGCGCTCGTCTTCAGCTCCTGCTTCGTGGCCAACGACGCGACGCTCTCCACGCTCGCCAAGATCCTGCCGGACTGCATCGTCTACTCGGACGCGGGCAACCACGCCTCGATGATCCAGGGCATCCGGAACAGCCGGGCGCCGAAGCACGTCTTCCGGCACAACGACCCGACGCACCTGCGGCGGATGCTCGAGGCGTCCCCGCCGGGGGTCCCGAAGCTGGTCGTCTTCGAGACCGTTCACTCGATGAGCGGCGCGATCTGCCCGCTCGAGGAGATGTGCGACATCGCGCACGAGTACGGCGCGCTGACGTTCGTCGACGAGGTGCACGCGGTCGGCCTGTACGGCGAGAGCGGCGCCGGCATCGCGGAGGAGAGGGGCATCCAGGACAAGATCGACATAGTGTCGGGCACCCTCGGCAAGGCGTACGGGAACGTCGGCGGGTACATCGCCGGCTCCGCGCTGCTGGTGGACACGGTGCGCTCGCTGGCGCCCGGGTTCATCTTCACGACGGCGCTGCCGCCGCCCGTGCTGGCCGGCTCGCTGGCGGCGATCCGCCTGCTGGCCGGCGAGGAGGGCCGCAGCCTGCGCACCAAGCACCAGGCGATAGTCCGGTACCTGAAGCTGAGCTTGCTGGTGGCGGGGCTGCCGCAGATGCCGTCGGTGAGCCACATCGTGCCGGTGCCGGTGACGGGCGCGGACAAGGTGGCGGCCGTCGCGGACTCGCTGATGCGCAGAAGTCACTACGTCCAGGCGATCAACTACCCGACGGTGGCGCGCGGCACGGAGCGCCTCCGGTTCGCGCCGGGCCCCTTCCACACGCCCGAAATGATCGACAGCTTGGTCGCTGCCTTGATCGAAGCATTCCACGAAAACGATATACACTTCAACGAGTTCCTGAAGAACGGCACATGTCGCGAGTGCAGTATGGAGTACAAGGTGGACCTATCCCGAGAGGAGCTCTACAAGTACCCCATGCGAGCTGGAGCCGCTTAGTTCCGCCTACGAGAATGACAAGGAAAGGCTTTAAATAAAATAGTAAATGTTATTGGATGTTGTATACATAGTTTATTTCGTTTTATCTATTTATGGTTCAATGGTTCTTAGGGAATTAAAATTGTGGCAACGGATAATTTATTTTTCTTAATCTTAATCCCAGTATTTCATGAGACCATCCCAGCCCGCCGTCATGAGTTTGCTGGGCTCGTGAGGGTGCCAGAGAGCGGAGATGCACACCCCATCGTGCGCTTTCCACTTTTTGTACAATTTCGTCGTTTTCCAATCCCAGATGTAGCATTTGCCGTCTGCATCGCCAGACACGAGGTAACTGGAACAAAAAAGAAAGAAGATTAGGTAGGTACAACTATGGTGTTTTGATTTAAAACAAACGAAACTATTATGGTAGTACAGTATCCCTCACATGTGCCAATCAAACGCTGATCAGCTTCCATTACTGGCTGTACCTAGAATCAAGGGCGGGTTTAGCCATCGCAGAGATTCGTCAGGTTAAAGTATTTCATTCTGAGTTGTTGACAAGTCAAGTATTAATTAGATGGTAGCGTTACTCTGCAATGGTAAAATCGACCCCATTATGGGTGATTAGGATTTTTTCATTCATACCTAGGTAGGTTTGAATGAATAAATTGAATGATTCATTGCTCTTATGAGGTACTTATCTAATCTACCAACCTACTTCTAGTAGCGAAGCTATCAGTCAGTAGTACTAGTAGTAATGGAATTTTATTTTCGATCTATAAATTAACTTTGCTTCAAAACCGGTAATATGCCGACCTGATACTGGATAAAACCAGTTAGATGTTTACAAATTAAATTAATGTCTGCCTACTTTATGATTCCTACACATAATTTAATTCGTGAAGGAATTCTTATTAGATTTTCAGGAATGCTTCATGGTGTGCATAGAATATGGTAGGGCACGAAGTAGGTCTCACTACCCTAAACGCGCATGACGTAAAAATACTTGCGGTTATTCCTAATCGTTCCTACGTAAAGCAACGTTCTGCGCGGTCACCATATGGATCCGGCTCTAGTGGCCGTCTTCTAGGCTCGGTCGCGTCCAGTTCCACGCGACACCTAGATTCAAGACTATTCTACTATTCTAGCTTTAAGATAATTCAAAGTGATCCTTTCGATTTAATGAATAAATATCTTTTGACTTTAACTATGATAAAAACTCCAAAGAGATGGACTATTATATCATACGAATTTACTTATTTGTCTACCTCATTTACGGTTTATTTTAATTGATCGAGTGAGCGAAGCGAACGAAGTTTCAACTTGGGCGATTTGGCATTTTATGTATGTATGTATGTATGTATGTATGTATGTTTGTCTGGCGATAACTTTAGAACTGTTGATCCGATCTGCATGAAATTTGATATGTCGATAGCTTGTACTTGAGAAATTTACTGGTAAGTATATGAGTAAAATCGGATGAAGGGTTTTTGAGATATGGGGTTTTTTAAGAGGGCAAAAATAAAAAAGTTACATAAAAAAATCAAGTTACATGTCATATGAAAGGGCTTTGTTTGGACATTCCAAAACAATTTTTACTTTTTTTTTGGGACGCTCGGTTTCCGAGATAAAATTTAAAAAGTTAAATTAAGATAACCAGCGATCCAAGAGCTCCCATCTCTAACAGTTTCGTTGACATCAAGGTTTTTCTACTGGTCGGCCAGTTACTTTGCTTTTTCTTATTTTTTTTTCTTGAAATAAATTAAGGAGGTACTCAGTTCTCATAAAATGGTGACGACGACCAGGTCTGATGATGAAGCCAAGGTCTGTTCAATGGAACTCTTCAATAAATAGGCCAATAGAGTTGAAACTTGGTAACCATACCAAGTTAGTAGGCGGTAGTCAGAAAAAAGTCCAAAGATAATTATTGGACTTGCCTCTGACTACTACCGACTCAAAGTTTTGATGCGTTCGTCGGGTCGCATCACGAGATCTCAGTTCGGGGCGAACTACTAGTTTATCTAATTTATGTGCAAAGTGCCAGTTCTCTCTATCGGTGACGGAAATCTTTTATTTTTCATATTTTAAAGTGTACTGTTTTGTTTGGTGTGTCTGTGTACAAGGATATAAAAGCGAGCACGTCTTACGGTTCGTGGTTATTATGCGAGAACCCTTATTCCCCAACGGTTGTCGGTTCTTTTGAAATATTTAACCTCATTGCCACTTCAACTTGCAAATTCTGTAAGCTATGTTGCTAACCCAGTGCTTTTACGGATTTCCTCATTCCTGATTCGATCACGTTGTGAAAATTTCTGGCATAGCTATATACCAGGCATAGTAGCCATAGAAAGCCGTCACAGCTTAGTTGGCAGTAGCGCAGAAGGCAGAGTTCCTTCTGTGTTGTATGTAGGCTGTGAGTTTAATCCCCACCGAGAACAAACATTTGTGTGATGAACATAGATGTTTGTTCTATTTCTGGGTGTAATAATAATAAGTATTTATTTCTGGGTGTAATAATAAAAAGTATATTCAGCTATCTGGTTCAAGTAGGTACAAGCTTTGCTCAGTTTGGCGCGAGATGGTGCTGTGTAGAATATCCACCAATATTTATTATTTAGTTCGTTCCATAGCCACAAAATGAAAACAGAAAAAGAGATAAAACGAGACTCGATTCCACTAAATATGTTTACTGAAAAACCATCATGTCACCATTTATCGAACACAGGTATTCCATCGACGGCCAATCACATGAGATAAGTGAATAATCTATAGCGATATTATGTAGGTATGCCCTATCTGTACCTGCTGTAATGGAGAGATAAAACTATTATTGACGGCTGTAGCCAAAACTACAGGGCTACTAATAGATGCTATGCTAGTTTAAACCAACACGTTAACGGTCATTTTAACTCTTAGACTTTTAACTATTACGCAAAATGTCAAATTTCAAATACGTCATTATTATTATGATGGGTTCACACAATCAGGATTATGGTCGAGAAACTGTTATAGATTTACCTACTTTCAAAGCAAAATTATATAAACATCAGTGTCAAAAATGCAAAACGGCGTTTACTGCGCAGAACCACAGGATACACAACAGTAGTGCGACATAACTGTTCATTTAAAATTTACCTAGGTGCTTTTATAAGTCCCCGCTTTTTTATATTCCCGCTATAAAATAGCGGGGACTTATAAAGTACCTATACTTGTCACTTTCATGTCAATAGAAACCATGCATGTCGTAGAACCTAAAAAGTTCTAAAACATTTGCCAAGTGCTCGAAAGGATCCTCTTTGAGGTGCACTTAAAATCCTTCAACACTCTGTTTCGAAAGAACAACACAAGACTTTCATGACAATAAAAAGAGATTTATATTTCTGATCAATGTGATTAGCCCTAATTTCTAAGACAATTCAATAATCCTTGCGATTTTATCGAATAAAGCTCTTTTGAATAACTCGAGAGGTAAGTAATGGCATAAATGACTGAAATTGGTCCCAAGTTCAGTCATTTATGCCATTAGGGAAAAACGATGACGGTGAAACTCCGGAGAGCCGAAAACCTTTACACTGAGCTATACCATCAGCTCTACTAGTGAGCAGAGCTGATGGTATACCGTGCTTGCTGAAAATGTTGATCATCTTACAAAATGTCGAATTAATCTACGGTTACCGGTAACGGATGGTCACTGAATTGGTGAACATTCGTATTACAGAATCTGTAATTATGTAATGGTCACGCGCGAATACCACGCCGTGTCGTTTAAACACTAGTTTCTACCCAACGCAACGTGAGATAATTATAACTGGTTTTAAAGGAAAGTAGATAAAAACGATAATTATTAAATTTTAAAAAAATATCTAGGTAAAAATATCAATTAATTGTATATGTATAATTATCAAGTATTTGCTATCCAAAGGAACATTAAAATCAAATCAAAACAATGTTAAAATATTTCATTGTAAATTAGTACAATGTGTTGTATTCTATACTCTAAAATGGCAACCGCTGTATAGTGCGTATTATAGAACATTCCAAAGGGCCTTTAACACTTCGCCAATGCCAAGGGAAATCTACCAAAATAATACAGCGCGCTCCAAACGTGGACGGAGGTCGTCGGGTAGGACGTGCGGATTACAAAACAATTCAATCAAAGCTTCGGCTTTGAACTTTATCCTCTGACAGATAAGAATCAAATTCAGTTAGAGAGAGCCACTGCTTATTTTGATAACATTCAATCTGTCCGCAATCAGCTTGATCGTCGATACGGAACAATATTGGTAGAGCGGATACGGATTTCAAAGAAAAACAATGTCTTAAAATCTACCTGAGAGTTTCGTTAACGGTGATGTAGGTCAAACGTATAATGATCTCCAGAAAGGGTTCATGAACTCAACTCTTACACACGCACAGAGTATATTATAATATTATACAGGTGGAACTTTTTAACGCTGAATACCTAAATGACGTCAAAGATAATTATTAATTACTAACATAAGTAATCTGAAGGTCCATTGAGTAAAAGTACATAACCTAGACTCATTGAATTTAGATGAATTTAGAAGTCCAGATTTCGTGGTTTTTCTTTAATTAAATTCACCATGTTTGTTAGTGAGATTTGATCCTTATGATTGACCCTAGCGATCGATACCATAAAAGTACAGTTAATTCACAAATTTTAGTCGGTTCGATTCCCGGTTGTGGCAAGCGAAATTTAGAAAATCTTTGAATGCAGTTTTCTTTCTATTTACAAATAAAGGAATGTTTCCTTTGAGTAATATTCTCTATCTTCAATATTTAAAGTACTTTCCCTTCAGGTGGCGTTAAAAATTTCCAACCTGTATACACGCACGATTTTTGAATTTGTTCTTATTTTGATGACCCATAAGAATATCCCCATAAACTGTATGTACTGCAGTCACTTGCCCAGATAGTTAAAAAATAAGCATCATAATATTAGGAACTCCATTATGAAAAACATTAATGTTTTTGCAAAACCGTCAAGTCTGAGTCAGAACTTGTATCTTCGTCACCATTAACTGATGTGAAAACCAAGTTTGACACCTTATATAATATAGGTAGGTAATATACGTTCGAGGTTTGTTTTTAAAAGAAACCTTTATAAAACAGGAACTTTACGTAGGTTACGTAGGTAAGTACTTTGATTTGCGGAATATTTTACTATGTTAATGGTTAGCGTCATTCGTTGATAAGTATGTATCTAGAACGTATCGTAGTGGAAAACAAAAATAAATTCTTTTAGAACGAAGTTCACATTCTGTACCTTTCGCTTCTTTTAACTAATTTAAAAGCATGATTTTGTCTCCATTATGTAATGTCTAAGAAAGGAGTGAGTGAGGATGATGGGACGGGGAGATTGGTAGAGTACATGTTGTGCCGACCCCACCGGGTTGTGCGGGATAAAAGCAGGACAATTATAATGATGCACTCTCTATTTTTTTCTTTACAGTAATAGAAGAGCGACCATCTCTTTTATTTGGCTCATGCTATATTATCCGTGATCTTCCTTTGCCTGAATTTCCTTCTACCTTTCCTTTACTAGATGATATTCTTGATATAACTTCTCTTCCCAAACGCAATGTCATCTTTGTCGTTACCGATCAATGATAGATCATATTTGGATTAAGAGCAAAAGCTTCTAAGTATGCTCTGCTTCATTTTAATGTATTGCCTTTATCTCACTTTATGTGGGATCGGCACAACAGGTTCTTTCTCACCACTCTCGTCTATCAGCCATAATTTCAGTAGTCATTCCTTTCTTACTATATCATCTTTCACGCAATCCATCCATCTTATCTTTGGCCTACCTCTACTCTTATATCCCTCATTATGCTCTACTAAACTGACAAAACACCTAAATCCAATTATCACAATTCGAGTATTTTAGCCGAAAATAGTCAACTTTTTAGGTTTCGTGAAATTGAAACCTTGTTATAATGTAACAGTGATATCATAATCCTGGTGGCAAGCACCAGTTGCAACCTTTTCCAATTATTATCGAATCTGTCACAACTCGCTGTTTTTAATACGTTGTTATAGTAGAGGGGCCATTAAACACCTCTTGGAATTTTGTTTTGTACATTTATCATTATCATAAAGATTAATGATTAGGGACAGGTGGGGTTCCCATCAGGTGGGCCGTACGCTTGTTTGCTGACTTGGTAGTATAAAAAAGGGACAATTTTAAGACTTGAATTGGCTCGTTTATTTTTTAATTTACGGACACTGAATACAATCACCCTTTTCGATACAATAATCGATTTAATTTTGACTGTTTTCATATTAGAATTTTACGATAGAAGTTTATTTTTTAAAATGACTGAACTGGTGCCAACGGCAGGTGAGGTGTTGCCTCATTCTGAATCGCTCGCCTGATATTACAACAGACAGTCACAATAATATTTTCATCAGTATCTGATGAAAATATTATTGTTACGTTTTTCAGTCGTGTCTTGCCGGTTTCAGCTTTCAGACCAAACATAGGTCCAAAAAACTTTGGAGTTGGACCTATGTTTGGCCAAAGTTTTATTGACCAAAGGACTTTGCACCTCGCTTGCAACGGTGGGTCGACTATAACGTGGTATTCGGCTTCCTCCATAAGGATATCTTTCTAGTTCATGGTAAGTTGGTCACCAGAACGCATATTGAACACTAGTAGTACATTTTATGAACCCCCCTATACCGGTTCGACCGACATTGTGAGGATCGCGGGAAGTCGTTGGATGGAGAGGGCTTAGACTCTTTTCTCCTGGAAATGTATAGGGGGGCCTATGTCCAGCAGAGGAATCCTTCAGGCTGATGATAATGATGACCCATATCATCCCTCTGACTGTTGAGCAAAGGTCAAAACCCATTGTTCTCGAGCCTCTTGCCTCAAAGCTAATTGCTTAGGTATAACAAAGCATTGCCTACTAAGTCACGCACAATAGGAACGTGCCCTACGATGCACTGCCCTGCGTCCATTAACTTGAGGCATACAGATGTTAAGCCTCATGTGGCTATAATTACACCGGCAACCACACTCTTCAAACCAAAACACAGCAACGCTGTTTGGTGGCAGAAAAAGGCGTGGTGATAGTACTTCCCCGGATGAACCCTTCACAAAGAGCTCTACTACTCTTCTACTCCCTACTATCAATCACGCGCTAACCACAGAACCAACTACAAGTTAGCAACATGGACTAGCAGCTAGTCCATGTTATGAGCTAGCCACTACCTACCTATCTACCTACCTACCAAACCAATTTGAATACCTTTGAATCCAAAATTTTACCGGGAAAAAAGTGAAGGATCCTAATAATTTCATTCATTGTTTTCACAATATTCTTTTTAAATAAACGTAAAGCACCGATTTTTGAGCACCCTTCTGATGAACCTTGTGCAATATGTACGAAACTCATGACTAATGGGCACTGTTAAAGAGTACGTTGAAAGTCTACAGATTATTAATGAGAAAACATAACAGCGCACCAATGAAATTTCAAAATACAATAACCAGTTAGTAATACCAACTTAGACGATAAATTTTGCATATTGCAACAAACAGGGCAAGTTATCTAAAACTGCTTAGAGCTATCCACACGAACTTTGACCTCCAGGCACGCACGGTATATATTCACTCAGTTATATATGACTGCTGATACCGAGTGCCAGCTCAGAAATTTTTGAGGACATCTACGTACCTCTGAACGTCCAAACTTTACATTTGGCACATACCCACATCTAGCAATAGTATTCCATACGTTACAGGTTGTAGGCCCATCGCCGCTGCTAATAGAATACAAACTAACGCTCTATTCAGTAAAATATAATGCTTTATCTTCATCATCATCAACCCCTGGATGTCTACTACTACTGCCTCTTAGTCATTACTTCGAATCCAAAGTTTTTAGGTCGCTTAAAGATCTTCATCCTGGCTATTATTTTTTTTAATTTAATAGTCTGTCCTTTGGCTGCAGTCTCACTGGTGGTAAGGGACGAGCCGATAATGGGGCAGAACTGTCTAGAAGACATTTTAAGAGACCCAAACTGTAGTCTTCGGGAAAAAAGACAACGGCAATGAGTTCTACTCTTTGGCGGTTCACATACTGAAGGTAGATGCAAAACGGTCAGGGCGGTGGTATAACCAGGTATATGCTTCCATAGGACAAATAGACGTTGACCTATGGTGGAAAAGAGATGGTGGTATTAAGGTCGTGAAGTTTCTGAGCTATTACAGTGAATGATAGACCATGACCACCAGACTGATAGTGATATCGGCCATCAGGCTACCGTGTTATCGTGTCCGAAGCATGGAACATTTCAGAAACTAGTGGTCCAATTCAAGTGGTGTTTGAACAACACGTGACCGTCAAACACATTGGTCTCAAAGAGTTATTGAGGTTATAGCTTCCATTCTATTTACGGTTCCCCTTGGCCACCCTAACCTCAATTACAGGCCCTGCGATGTGCTCATTCAGGTCCAGTTTTGCGTCAGCATTTGACTTCTTTTAAGAGTTACTCTATAAAACTCTGGGCGATTTTTTTTAGCTTTGATTCCCAGGCACTGTAGATATCTAATATCCCTCAGATATTTCTTAGTTCCAAGTATGAAATTAAAATTATTATAAGATGTATCAGGGGGTATTCAAAGGTACTTCCAATATAACAAAGTGTTTTAAGTACCTCAATTCAAATTCATTTAAAATTAAATTTAAAAGATTATTAATAGAAAAATGTTATTATAGTATTGACGAGTTCTTAAACGACAAATCATAATTGATTCTAGCTTTATTTTTATTGACATCCTTTTAGTTTTATTCATTTCAGTGTAGTTTGTAATAAGTTTTTAATTATTTTACCATTTACATTATAAGCTACCTCTGTTATTGTTTTTGCACACCGACATCGGTAAAACATGTTGTACACATAGGTACCTGTCATTTGTTACCACCTAAGTTTAACACATGTTTATGCAAATAAATTATCTTTATCATTATCTAACAAAGGTTCCTTAGCCGATTGAGAGCACTGACATTGTGCACATTTTTTTTTCAAAAAGATTAGAACCCGCCATAACCTTCGATCGGAGTCGGGGAAAAATAAGCTAGGATATTATTTTCATTCTCGAATGCTTCCATAAAATAAGTAAACGATTGCTAATAAATACGTTACCTATAAAAACACTCGTAAAAGTCATGATATTTTGCTGTCACCAAGTGCCAATATCTACATTAATTATATTCTCTCTAACAAAAAATACTTAGGATAAAAAGTCACATGATAGTACATATCTTTATCGAGGTAGAAAAAAAAGCCGATGAACCTAAGGTCGCCAAGCCATTTTCTTATGTACCTACGTGACTTTGAAGTCAGCACCGTTATGTCATGAAATCAGTAAGAGAGTTTCTAAGAGTAGTAAGCTCTTTATGAAGGTACCATACCTAAATCTTTTTTTTTTTTCATTAGAATTAATGAATTCTGCTACCAAGAAGTGTGTTTCAGTTTGTAGGGTGTGGTTGCCGGTGAAATTACAGGCACATGAGGTTTAATATACATATGTATGCTTCAAGTCGATGGAAGCAAGATAGTGCATCGTAGTGCACGTTTGGATGCAATGCTTTGCAAACATGGCAAATATGGTGGTCCATCTCTTTGCATCAGCAAGGAGTAGGTATAAAAAAAACATAATACAATAGTATATTTTGTTTTTACGTTCATTCAGATTCTAGATATAATACATATTCGAAATATATTAAATATCAAATATGAATTTATACACATAGTCAGTCAACTAAATTGATTTGCGTGTTGCAAATCAATACATAATTTGCATTGTCCTCGAAATTTATACTTTACACTAAAATTAATCATATAATTTAATTAATTTATACTAAATTATATGAATGAAAATTATACTGAAAGTTTATATATGCAAATTAAAAAAGAATGTGCGAACGAGTAGTTGAAGCCGTCAATCCGCCTTATTGTAGCATGTAGATATCAATAAGTTTGTCATTTTTTTTCTCTTTACTCTTTTTTTATTATGTGTATACTTACTGTTTTTTATATTTCACTATCATGTTTTGTATATTATCTATGTTGTGTGCCAAGTAGACGCAGCTTAAACGTTGGTTTAGTCGAAAACGGTCATTTCCTTAATTAATTCATCAGTGAATCAATGAAAATGAGGTGATTATTTTTATAATTCGTCTTGTATTTACGTTGGAACACAAAACCTATCTGTTAATTATATACATCCACCCAATTATTTACTGAATTACGTACAAACTGATAGTATGTAATTGAGTTTTCGTGTAAAAAAAACACGAAAAACATCTGTTCGGCAAAAAAATGGGCACAATGATTCCCTATCTGTTAAATGAAACAATCTTTTGAGTTTTAACCCGGATTTAGTTTTTGTGTGAAATCTGATAACTTTTACTTTATAGTTTTAGTTGTAACTAAACTAACCAACAACAATCAAACCGCCAGATTCACGGCAAGTACTCGATTGAACATCAGCAAACTTCAGCAATGTGTAAGCGTTGTTTAAACACCCAACAGATTCAAACATTTGACCCGCTAGGAAAAATCGAGCCTAGACCTCACGCGCTTCTGTCGGACAATTGTGCAAATGAGGAATCAGGGACCCCTTCTATAGTAGGTGCGTTTGCGCAGCTCCAATAAAATCTATGGTTCATCTACTAACCTGTCTCTTGTTCCTTAACACCAAGGAGGTGTTAAGGCACAAGTAGTAGAGGTGGCCAAGAATCATCATCTTCCTGTCCTTTATGTGGTTTTAAGAGTAGTAGAGCTCTTTGTGAAGGGTTCGTCCGGGGAAGTACTACCACCACGCCTTTTTCTGTCGGCGAGCAGCGTTGCTGTGTTTCGGTTTGAAGAGTGTGGTTGCCGGTGTAATTACAGGCACATGAGGCTTAACATCTGTATGCGTCAAGTTCATGGACGCAGGGCAGTGCATCGAAGGGCACGTTCCTATCGTGCGTGACTTACCAGGCAATGCTTTGTTATAGGTGATGGTTCCACTTAACATCAGGTGGACAACCTGCTTGTTCAATCTGAGGATACCTACAGTTTTTATAAACTATACATTAGAAATAGAAACACGAATGAATCTATAACAGGAAGAATGTATACGACCTCTACAGTGGAATGAAGTCCAAATAACCAATTTGCAAGTCTATGAGGCAAATAACACCCGTGCGTCAGCCGCTCATTCTAACAGCGGCGATGGGCTTGCAACCTATCACATAAAATACCAACTACTGCTAAATGTAATGTTTGGACGTACCTCTGATAGAGTTCTGGGTCGGTACGGTACTAAGATCTGAAGCGATATCTACCGTGTTTAGGATAAAAATCGTGAAGCTGTTTTTTATGCTGCGCAGGTCAATGGCAGCACTTAAAAAAACAAGTATTTTATAAGGGCCATTGAACGATCCAGGTAAACAAGAAACTAAACATTCATTGAGGAAAAGGTAATTTTCAGTCAGTCTGATAAGGATCGTGACGGAGTGCAAGACACGGAAAAGGTACAATCATTTATAAAATACTAGCTGGTGCCCGCGACTTCATCTGCGCAGGATTAGTATTTCGAGTAGCATAAAATTAGCGTGGCGTAGTACAATGTGTAACTACTAGCGGTTTTGGCAGCGCACGCCAGAATAGCTCGCAGATGGTAGATTTTTTCCTACTTACTTGACACTTATCAACATATTTTGAACAATGCACACAATATCTTTATAAATTTTAGCCTATGTGTTATCCTGATGTATAAGCTATATTATTGTAAAGTTTCATTAAAATCCATTCAGTAGTTTTTACGTGAAAGAGTAACAAACATCTATCCATCCATAGCCATACTTACAAACTTTCGCGTCTATAATTTTAGTAGGATTGATAATTATAATTTTGACAGCCTTCGCAGCTCAGTTGCCTTCTGCGCCGTAGGCCGTGGGTTCGATCCCCACCGAGAACAAACATTTGTGTGATGAACATAGATGTTTGTTCTCTGTCTGGGTGGTATATCTACACTAATATTATAAAGAGGAAAGCTTTGTATTTTTGTATTTTTGTATGTAACGAATAGGCTCAAAAACTACTGGTCCGATTTCAAAAATTCTTTCACCATTAGAATGCTACATTATCCCTGAGTAACATAGGCTATATTATATTTTCAAAAAAATCAGGGATCCTTACAAAAACTCCAATAATGTAACCCAAGGTGGAAACCAAAATCCTTACATCGCGTGCGCTGCGAAAACTATTGATGATAGAACAAAATAATGTACTACGATTTTGTAGAACACGTCATCATCTACAAAAAATGTCGCGACAGCATATGTCTAACTATTATAGTTATGTCACAATAAGTGTTCTTTTATTACAAAAAATTAATTGAAATGCCACCGCTAGAAAAGGGTCTTTATTTGTACCTTGGTATTAATCCTTATCCAAATAAATCTTTTCATAATTAAGACGGTTTCAATACCTATAGATCACTTCTTAAGGTTCTTAAGGTCTTCTTAAGGTTGCCTGGAAGAAATCGCTTTCAGCGATAAGGCCGCCCATTGTACTATATTAATTTATGCCTAGATTTATGATGTATCCTTGTGTACAATAAAGTGTTATCTATCTATCTATCTTAAATTTTTCAAATCGGACATTCCATTCAAAAGATATGACGAAATTAAAAACGTTAACGGGTCCACGGGTCGCGCTCGGGGTGCGATTTCACTCTCTGGCGTGCAAATGTATGAAATAAGTAGACGCGAGGCTTGAACCCACGGTCTAAGTTTATCCTAAAATGTTCAAATAATTTATGACCACCCATGCGAAGCTGGGACAGGCCGCTAGTAATATTATAAGTATGTATTTACAAAAAAAAAGTAAGTATATATATTAGCTATCTGGTTCCCATATTACAAACTTTGGCTTAGTTTGGGGATAGTACTGTTTGGAAAGTCCGTCCACCAATATTTATATTTATATAGTTTTAGTAGGGGCTTACTAAAATATGTCGTATTAATAATGGTCTATGCCTGGAAAGTCTATTTTGCGTCATTCATTATTTAAATTTGTGTTTGAACACCTGATCAAATATAAAATTGTTTTTCAGTTGCTGCAAAACAGTATTATTTAGCAAGTAGGTAGGCACTTATTACTCATTTGAAAGTGAGTCATAAATGCATATAAATTTATGATAAAGTATCCTTTACTTCCTAAGGAGGTGGAACAAACACCCAAACCTAAATCCGATTCATGGTACCTTATCTGCACATTAAGTCCTACTATTATTAACTATACATAAACAAGGTCTATACCTTTATGAGTTCTTAAAGTAGTATACCTACCTTAATACCAATTTTTAATCATATGTATTAATCATGTATAGAAAACATCTCCTTATCTTCTATGTTTGTGCACTACCCTTACGGTTTTACAAAACTACAAAAAGGTTCACTGGAAGAGAATGCTCTTTAGGATCTTTGTGAAGGGCTCGTCCGGGGAAGTACTACCACCACGCCTTTTTCTGTGTTCTGTTCTGTCTGTGCAGCAAAGCTGTGTTTCGATTTGAAGAGTGTGGGTGCCGGTGTAATTACAGGCACATGAGGCTTAACATCTGTATGCCTCCAGTTGATGGACGCAGGGCAGTGCATCGTAGGGCACGTTCCTATCATGCGTGACTTAACATCAGGTGGGCCATCTGCTTTTTCCATCGGCTAGTTGTATAAAAAAAACCTTTGCACGATATTTTTTTTATGTTTTGTACAATAAATCATTCTATATTTATTATTCTGTGCCATTATGTGAATGAATGTAATCAAATAAGCAAAGTAGCAGGAAATACCTTGTACTTACATTAAATACCAACCCATTATAAGCCCTGATAATACGTTTAAACTTCGGTATAACTAGGTGTTTTATTTACACAGGTATGCAAATTAATAAATAATTACTAACTTGCTAAGTCGAGATCCTTGAACCTTATACAATACATACAATCATTATTTTTGCATATATAATTATATATGTATATCTTCTTCTTCTTCTTGTCGTGTCACTAGTTTCTTTCGAAACAGTGTGGTGAAAGGATTTTAAGTGCGCCTCAAGAGCCTCCTTTCGAGCACTTGACACATGTTATTATTATTATTATTATTATTATGAGCCCTCCGGGTCCCACTGCTGGGCAAAGGCCTCCCCCCATTCCTTCCGATCGATCGTCGCGATCCTGGGCTATGTTTGCCCAGTCTGTCAGGAAAACATCTAGCTCGTCCCGCCATCTCCGCTTTGGTCGACCGCGTCGCCTTGACACATGTTATAGAACTTTTTAGGTTCTACGACATGCCGGTTTCCTCACGATGTTTTCCTTCACCGTTTTAGAGTTCTGGCACTGTGCACATAATTTTTTTTGAACAGAAATACTCATTAGTACACGACACGATTAGTAGGTTTCGAACCAACGACCTTAGGATCGGAAGGCGGGGCCGCTACCACTAGACCACCAGTGCTCTCAATATGTATATAAGATATTATTTGAGAGTAGTAGAGCTCTTTGTGAAGGGCTCGTCCGGGGAAGTACTACCACCACGCCTTTTTCTGCCGCCAAGCAGCAACGCTGTGTTTCGGTTTGAAGAGTGTGGTTGCCGGTGTAATTACAGGCCATTGAGGCTTAACATCTGTATGCCTAAAGTTGATGGACGCAGGGCAGTGCATCGTAGGGCACGTTCTTATCGTGCGTGACTTACGAGGCAATGCTTTGTTATAGGTGATGGTTACCACTTAACATCAGGTGGGCCATCTGCTTGTTCCATCAGATGGTTGTATAAAAAAAAACTAATATTATTGCCAAGTTTCTATACCTTATTGTAGTTTTTAAACATCGATACTGTAATGGTTTTATGATATTGAGCTATCCACTAGCTAAAATTATCGATAAGTAAGTTGCACTCTCTTATCGCTGACATGTAAGTGACAATTAAACTTTATAAGAGTCGTTAAATAAAACCGGCCAAGTGCGAGTCGGACTCGCGCACGAAGAGTTCCGTACCATGATCTATAAAAACGGCAAAAAATCACGTTTGTTGTTCGTAGTAATAAGGTCCCGTTTTACCCTTCGGGTACGGAACCCTAAGAATTACGGGGTATGTGAATAATGGCCTCAAAAAATCAATGTCAGTAATAATAGGTTCTTGACGCATCAAATTTTGAGGGTAGGTAGCATCTTTGTGTTATGCAATAGGGGAAAAGAAAGAAAATACTTATCTAAAAATTATTTTCTGAAGTCGTAGTTGGAATTCCTAAGTTGATGTTGTTTTAAACTATAATAAAATTTACATTCAAATCGTGTATTCGTAAAAATATTAAGTTTTTTTTCGACCTTTCAATTCTGCGAATCTAATAGCAGAATTAAACGGTTTTATTGAAGTTTATTTTTTTCTCTAACTAGCCTACTATAATTCCTAGAATATAAAAAATGTAGATCAAACTACTTAAAATTGTTGTTCGAATTCAAGTTATGTTAAGTACTACTATCCCATTTGAAATAGGCGTAGGTGCACGGTAGACGTCTTCTCAGATATCTTGGTACTTACGAACCCAATGTCTTTTGGAGCATGTCTAAGAAGGTATTCAGAAGCTCAAACATTACCCACATTTTGCAGTTATTGGTCTTTCTTACCTACTAGCGACCCGCCCCGGCTTCGCACGGTTATTGTGCGTTTCTCTACTATATTATGCTTGTATTATGCATATAAACCTTCCTCTTGAAGTGATTCAAGAGGAATTTGATGCGAATTTGAACGCAACGGATTTTGATGCGGTTTTTTTTTATAGAAAGGGTGACCTTTCTATTAAAAAAAAACCGCATCAAAATCCGTTGCGTAGTTTTAAAGATTTAAGCATACATAGGGATATAGGGACAGAGAAAGCGACTTTGTTTTATACTATGTAGTGACGAGACAGGTCTAAATGTTTGCGGCCTATTATCGATTGGCCCCACACTGGAGCTTTTTTTTGAAACTAGGATCAAAAGAACGGTAGGTTAGTCGTGTGGAACTGGCACCTAGATTCACCTATCTTTAAGACGTTTCAAAGTGATTCTTGCGGTTCAATAGAATGAATTCCTATTGGCTTTGCCTTTTACTTCATAGTAAGATTCGAATATATTATTCACTCGAATTTACTATAAACATTGTTTAGTCGAAATAAAATAATAGGTATTTGGGGTTACAATAAAACTCTTTAGAAAGTAGATCTAGGTTTAAGATTGGTTATCGTAATGCCGAAACACCTCCGTTTGTAATAAAATCGAATTGTTATTTCAAAACAAATGGTAAGTAGAGCAAACTTAATGGTAAAGTAGATTTAGAGTAGATTTGCATCTAATTTAGATTATTTAAACAGCGTCGCAGCAACATTTAACTTTTGTTCATTATTTATTATATTTTATTTTGTGCAGTGTCAACTGAAGTTTAAATTATTTTAAGCGACAAAAGCCTTTAAATAAATTTAAAAAAAGTCTTGTAGTAGCTCAAGAGTAGTAGAGCTCTTTGTGAAGGGCTCGTCCGGGGAAGTACTACCACCACGCCTTTTTCTGCCGCCAAGCAGCGTTGCTGTGTTTCGGTTTGAAGAGTGTGGTTGCCGGTGTAATTACAGGCACATGAGGCTTAGCATCTGTATGCCTCAAGTTGATGGACGCAGGGCAGTGCAGGCCACGTTCCCTTGGAGCGTAACTTACGAGGCAATGCTTTGCAAAACATCAGGTTACCACTAAACATCAGGTGGGCCATCTGTTTGTTCCATTAACTAGTAGTATTAAAAAAAACAAGTGTCCAGTGCTCGAAAGGAGCCCCTTTAAGGCTTCAAAATCTTTTCACTGTTTCGAAAGAAAAAAGAACACGAAAAGAAGAAAACGCGAATAGAAAACTCATCGGTACACGATTGGATTCGAATCCGCAACCACAATAAGCCCTGGTACTTTTAGAAGTGGCGTGAAAATTGTAAGCTCACTCAATTAAATCTGACATTCGTTTTATTACATCCTACTAATATTATAAACGCGAAAGTTTGTAAGTATGGATGTTTGTTACTCTTTCACGTAAAAACTACTAAATGGATTTTAATGAAACTTTACAATAATATAGCTTATACATCAGAGTAACACATAGGCTACAATTTATAAAGTTATTCTGTGACTAATCCTGCGCAGATGAAGTCGCGGGCACCAGCTTGTTTATAATAACAGGTAGAATGCACCGAGGACTGAGGGGAGTGGAAGAACATGGGGGAGACCTTTGCCCAGCAGTGGGATAGAATAAATTAGTTTAAAAAAAACATGCATGTTAGTTCTTAAGGTATACATTAATATGGACCTGAAATGTTATTTTCGTAGTCGTCTGAAGAAAAGTTTATATTAATATTATTAAGCCTGTAAGTAATTGCTATAGAATTCGATTGAATGAAGCTTCAAACCGGCTCGAATCGTATCTAAGAGTACCGAGCACTGACGGTACTTCCATAAGCTTAGCTACCAAAGCCACATAACGTTTAAAACAAAACATTGAGGTACGAGGTCGTAAGGAGAGAAAGTTGTACACGCTGTTACCTTCCGAGGTGCGTGCGAAAATAGCCTTTACAGCAATGTCATTAGAGACTAAGCTGTGTGCTTGAATTGAAGGTAATGTACACAAGGTAAGCAGAGGATGTTAGATTAAGATGGTTTGTGCTACGTGACGGATTCGAACGCAAAAATGAAAAACGGAATCCATATGTAGAGGAATCAGTGGTTATTTTAAGTATCTAAAAATATTATGTATGCAGCGATATATAAAAAAAAATTCGAGATACAGTCAATGCTAGCCGTGATAGATTGGGGAAATCTGTTGAAGAATAACAGCACTTTGTTCCCCTTTTTCAGTGCAATAAAGAAGCTCTGTCTTAAATACTCTTTCTCATGGACAAAGCAGATGGCCCATCTGATGTTAAGTGGTAACCATGCAACCATGCTCTTTCTCTTGTCGTGTCACTTTAGTTTATTTCAAAACAGTGTGTACCCCAATAGGCTCCTTTTAAGCACTTGACATATTATGTTATAGAACTTTTTAAGTTCTACGACATGCCGGTTTCATCACGTTGTTTCCTTCACCGTTTGAGAGTACTGGCATCGTGTACATCTTTAGCATTATGATCATCTTTATACCATACTTTTTTTGTTTTGTACAATATATTGTTTTATATCTATTTAATATTTATTCTGTGCCATATGTGAATGAATGTCGCGTTTTCGAACCCACGACCATAGGATAGGAAGGCGGGGCCGCTACCACTAGACCACCAGTGCTCTCAAATGCATCACTTATAATAAAGCATTACCTCGCAAGTCACAATAGGGACGTGCCCTACGATGCACTGCCCTACCATCATCAACTTGAGGCATACATATAAATCTCATGTGCTTGTTATTTACATAATACTGTCTTTAATCCAAATATTGAAGAATGGTAATGTTTCCACTGAATAATGTCTAAATATTGAGGTATTGTTATCGTACGAGTGCAATCAAATCCTTTCGAATCGATGACTGTGCAACCAAACTATACGCAATGGTATTACATTGTCTTATCATAAAGATAGTTAGATAACTCTTACACAAATAAATAAAAATATAAATATTGGCAGACATTGCATGCAGCGCCACTTAGCTACCCTAGCTAAAGCTTGTACAATGGGAACCAGATTTATGAGAAATAATATTTAGATATTTTTTTTGTAAAAACATACTTAGAATACAATATATCACCCAGACTCGGAAGAAACATCGATCTCCCATTTGAAAACGAGCTACAATTTCTAATTTCAAGTAAAGTGAGTATTCTAAAATTAAAGAATAAACATAAAATCCTTTCATCATATAACCACTGCTTTTTCTTCGGCATAAATCAAAGTACACAGCAGGAAATAGAGTACATTTAAAAACCCTGAAATCCTGTTCTTAGAAGGTTTTTAGGCGGTAATTGTCAAGATCATTTCGCTTATTTCTCAAGATTTATTGACCTTTAGTCAAAATTAATGTATGCCACATTAAGGTATTGCGTAAAACTGCCAATTTGCGATTTTGTCGTTATGCGTATGCGTCAGTTCAGTTCGCTTACTAAAATCTTAGCACGCCACTGGATCTTCATATTTTGTAACTAGCTGGTGCCCGCAACTTCGTCTGCGCAGGATTAGTATTTCGAGTAGCTTATAGGTATTAAGGCGAAGACAAGAGCTAATGTGACTCTCGCTCGCACGTTTCGACATGTTGAATGATATAAAATCACTAAACTCATTTTCGAAAAATCGCAATCAACCAATTTGTCTGCAATCACATTGCACAAAGTTTAGTAAAAATTTCATTTTGATCATTACATGTTTTCCTCCTCAAAAGTTTACTTTACTAGTTTTCGTACATAAGCAAACTTTTAAGTAGGAAAACTTGTATCGATCAAAATGAAATTTTTACTAAACTGTGTGCAATGTGATTGCACACAAAATGGTTGATTGCGATTTTTCGAAAATGAGATTAGTGATTTTATATCATTCAACATGTCGAAACGTGCGAGCGAGAAGTTGTTTGATAGTTGTCAGCCCCTTAATTAGCGTGGCGTAGTACATATGTGTAACTCTAGCGGTTTTGGCAGCGCACGCCAGAATAACTCGCAGATGGTAGATTTTTTTCTACTTACTTGACACTTATCGTCATATTTTGGACAATTCACACAATATCTTTATAAATTGTAGCCTATGTGTTATTCTGATGTATAAGCTGATTATTGTTAAGTTTTATTAAAATCCATTCAGTAGTTTTTACGTGAAAGAGTAACAAACATCCATCCATGCTTACAAACTTTCGCGTTTATAATATTAGTAGGATTTGTAACAAGGATCATACTAAAGAACGGGTATCCAAACTGTAAGCGTGTTGTCTGTTCTTCTAGGCTTAGGGCCGGTTTCAACATGCTCTGTTAGATTAACAAAGGATTAAACGGCCGTTAAAAATGACAAAATGTACGCGTTTGACATCTAAGGTTGGATTTAACGGCCTGTTAATCCTTGATTAGTAAATAACAGAGCATGGTGAAACTGGGCCTTAGTCGCGTGGCAGCTTCACCTAGCTTTAGATCGTTTTAAAGTGATCCTTGTAATTCTATTGAAATGCCAATAACCGTATATATCTTTGACTTACTATTTTTATACTACTTGTTGATAGAACTAGCAGATGACCTACCTAATGATAAGTGGTAACTAAAGCATTACCTCGCAAGTCACACAGGACATGAACGTGCCCTACGATGCACTGTCCTGCGTCCATAAACTTGAGGCATATAGATTTTAAACCTAATCATCATCAGCGTGAAGAAGTCCACTGCTGGACATAGCCTAAGCCATGCGCCTATAATTAAACCGGCACATTTACCAAACCGAAATATAGCAACGCTGCTTGGCGGCAGAAATATGGAAGGTTTTATTATGATTTCTCTAACTTTTATCTTGATTCTCCTATCTGCTTTTTCAATATATATATATATATTATTTTTGTACACCTTTCCACCACTTTAATCAGCTCTCTCTATCCTCTAAGGTTTGCTGGAAGAAAACTCTATCTAGGGTTAAGCTCACCTTTGCACATGACTATCATATCTTTTTTGTGTAAATCATTTGTGTACAATAAGCCTTTAGCCCTTCACAAAAAGAGCTCTTCACTTAAATATTTGTTTGTTTAGGGAGCAGGTGGCAGGAAACGCGTTATCGCCAGCCATGCTGCCTTCATTCACGGTCGCGTCCTATCGGGCGGTCACGGCAATACAATACAATACTCAACTGATAATGGTGTCAATTCTGTTGTGTAATTTTCCTAATTTTACCTAATTCGACAGCACTAAAAATATTGCCGTCCCTTTCCAAAAAACCGAAACAACAAGGACGGCTATAATTTTAGAGCTGTCAGATTAGGTTAGTTTAGAATAATGCAACCACAGAATCGACACCATTGTGTTACGAAAACAAGATGTTTAATGTGCATGAAAAAGTAATTCTGAAAGAACTAATGCGTTTTAACTGTGGCACGTGACTTTTTATGAAATTTATAAGATATGTGCTACTTGGACGTGCCTCTGACAACACCCCTAAGACATGCTTAAAGAGAGACGTGAGACGATATCTACCGTGTCTGGGGATCAAAGTTACAAGCTATTTTAATTTTTTTCATTTCCATATTTTTAGAGTTTTGAGTATTTTTCTTTACATTTACGTCAAATTACTTCAATTAAATTAAACTACACACCAACCATCGTATTTTTTTGTAAAACCCAGATTCACGAACAATAAATGATTTGATTTGATTTATTAATACAAGAGATTTTACAGCCATCCATGGAAAGTGATGGGATCCTATCTATACCGGGACCACTACATACAAAAAAATATTATTAAATTTGCAAATCATTATTACAGCACATGAACCTGTTTAACATAGTACCGTAGTAACTGCTTTTGCAATACATTAAACAAGGTCTATATTGTAGTGACTTGCGGTATGCGTAATCGCGTGTCATCGTTACATGACAGTTCTACATTGTAGCGACGCCATCTATTGAGTTTATTTATAACTTTTATCAGTTAAACAGTTTAGAAGAATAAACAGTTTAGAAGAATTAGCAAGTTGAGTGGCAATGGGCTGTACCTGAAGTCTGAGTTTGGTTTTGAAAACCTAGGCTCGCAATACGGAAAACCAAATACCAAAAAGACTTCCTTAGACGTCCTCTGAATCTGACATCTGGAGTTAGTACTTGGTACTTAGAGATCTGAGGGGAAGGGATATCTACCGTGCCTGGATCTAAATCGTGAAGCTGAACCCTTACCTTTACTCTTAATTACTCGCGTGGGGTGTTTTATACCCCAGCGACTGTTTGATCGTCTCTAAATATTGGAGTTTTGAATTTACAGCGTTTATTTTTGTTATGTAATCATAAAATACACTCTGTGGCGTAAGGTTGAGGAAGGACAGGGCGAAAATCCAAAAAAAATTATAAATATCATCAATATGTACGCAGTGACCATGTTATTCCGTCATGTCAGAAATGCAATGAAGAAAATTAGTTCCAAAATCAACTCATTATATAAATGAGTTGATTTTAGAAAATGTTCATGGCACCATCTGTTTCTAAAAGAGTTTATTTGTGAATTAATCGTTAAGTCAAAATATTATCATAAATAAGTCTGATTTTGCATGTATTTGTGTAGTTTTTTTCTAATTCTAAAACCGGGGCGTAAAGCACCCCACGCGAGAACTTAAGCGCGAGTAACTAAGGGTTAAATACCAAAAAACTAAAAAACCTCAGACTCTAGGTACTGGTCACATAGCTCGAAGAACTGACAAACGCTGAGGAATGGCGACCACGAACTAGAAGACGAAGCGTGGGACACCCTTCTACCCGATGGAGCGACATTGTGAGGATCGCGGGTAGTCGGTGGATGGAGAGGGCTCGGAATCGTTCTTCCTGGAAATGTATAGGGGAGGCCTATGTCCAGCAGTGGACTTCGTCAGGCAGTTTTGAAGCAAACTTTGCGGCACATTGCAGAACTTTGTTGTTTACGTGTATGTTGAGTGCTCCATCAGCTAAACCTAGATGACACTAGTAAAAGATATAAGAAGCTGAAGTTACCTCATATCCGGTGAGAAGTCTACTGAGCAGGCATATCCGGCCACCATGTGACCCTGGAACGTCTTCTTACGGTTCAGCTTGAAGCGGTTCAGAGCGCTGAACACTATCACCTACAAACAAAAATAGATTGTTACACAAGGGGTTAAGGTATGTTTTTAAACTTGGGTGAAATATAAATAGAGAACAAAAAACAAAGGAAAGATCACTTTGAGGACAGAACCCTGAATATCGAAATCGAATCGGGTAGGAAATTGCACAAAATAAATATGAAAAAATGACATCCTGTGTTTTTAAGACAACCATGACACCAATATAGAGTAAATTGTAACGATAGACCGCTTTAAAAAGCTTCAAGGCAAACAACTTATTGCATGAACTTTTTAATTTTTTGATGATAGTCTATATCTAATAAATAAATATTGGTGGACATTCCACACAGCACTATCTCGCCCCAAACTAAGCCAAAGCTTGTGATATGGGAACCAGATAGCTGATATATTACTTATATACTTTATTTTTTTTGTAAATACCTGCTTATAATATTATATTACACCCAGACAGAATAAACATCTATGTTCATCACACAAATATTTGTTCTTGGTGGGGATCGAACCCACTGCCTACGGCGCAGAAGGTAGAGCTACCACCACTACTGCTGAGCTGTGAAGGCTGTATAAGATATAAAATTACTGAACATATTTATGAAAAATCGCAGACAACCAAGTTTCGGAGAACATGGATAAAGGTTCAGCAAAAATATTATTTTCATTCAAACAAGTTTTCTTACCTAAAAGTCGAAAACTAGTAAAGCATATTTTTTGGTAGGAAACCTATTTTTCATAACTTCATTTATTGAATTTTTGTCTTCAAAATGATAAAATGTGCGAGCGAGAAGTACTTTGACGAGTGTCTGCCCTTTAAATACACGTATTTTTTATTATATTTAATAGACTGTCTTTTAGCTCTTCTTTGTCTTTTTTAACCTGTTTTGCCGACCCCACTTAGCGTGGAATAAGGTCAAGAAGATGATGATGAGACTGTTTTTCAGCTACAATATCACCTGAGTACCTCAAGTTGATAGTCGCAGGGCTCATTTTTATCTACACTAATATTATAAAGAGGAAAGATTTGTATTTTTGTATGTAACGAATAGGCTCAAAAACTACTGGTCCGATTTCAAAAATTCTTTCACCATTAGAATGCTACATTATCCCTGAGTAACATAGGTTATATTATATTTTCATAAAAATCAGGGATCCTAACTAAAACTCCAATAATGTAACCCAAGGTGGAAAACAAAAACCTTACATCGCGTGCGCTGCGAAAACTATTGATGATAGAACAAAATAATGTACTACGATTTTGTAGAACACGTCATCATCTACAAAAAATGTCGCGACAGCATATGTCTAACTATTATAGTTATGTCACAACTAGTGGCTTCCCGCGGCTTCGCACGCGTTGAAGTGGTGAGCCGTGAATGAGCCACAAACATCCAAACATCGTAATTTCGCATTTATTTGTATATTATTAAGAGATTATATAAGAGATACCAATAGGCGTACATTACCTATATTAGGTAGGTAGGTATACCTAGGTACTGAGTTCAGCACAAACATGACAAATACAACAAAGACAACCTTACACGGAAAATATGTACTTATTTGTTCTTAGTTTCTACCCCAAAAACAAACGAAACGAAACAGCTTCACGACTTTGATCCCCAGGCACGGTAGATACCCTCAGATCTCTTCGTACTAACTCAAGATTCCTGTTTTTAGAATGTCCCTTCCAAACATTGACGCCTCGTTGTATCGTTTTTAAAACTAAAAATACCTTTCCTAATTTTTAGCCTTGGAGTAGTTGTACTTGAAGTAGATGTATCTACTTCAAGTTTCAAGTTTGTAGATTAAAGGAATACAATTTTTCATGCCAATGTTTTCAACCCTTTTTACACCCTTAGGGGTTGAATTTCCAAAAATCACTTCTTAGTACACCTCTACGCTATAAGACCTATGTACTCTTCAAATGTCAAGTCTCAAGGACCAGCGGTCAAAAAACTCCCATACAAACTTTTACATCCCTTTGCACACTTATTAAGGGTAGTTTTAAAAAACTAAAAACGCCTTTCCTATTTTTTTGTCTTGAAATATATGTACTCCAAGTTTCAAGTTTGTAGGTTCAAGGAATACTATTTTTCATACATACGTTTTCATCCCTTTTTACACCCTTAGGGGTTGAATTTCCGAAAATCCCTTCTTAGTACACCTCTACGCCCTAAGACCTATGTACTCTTCAAATTTCAAGTCTCTAGGACCAGCGGTCAAAAAACTCCCATACAAATTTTACATCCCTTTGCACACTTATTAAGGGTAGTTTTAAAAAAATAAAAATGCCTTTCCTATTTTTTTGCCTTGAAGTATATGTACTCCAAGTTTCAAGTTTGTAGGTTCAAGGAATACTATTTTTCGTACATACGTTTTCATCCCTATTTACACCCTTAGGGGTTTAATTTCCAAAAATCTCTTCTTAGTACACCTCTACGCTATAAGTCCTATGTACTCTTCAAATTTGAAGTCTCTAGGACCAGCGGTCAAAAAACTCCCATACAAACTTTTACATCCCTTTGCACACTTATTAAGGGTAGTTTTAAAAAACTAAAAATGGGTTTCCTATTTTTTTGCCTTGAAGTATATGTACTCCAAGTTTCAAGTTTGTAGGTTCAAGGAATACTATTTTTCATACAAACGTTTTCATCCCTTTTTACACCCTTAGGGGTTGATTTTCTAAAAATCCCTTCTTAGTACACCTCTACGCCATAAGACCTATGTACTCCTCAAATTTCAAGTCTCTAGGACCAGCGGTTTAGGCTGTGCGTTGTCTATATGTCAGTCAGTCAGTCAGTCAGTCAGTCAGTCAGTCAGGACTTTGATTCTTATAGTATTAGAGATAAGTGTTCTTTTATTATAAAAAAATAATTGGAATGCCGCCGCTAGAAAAGGGTCTTTATTTGTACCTTGGTATTAATCCTTATCCAAATAAATCTTTTCATAATTAAGACGGTTTCAATACCTATAGATTACTTCTTAAATTTTTCAAATCAGACATTCCATTCAAAAGATATGACGAAATTAAAAATGTTAACGGGTCCACGGGGTGCGATTTCACTCACTCTGGCGTGCAAATGTATGAAATAAGTAGACGCGAGGCTCGAACCCACGGTCTAAGTTTATCCTAAATTGTTCAAAAATTTTATGACCACCCATGCGAAGCTGGGGCAGGCCACTAGTCATACATAAACTACGAGGTTTAGAGCTGATTTCACCATGCTCTGTTAATTGCTAATTAAGGATTAGCAGGCCGTTAAATCTAACCTTAGATGTCAAACGCATACATTTTGACATATTTAACGGCCCTTTAATCCTTTGTTAATCTAACAGAGCATGGTGAAATCAGGCCTTATTATAGATGTTATAGATGATGGTTACCACTTATAACATGCGCTAACCATGCAAACTAAACGTGTATTCAAAATATCAGCTCAAAGATATCTGCTACAAAATTGAATTGCAAGATTTCACCCGAACATAGTTACATGCATACATTGCCAGTTAAATAAAAGCTTGTAAAAATGCATGTAATGTGTGTATGTAGTACCTTGTTGTCCATGGACTGGCAGGCGAGCCACTTGCCGTTGGGCGCGCCTGTCACGGCGGGCAGGGAGTGCATGGAGGGGTCCGCTATGTACTTCATGTCCACCGGGATGTCCCTATAAACAACAAAACAGCCTTTATTCACTAATGCTCATATTCATGTTGCTCGCTGATCGCTCCATTAGCTTATTTTGTGTGCTGTCTTATGAATTTGATTACCTTTACCTTTTTCTGTTATGCCTACGCCTCACTAAATTCGATTGGCACCACACTGGAGCTTCAATATTGTATTATATTACATAGTAACAAGGATCATACAAAAAGCGGTAGGAAACAAGCTGTTAGTTTGTTGCCTGTTCTTCTAGACTTTAGTCGCGTGGAACTGGCACCTAGAGTCACCTAGCTTTAAGACGTTTCGAAGTGATCCTTGTGATTTGATTGAAGAAATACCTTTTGACTTTATCGGAGCGATAAGTTTGTTGCTGTCTCTTTTCGTTGGCATGAAAGTGACAGTGACAAGAATACTATATGCAGCTACTATAAAATGGCAGAGAAAATAAATAAGGGCCAAAGTTTTTATATTATCCCAAAAGTTATTACCCGAGTGGGATTTGAATTAATCCCACGACCTTCCACTTGATACGGGGCCGCGCTACCACCTACGCCATCGGACTCTAATCACACTCGACGAATAAATCAGGGCCATGTACTTAGGCGACTGTGGCTCCATCTACATTTACATTTTGGTCTCCATTTCATTTCATTTATTTACGTCTTTTGACATTTACAATGTTCTTAGACTAAGTCATACACACGGTACAGTTTGTATTTTAATTGAATTGGAACATTAAATAGGTACAATTTACACACAATGAAATAAAAACAATACATTAAAAAATGTCAAGCAACTCCATTAAAAGAAAAAATGTTACCAACGAAACATATAAAATGATCAAATCAGCAAAAGCATCGTCCGAAATAAAATTACTAATACTACTAAGGTACAATAATACTTACGATTAAAGTAAGTCTACATTACAATCCTTTATTCAGTACAATCGCAAGGATCACTTTGAAACGTTTTATAAGTCAAAGTCAAAATGTATTTATTCAATAAAATCACAAGGATCACTTTGAAACGTCTTAAAGCTAGGTGACTCTAGGTGCCAGTTCCACGCGACCAAAGCCTAGAAGAACAGGCAACAAACTTACGGCTTGGTTCCTACCGTTCTTTTGTATGATCCTTTTACAATGTAATAATATAATATATTATTGAAGTTTAGTGAGGCGTAGGCATACAGAAAAAGGTAAACATAATCAAATTTATAAGACAGCACACGCTACGCCTCAAACTAATAATACCTAATGCATAAATACAATCTATTAAAT